>OX621252.1:18723933-19973933 GCA_951640165.1 Pseudoips prasinana | reverse complement strand
AAATTTATTAATTATGTTTTGTGACCTTGTGGAGTATAAACGAATATACTTAATGTAATGTTTATACCTATAACTCAGTCAATAATTCATTTGAGCTCGAGGGAAATCGTTGAGTATTGTTTATATAAATGTGTGACCTAGTAGTACAGTCAGTGCCAAATAGTTACACTCAGGGTATTCAAATAAATATTAAAATAAAATCCACTTTAATGGATATAAAAAACGGAAATTTCGTATTCAACCTATGAATATGATGTACAGACGCCAGCACATCTAGCTTCCCCAATCTTTCAAATTTCTTTTATAGATTTTCAACTTTATCACATAAGTATAAGGTTTATTTTCAATTGGGGAAATTTGACATATTGGGATAGCTTGATGTGCTGGCGTCTGTACAATGGATCTAATAGCATTAAGCGATTTCTTCCACATGTTCTTTGGATGAATAGGAATTGAATTTAACAAATGCCGGCGTAACGATACCTAACCTAAAAAGTACACAAAAATATGTTAACAAACATATTATTACACATTCTTTGCAACTTTGACTTTACTTTCATATAAAATATATATATTAATAATTATTATGATAAAGACACTAATTGTATTTGACAAGTTCTTTGAAAGTAAGTATGTTCTGAGAATGTTTAATTGAAATTAGTAACGCATTCACAACCGAGCTGCTTGAACTCCAAATGATTTGTGTAGACGCCAGCACATCAAGCTACCCCAATCTGTCAAATTTCCCCAAATGAAAGAGAACCTTATGCTTTTGTGATAAAGTTGAAAATCTTTAAAAGAAATTTGACAGATTGGGGTAGCTGGATGTGCTGGCGTCCATACATTAAGATGAAAGAGTGTAAGATGTGCAACTTAAGGGTTGCTTAGTTGCCTTTTACGACACTTACGGGATGGTGTAGGGTGGCCCTGTTATTCTTCCTGGGCCGGAAACCACACGGCTCCAAACTTTATACATGTTTCCCAGAGGGGTAAGCAGAGACAACGGATTTCCTTTTGTCACGATCTTAGTCTACTACGACTCTCTTTTGCGTCGTTTTCTGTCATTATATTCTTCATACATGCTCGTCGGTGTAGAATTAAATCAAAACTTAATCTATTAACATAAATACCTACGTACTTATATAAACGTAAATTAAACCAGCTCCATAGTAACGAAACTCACTACATTCGGCGGGCTGGCCTCGGACAAGTATTGAACCAAGACGATGGTACAATAGATTGGATTTGCACGTTCATAATATTGTGACGCTATATCATTGTATCAATCTCTTTGGATTCGGTTGGTGTATTAGTTTTGCTATGGTTCATTGGAGACGCAACGGCTCCACCTGTCTATATTGACAAGTAAACAGATACGTACAGACGCCAGCACATCAAGCTACCCCAATGTGTCAAATTTTCCCAATTGAAAGTGAACCTTATGGCTCATGTGATATAGATGAAATTCTATAAAAGAAATTTGACAGATTGGGTAGCTGCATGTGCTGGCGTCTGTACCTACTTAGCTAGATTAACTGGTACCGGTCCTGTTATTTAAAGTTCATATTTATAACAAGTACAAAACAGATGAGGTCATATAGATACGAATCCCATCTAAACTTGTTCATTGCCACTTTACACGTTCTTTGTCCCATATTTACAACAATGCCAAATTCATCGCTAAATCGAAATGAGTACAGCAATCTGAAAACTAAAATTATAACGTTTGTTTGTATTAGATAAAATCAAAAACTTCTCAATTGATTAAAAACAATATTAACTTATGAAATTTGTATTATCTGCTGTTTTTTGATGGGCTTTATTTTCAAATTCTTAAAAAAAAATTAAGTATAATAATATCCTGGTATTTTGTATTTTTAATATTGCAGCAAAGAATATGACCATCCCATCTCATCCCGTGAGGGTCATTGAAATCATCCGAGGGAATATATACCAGAGAACAGGCAGCAGCGTCTCTTTGTGTAGATACTGTGACCATAGACGGTCACCGTAGCCTAGTTGGTAGTGCTCCTGCCTACGAAGCTGGTGGTCCTGGGTTCGAATCCCGGTAAATGCAAATATTTGTGTGATGAGCACGAATATTTGTTTCTGAGTCATGGATGTTTTCTATGTATTTAAGTATTTATCTATCTATATATGTATATATCGTCGCCTGGTACCCATAGTACAAGCTTTGCTTAGTTTGGGGCTAGGATGATCTGTGTGACATTGTCCCTAGATATTATTATTATTATTATAATAAGTACTGCGATCGCCAACCCGTTTGCCAAGGGTGGCGTTTATGGCATATCCCTCCAAATGATGGACACAAGTCCACGTGAAATCTTTTGGGGAAGCCTTTGTCCAGTCGTGGAAGTAATTCGGCTGACATGATGATGATGATTTTAATATGTGCCACGTATATTTTAAGAGAAATTATGAACTTGACTAAATATAAAATAATTTTAATGAAGTGAACTTTTATTTAAAATGGTTTTTTTTATTTTATTTTTCGAAAAAATGCCACATGTTTTATAATTATGTATTTTGTTTTACTTAATTATAATTTGGCGTGCGCTGCAACATAAAATACCGACTTTTATGTTTAAAGTTATGATCATGAGTATGATTATAATTGGGATGAGTGAGGTAATCACAAGTATCTTTCATCAAGTATGAATGGAATACATCGAATTTTTTCGCATAACAATAATCGAATCTTATAGTTTTTACGTATCTGTGGCGTTACCTGTATTAACTGTTAAGTTATCGCTTCCGAGAATTTATGAAAAATTAGGTTTTCAAAACTATGCGTTATCATCGGTTATCATATAGTATTACCCGAAAAATCGTTTATGGAGTCAATATTTCTTGAGAAATTTGCCATATAACTACCTAAAACATGATGTAGAGTTGTTACGTGAGTTTATTTTTTATATATCTACTTCTAAGTCATCAAGAAGAAGAAGAAGTAGTACAATTTATTACATAAGGAATATAAATAGAACAATACACATAGAACACTATTTTGCAATTTGGCGGCCTAAGCGATCTCACCCAGGCAACCTATAATAATAATAAGAAAAGAAAATACAAGCTTTCGACCCATTGGATGGTAAGCGAGCGTAGCCTATGAACGCTTTTTCCCGAAAAAATTGTCACATATCTACTATATAAAAATAAGTCGGGTTTTCCTTCCTGACGCTATAACTCCAGAACGCACGAACCGATTTCCATGGTTTTGCATTCGTTGGAAAGGTCTCGGGCTCCGTGAGGTTTATAGCAAAGAAAGTTCATAAAAATTTCAACAGAAAGCGAGAAAATATTTAATTTATAAAATTTAACGCGAGTGAAACCGCGGGGCACAGCTAGTCTTCTATATATATAAAAATCAATGCCACTTTTCGTTGTAATGTTATAACTCAACAAAGCCTTTACCGATTTGGCTAATTTTGGTCTTGAATTATTCGTGGAAGTCCAGGGAAGGTTTGTACGTAAAAATATTTTTTGTTCGAATAAATGAACTTAATAATCATTTTTTATTACTATGCCTTATACGTAGCGAAGCACGTACCGGGCCGCTAGTACCCTATAGAATTGTTACATCCGTTCTTATTGCCCCAGAAATTTTATGAGCTTTAGTTCCCCGAGAAATTTGCCCTCAATAACTAAATCTCGTACAAGCAACTCTGATAAATCTAGTAAGTAGGCGATAAAAGTTAATTGTACTTTTCAGTCGGACTTTTCAAGGAGAACGTTAAACAGCTTACAGAAAAATCAATTGTATAAAAATCTATTGTATAGAACAAAACCGTGTTGTATTATGAAGGTTAATAATAACTGTTACACATGAGATGTTTCCTGTTGCTATTTCTGTAGCCATTCGTTCCTCTGCGTATTATGTGGTCCCCGCGCGCCCTTGTACGCACGGCTACATATCGACCTACACATTTCCAATATAAGCTGACCTGTCATTGTATGGAAATCCTATACAACGCGAGATCAGCTTATACTGAAAATGTATAGCTTGATGTGTAGCCGTGTGTACAGATGCCAGCACATCAAGCTGCCTCAATCTGTCAAATTCCCCAATTGAAAGTGAACCTTATGCTTTTGTTGTAAAGTTGAAAATCTATGAAAGAAATTTGACAGATTGGTAACTGGATGTGCTGGCGCCTATTGCCTATAAAATATTTATGTTTCTCGAACATGGCTAATGTGTAGGTATTCGATGTCATCATCATCATCATCATAATAATAATATAATTACCTTGGACATTATTCAGACATTTCATTTTATTTTATTTACACGGCCATCTGATCCCAAACTAAGCAGAGCTTGTATTATGGAAACCAGATATCTGATGTACTACATATAGGTATATCTACTACTTATTTTTTGTAAATAGTTACTTATATAAATATTGACACCCAGACTCAGGACAAACAGACAAGTTCATGCACACAGGTATCTATCTTGGGTGGGAATCGAACCCACGACCTGCGTGAAAGACATGTATCTACCAACCACGCCAACCGGCCTGTCATGTTTATTCGATGTCATGATTTGTTCTTAGTGAGGGGCATATAGACAGTTGCTCTCAAAGTGATCGGCAAGGTTAAGCGACTATGCTTGCGGTCAGTCCATAGATGGGTGACCGCTAAAGTTAATTTAATATTTTAAGCTAAAATTAAACATTTTAGAGCGTCTACATGCGTTCTGAGGATACGTAACGGTTTCGGTCAAGGTTTTAGTCATTATAACTATAACCCATGTAAGGGGGCTACTGAGTGGCTTGAACAACTCTGGCAGTACATATGGACATATGATAAGTAGTTTGTAGGTGCGTGTTTTTTCATTGGGAATAGCTAAACTTAACTCATGGAAATGAAATTGATTGGTTTGTTTTAAAACTGTTAACTTTTAACGACTTCCTTTGAGCAAAGTTTACACAATATCTACGTTATCAACGATTACTTTTCCGTGTACCTATTGATTCTGCGAAATTAGGATTTAATCGAAGTTTAAATTAATTAAATGTCGGAAAAGTCTAATTACAGCTTATTATTTTAAATCGAGATGTTTTTTTTATCTTGAGTAGGTAAGTACCTAAACTTTAATTTATTTTTATTATATTTTTACTGTATTAGTTTATTTTTATTTAGTTTCTTTTTATATAATTTGAGATTACTTATTTTTTTTTATATTTGTGTTATAGCTACGATTTGTGTTACATTATATGAAAATATCAACTATGTATATTCTGCAGTTCTAAACAGACAGACAGAATCACGGACAGACGAACCAACAGTGAAGGCTTAGTAACACAGAAAATGAAAAATAGGGAGTGGACTGCAAATTGCTTAAAAACAGCTTTTGAGGGTACCGTCAGTAACATAAAAGTAATATTCAACATTTTTGTTTTATTTAAAGTGTTATTATTAGTGATGTAACGTAGTTTACATTTTGTTATAAAATAATCATTGAATACATTACAAACATACCTATTATTAACGGGTGTTAAAAATTACTTCAATGGTTTCCATAAATACCTATCTGCAACTCTGATACTTTTTGAGAATAAGGCATGGGTTACGGGAGATAACTAATCTTTTTATTTTCTATTTACTCCTTTTTTTTATAGGCATTAAAAGGAAGGAAGCTAGATTGCACAAGTAAGTACTAGGTTTATAACTTGCCGATTGTTAAAAGATATAATACCTACCGACATTCTTTGTCTACATAATATATCAAGTTCTTAATCACTCAATTTCCCAGTACCTAATAATGAAGTTCGAAGCCATGATGATATCCAACATAAAATATATTACCTTGGCCGCTGACTAATGTAGTTAAAATATTTCCAGCCATCAAAATGGGCATTAAGTTGGATTTAACTACAGAGAGTGCGCAAGCCATTACTCATAGCATAATTCTGGTTTATGAGCAGCGCAAACGTGTATTAATTTAGCAATAGATTTTCACTAGAACCTGACTACTTAATCTTGGCGTGCGAATAGAAGATAAAGAAATATTATTAATCCTTCGCACTCGACTCAAGGTCCTTGGTATACTTTTTTGAATTCTTAATATGTATTTTATAATGTCGTTAATGTTTGCATTATGATAGTATTAAATTATGTATAAAAATATAAATATATCTTCAGATAAGAACAAATAACTGTGCACATGACACAAAGAGTTGGTGGGGGTTTGAACCCACGACCTCTGGCTTAACAGACAGGACCACTAGACCAACGGGCCTGTCAATAGGTTAATTTACTATAGAATAAATCGTTTATTGAATTTTCAAAATCGGTTCACTAACAACGGACAAATCGGGTAACAGAAAAATAGTCGAATCGATAACTTTCTTCTTATAGAGTCTGTTGAAAAGTACTAATAATTTAAAAATATATTTGTTTTCTTTTATTTGACACACTATTACATTTCTGTCTGGTCCTCGGTATTTTCCAATAATTGGGAAATCTTTTCTATACCATCTACAAACATTAGTAGACTTTCTCCACAATAAATATGAGATCATAGACGCGCATTTAGAAATAAAATAATTTTACTTCGCATCCGAAGTTATTGTGTAAACCTCATTGGTAGATCAAGAAGTGATCTTTAACTAAAATTCAAACATAATTTATGTTTTTTTTTTCTTTTTCTCGTGTATTTTTGGAACCAGTTACAAAATGTGGGGAATGTGGTGATATTGTTGAATTGTATAAAAACTAGATACTTTTATCAAACGCCGGCTTTGTTTACTTTAACAAAGTCAAACTGAGAGTTAATTATTACTTAAACAAGATGATTGCTAAGTTATAACTTTAATGATACGAGAGGAAGATCTCAATAATATTTACAAATATTATTTATTATACTTTCATGGTATAATTGTCTTGACAATGGATTTTTGTTACTCATTTTTTTGCGTTGCCTGTACTAAAAACTGAATTGATATACTAAATATCAATCGCGATGATGTACTAATACGGTACATCATCGCGATTGATATTTAGTATATCAATTCAGTTTGACACAGCCAGCTTTGTTTTTCCGAGTTATTAAAAATAATTATACCAATTATTATTGAGAAAATTCTGCATCTTTGAGCTCGACCCGAGAATTGAACCTGGAAGTTCAGCTCCACATCATGATAAGTTATTTGTACATTTAACAGTAAGCCAATTACAGGCCTCACTAATTGTAATATACTTACTATGAAAAATCTTGGTGCTTACGCTAACTTATAAAATAAACTGCATCAGACATTACTTGTTTGAGGACTTGCAAAAGAAGGCATTGGATTATGGAGGTAAAGAAAAAAGAAGGCATTGGATTATGATGGATGTATGTGTACAAAATACATTTTACTGTTTGTACCTACATCGGCAATATTAATTCATAACGTAAGCATAGAAACTTTATGCAAATAGATCTGCACAACTTTTGATAAGTTAAGATTAAAAAAACTGAAGGTTTGGGCTACTATTTGCGTTAAAATAACCCAACTAGGGACCTACTTGTTAGCAAATTGTAGCCAATCATTAGTAAAAGTATGTGAAATCATAAATAATCGTGGGAATCTATAGAACAAATTTTCTATTGTTTACATTTTAAATTAATGTTTCCGATTTTAGTACAATAAGAAAAATGTGGTTTGCGAACATTCAGTGTATGTAATGCCTTGCTTTATAATTATAATTTATAATTGCGTTATAATTTATTTAGTAATTGTTGTCTAGGTCTATTTATATATATTATTTCGGTATTAGGTAGGTATATTGTATTTCTTACATAGCTCACATGACATTGTTTGTGATTGACATTTAGATGATACAATTGGAATAGATATTCTTATATATATTCCGATTGTATCAAATATAATTGGATTGTATCTAGTTTTACTTGGCAGAAAAAGTATATCTTGCTAAGCAGAAAAAGTATAGGTATAGAATATCAGACTTATCACGGCGGTAACTTAATGGCTAAAAGAAAAAAGTTCTCCGAATAATAGTTCAAACGCCGCGCCGATATAAATATCGGCGTTTGATCATTGTTAGCGGTAATGGCCGCTAAACCGTCAAACCCGTACCCAGTTTTATATAATGTTTTTTAAATAAATAATCTACGTACCCATGAAACTGAACAAATTTAACAAAACCAGTTGGTGAAATAAAAACATTTTTTTTTTTGGCTCATCATACAAAATACATCCACTGATAGTAATTCTTCTAGAACTCGTTAGTTTTTTTGTTTGTAATTTTTGCATGTTAATGTGCCAAATTTATTTTATAAATTGACAACTTTATCACATAAGGTTCACTTTCAATTGGGGAAAATTTGACAGATTGGGGTAGTTTGATGTGCTGGCGTCTGTACATTTTCATAGGCAAACTAAGCTTCTTAAAGTCTTAATATCACTTCTTATTTTGTTTTACTTCACTTTTAATTTGCTTTTGTTTATTGTTTTTAATTCCCAATTAATGTCATGTGTTTTATGTTTACACTAAATTATTTACTCGGTAGAATACAACCAAAATTAGCTTAAATTTCTTAATATTACTCAAATAATGAGTGCACACGGTAAGGTGCATAGTGTTGTATAGGTATTTTTTTTAAAGACAACGCCCGCATTAGGGAATTTAATCCTTGTGTCGCGAGGTACTTTACTAAGATATAAGAGACGGACACAAATTACATCCATAGTGTACATCTATAGGTATATTGTGCATTAGTCTTTAAGCATGATATAATCTAATTATTTTGTTAGTAAGTAACCGGGTTATGTTTTGTTTGAATTAGAAAACCATGATTCCTATATAAGAGAGTATTACTCGTATTATTCTGTCCACTGCTGAACAATGGCCCCTCCATAAGATCTCCTTTTGGCCTTTTTGATGTAGTGAACGTCTTTCGGCTGCTATGATGATGATTACTATATTAAATTTGGCCCCAAAAGCATTCTACATTCATAATTATTTTATTTATTCCCATATTTTATTTGTTAATGCTAACTAAGTTTATCATAACCAGACGCAAAGAATGCCCATGAATCCGAGATTCAATCGATGAATCTTGATAAAAATAGCGCAGTATGGTATGAAACTAGTGATGTGCCGGATATCCGTATCCGTATCCGTATCCGCGGATATCCGAGGCAGAAGAAAGATTCGTATCCGTGTCCGTATCCGTTACTTTTTGGCGGATCTTTTACGGATCTATTTACCTTATTAATTTGAAATTTATAGATAAAATTCTTTAAGGCGAAGGGTAAGGCTCACTAGCGACGCCAATTACCGAGATTCTGACGGTCCACGATTATTTAAAATAGATCTAGTTTAGTAGTTAACAATTTAAACCAATTGGCGTCGCTAGTGCGCCTTATTCTTCGGCTTAAATAGGTGATTAGGTAGCAATAAAAATCTATTAAATTCAATACAGATACTTTTTTATTGAATTATTATATGTTTTCTTTGTAAATGATTTTTTAAGGAAGTTGTACCTTTACCCTTACGAGAATACTTTCCATCACAAATTTTACACTTTGCACATTCATCATTTATTATCACAAAATAATTCCAAATTCCACTACTAAACTTATTTGTAGACATTTTTTTAAACTCATGTACCAATAGCAAACACAAACGTTATCTATGCTGCCCAGTGTCACATTAAACTAAAACAAAAGAAAAACCCGCCGCGCAATGCTAGCCAAAACATGTCTCAACTCAAGATCGCGCACACCGACACCGATTGAGTAAGAAAGTTAAGATCCGTATCCGTATCCGTATCTGCGGATCTTGACATCAAATATCCGTATTCAGATCCGTATTCGCGGATCTACATTTTTGACGATCCGGCACATCACTATATGAAACATACCTATAGTTTTATATAACGATGTATGTACATATGTATTTGTCTAGCTACGCTACACAATAGACCGCAGATGCGGTGGATTTATATTGTGTTCAGGTTACATATGTATATTTTTTTATAAGGCAGTGTAAAGTAGTAATAGTAAAAGTTTTATAAAGCAAAATATGACTATTCTGGTTATTATTTAGTTTTTTTATGGACCCACTTGGACAGAACACTAAGGATAGTATTTATAAATCAAATTCAACCCGCCATCCTTAAGAGGATAGTCTAACGATTTGACGACGTGTCAGTAAAATAGGAGAAAAACGCAGTGTGGTGACAGCGGGGAATATCAGAATATCATCAACCCATCTCATCCCATGGAGGCCGTAGAAGTCGTCCTGAGGGAATGTCTACCAGAGGCAGGGCAGCAGCTTCTTTTCTGAGTACTATGATAGATAATTTTTGGGGAAGGTTTTTGTCCAGCTGTGGACTTCTTACAAATGTTATGATGATGATGGAAGGAGGAGAAAACATTTTTACTACATTATCCGATTTACATGATTTTTAGTTCGGTTTTAAAATTTTTAGTTGGTCTAGTGGTTCAACCGCAGATAATTAAACCCTGGGTTCAAATCAAATGTCGGCCCAAATAAGTACAGACGCCAGCACATGCAGTTACCACAATCTGTCAAATTTCTTTTATATTTTTTCAATTTTATCACATAAGCGTAAGGTTTAGTTTCAATTAGGGAAATTTTACAGATTGGGGTAGCTTGATTTGCTGGCGTCTGTACTACTGGATTGTTCAGGGCAGAAAATCACCTTTTTTAGATGCCGTGGACTTCTCTTGTCGCGTGATGATATTACACCTTGCCATCATCAAATGGCAATTAAATGATCAAAAAAATAACTTTATTCTAATACGTCGGTATTTATGAAAAAAATTATAAGTATACTTATTCCAAGTAAATTTTATTGATTATGCGAATATGTCGTCAGTACCTATTTCACAAGGCTCACGAATAGTGATCGTAAATTAGATCCTCAGGGGGCGTCCAAATACAATGTAATTTGACCTAAAACCTTCGTGACAAATGACCCTACTCTAATTAATAATATTTATGTCGGTATTAGTGGCCCTGAATATAAATCGATACCCCGAAATTGGTAGCTATCACGAATACTATCAAAATTATTAATTGTAGGTATATCCAACGCAGTCTAGGGTGGAAATATAAGTTATTTCCACCCTAGACTGTGTTGGATATACCTACAATTATTAATTATTTATAACAAATATTACAATTAAGAAATTGTATGCAAAACAAAATGTAAGGACACGGGAAGTATTTTTAAATGGCCTCCATCCTCCTCCATGACTCCAGTTTAGATTAGTATCGGTGAATTGCCCTCTGCGATCTCCAATCGGCCGAGAGGCCTGCCATTACGCATATTAACGTAGAGCGACAATTCTACTAAACATCCCCAAAACAACAGAATCTCTCATGCAGATGCATGAGTGGCTCGGAGGTCACCATCACGTCAGTAACCGCCCGGGGTCAAGGCTTAAACCCCAAATGGGGTACCCTACCGCGTGTAGTTACAGTCTTATACCTACTGCTAGACGGCTCGTGCCCACGCTCGCCTCTGTAATTGTCCGGTATAGCAGTGATAGCCTCTTAGACTAATTTTAAACGTTACGTAAAACAAAAGTTAGCTTAAATATATTGAAGTAATTGGTTTTTCTGGAGTAATTGCTATTCTGTATGTTACTCCAGACTAATCTCTACTTTCTTTATAAGTTTTACCAAATCGGTTTGGCCACCGCAGCCTACGGAAATAACTACACCGTCACTCACGAGTGGAGATGGAGAGCGCATTATAATATCCCCAGCAATTTGGTTACAGAGCTATAGCCATATGAGATAATAATGGCCAAATGGTCAAATATCATCCATGGCGGCCAGTCTGATAAAGCCCGCGCAGATGAGAAGACATAACTTAAATTATTTCATGTAGAATGTTAACACAAAACCGTTTATTGTAATATTCAAAAGTTCAAATTACGTCACAGTATAAATTGTCTTAGTCGTAGCGTTCTTTATGTTGTTCTCTACCATTAATTAGTTATCGTTTTCTACTGTTACAGGTTGAAATGAAGCTGGAATGAAACCGCCATGACTATCCTCCTTTACGACCGTTTCGAGTTGAACGAGAAGGCCTCGAGACACCTCAAGGCGTGGAAAGGTAACAAACTTGCCTAGCCCTACCAACCAATTTTAATCTTTTTTAACATTCTACATGAAATAATTTAAGTAAGGAACTAATTCGGTTAAAGACCTATAGCCCTATGAGATAATAATTCCCAAATGATCAAATATGGGGATGCATGTCACCCGCAAAAAGTGTATACGGGTGGGTATGTCGGACTCGCACCAACTAAACCTAACCTGCCGTGGACTTCTCTTGGCGCCTGATGGGAGGAGCCCCGGGAACGCGGTTATGCTGCTCCGGTGCCCCCCTTTTGCACCACGTCCCCGGGGACCAATTTTAACCTAAATTACAACTCTCACTGATTCGATTCTATTACGAGAAGGATAAACACACTCTTATTTTTAAGCTGCAGTTTTGAATCGATATGGAAATGGACGTCACGTTACCGACGAAATTCCGCTGCAGAAGGATATCAAATCAGTGGATCATTAAAATTGTTCGTCTGCGAAGCATCCTGCAGATTATTCTAGTATTCGTGGAGACTATGCTATTAAATCACTACTTTTAATGATTTGAATTTCAATATGATGCTGTGTCCGTTATATAAATGTTTGTAAAGTACCCCGCGACACAGGATCCTAGTGCGGGCGTTATCTATACAAATTTTATAAAGAGGTAACGTTTGTGAGTTTGTGACGTTGTAAGGGGTAATCTCTGGATCTCGTGAACCGATTTAAAAAATTGTTTCACCGATAGCAAGCTACGTTATTGTGGAGTGTCATAGGCTATGAAAAATTCCAAAATTAATAACGCTTCTTTACTTAAACTTGAATAATGTAATCCAAGTTGCGGGGCAAAAGGGCAGGGACAAAAATATTCACAACGTGGAACGAAGTCTACGGGCACTGCTAGTATTTATATACATAAATCGTGATTTGGAAAACGATTCCAGTAATCTCAATGAAATTTACATGACGAAAACTAGTTGCTTTGAGCATTGAGCGAAGCTCACTCGTTTGGATAAAACCAATATGGATAAAACCAATAAGCTAGTGGGAAATCTTAGTCATTTTGCTTTATCGTTAAGGCTGTGACAATAACCGAGACCGACAGCATAATATTTAGACTGAAACCTGCTTAACCTCACCCATCTTACAGTAATAATTAATCCTAATAAATTAAGCTGTAACTCTACTCTACATGACAATTGTAAATCTTATTTAAACATTGGGTCGGTAGCCAAATATTTATATAAATATATATATATATAAATTAATATTTGTCTGGGTATCCGTTATATAATCGTAAACTATGCATTTGATCATGTGATGAACTTCAGCAAAGTGTTGTGCATGAACCCACGAAGGTTTCTGAGTTAGTACGACCTATCTTCACAAGATTAACGCGGGTGAAACCGCGTGACACAGCTAGTTAAATATATTTATAACAACGCAACACGTTTCATCTTTGGCTAAATATATTTGCTTTCAGTTTTAAGAAATTCGCTGTGTCTGTGAAATCAAGTTCCTTACAGTTGACAGGTTTTATAGGACTATTACTTTACTTATAAATTATGACATTGTTCAGGTATGTGTCCCACGGCACTTTTAATACGACTGTACAAGTACATAGAAGTCAGTCCAGCCCGACCTAATCCTTATTACTTTGACGTGAAGATTTGATTATTTCTTTAACAAAAGCGTTTTTCTTTAATAATTCGTACATAATAGTACAGTGTGCACTTCAGGGAAATACATATAATCAGCATCCGCATAATATGTTATACTAAAATTAATTGCGTCATAACGAGAGCACATATGTATTTAAGGAATATATGGCGCCGGAAATGGTGATTTTACACGAAAAAATATGATTCAACAAAAAGGTGCACCTAACGACGATATTCTTTTATTATTTGAGTTGTCTTTCAATTGTATGTACGAAATTTATAAATACCCACTTATTTCGTTATGACTATGACATTTATTTAGCCATTTTACTCGTAATTTATTTAAATGTTATTAGATTTATATACGTAATTTATTGAAATGTTAGTAGATTTCGATCATGGTCATGTTATTAACTTGAACGTGTCTCTTTCTTCACGTAATAACGCTGAGTGAAACTTACCCAAAACATACCAAAAAATTGGCCCAATCATGGATCTCGACGACACTGCCCAGAGGGCTAGAGGCTAAGTCACCGAACATCGGGATAGTGATCGGTGTTAAAATAAACATATTTCTGATACTTATGTATAAATGACACTAAATCTTGATTTTATTAATGTGTCTTTATTTGGTTTGGATTAGAAGTGGATATCGACCCAAAAAAAGAACTTATATTAATAATTTTATCAAGTCAATTAAACTTTTAAGTCCTTTGCTATCGCGGTGGCTGCACAAAATCAATGCAACGTAAAAATTAAAAGTATTTATGAAATGAGCAAACAAAGGCTTTGCTTACAATACCCACTTAACCACGTACGGTTATCATGTACCTACTCGAAATTTTCTACTCCATGCTTTTGACCTTTTTGGCAAAGAAAAGAGGAATAGTTAATTTATATACTTTTCCACATGCTATAAATTTGTGAACGTACTCATCATCAGCCTAATGTCGTCTACTGTTGAACATAAAACTCCAAAGGTTTTGTTGCCAATTGGGAGAGTTTGCCGTAGGGGTTTGCTGTGTACTAGTTACACAATTAGGTGGTAGCTAGAACAGGTTGTACCTACCTAGTACCCATTACGACACCCAAGGGATGGTATGGAGTAGTCCCACTACGTTGTTAAATTAAAGAATATTAAATTGTCTGAAAATACAAAACACACACACACACACACGCGCACACACTCACACACACGCACACACGCGCGCATACACACACACACACGCACACGCGCAAACACACATACACACAGTTCATACAAATAACACAAACTAGAATTGGAATGAAGTTAGTCTTAATATGCTATGTTACTCTATGTTAGCTTATACATATATAATAAAGCACATTAATAATTTTCGAATAGAATTGGCGCTGATAGCCGAAATACATGCTTTGCCTAGTTTGGTTATAGATGTTTAATTCATGTCCGTTGACAAATATAGGCTACTCTAAATATAGAAGTATACTACTACTGAATAAAGTATGAGGTTGTTTAAGGTGGTCCTTAAACAACACGATAAGCTAAAGTTAATCTTGTTATTGTTTTGGGGCGGTAAAACCATACGGCCGCGGAGTGTACCTACGCAATATTTCGTACTATTAATTATCGTTACAATAATAATAAGTTTTTTGATATATGCCACCTAGAGTTTTCTCCGTTAATCTGAGATACCTAAGAACCTATCTGGACAACTTACCTAATTAGTAGCTGTCACTTTTGCTACTCAATTATGTCTTCAATATAGGCTTTTATCTATAATTCTTATCCGGTGTAATAAGCAATCCAGTTCACATCATAAACTTAAAATGAAGCTTATCAACATTATTACTTTTACTTACTCTTATCATATTATTTTAAACTGCTTGCATATTTCTCACCTATATTTGACTTTATGATTCACAAACATAATATTATCTTGCGTGCTTTGCGTTTTAAAGATAGCTGTTATCGAGGCACTCAAAACATGCCTCCATGTTTTAATGATAACAGCTGAATTAGCTGCATCGTTCCACTTAAAAATTGTACTGCCATTTGTATTTAGCTACAAGTAAGTACCGAGATTATCACGGTTTCATACTTACTGTAACCTATACATATAATAAAATCGTAGGAAAGTCAAAACTGTACATTGAACATTTTTTTTAAAGATACTTGGGGCGTGATCTACAATCGATATCGAAGCCAAAAATATAGTTTATAGAATTTCTGTCTGTTTGTCTGTATGTATGTCCGGGCTAAACTCAAAAAGTACTGCATGGATTTACTTCAAATTTTGCATGAATATTACGCCGGAGAGGTCGGGCCAACATATAGGCTACATATTACCACGCTATAACCTATGGGGAAGGAGCTCTGGTAATTTATAAAGTTTAACGCGGGTAAAACCGCGGGGCACAGCTAGTTAAATCATAAATGAAGACCGTTTAGGAGTTCTGATGACGTAGACAGACATATATGGCTCCAATCTACAACTGTTGGTCTAGCCTAGTGGTTAGCGACACTGACAGGTAAGCCAGAGGTCACGGATACGATATCCATCCCAGGATAAATAGTTGTGCGATGATGAATTATTATGTCCTAGCTGAACCCCGCAGTTTTACCAGCGTTAAACATTATTCATTTTAGCCTATATGTTAATCAAGGGTCTCAGCTAACCACATACCAAATTTTATTAAAGTCGCTTTAGCCGTTTAGGCGTGAAGAAATAACAAACATACACACTCACACACTCACAAACGTTTGCTTTTAATATTAGTGTGATGTATGTACATATATAGAAATATACATGTATATCATATAATAACACATTATTCACACACGGCCATCTTATCCGAAACTAAGCAGAGCTTCCATTATAGAAACCAGATAACCGATATACCATGTATACTACTTTTCTTTGTAAATACATACTTATATGGATAATTATACCCAGACTCAGGACAAACAGACATGTTCATGCACACAAATATCTGTGCTGAGTGTGTCCTATAATCGCAAGCACCACTAAAACTGTACGGATCCCCACCATCAGTACTGAATTTTGATATAAAAAATTGGAAAGTATAATGGTAGTTTGGTAGTAGGTAGGTATAGTTCTTTTAAGCAAAAAAAGATTATTTCGAATCGGTTTCTAAATGACGGAGTTATGAAGTAACCTCCTCTTTTCTTTGGTGTCGGTTAAAAATAGATATGGCGTATTATTTAAGAAAAAAAACACACCAACCTACAGCGTAATTAATACATCCTTCATTTTTTGAAGTCGTTTGGAAATTGATGGGATATTATTATTAATACGTTTGTTACTTAGTTTTTTAATCTTCCTCTTACTGGTTCATCCTTTTTTAGAAGGGACCAACGCTACCAAAGTTCACTGAATTACTAAACCTTTACTGTTCGTACGTCTGTAAATTCGTATGTCTGCCTATCAGCGGGTATCTCATGAACCGTAATAAGTTGCATACATATAAAAATAAGCAATCATACAAAAATGGGCTGTGTGTGAGTGTGTGTGTGTGAGTGCGCGAGTGAGTACTTTTTTTTCATTTCTGATATTCGAAAAGTAGTGTTTATTTGATCCGAGTAGCGAGTGGAAGATGCTACTTCCCACCTTTGGGCGGTAAAGACTCATAGTAATTGCTTCCCTCCCTATGGTGGAAATAAAGTTTAAAAATAGAACTAAGAATCGCATTTGGCCGGTTATTTTTGTGAATGAGTTTAGTTTTACTTAGGTGAGTTTAGCTAGAATTAAATAATCGTGAAACTCATCGGTCGTATACATATTCGTAGTTTATTTCAGACTAATCCTATTAACCAATCAGTAGGATAATGTAGAGTGTAACATGTACTCATCATTTAACATCATTATGTCACTATGACCTCACAGCCACACCTTTATGAGGCCGGATGAATTTTAAACACGGTTCGATTCGCGTAATTGTTGCAATATGAGTGTACTTATGTACCGAAGATTTAGCATACGGTACAAGTACCTCATAGATCGGCTAAGCTATGCTTTCTTATACCTTTGACGTGACGTCATTCCATAGTTATAGTAAACCACTATTTGCTCGGGTCAATTTCTACCCGAGGAAATATCTACTAGAGCACGGGCAGGACTAGTCCCTCCCTCTTACCCACCACTGCAACTCCTGTAAGCCAGGATCAACAGCGGCACACAATGAAATGACACTGAGCGGTGAGGCTCAGGCATGTCCCGGGGATTCGCTTTAACTGTCTTGGATCCCGCAACGAATTAATCAGAAAGAGAAAAAAGGAGGAGTTAGAAAATGAATAGCTTCCACTTCCCTCCAGAGCAAAGCGGGAGAAAGAATGATGTAAAGAGGCTATAGCCTCATAAAACGAGAGATTTGCAACTAGAGAAGCCACCTGCAAAAGCGAGGATCAATTTAAAGGTCCTAAGTGAGCTGTTTTATTCCAATAGTAGGTATGGCAAAAGCGCTTAAACACAAGGAAGTTGTTCCTTGTTGCTACAAGATCCGTATAATAAACTACTCCAGAAATTGGTTGCAAGCTGTTTAACATAATATCACGCTGATTTTGCCAGAGATCACACTCCCAAAGGATGTGGTGTGCAGTTTGTTCATTTTCGTTACTGGAAGTTGAGCACAGACAGATTGGTGAAGATACTAATTTGAAACTAAACAATTTACTTTTAAAATTGCCGTGTCCGGTAAGAAATAGTGCAACACAACGCTCTATGATTAGCCAAGTTTTATTTAACCGTTCGCGTACGTCTGGAAACTGGTGCATATGGCGACCCTTGGTTGAGCTATTCCATCTATTTAAGTCAGCTATTGACATAAATAGTCTGGTTATTTTCGTACGGTCGCGTAATGATAAGAAATCTCGCAAATCTCTAAGCAAACGCTCAGCAATTAAACCACTTTGGCGGTCACCCATCTATGGACTGACCGTGAGCCTAGTTACTTAACCTCGCCAAGCACTTGCGGACCGGTGAGAGCAGTCTTAGTCTATAGAGTGGGTGGGTGGTATATTCTGGTATTCGCCGTCGTCACCACACAGCAAGAACGTATTCAGGGTAAAAGGGTTGCGTTTTTGTTTTCTTGTGCGTTTGTAATACCTTACCGTTTTTGGTCAAAACATTAGATTTCTAACCCACTCATGATAAAGATCTTTTAACTTATATTTGAATGAGCTGACTTAAATTACCTACATGCAAATAAGCTGAAATTAATGATGTAACTAAAAATGCACATGTAACGTGTGGCGTTGTGTCAAAGTGGTTAAAGTCACCTCGCTACTAACTTGGCGACTTCGTGTTAGGGTTCGATTTAAACTGATAAACATACTTTTACCTATATTAATATTTCATATCATAATTAATTCTACTACCATTCCAGTAGTAGCCTACAATTTAAAGTTCATTATTTTTATCGAGCCTTCTGAAGCACGGAGCATTTTGAACCACTCACATGAGCACCCATTTCTGAACTCACTATGTGCGTTCCCGCGCTGGTACGATGAGGGTACCTAGCTAATAACAATAAAGACATTCTACAATAATAATAGTGCTCCTGACCTAAAGTTGGTGACTCCGCGCCGCCAATGTCAGCGAAAACTAGCCGACTAAGTTAGCATATTATAGTAAAGGTGTGTACGCAAACACATGTAAACTCTCTATCCCTCACTTTTATAATCCAATGGGATACTGACACGACCGGGGACAAATCAGGCACAGAAACCAATGGTTTTACGCACTCTCTGTAGCACGGGGGCATAAAACCGCCAACTTTCAGACTTCGGGCTGCTCCTGGATCTGTTTCTTGCCAGAAAATTTAAAGCACAATTGTTTCAACCTGTGGTGGTATTTGCGGCTGACATGCTATCGCTGAAAAAATTAGGCAGCCGAAGTTCAATAAGTGTTTATTTTCTCATTGATATTAATTGCTGACTTTGTTTGTTTACAGTATGGCACCTAATCCTCTTCGTGTGCGCAGCCATTTTTGGGCTAGCGAACTACATTTTTCTGCAAAAGACTATGGATCTGCTTGAGAACAACTGCCCATTACGTCCGCGAACACTGGAATTTATTACCGTGGAGATCACAGATTATAATCAAACACAAGAATTTAATAATACTGCGACTGAAGATGCTCAATCTACCGTGAATGCTTCAAACCCTACAGCTAAAAATGGGACTGATCGAGTTAGTAGTGAAACTGATGACAATAAAACAACTTTTAATGATAATCCCGAGGAACCAGACGGTCCTGAATATGGTGAGTCAAATTATTTGAGTATTTTCTTTCCATTTAATTAGTACACATCATATCAGCTGTAAGAAATCCTCTGCTGGACAAAAGCCTCCCCCAAGCATCATCTTGGGGCATATGCCATAATCATCACGCTTGGCAGACGGGTTGGCGATCGCAGTATGATGGTCATAGTACTCAGAAAAAGCTGCTGTCCGTCCTCTGGTAGATATTCCCTCGGGTCGACTTATAAGCATCCCACTGGATGAGACGGGGTGAAGATATTCTGATATTCGCCGCCGACACCATATAGCCACATAGTAATTAGTATTATGTTACAAATATTAAAGAAAAAAGTACGGGATAGCCCTGAGGCTATACCTTTGGAGTGTGGAGTCATTAGTCCAAAAATCAAACCTAAAACGCGCACTACTGCCTTTTAGAGTTTATGTGGATATTGTAAATGAATCGACTCGTATTTAAAACGAATGAAAATATGCATACCTGAGAAGTTTCTAAAGATGTTCTTGATAGCATGTGAAGTTTCCCAACCCGCACAAGGCCAGCGTGAACGTATGCCCTCCTCATGGCGAGAAAAGGCCCTTGTCCTGCAGTTAGATTGTAATGGGGCTGCGTTATTAATAAAAGATAATATCATTATGATAATAATATATAAATATCTTGGGACAACTAACAAACTGCCATCTAATCCCAAACTAGGCAGAGCCTGTAATTTCAGAAAAAAAAAAAACAATTTTTATTGTATATCTGAAAAATAAAATGAGAAGACGCTTTTCGACATACTTAAATAATAAATAAATAATAAAACTTGGATTGTTTAATAAGACGAAGTTTATAATTTACATTCACAACATTGGTAAGCTTTATTTTATTCTTATATTTATACAGTAGTACACTATAATTATTTACTTACATCATAACAGTTATGAAAAATTGTGTGTACCTATATTCGTTTCGTAAAACCATTCAACTCCTAGTTCTATTTTGATCTCTAACCAAAGAGGAGGTGTAGCGAGTAGTACAGACGCCAGCACATCCAGCTAACCCAATCTGTCAAAAGTCCTTTAAAGGTTTTCAACTTTATCACAAAAGCATAAGGTTCACTTTCAATTGGGGAAATTTGACAGATTGGGGTAACTTGATGTGCTGGCGTCTGTACCTAATAGCCTACTGCTACTACCCCGGTATTGTGAACAACCAAAGACTGCGGCTTGCCTTCAAGCACAATCAAGGGTTGTAAGGCCGGTTGGCGTGGTTGGTAGATATTTGCCTTTCAAGCCGCAGGTCGTGGGTGAGCACCAAAGTGGTTTAATTTCTGAGCTTCTCCGTACGTCAGAGGGCACGATAAGCTGTCGGTTCCGGATGTAATCATTACACAATAGTTGTTGAAACATGACAAAGGCCTGCCCGGTGACTTGAACAACCCTGACAGACACTAGGGTAGCCAATAACCCTCGTGAGATAGAAGACTTCAACTTTGTACATTTCCGAGTAGATTACACGTCAGCCTATGTACTACCCTCGCTGGACATTTAAATTTACTATCAAATTTTAATGAAAAGTAGAATGATTCGTGGTCGCCACTCGAGAACCTTTCCGCGCCAGCGGCCGTCGGCTCTACGAGCTATGGGCCCTGCCCACTGCCACTTCAGCTTGGCAATTCTTACGGCTATGTCGGAAGACGCAGCGTGGGCAGGCCCCCTACAAGATGGACCGATGATCTTGTGCGGGTCGCTTGAAATCGCTGGATCTGATGATCGCGGATATCGCAAGACCGGCAATTGTGGAGATCTTTGGGGGAGGCCTTAGTCCAGCAGTGGAAGTCTTTCGGCTGATATGATGATGAGAATGATTTACAAAAGAAAACTGAGTAGTCATAAAGCATTTGGCAATCGCATAAGGGACTATTAATTGCAAAACCATGAATAATGAAAATTTATAGCTATTAGTAATCAATAGTATGTATTGATACTAATAGCCATAAATTTTCATTATTCATGGTTTTGCCATTAATAGCCACTGGAACAATAGAATTAGAAAGGAAAATGCGAGATTACATCACAGATGACAAGTTATTAGTGTTGTTGCATATAGGTAGTTTCAGCATTCTCAATGATTCCCCATGTGAGCGTGGATATGAGTACAATACGTGCTCAACTTATGCTGGAAAAGTAGGGACTGCCATACCTGACAAGATCGCATCAACCAGATTTGCCTCAACGAAAGTTGCTACGCCTTAACCTTTTTCTTTTTATTTATCAATGAACTGGGGCTCTACCGGCTAAGTCGCCGAACATCGATTTCTTAAATGGCGTTCAAATAAATAAATAAGTCCGGAATCGATTGTCAACGTTGAAGCCGATTTAACAATTGATTAAGTCATTTTTGACCTTTATTTATTTGAACGCCATTTAAGAAATCGATGTTCGGCGACTTAGCCAGTAGAGCCCCAGCCCAGTTTAGGAAAAGGTAATCGTAGAAAATTACCGGTGATACCCGGAGACCAAAATGTATAGTCAGGCACAGTAGGGCAGTGTACTGTATCTCTATAGGGTAGTTCAAGGGTCGAAGGCCAACATTAGTGCTGAAGCAATGGACTGTATATTTATAGGGCTAATTTAAAGGTCGAAGTCACCACTATGTTGTATAGTAAGGTACTGAACTGATCTCTATTAGGTTGGTTCAAGGCCCGGATGAACATGATTTCTGGTGAAGCAGTGGGCTGTATATCTGTAGGGCTGGTTCAAGGCTCACGATGCAGAGCTTTACCGCTATATCGCCTACGTGAAAGTATCAAGGTTTGAATATCTTCTATTGGAATCTCTGAGTTTTCTCAACCTAATGCGTAATAGAGAGTGTTTACCATTATAAGAGGAGCCCTTATAGTCTGACTTGGAAACTCATATGCAACCATTATTCAAGTTTATTAGACCAAGTATCAGATCTATGAAGCTTTTGACTTATACCGTAATTATTGTCTTAGATCTTTGCAGGACAACTAGGACCAGCAGTTTAACGAAATGCCCAAGATGCGGAACGTAGTCCTTAGGCCAATCAGACCCTAGAACTTACACAAAGATCGGTTCGGTGCCGGAATCGAACTTATCTGCTCAATGTTCTTCTTCACGTTGACAAGTTACACACAATATCAATTCAAATACGTATTTTCAGCAAACCAGACGCATCGCTTAGTGGTGGACACAGCACGGACGCTGTTCCAACTGGAGAGCTCAACTGAATGTCAATTTGCGGAGTACATGCCTCTGCTGTCCACTATCTTCGCCGGTGTGTGGATTACCATGTTCACCATGTGCCCTGGAGGAGGGCATGCTAGATCTGGGTATGTATTTATGATAGACGAAATCATCAGCAACTACCATTTGTATACTGATCGCTTGTAGTTGGTAGTTGTGGCCATCTTTAAAGGGGAAGATATGGTTTTATTTTGAGGCATTATGAGATTGACGGTCACCGTAGCCTAGTTAGTAGTGCTCCTGCCTTCGAAGCTGGTGGTCCTGGGTTCGAATCCCGGTAAGTGCAAATATTTGTGTGATGAGCACGAATATTTGTTTCTGACTCATGGATGTGTTCTATGTATATAAGTATTTATCTAGCTATATAAGTATATTGTCGCCTGGTACCCATAGCACAAGCTTTGCTTAGTTTGGGCCTAGGATGATCTGTGTGACATTGTCCCGAGATATTATTATATTATTATTTATAAAAAAAAAAAAATGTAAGCCCGAACGTGACAGTATTATAGCAATTCAATTTCATTGTTCAAAGTCAGAACCCTTACTTAAGATCGTATCGTACTATTCAATATATCATTAAACTCGTTCAAATATCGAATTCCAATTTCCATTTATTAAGGTTCGGTACCCAAAGGGTAAAACGGGACCCTATTACTGAGACTTCGCTGTCTGTCTGTCTGTCCGTCCGTCTGTCTCCAGGCTGTATCTCATGAACTATGATAGTCAGACAGTCGAAATTTTCACAGATGATGTATATCTGTTGCCGCTATAACAACAAATACTAAAAAACAAAATAAAATAAATATTTAAGGGGCCTCCCATTATAAGTAATTATAACACACGTTTATTTTTTGCTCGTTTTTATACTCGTAGATAATGGTATGGAACCCTTCGTGCGCGAGTCCGACTCGCACTTGGCCGGTTTTATATTTCTACGTATGTAGGTATACAAATTATGCGTCCATTGAACTGAACCATTTAAGCCGGCTTCAAGAGATTTTTTTATATAGGAATATGTACTACGCGATTTCTCCATTGTTTGCGTCGCGGTTTTGGTAATAATTTTTATTTGATAGGGAAAGCTTTCTGTAGGTTCTCATATAATTGATGAAATTATAATGAATGTGAAATGTGAATGAATGAATTAATATAATTGCTTATTTCCCAGAATGTAGGTTACAGAGTAGTTAAAGACATTGTAGTATAGTTTCACTATATTTAACATGGAAATGACGTGCCAAAACATTAGGGAATATTAAAACGGCTTCTATTGTTAGGTATACACATTTTTCTGGGAAATTCAAAATGCCATGAAGAAAAGTTGTAGTTTCTAAATGCCTGGAAGCTGAAAATCAGTGTTACAGCCTGCATAGGCGGTAACGATATTCTGAGCTGAAGTCTTTTTGACACATACTTAATTTGGTTGTGCTTTTTTCACAGATATAGTATTGCAGCGTCTATATACTAACCTGTACTTGTCATCGCTGTTAGGTTTTTTAGTAGTTAGTACCTATACCTACATGTTCCTATATTTTTATTTGACTTTCAAACTTGTTCCTTTTTACGTTGTGTCTAATAAAACCTTTTCATTCTTTCTAAAATGACAGGAAATCTTAACAACGACGGAAAACATAAATAAATAATACAAAGAGTAAAACCGGCCAAGTGCGAGTCGGACTCGCACATGAAGGGTTCCGTAGCAGCAAGTATTAGGTCTTTACCTATGAAATTGCCGTTCTGCAGTACTGGCCATTTCAAATCAAAATAATTTTTGTTTGGCTAAGAATTCTAATTTCAAATTAATTTTATTTTAAAAACATGGATTCTTTTTTCCAAAAGTAGTCATTTCTTTATTGATTAGTGTTACATTTTCATCGCATTTCAATCTTTTTCGTCATCATGGATACGTTAAAAATTCGAGTAATTATGGAATATGAGTACCGTCGTGGCAGCAACGCGGCACAAGCGGCACGCAACATCAACGACGTTTACGGAGCTAACACTACAAACCAACGCACCACCTGTTATTGGTTTGCTCGCTTCCGTTCTGGAAATTTCGACCTGAAAAATGAACCTCGCGGTCGTCCGAAGACTTTGGTCGACAATGACGAATTAAAGGCGGTTGTGGAAGCTGATGATACACAATCTACGGCTGAATTAGCAGCAGCTTTCGACGTTAGCGTCAAAACAATATTGGTCCATTTGCGTCAAATTGGCAAGGTAAAAAAGCTTGACAAATGGGTGCCCCACGAACTCAATGATCGCCAGCGCGAAGTACGCGTCGAGACGTGCCTTGCACTGCTCAACAGACACACAAATGAAGGAATTTTGAACCGCATTGTTACCTGCGATGAAAAATGGATTCTGTTTGATAACCGCAAGCGCTCAGCAAGTTGGTTGGATCCTGGTTCAGCACCTAAACAATGCCCTAAACGAAAACTTACCCCTAGAAAAGTGATGGTCACTGTTTGGTGGTCTAGCGCCGGTGTGATTCATCACAGCTTCTTACCAAACGGGGTGAGCATTACTGCAGATGTGTACTGTGAAGAACTGAGCACAATGATGGAGAAGCTGGCGCATCTCCAACCAGCATTGGTCAATCGCTCGTCTCCGCTGCTCCTGCACGACAACGCGCGACCTCATACTGCACAGCAGACGGTCTCCAAGTTGCAAGAACTGGGGTTGGAAGCTCTCCGTCATCCGCCCTACTCACCAGACCTTGCGCCTACAGACTACTACTTTTTCCAGAATTTGGATAACTTCTTGGCGGGAAAAAAATTCAATACCCGAGAGGCAGTACAAAATGCCTTTGAAGAATTTGTTGCCTCCCGTCCAGCTGATTTCTTTAAGAAGGGCATCAATAAACTGCCACTGCGATGGCAAAGATGCATTGATTGCATGGGTGATTACTTATTAATACAAATAAAAAAATCCATGAAAAAAATTCGTTTAAATTTTTTCATACAAAACGGCAATTTCATAGGTAAAGACCTATTATTTCAGTTGATTAAATGAAAGCAAATTGCGGTTTATAACGTATTAAAAAAAAACTACTTGCTAGATCTCGTTCAAACCTATTTTCGTTGTTAGTTTCTATGGTACATCATATATTTTTTTAGTTTTATCATTCTCTTATTTTAGAAGTTACAGGGGGGACACTCATTTTACCACTTTGGAAGTGTCTCTCGCGCAAACTATTCAGTTTAGCAAAAAATGATATTAGGAACCTCAATATGATTTTTGAAGTACAACATTGTATGGGTACAATCAAAAATTTTTTTTTGAGTTTGATGTATGGCGACCCCCAAAAATTATTGTTCTTTTTCTATTTTTGTGTGAAAATCTTAATGCGGTTCACAGAATACATATTCTTACCAAATTTCAACAGTACAGCTCTTATAGTTTCGGAAAAAAGTGGCTGTGACATACGGACGGACAGACAGACAGACAGACATGACGAATCTATAAGGGTTCCGTTTTTTGCCATTTGGCTACGGAACCCCAAAAAAGTATACCTTCACCTACCTTTGTTCTACACTTAACCGCGCTACCATCGACATTTGTTATATATTTCTTGTGATCAAATTAAGACTCTAATATCATTTTTTGCTAAACTATTCAGTTTAGCAAAAAATGATATTAGGAACCTCAATATGATTTTTGAAGTACAACATTGTATGGGTACAATCAAAAATTTTTTTTTGAGTTTGATGTATGGCGACCCCCAAAAATTATTGTTCTTTTTCTATTTTTGTGTGAAAATCTTAATGCGGTTCACAGAATACATATTCTTACCAAATTTCAACAGTACAGCTCTTATAGTTTCGGAAAAAAGTGGCTGTGACATACGGACGGACAGACAGACAGACAGACATGACGAATCTATAAGGGTTCCGTTTTTTGCCATTTGGCTACGGAACCCCAAAAAAGTATACCTTCACCTACCTTTGTTCTACACTTAACCGCGCTACCATCGACATTTGTTATATATTTCTTGTGATCAAATTAAGACTCTATACATCTCATTAAGAGCACACTATTACCTAAAACCCTTTCTTTATATGTAGATTTAAGCTATGTAGGTATGTGAAAAACATGCTACGTACAATTTGAACACAAGTTTTCTATGCCCATTAGTCTGTGACAAACAAGCTGTCCTACAACGGGAGCAACATGCTGAAGTCATATTAGCTTTCAACTCGTCACTGTCAAATTGTCAGGAACTAATTAACAAAGTAAAAGCAACGTATTCCGACGGTCCATTTGGCATCGCTCCAGCTATAACACACAACGGGATAATTGGAGTACCTTGTTCATAATTTACTTATTAAATCCTTTCTGACCTAAATATTTGGCCCTGTTCTCATTTCTTTATAGTTTTTCCTTGTACATACGTTTTGATCAAATAAAAAATAATGATCGCCCCTTAACAGGAAGACATTTTGCCTCCTTACATTTTACACACAATTAATAATCTAATGTTTTTCAACAAATCTATATACCCACTACTGCAAATCTCCAGTAGAAGTATGTTAAGTACGAAATTCTTGCAATAATAGATAAGATAAGATCATTAAGATAAAAGTTCAATTAAAATCTTGTGGTATGTACAAACGGCTACATATCAAGCTGTACATTGCCAGTATAAGCTGATCCCGCGTTGTATAGGATTAGGACACCATTTGGGAGCTCCAAAATAGACACGATATGTAGCCGTGTGTACGTAATACAGGTTCTCGATACGTCTAGCCTTGTGGGCATGCGAATAATGTATTAATCAAACATATTGTAGGTGTGTATGATTGTACAAAGGCAATGGCACCGATATTACATCATTATTGATATTACATCGCAATTAGCAACATAATCAATACCTACATGTCTATTTACATTTAGAATAGGTACAATATAGCGAGCTACATCAATATCTAAATGATGAATAACAATAGCGAGCTGTAATAATATCTAAATGATGAATAACAATAGCGAGCCATATTAATATCTAAATTATGAATAACACAAGATTTTTTATTGTAACCCTTGTATTCTAGTTTTGAAATTCAAATATCAATTTAAAGTGTAGAAACATTTACCATGCAGCCAGAATTTTAAACACAATATAACTTACGTATGATTTAAAATAAAAGTAAATAACAATCCAGTAAGAAGACTAGTTATAATAGAAAAAAAACATAGAGAGATAGAAAAAGTCGCATGGTTAATTTTAACTCTTTTCCTGACGTTACGATTTCTACCAGTCGACTCCTACCGTAGAGCGCGATATAAATCAAACTTTTCGGAAATGAATTGTAGTAATCCATAAAGGATATAATTATGACTAAGGGAAATACAAATTATAAAAAAACATATATTTTTAAAAATTGCCTCGCAAAAGCTGGCTCTGCTCGATATGACGACATGCGTGTGTAAATAAACAACAAGATATCTTGCACGGTATTATTTTATTGTTTTGAAAAGTTTTAGTATCGTAATGGAACGAAAAACATATCAGAACAATCCGTAGATCTGGCACCAGTTGAATGAGAGTCGAAAGTACAGCGAATAACGTCTGTTTTTTACCTAGGTAGGTACAGTCGCTAATACGTGTCTTCTGTCTGAACCACTACTAGGGTTAGATAATAGATATCACCGACTGTATATTAAGAGGTACATTAGACATGGTCGTCGAATTTGGTGTTTGCTTGACGTGAAGAATAGATTAAAAATATTGATTTCAAACTTATTTATTTGTCAAACATAGATGTACAAAGATCATAAGTTATAACATTATACAGTGTGCGCTATGTTTTGCCAACAATGACATACAATTTTTTCAAATATGTAGAAAACTTTGGAGAAATTACAGTACCTACATCAGACATTTAAGAATTATAGAGACAAGTATTGTATTATTTAAATTAAATTATCATTAAAAAAATCATCTAATGTGTAATTTCATTTGTTGTTTAGATATATAAATAATTAATATTTCACAAAAAAGGTTAAATTGGTCTTATAAACATTCTGCCCAAATGTAAATATTTTTATGATTAGGTACCTACTATCTGAATGCGTATTTCATATTTTTTCCGATTAATTCTCATTTTCCATAATACCTTAGTTTCGGAAGTACTTTTTATTCTGTGCCTTAGTTACACAAAAAAACCGGCAAAGTGCGAGTCGGACTCGTGCATGAAGGGTTCCGTACCTATAAAATATTTATAAAAACGAGCAAAAAATTCACTTTTTTGCATGCCCTTAAATATTAATATTATTTTGTTTTTTAGTATTTGTTAGTTGTTGTTATAGATTCAAATTCATTTATTCCATAAAAATATTACATTTGTGTGGTAGAGCGGCAACAGAAATACATCATCTGTGACAGATGGACATGACGCTTGTTAGTTAATTATCTATTCTAATGTATCTTTAAGTACCAAGTGGTCATCAGCAACCTATAACTGATGACCTCTAGAGCTCGAGAGAATCTATTAAAACAGATGTGACAAAAACAGACGTACCTACGGCAGTATCAAGCCATAAGTGTTCCGTTATATATTTTTGCTACGGGACCCTGAAAGAACTACATTAATTAATTCTGTTAAACGATGAGTTTAAAGGATTGGAACTTGTCAATTTGGTTTAATTAACTATACTTAGTTTTAAAGAGAGAGAGCACATTTCTCCATAGCTTCCTTATAATATTAAATTGTATCTCTATTATTTATTACAAGAGCTAGATAGCTCTTGTAATAAATAGTAATCGAGAAAAAATACTGTTCCCAAGGAATAGGAAAAAATATTTATGACGGCTGTATAATTTAGGCGGCAAACCGGAGGGCGGACTTCGTAATAATATGAATCAGCACAATTGTGTACCTATACATTACGCACAGAGATACAATTTAATATTATAAGGAAGCTATGGAGAAATGTGCTCTCTCTCTTTAAAAAAGGCAGATGCCTGTAAGAAAAAATCTTCTAAATCAGTTCAGACGTTTCAGAGATTATCCGGACTTTAATAGTTTAATAGTGTTATTTAGAGATTACAAGCAGACTCTTCTATTTTATTTATTGGTATAGATGAAACTATGTTTTGTTGTAATCAGTCTGAGCCAGCCGTGGCGCATTCTGGCGCCTGCGCTGCTGTTCGCGCTGGTGATGGTGGGGCTCACGGGGCACAACTTCGTGGTCACCAACGGGGGTCTCCTCGCTTTCTGCCGGGCATTCTCCAATGTCACTAATTCTACCACGTAAGTTCCTATTTTTAATAGTAGGTAATAGTATATATAATCTATATATATAAAAATCAATGCCACTTTTCGTTGTAATGTTGTAACTCAACAACGCCTTTACCGATTTTGCTAATTTTGGTCTTGAATTATTCGTGGAAGTCCAGGGAAGGTTTGTACGTAGAGAAAATTTAAAAAAAGCCTTGAAAAAGTGTAAAATCAACATCTTTCTATACTCCCATATACAAACAATTTGTACTAGTTAATACTTAAAAGCGTAGCGAAGCACGTACCGGGCCGCTAGTATTATTATATTCTCTTACTTTACTACACAGTTAGGCGCTCAATGCCTAGCTCTCACCGGCCCGTAAGTGATTGGCTAGATCGTCAGACCGCAAGCCTAGTTGCTTAAACTAGGCTCGCGGTCTGACGATAGGTGGATGTCCGCCAAAGTGGTTTCTATTCTGACCGTCTCCGTGCTTCGGAGGGCACGTTAAGCTATCGGTCCCGGTTGTAGCCATTAGGTAACAGTCGTTAAGCCATGTGAGGGGCCTAATAGTGCCCATACGATAAGTTTAGATAGTTATGCTGGACAAGTTAATGGAGGGGACTCACAATGTTCTTTAACTACATAATTCCTGGGACACTGCAATATTAGCAGGCAAAACTATAGGTATTACAAGGTTGTAAATAAAGTACGGTAGGTACCTCCCTTAAAATGTGCTGATAGATTTGAGCATTCACCTGTAAGGAGCATTCTCAAGAATGTTACAATAAAGAAAAATAAACAGGAGCGTTTTACGAGCATTCACGGCTTACCTTTAAACCCACACTCGATTTTGATGTCCGGTAAAGCAGCAAATTTAAGGGCAGCGCAGGAGTTCCTTGGGGGAGGCCTTTATCCAGCGGTCGACGTCTTTCGGCTGATATGATAATGATGGTGATGAAAGCAGCAAAAGCCACCTAGGCAAATACTTAGAAAAACAATGCATTTTTATAAAGTTATTGCTATGTCATCACTAAACAGTTTTCATTTTCTTCAAGATGCTCATCAGTAGACCCGTTCTTGCAACTTGGGTCGAATTCTTCTTGGGGTATGGGCGGTCGCATCAGCGCGGCGCGCGCCGCTTGCGCGGGAGTGTGGGCGAGCTGGGCGTGCGCCGCTGCGCTCATGCTGGCGCGGTGCCTCGCTGCACCGGACTTTGTCGTCAAGCGGACTGATGTGTACCTCGCTAAGGATCCAGGACAGGTAAGAGCGAACAGCTCAATATCAAATCTTTTCAATAATTGGATCCATCCTGTAACGATGTAGTTTATAGATTGTAGTTAGAACGAAAGGAGTTTACTTGTATTTGAAACCGAGTAATCCATGTGACTTTCACTGTCTGTCTCTTTCTATTATATACAAGTGCGTGTGCGTGTGTGTGTGTGTGCGTGTGTGTGTGTGTGTGTGTGTGTGTGTGTGTGTGTGTGTGCGTGCGTGTGTGTGTGTGTGTGGAATAACTACCCACCGAAGCACAGAGATCGCTCAGAACAATTAAGCGATCACCCATCTTTTCAACACGACTAGATTCTTAACCACGCCGTTCATTTAACAGTCGTTAAGCCATGTTAGAACTCGTAACTTGCGGCTTGACAAACTCTGACACATCTGATTTTTTTTCCTATATAGAAAATAGATACCCTTCTATTTCCTATATAGGAAAAAAAATGTATATCCCATCACTGATTTCAGATTCCTTGTTAGATCACAGTTAACTCTAAAAGAAAATTCTAAAAATAAATGGTAACGGACACTATCACACCGAATTTAAGTACTTTTAGTGTTTTTGTTGTTTGTATATCAGAAAAAATACAAATTTAAATAGCCTGTTAATATTAATATTAGGGAACTCGTAAAATAGATCTACTGTTGTGTAACATTCGTAACTCAACGACAGTGGTCCTACCCTGGTTTTCTAGTGGTCGATTCCCGCCGGAATAAATTTATGATTTCCCCGCTTTGAGATAAAGCTTTATTATGGTTTTTGATTAATTAGGTATATTCTTCAATATTGTTACCATTTTTAATTGTGTTCCAATTTTTCAGAAAGTCATCCCACACCTGTTGAATTCTCACAAATACTCGTACCGGCCGAAGAACTCCCCGACCAAGCGAGACAACACTTCGTTGAGGTCCGAACCCACCGTCACCACGGAATTGGTGACGGCTTCTGTCGAACATGAACAAGACTCTGTACCCACCTCTCTGATGGTTACACCTATCAAGACCCCGAGAAACACTGAAAGCATTGAATTGACGTATTCGCCTCAAGAATTGTTGAACAATCACTGAAACAATGTTGTGTTCCGTGGGCCCACTATCCTGTCAATTTAGCTATTTAAGAACAGTTTAGTTCAAAGTAAACACAAGTTAGCAGCCCGACCAAAGTACCTTACAGAATACATGCGTCCATTAAATCTCAATATTGTATTCCTGTGTGTGGTAAGGCTGCCAGGACTCATCGGAGATAGGGAGAGAAGAAGGTCTGAAACACGTTAATGATGCCTTTGCTTTGGTATTCCGTGTAAGTACTTGCTACAGTTACCGCTTACCATCACGCGGGGCGTATGTTTGAAGAAGTCTTGGCAAAAAAAACAGCATACAAAGGTGGGCGTGCTATGAATCGCTTAATAGATGTTAATAACCAAGAGCAATGTTCATTTTCTATTATTGTGCCGGTAATTTTGAACGGGTCGAATACAAAGTATTTAAATGCATACATAGTTTATTTAAGTCAGATACTTATTTAAAACCTTTCTCTTTCAATGTTAACCTAAGTAATCTTAAAATTTAGTCATGTCTTCTGTGCACAAAGTGCAATAAAAAATTATGTTTTCCATAATCATAAGTGACCTAGTATTATGTTAAGAATTATATAAGTTTTGAACTTTACAAACTGACTAATTAAATTAATTTTACGATTATTTACGAGTTTTTTTTACTACCGTGCGACGATACATTAGGCACTTACTTAGGTACCTAATTCCTGCTATAGCCTCGTTAGTCTAGCGGTAGCGTTTTAACGGCCATAAAGAGATTTTCAGATTTTACTGTTAAGAAAATTTCTCAGTATCAGCTCGAAGTCTGGGAGTTGGCGCTATTACACCCCCGTGCCTCGGAGAGGACGAAAACCCATCGGTCTTGTACCAACAAGACCGATGGGTCTTGTACCTACAAGACTGTTGTATTACTTCTTAGTGGCCGTGCCGCTAGTCTTACGGATCAAGGAACTGGCACTGGCACTGTAATATGTACCGCGCAGATGGCTAGTCTCCATAATGAAGACTCCATTGAGACTGGCCGACTGGTCACCGTAGCCTAGTTGGTAGTGCTCCTGCCTACGAAGCTGGTGGTCCTGGGTTGGACTCCCGGTAAGTGCAAATATTTGTGTGATGAGCACGAATATTTGTTTCTGAGTCATGGATGTTTTCTATGTATATAAGTATTTATCTATCTATATAAGTATGTATGTCGTCGCCTGGTACCCATAGTACAAGCTTTGCTTGCTTGTGTGACATTGTCCCAAGATATATTATATTAGATATTATACAACTTCATTCCTAAGTTAGTGATAATATCCTGGGCCATTATTTACACACGGCCATCTGATCCCAGACTAAGCAGGGCTTGTACGATGAAATATTTTTTTTTATAAATACTTACTTATATAGATAATTACACCCAGATTCAGGACAAACAGACATGTTCATGCACACATATATCTAAGTGGTGGCCTGGGTGGGAATCGAACCCACGACCTCCGGCGTGAAAAGCAAGCATTTGCCAACCACACCAAAACAGGCCCGTCACAGTCAAGACGTAAAGTGTAAAAAGAAGCGAAACGAAAGAAAAAAATATTTATAATGAACGTTTAACCGTGGTAAAAATTTTAAACCCTTTCTGTATACCTATTTACATAAATTAAACACAGAATTACCTACATATTAAACACATCTTACAATTTAATTTTGTTCATTTCAACATGGTTTAATTGGAATGTTAGGTTGAATAGATGCGTATTTAGACCCCTTATTTTTACTGGTCGCAACCCAGGAGGATTTCCAAGAATTAAAAACATCTATATTGGCTTCATGCAGTAGATACAGACATTTGGACAGAGTAAGTAATGCTGAAATATAACATTTAGCAGCCGCATCTGCATCTTCGTTACCACTCATACCGACATGAGCTGGAATCCATACAAAACACTTCAATCTCTTTAAGAGAGCACTAATTTAAGAGCACTTATATTTCTAAAATAACAGGGCTGCGGAGGTTATTTTTAACTATGGCCTCTGCTTAAGGCATTTTTGTTAACAGAAAAAAATATAGCCTTTGTTATAATTTCATGGCCCAAAATAAACGGATAAGCTTCGAGAATACCTATACACTGACCAGTATAAACTGAAATTTCAGCAGGGCACTGGAAATGATGAGTATCTAATACGGGGGACCACTCCCAAATAAAATAAGACTGTTAATAAGAATTGTTATGTTTAATTTCATCAATAACTGAACGAATTTAATGAGATTAATTGAGGTGCCATATGCAGGGTTATCTGATTTCAAAGGAACTTGGACCAAAAAAGGTCTCATTTCTCTGTTAGAGTATCTAGAACGGCTGAATGTAGATGAGTTTGACTGTAAATTGTTGGCTTATGATGAAGTTGGGAAATTGATTGCGTGACTGGAGTATTAGTGGACTGAGCTGGATAGATTTCATTAGATTGAGACAAGGGTTCAGTATAAGTTTTTTAGAGTGGGGTGGGGGAAGACTTTCTCCGCTATTTGCACGATTGTGGACCGAGCATTCATCAGCTATAAAGTTGGTATATTCATACACCATCCAGTGGATAGGCATGGAGAGTTTCATCAACTTCTATGGTCTCCCGACATTAGTCTTAAACGATATAAATATATAACTCTCCCAAATCAAATATAGGGACAAACACGAATAATATAAATACACAATCATAGACACACATACACATAGGTTCCCAAAAAACACAACACTAAAATCGATTGTAACAACGTAAAGCTTAAAATTAAATCGCCCCACATGTATATTTTTATGTATACCGTACCACACAGCGAATCCTTAGCTAAAGATTAAAAAAAAAATGTTTTTACTCTGTGTCACCTATCACTGTCATATCCATGTGTCACCAAACGTGTCAAAATCATACGGACGTCAAAAATCAAGAAAACAATTCTATTCGTGATGCAAAACATTTTTATTCTCGGTTTATAAGCGATATATTCGTTATATAATTTCAAATTATGTTACTGTATCAGGTAAACAGAGTTTTATTCAAACAAAATATTATTAGGCAGTTCTTTCGGTACGCGCACAATGAGCACGCTTCAAAAATGCTGTATCCGCTGGAAAGCCGGAGCGTTCTTAAAATTAGTGGAAATGAAGCAGCGGTATACCTGCAGGGTCTTATTACCAATGACATGCAACATTTCGAAGAAGGCGCTAATTCTATGTACACCATGTTCCTGAACAACAAAGGCAGGGTACTTTACGACGTGCTTATTCACAAATGGGAAGAGAACCAATCTTACATGATAGAATGTGATAAAAATATACTTGGTCTACTGCAAAGACATTTAAAGATGTTTAAATTGAAAAGAAAAATAGATCTTGAAGATGTAGGTGCACAATTTAAACTATGGGCTTTAATTACACCTTCAGAAGCAACTTTAGATACTAAAATAGATGTTAAAAATCATATTAATTTATATAAGGATCCTCGTCTTGCAGACTTGGGTTATAGAATAATATGTACAGAAAATGTGAAACATTCAGATCTGCATGACATAGTTGGTAAAGATGCCGCCATAGAGAATAATGAGGTGGGATACAAATATTTGAGGTACAAACTTGGTGTGAGTGAGGGAGCAGAAGATTTACCTCCAGGGACTAGTTTCCCTCTAGAGGCTAACTGTGATTATCTGCATGGAGTGAGTTTTCATAAAGGCTGTTACATTGGTCAAGAGGTGACTGCTCGGGTACATCATACTGGTGTTGTAAGGAAAAGGATAATGCCTCTTAAGTTTAATAATAAAATAGGAGATAATATAGAAAAGGACACTGTGATCTCAGAGAGTGATAAACCAAAGTCAAATTTGGGCAAACTGAAGAGTTATGTGGATGACTGTGGGTTAGGTTTAGTTAGGATCAAAGAGGCACTTGAGGCTAAAGCATTGAAAATTGGAGAACATTCTGTTGAGGTGTTGAAACCCACTTGGTGGCCCATTGAAGCACCTAAAGAGAAATCTATGCTAACAAAACTCGAATGATTGGGTTCGTACTCTAGAACAGGCTGTAAACTAGATTCAAGAAGATTTTCATTTAACTACTGCCATTATTGATAACTTAGGTAATAGTTATTCCCATTAATATCTATTAAATGACTGCTAATCATTAGACACATTAACTGAAAAAAAAAGCAAATGAAGCATTAAATTCAACATCATTTGTTGGTCAGACACTAAGAACAATATATATTTTTAGGATAATATTGAGTCAGGGCAAATTAGTGTGTGTCATAGGAATTTTATTGAACTGAAAGACAAATACAACAAATAATAATAATGTCCTCCTAGCCGAATTTCGGCCACGGCGGCCAGTCTCAACAGAGATTAGCCATCTGCGCAGGACATATTATAGTGCTCAAGTGTGTGCGCAAACACAGGAGCACTTTCTATTCCATCACTCTCATGATCCGATGGGACGCCTATGCGACACGACCGGAAAGAGGTCAGGTACAGGACCGACGGCTTTACGTGCTCTCCAAGGCACGGGGGTATAATACCGCCAACTCCCAGACTTCGGGCTGATGCTGAGAATTTTTTCTTTTTACAGAAAAGTCCCAAAATCACTTTTTGGCCCGACCCGGGATTTGAACCCAGGACCTCGTTTTCTGCGGGTGAACACGCTACCGCTAGACCAACGAGGCAGTCGTAATATAACAAATATACACAATCTGAAAAGTTGCACTGCATTATAAAAAATATTTAGATTTTTTTTTATCTTTCAGTAACCTATGCAATAGTAATTCGCCTTCTAGGAAGTTGCAAACACTTATCCCTATGACTTGTGAACCTCCATGCAGCAGATGCCATTTAAAACAAATTTATAATATGTACCCATTGTTGTACATAAACCATCACAATTATTAATCCTTACAATTATTATGTTTCAGCAGTACAATGGAAAAATCAAAGATCAAAGAGGAACCAGTGCAAATTGTCTATGAGTTCAAATGTGTGTCTTGTGATTTGGATGAAAAAGTGCACTACAAAGGAACTAATCCTCCATTTTCTCGCAACATAGTCCTGAAATACCCCAGCTATGTCATGAAAGACCCTTTCAGCCCACCTGGGAAAGGAGAAATATTAGTCCTAGGATCAGACTGTGCAACATGTGAGAAAAATGTGTGTATCAGCAAAGAATGCAGTTTATTTTATATGAAATGTTATTGTATAAATTGTGCTTATGATATCATTGACACATTTCCTGTAGAAATCAAAACTAAATTAACTCAAATAAAAAGAAAATAATGGCATTAATGTTTTTTACTGTCCTTAACACACTAAGGCCCAAGTCAGGTCAAGCAATATTAATAATGTTAAAGGTATATTTTCAGCCCTTTGGTATGGCTAGTTTTTAGCTAAGACTCAAATATCACATATTTTTGAACTTAATCTTAAAAAAATGTGTTAAAATGGTGGCAGAGGGCTGGATCTAGTTTAATAGGTATCTGTGGGCCGGATTCCCGATCAATTCACTCACACAACCTCAATAAAATTTATACATCTCCACCATAGGGTCCAAGATAAGCAAAGCATTTATGTGCAAAAGAAGAACGCATTTTTGGTCGATCCCATTTGAGAGTCCTGTGTGATGAGCGTGCTCTATGTATTGCGACCTTGTGAAATCGATGAATAGTTGCCTCCCACGGAGAAGGTTGCATTCCAAGTATAGAGAATCAGTAGAGAAGCGCCAAGGCTTTTTGTGTATAATTTTCAGGATCGTTCGCTGAGCTCGTTCGAGTTTTATTAGCGGTCAAACTGGTATACAGTAGCTCAAAATAAAGTGACATAAACTAAAGATCTAACTAATTTGAGTCTCGCAATAGATCTTAATTTCTTGAAAATATGAGATAGTTTCCTTACACGTTTATCAAGTGCAGAGGCACTTGTTAAACGTGTGTTAATAGATATCTGTGGGCCGGATTCCCGTTCAATTCACTCACACACCCACAATAAAATTTATACATCTCATTTTAAATATGTCTGAAACTTGTTTTCAATTTAGCATATTAAAAATGCTTAATGTAAAATGAAATCATAGTTTTTATAGGATACATTACATTAACAAAAATTTTTTGATGTACATAATTTCAACTTAAAATAAACTTATGTGCTAATGATTAAAATGTTTGCTGAGCCTCACACTAGGATTCCCTGTGTCGTGAGACCCAGTTCCTTCCTACTTATTAAATAGTTGCAACTATAAGTGACATTCATTCATATTAAAAAGTATAAATTAAAATTAAAACGTAAATAAAAAATTGAAAAGTAAAAATTAAAAATTACATGAATATAATATAAATTATATTAAATGAAAATGAGTGTGTGCTTGAGAGAGAGTGATTGATTGGGTGTGTATGTGTGTGTGTGTGTGTGTGTGGAAGACTGCGCAATACAAACCGATGTGTAATTGGTAATTTGTTTGGTTCTTCAGTTTGACTGTAGTTTTTAGGATAAAGCCAATTGAAAATGCTAATTTTACATCTCGAATAGCTCATGTTTAAAACACTCTTATTATTATTATAAAATCTTGAATACAGAAAGGGTCCAAGATAAGCAAAGCATTTATGTGCAAAAGAAGAACGCATTTTTGGTCGATCCCATTTAAGATAAGATAAGATAATCGTTTATTTCACCACATAACATAAAACTATAACAATAATAGGTGCGTACAGTAAAATGCAATACATTTTTACATCATAAAATTGTTTGTTTGTTACAACAGGTTATTCGGACACAACTTGTATTAAATGTGCTAGGCCCAACTTTGTTTATATAGTTCCATCATTATTCATCAATAATTTATAGGGTGAAAGTTAACATAAAAAGAGAAAAAGTAATAATATGAACAAAATACAAAAATCTTATATTAGATAATAGATGTTAATAGAAAGCTCTTATATTAGTGTGTGTGTGTGTGTGTGTGTGTTTGTGCGTGTGTGTGTGGGTGTGTGTTTGTGAGCGCCCGCGCGCGTATGAGTGTGTACGTATGTGAGTGGGCGTGGTATTAGGAAACTTGCTGTAATAATTGTTCTGTTTCTTGATAATTCATTGTTAGCAGCAGTTTTGTGACGGCTTCTGTACCTACATGCATGTAAGGAGAGAGAGTAAATGCTCAGTTTCTTGTTTATCTATATAAATAAAAAGAGAAGTCCTGACTGACTGACTGACTCATCAACGCCCAGCCCAAACCCTTGGCCCTAGAAAGCTGAAATTTTGCACAGATGTTTTCTTTATAATGTAGATAAGGAATAAGGAAGGATTTTTCGAAATTCAACCCCTAAGGGGGTAAAACGGGGGTGCGAAGTTAGTATGAAACTTTGCCGTTTTTTAAGTTAGAGGCATGAAAGTTGGTATTTGGCCTTGCAGTTAAAAATAAAAAATACATGTTTCAGGATTTTTGGACATTTCACCCCCAAGGGCAAAAAATAGGGGATGTAAGTTTGTACGAAAAAAGTTCCAATTTTTAAGTTAAACGCATGAAAATTAGCATTTGGCTTTTTAGTTAAAAATAAAAAATATATATTTCAGGATTTTTGAAAATTCCACCCCGAAGGTCATAAAATAGGGGATGTAAGTTTGTATGAAAAATGCGATATTTTTGAAGTTAAACGCATGAAAATCAGTATTTGGCCTTTCTGTTAAAAATATATAGCATTTACTTCAGGATTTTTGGAGATTACACCCCCAAGTGCGGAAAATAGGGGATATAATTGTATACTGCCTGACTGACATATCAACGCACAGTCTAAACGGCTGCAGTTAGGACTTGAATTTTGACAGTAGTTACCTTTTATGACGTAGGCATCCACTGATGAAGGGTTTTTGCAAATACCACCCCTAAGGGACTAAAATAAGGGATGAAATATTTTATGAAGTGGAAATATTCCACCCCCAAGGGCGTAAAATTGGGGAAGGTAGTTTATATGAAAAAAGTGCCAACAACTTTTAAGTTCAACGCATGAAAATTGGTATTTAGCATTACAGTTAAAAATTAAAAGTATGTGTTTCAGGATTTCCGAGAATTCTACCACGTAGGGTGACAAATAGGGGATGTTTGTATGAAAAATGTGACATTTTTTAAGGTAAACTCATGAAAATTGGTATTTGACCTTTCATTTAAAAATATGTATTTCAGGATTTTTGGGAATTCCAGCCCTTTAGGGTGACAAATAGGGGATGGAGGTTTGTATGAAAAATGTGACATTTTTTAAGGTAAACGCATGAAAATTAGTATTTCGCCTTTCATTTAAACATTATAAATATATCATCAGGACTTTTGGAAATTCCACTTGGGATTGGAATTGGGATGTAAGTTTGTATGAAAAACTATTTTTTTTGGAGTTAAAAGCATGTAAATTGGTATTTCAGTTAAAAATAAAGCAATCAAGGGAATAATTTGTTGTTAAAAAAGGTAATCCATAACTGATTCAATAGGTCAACACCAAAAATGTACGCCAACTTAAATTATAGAGAAATTCGTTTCTTATTGCTTAAAATGTTGTGTTTGTTGTCGTCTAAGTAAAGATTTAGCGTTTTATAAGATTTGTAACTTCTTTTTTTTGGTATTTTTCATAACATTTTAAAAACGTCAATTTAATAAAATTGGGATTATAAAGTCATTGACCCAAAATTCGAGTTAGCGTAGTATAAATTGTACGTGTCGAAATGATCGCACCCAAAAAATATCATCTTAATTTTACTGATCTACAAGTTCACAATTTTGTAACTCGATGGCTTTTATATCGTTTCAGATCGCAGAACTCATTTGACATATCGGTTAAAATAAATAAATGCTTGAAGTAAAAGGTAGTCCAAAAATGAATCTAAAGATGATCGCCTAAATCTCACCCAAAATATATGCCCACATTTTAATTTTACCGCTTTACAAGGTTATATTTTTGTTAGTAGATGGTGTAATTATCGTTTTAGATCGCACTATGGTTTCATTCACAAAATGTGATATTAGACCTATCAATGCCGTGGTCGGAGTGGAATGGAGTTACCTTGGTGATTAATGCATCGTTAATTACTGACTTTACTTAAGGACAATTGATATGTATTCTTTGATATTTTTGGGTTTATGATACCGGGTCTTTTTTTTAAATAACGGTAGCAAAGTAGTCTTTAGTTTATTTCTTTACTAGGTTATTTATAGGTTAGGTTTTCTTAAATTTATATTGCTTATTTCTTTTAAAAGTATTTTTTTAGATTAAGCTAGAAGTAAGTAGTTACATTGGTAATCATTCAAAATTGTCGCGGACGAAGTCGCGGGCACCAGCTAGTCTATAATAGAAATTTTGACAGATTGGGGTAGCTGGATGTGCTGGCCTCGGTGCATTGGTTGTTAAACAATACATTCACAGTTATTCTAGGAATCTTTCAATGTATCACCAGACTAGAGCTGAGCGGGGGCTCAATCAGTTTCGCAAATAAGACTACAAACAAACTGACAAGCAGATGCATGATTCATGGATTGGGTTTTAGGGATATTTAGTGCAAATGTCATCCTACGTCAGTACCAGAAGGCCCGCTCCGTAAATTGAAGATTGCAGAAAGTACCTATTTCACTAATAAAATCTAAGGGCCATTGAAAACGTTAGGTTAACCAGCGCCACTTATTTTGCTCATCAATTGCTAAACAAGTTTTTAAATATAGGTCGATTTAGTAGGTCTCGTGTACCTACTAGATAGAGTGATTAATAACATTCTTTAAATTTAAAATAATGGTCCAAAAGTAACTACAGCGCCAGTGTAGGTTTATTTAACGATTATAACCGTCTATTCATTAATGAAAGCTTTCTTTAGCTTTCACAAGTTATATTTAAGCTATATAGGCAGTGTGATTCCCAGCCCGTATAACAACTCGTGGGTGTCGTAAGAGATACACCGACGCGACTTAAGTGATACACCAGGTAGTCGGGCAGCGGCGTTTCCTGGGTAGATACTAGTTGTCACCTAAATGCGATCGCCAATACGCATGCCAAGCGCGGTGACTGCAGCAAACCCCTTCAAATAATGACATTGTAGAAACCTTTGGAGGAGACCTATGTCTAGTAGTGGATGATATCAGGTTCATGATGATGATGATACATTAAAAAGAAAGTGTAAAATGAAACCAATTTATATATTGGCAATTTAAAAGTTAAAAGTTCCCATTTTTATAACGTGTGTAATGAACAGTGTGTCCAATTAAAACAGACAGTCGGACATACAATAACTTTAATACCAAACCGCGCGTATTTCATAGACGGAAAAACCTCATATCATAGGAAATTGAAAATAAATTCCTTTAAGCTTTCAATTACCTCAATCGAGGATATCGAGATTCCGAGACATAAATTTAAATCCATACACAGGGGTGTTATAAAAATTCCTGAACCATATTAATACATTTCGCGTTTATTATTTATATACATACATATATAAAAGGAAAAACTGACTCACTGACTTATATATCAACGCAGGGCCTAAACTATAAGGGTTAGAAACTTGAAATTTTGCACAGGGGTTCCTTTTATAACGTAGGGGAGAACTAAGAAGAATATTTGGAAATTCATCCCCTAAGGTGCTAATATAGGGGATAAAAGATTGTATGAAAATCCGTAATTTTTAAGTCATCGGCATGAAAATTGGTATTTGGCCTTTCTGTTAATAATAAAAAATATGTATTTTAGGACTTTTGGAAAATCCACCCCTAAGCCTTTCAATTAAAAAGTAAAAATATGTGATTCAGAATTTTTGGGAATTCCACCCCTAAGGGCGTAAATAGGGGATGTAAGTTTGTACGAAAATGTCGACATTTTTGAAGATAAACGCATGAAAATTGGTATCTGCCTTTTCAGTTTAAAATTAATAATATATGTTACAGAATTTTCGGATATTCTACCCCTAAGGGCGTAAAATAGGGGATGCAAGTTTGTATGAAAAATGAGACATTTGATAAGTTTAACGTATGAAATATGGTATTTGGCCTTTCAGTTAAACATTAAAAATATATATTTCAGGATTTTTGGGATTCCTACCCCTAAGGGCGTAAAATAGGGGATCTAAGTTTGTATGAAAAATGAGACATTTTTGAAGTTAAACGCATGATTTTGTAAAATCAATTATTGTTTGCTTGCTCTTATCTTGCGGGGTAGATAAGAAGTGAATTATATATATATAATGCTTATTTATACTATCATGCCTATTTTGACTTCTCTTGCGTAAGTATTCTTTTGGTCTTACACAGTAAGAAGCTCATTTTTTTTCTGAGTGTTGAACTTAAAACATAGCTTGAGACTATGAGCCTGCAGACTTTAGTATCACTATTAATTTTAATTGGATCATTTATCAATCCGTTTTTGACAGAAACGGCATACAGAATTATAATAAATAGCTTTTCTGTATATATTCACATTTATTTTAAGGTTACTAAAAGCGACTCTTTCACGTATGTTAGGACTTTTTGTTGTAGGTTACATTGGTCATCATTCAAAATTGTCGCGGACGAAGTCGCGGGTAACAGCTAGTTTTATTATAAAGATTGGGTCCTAAATAACAGAAAAAGCGCTGTGTAAAAGAGAAGTTGCTTTGAAATGTGTCACACACCAAGTCCTTGCGGCGCTTGGTAATTTCGTGAAAAGGCGTGTTTTTATGTTGTAGGAGTATTATATTAACTACAAAAAGTTGCCTCACTGTAAGTACTTCACAAGACTTGTACAGTTCTTCCGTTGGAAAGAGAAATGGTCGGAAAGTACTCACTTTTAAAATGGCTCTTTGGGCTCTTTCTAATTTCAACATTGCTGTCCTTTGTGCCCCTCCCCAAATTGATATGCAATAGGTTAAAATGGATTGAGACAGTGCTAGGTAGACTCTTTTAACAAGGCGGGCCTCAGCGATATGACGAAGGGTTTTAAAAATAAATATCATTTTACGCATTCGTGTAGTTAGTGTCTCTATATGATCAGTAAAGGTAAGGTTGTGATCAATCGTGATGCCCAAATATTTGAGTTTAGAGGCGCGTTCAAGTTTAGGGCAAGGACAATTTATAAAATTCGTGTGTATGATTGAGGATGCATGAGCTGTTAGTGCTAGTGTATCAGGAGGCTGTGTTGATTGGCGAAGGGTGTATGTTATAATTTTCGTTTTGTCGACATTAAGGGTTAGTAAGTGGTTTGACAATCAGTTCACGACTGTGTTAAGACCTTCTTGCGCTACTTCAAACGTTTCTTGCCAGGAACTGCCCGAGAAAGTTAGCACAGTGTCATCCGCGAAGGCTATTATTTTACAATTTGTGAGGGTTAGGTTACAGAGTTGGTTAACGTAGACTAAAAGTAACGTTGGGCCAATCACACTGCCTTGTGGGACTCCAAAAGTAATTGGGAGTTCATCACTCTTGCAGTCCTGAATTTTAACACATTGGGTCCTATTGCTGAGGTAGTCTTTAAAGATTTGCAGTGGGAGTCCACGAACACCGAGCAATTGCAATTTAGATAACAGTATGGGAATAGAGACTGTGTCAAATGCTTTTTTTAGATCTAAGAAAATTGAGAGTACCTTTTGTTGTTTATCTATTTGTGTGGCTACATGATTTGTAAGATCTAGAACTGCGTCATTAGTAGATTTTTTATTTCTAAAACCAAATTGATTTCTAGATAAAAGATGTTTGTCTTCGAGATAGGCAATCAGTCTTTTATTAATGAGCCTCTCTAATATCTTAGATACCGATGGAAGGATTGCAATAGGTCGATAGTTGTTAACACAATCTCTATCCCCACCTTTGTGTATTGGTTGCACGATAGACTTTTTGTGATAGGATGGGAATGTACTTGTGCTAAGACAAAGATTAAATATATATGTTAGATGAGGGACAAGTACATTTTTATATCTCTTTAGCAACTTGGTAGGGATGTTGTCCCACCCAGAAGCGGAATCACTTTTTAGAGACATAAGGATTGCTTCCACTTCCTCTACACCGGTTTTTAACATAGCAAATGCTATATACTCAATACTCAATACTTTATTGCATTCCATAATGTATACAAGGCTGGTAGGTAACTTATAGAGAAACAATTATGGACCCTGTCGGGCACAGCAAGTTAGTTTTTAGAGGAGAGGATGAAGCGCTTTTTGTTTAAAAACATAATAATATTGAAATTAAGGAGTAAATCTTATATTTAGATATTTAAGTAGATATTATTTATGAGTAGATTTATATTAATTTTGTTTATAATTAGTATTTCTATATTTTTTTATTTATTTATATATTTATTTATTTATTATTAAAAGATATTTTGTAAATTATAAATTAGGTAATTATTTTATATATTTATTTATATATTAGCTGTAATTTATTATTAACTAAATAGTAAGTAATTAAGCATATTGCACGGTAGATAAGGTAAATAGATGTATTAGGTACTACTTGGTTATTCTAATTATCTTCGTTTCTCTAGGAGGAATTTATCTTTGAAGTATTCGTCAATTGTGTAGTAGGTTTTATCTAAGAGAAATCGTTTTAGTTTATTTATAAATATATTGTTTGTTTCTGTGTTTTTTATGTGTTCAGGTAATTTATTGTAGATTTTTATTGACGTGACAAACGCACTAGAGGAGTGCATTTTTAATCGTGAAGTTGGCAGGTTGAGTCTATTTCCATGTCTAAGTTTGATTTCTGTTTGTATGTCTTCTCTTTTGCTGTAGAATTGTGGGTACTTCCTTACAAATTTGCAAATTTCAAATATATAGAGACAGGGTAGTGTTAGGATGTTTAGTTCTTTGAAGTGTGGTTTACATGAGTCGGTGTCTTCTATGTTAACCAATGTTCTTATAAGTTTCTTCTGTATTGTAAATAGCAAAGGTGCGTCTGTACTGTTACCCCATAATATTATTCCGTATTTAAGCCAAGCGAACGCGTACGCATAGTATGTTACTATTGCTGTTTTGAGATCTGTAGTTTTCTTTATTTCTCTGAGGGCATATGCAAATTTAGATAGCTTTGTTTTTACTTTCTGTATGTGTGGTTTCCAGTCTATGTGTGTATCTATGTCTAGGCCTAAAAGGGTGAATTTATTAACTATTTCTAACTTGGATCCTTTGTATTTAAAATTTATATTTATTGGGGTTTTTTGTCGCGGGTGGAAAGTGACTATTTTTGTCTTACTAAAGTTAATTTCAAGGTTATGTTCGTTCATCCAGCATGTTGTGGTATCAAGTATAGATGTTAGTGTTTGGTTCAGGTTTTGGTTATTTTTACATGATGTTAAAATAGAGACGTCGTCGGCAAACAATACGCACGTTTCATTTATGTGGTTAGGGAGATCATTTATGTAGACTAAGAACAATAGGCATCCTATGACACTTCCCTGTGGTATGGAGGCGTTTACAGGTATGTTTTGTGATCTAATTAGTTCAATGTGTTGTGTTTGTGTATTGTAGTGTTCTATTTCTACGACTTGTTCTCTGTTTTTTAAATAAGATGTAAACCAGTCATGACTTTTTCCTCGGATACCTATGTTGTAAAGTTTATTCAATAGTCTATCGAATTGTACTTTATCATACGCTTTGGTCATGTCTAATAACAGTCCAATAGTGTATTTTTTATTATCAATAATTTTGAGTGCTTCTTGTATGTACTTGTAGACGGCCAAAACAGTGGATCGGTTCTTGCGAAATCCATTTTGGCTATCATTGAAAATTCTATATTTTTCACAGAACGCGTAAACGCGATTACACATAACTTTTTCGAATATTTTTGAGGCTGTTGGTAGTAGAGCAATGGGACGGTAATTGTTCGGGTCAGTTTTATCGTTTTTTTTGAAAATAGGTTTAATGAGGGCCTTTTTGAGTAAGTCAGGAAAAACACCTTCTTCGAAGGATTGGTTAATTAGTATATAAAATGGCAAGGTAAGTTCATCAGCGCACTGTTTTATCAGACTGGGTGGGAGTCCGTCGATTCCGTGGCTGTTTTTGTTCTTTAGGTTTTTAATAATTATGTTTATTTCATAAGGATCGACTGGGTTAAGGTATAATGTATTTTGTGTAGTTAAGGTTGCCGGTAGCCCCTTTGGTTTGCTGCCGGTTGGTGTTGTAGTTTTCCCACCAATGGAGACAAAGAAATTATTAAATATGTTGGCTACTTCTTGCGGTTTCGCCGTTAAGCTATTATCAACTTGTAATGTTATGTTGTGTTTCTCGGTTTTACGCTTTTTGTTTGAGCGTTCATTTATGATTCCCCACATTGTTTTAACTTTATTATTTGATTTAGTCATTTTATTTTTGTAGTGCAGTTTTTTAGCTGTTGTAACCGCCTTTTTCAGTTTTGTTTCATATTTTTTGTAATATGTTATTAATGTGGGATCTTTTGTTTTTGTAATTAATATTTTTAACAATCTTTTATTAATACTGGATTTTTTTATACCAACAGTGAGCCAATATTTCTTATATTTAGTTTTAAGTTTAATTTTAAGTAGTGGGATACACTTATTTAGGATTAAGGTAAGTTTATCGTTAAATGTTTTATAATTTGTGTTAATATTATTATCAGTTTTAAGTATATCATTCCAATTATTTTTTTTGTAATTCCTCTTTAAATTTTAATATGTTTGTATTGTTATATAACCTTTTCTTTGTGTACCAATTACTTGTACTGGGTTGTTCTGGTAATTTTAAATATAAGACTGTGCTATGGTGGTCAGAGAAGCCTTTTTTTTTTTTTTTTTTTTTTTTTTGATATGGCGGGGGGAATGCTAATGCATGCCACCCGCAAAAAGTGTCTGCGGGTGGGTATGTCGGACTCGCACCGACTAAACCTAACCTGCCGTGGACTTCTTCTGGCGCCTGATACGGGGAGCCCCGGGAACGCGGGTATGCTGCTCCGGTGCCCCCATTTTGCGCCGTGTCCCAGATGGTCGGGACACGCACCCGGGGAGAGCTGTGGTTTGCTCTCCCCATTTGCCGACTCCTGCCAGTACGGCACAGCGACTGCGCCACAAACAGTTCGCTGTCTTCCCGGGGCTGCTTGCACGTGGTGGCAGTAGAGGACACTTCTCATACTGCCACCGCAACCCCGAGGGGAGTAGGGCTAACGGCTGCCGCCGCCGCCCCGACGCCTCCTCCGTCTACGAGCGGGGTCGGCTCGTTCCCGATCCCGCTCGGCGGCCTCCTTCTGGAGCATGACTGCTTCGCAGAAGGAGACCACGGCGTCCCATTTGGTGGAGTCGCCAGCCAGCATCGCATACACGACTGCTGGCGGCGAAAGATCCCGTCCGATCTCAGCGACCAGGACTCGTCTCTCGGCCTCCCAGGCCGGGCACTCCTCCAGCGTATGCTGGGCAGAGTCCAGGTCGCTTCCGCAATGGTGACAATGTGTCGTCACTTCTCGGCCGATCCGGCACAGATACTCACCGAAACACCCGTGTCCGGTGAGTATCTGAGTCAGTCTGTAGGTGACGTAACCGCCCTTCCTTCCCACCCAGGCCTCGAGGTGAGGCAGGATAGCACCGACGGCACGTTGGCGCGCGTTCAGGCGCAACTCAAGCCGTGCGCGCCACTGTGTTAGTACGCGCCGGTGTGCATCCCGCCTATAGGCAACGAGCGTCTGCTCTGGCGCCTCACCGCTCTCCCGGCGGACGCGGATCTCGGTGTAAACCGTCGCGTCGACTGCCGCCAGGAGATCAAACGGCGGGAGGCGCGCCAGGAGTGTCGCCGCCTCAAAGGATACCGTCCGGTATCCTCGTGCGATCCGTATGGCCACCACACGCTGCAGGCTATTCAAAATAGCTCTGCAGCGGGAGGCGCCCGTCAGGCGTTCAGACCAGACGGGCGCCCCATAAAGGACCATGGATCGCACGACACCTCCGTAGAGGCGGCGAACTTCTTCCCTGGGACCCCCGAGGTTCGGCAAAAGCCGGTGTAACGCACCGGTTACCCGGCGCACTCGGGGGGCCAGACGCCCGAAATGCTCCTCGAAGCCCCATCGGCTGTCTAGGGTGAGGCCCAGGTACTTCATGTACCGCCCCACCCTGACCTCTGCGTCACCTACACGCATCGACATACTGGGTGGTTCCTCCCTACGGCGTAAGCCGTGGAACCATAGCGCCTCGGTCTTGTGAGGCGCTACCCGAAGGCCCAGTCTCAAAATGGCCGCGACGACACACGCAACTCCGAGTTCGGCGAGCCGTACCGCCCGCTGGAAGCTTACCTCCCGGGCTATGACGAGCGTGTCGTTCGCATAGCAGACGACGCTCACTCCGGGAGGGAGGCTTATCCGCAGGACCGCATCGTACGCGAGGTTCCATAGCAGAGGTCCCAACACGGACCCCTGAGGAACCCCGCAGGAGAGCTCCCTCTGGATCTCAATCCCGTTCCGACCGACGAATTGAATCGTCCTGTCGCGCAAATATGCCCCGACTATACCACGGAGATAGGGAGGCACGTTATGATGGACAAGTGCCTCCCGTATCGCCCGCCAGGGGACGGAGTTGAAGGCGTTGACGATGTCTAAACTCACCGCCAACGCCACCCCCCCCCCCCCCGCCCGAACGGCGGGCTCCGACAGGGCGCGGACGCGGTTGATCGCATCCAGCGTCGAACGTCCCTGCCGGAATCCGAACTGGCTGTCCGATAAATCGGGGCCAACGCGCGACAGATGCTCGCTGAGACGGGCGGCTATGACACGCTCAAAGAGCTTGCCCGCCTCGTCCAGCAAGCATATTGGTCGGAACGCCGAGGGAGAATCGGCGGTCCTGCCCGGCTTCTGCAGAAGCACAAGCCTTGCCTCTTTCCAGCAGGTGGGGAACACGGCACTACGGAGGCAGCTGGTGAACAGTTGCCTCAACCGGTCCCCCAGTACTGCCAGGGCGCAAACCCACGCCCTGCCCGGTATCCCATCCGGGCCAGGGGCGGTATTTCGGGCCGCAAGTCGCCGTACTGCTCGGTCCAGCTCCCCCTCCGTCACCTCCAACTGGTCGTCCCAATCATGGTACGACGGCGACGGAGGGTCCGAGGGACTGTCCTGGACCCTAGGGAAGAGGGTGTCCACCACCCTCCTCAGGAAATCCGGGTCCAGGGTACTCGTCAACGGAGGGACCCATGGTCTGAGCTTGCCCAGTACCATTTTGTACGGGCGCCCCCATGGGTCCCTATCCAGTCCCTCGATGAGCTCGTTCCAGGACCGAGCTTTGGCTTCCGCTATCGCGGTGGATAGCGCCTTGACGGCGACTTGATACGCCCTGTGCGCTCCGGCAGCCTCTTCAGCATTGGCTCGCCTCCTCCGACGGGCCCGCTGGTGTCGGCGACGCGCTGCGACATACTCCGCTCGGAGTCGCGCGATTTCGGCCGACCACCAATATTGCGAGCCTCGTCTGTCACCCGGACGGATCCGGGGCATCGACGTGTCGCAGATGCGAGACATGATGCCCCGGAACCAGCCCGCTTGCGAATTGGGATCGGACGGGATCCTCTCTCCACCCTCACTCACCCCCCAGGCGATGGCGACGGCGGCAGCCGTCAGCATGTCGCGGTCCAAGCGGCGTAGGCACCAGCGCCGCGGCGGGACAACACTGCTGCGGTCAGGGCCGCCTCGGGGCGGACGGAAGGCCACTCTGAACACGATGTGTCGGTGATCCGACAGCGTGGCAATTTCCTCCGCAACTCTCCACCCCGAGACCAGGTGCATGGCCGAGGGAGTCGCCCACGTCAAGTCCACGATCGACTCCCCCTGCCATCGCACACAGGTGCTGACTGAACCCCGATTTAAAAGACGGAGGTCCAGTCCGGCGGCCCATTCCAGCAGTGACTCCCCTCGAACGTCGTCCCGGGCATCGCCCCACACACTAGAGTGGGCGTTAAAATCGCCCAGGACGAGTACCGGACGGGACTGGTGGGAGCTAATATGGCTCGTTAGCCCGTCCAGGTACGCCTCAAAATTTGCGAGGCCGCAATTCGGGGAGATGTAGCAGCCCACCACGACTGCTGGTCCCCACTCCACGACGACGAATCCGGGCCCCTTGGCCAGGAGTGTGCAATGGGGCTCACGTTCCCCCCCTGCCCAATAAATGGCGACGAGGCCCCCATCCGTCCCGAACCAACGAGGGTGGTCGGGAACGGAGTGAGGCTCCGCCACTATCGCTAGGGCAACCGAACGCTCAGCAATCGTCTGCGCAAGAAGAGCTTGCGCAGCGATGCAGTGGTTCAAGTTGCCCTGCAAAATAAGTTGGGGGGGAAAGAATGTTTACACATCCATGGACACCCCACCGGGGCCAGAGCCCGGATCGTTGGACCGCGACGATGTAGGAGCGGACGTGGCAGGACGTCCCGCTCCCTTTTTCTTGGGTGGCGTGCACCTACCGCTGCCTAGGCGATGGTTTGCCGGCCTGCCAAGGTCGGCACACACTACGCAGTGAGGGGCGCGCGCCGTGCATTCCTTCGCCTTGTGGCCCTGTTGGCCACAGACGAAGCACGACGCGCTCCGGTCGCACCCTGTGCACCGAGCCCTGACGTGCCCCTTCTCCAGGCAGCGGTAGCACTGGAGAGCTCTGGGTGGAAGCGCCACCACCCGGACCGACATCCAGCCCACTAGTACCCGGCCGATTGCCGCTAATTTGCGGGCGGCCACTAGTGGGCACCGAACCCACACCGAACCTAAGCCCGACGGGGAGAACCGAATTTCGCCGACCTTTACGTCGGCGACGGCACATCCCCCGCCGTGGCTAAAGTTTCTGCCACTTCGATGGGGTCGGCGGAGTCGTCCAGGTCCATCACCCGGAGCTCTCCCATTGCGACTGGGTGCGCCACCACCGCACCCGTCTCGGCTAAGGCTTCCCTTAGCCGAGTAGTCAGGGCCTCCGCCTTCGCGGACCCCTCTGGACCAGGGATCCTCAAAATGAGGCCCCCAGTCAGGGCCCTCTTAGGGCGAAGGCCCGCCTCCAAGCCAAGGTCCTTTAACTGGACCTTGGTCCTCGCCACCTTCATGACCTCAGCCATGGTAGTGGCCGAGGTCGATGGCAGGTTGATCGTCACTGCCGCGGACGGAGGAGGTCGCGGCAGCGCGATCGGCCTCTTTGGAGGCGGAGGCGGCGGTGGCCGATTTTGGCGGGCAGCCTTTGCCCTGGCCTTTCGGCCAACCACCTGGGCCCATGTGCCCTCAGCGGGTGGCGGTGGCACTGACCGCACCGGCATTGCCGCATTCCTTGCCGCAGCGGCCTCTGCGGCGGCAGCCTGTAGTCTCCGCTGCCGGCCACCCCGCTTCGCGGTGGGTGGCACTTGGGGTGGCGCTGCGCTCGCAGCGAGCGGTGGTCGGATGGCCCTCCCCGGGAAGATCTCCGCCATGACATCTTGACGCATCTGGACCAGACGCTGGTCCCAGATGCGCCCCATCTCGCGCATTTTGCGGTCTAATACAGCCGCAAACCTGTCTTCTGGCGAGACGTAATCTCCCCGGGCAGGGATAGAGGGAGGAGCTTCCAAATTGCTCCTTCGTGTCACCGGGGCCGGATGTGGCGATGCCGGAAGACTGACAGCCGGTGTCCGTGGCGGCGACTGTCTCACCGTTTGAGGCGGCTGCGAAGGAGACGGCGACGGCCTAGATGGCGATGGCAGAGGCGGAAAAATGTCAACCTCACTTCGGCGAAGCTCCGCTAGTTCGGTCGACATGGCGGCCACACGAGCCTCCAAGGAGGCCAACTGGGAGCGCAGCCGCTGGTTTTCTCGTTCCAGAAAGCTCCCGTCGGTCCTCCCGTGCAACTCAGCGGCGGCCGCCTGGGCTTTCCGTGCCGCAAGTCGCAGGACACGGACGAAATTGCCCTTAAGATTGCGGGACGTGTCCGCAACCTTCTCTACCGCTGCCAGCGACTCCTGGATGACTGCACCCAGGTCGGCTGTCGGCTGCTGGCGGAGTTCTTCGGCCAGCTCCTCGACCTGGGGCAGTCGGCTCTTTCCCTTGGTTTCCGCAGGAGCCTGTGCAGGGTCCAGTATAAACGCAAGATCTGCCTCGTCGTCCGCATCCTCGATTATTTTGGGGGCCTTCTCTGGACGCCCACCCTGTCCCGCGGTGTTCCGGCGTTTCCCCCTCGGAGTATTCGCCAGGCCATCCAGGGACTCCATGGACACCGCGGACCTAAGGGAGCTGTCGCTCTCCGTGCCCGCGGCTTCCCCCCTCGACGCTCCAGGTACCGGAGTGGCCGGGCGGGAAAAGGTCTCCCTGACCCTCCTGGCGGCCTTCTTCGTAGTAGCAGCCTGCGCTGCCTCCTCTTCTGCTATGGGCTGCACCACAACTGGTACACCCGCTAGCTCCTTTTTAGTTAAGGCCGTAACCTTAACTACTGGTTGGGCATTATTTTTGTTTTGGCGATCCATGAAAGACTTCTTATTTAGCGTTCACCAACCCAATTCCCCACCCTCCACCGAGCCCTCAAAGGGGATGCTTTACAAGCACCAGGGATATTGGGCGGTATAGCCATGGGATTATGCCAATCTGCGAGACCTCCAACGCGAACCGATACTGGACAGCCCAACGTCCAGCATGGCGCGCGCCTTCGTCTGCAGACCGGCACACGGCGCCAGCCCAGACGCCACCTGCAGATACGCCTACCCATGGCTAGCCTTGACGGCCGTCCGACCGGACGTCGCAGCCGATTGATCGGGGCCCGGCTAGACCCCGACCGCCCGTGTAAGGAGAAATCCGGACCAAAGAGGCGTGTTGCGGGTGAGGTCAGAGAAGCCTAAGTCGTCTATTGTTACGTGCATGTCTTTGTGGTTAAAGTTCGTGAATATTAGATCTAAACATGTTGCGGTGTTTGGTGTGATACGCGTAGCGCTTTTTATGTGTTGAGTAAAGTTATTTTCTTGCATGAGGTTTATAAATTTATTAGTTTTTAGATTATCCTGTAGTATATTTATATTGAAATCGCCTCCTATTATTATATTTAATTTATAGTATTTTTTATTTATGTACTTTAATAGTTGCTTTAATTTTTCATAAAAAACTTCCTCCTCTCTCCTATTCCAGTATATAATTATAATTAATAAGTTTTCTTTTGGTAATTCTGTGGCACATATTTCTATTATATATTCTGCAGACATATCGGTGATGTCGTCCTTCTGTATGCTTTCAATATAGTCTTGTAGGAGTATACATACGCCGCCTCCGGTTCTAGTACTGCGACAATATGATGAAGCAAATTTATATCCACTAAATTGTATGAGGTCTAGTCTTTCTTGAGTTAGCCATGTTTCTGAAAGGCATATAGCTTTGTAAGATGGATGTTCGTCTATAAACTCTTGTTTGTTATTTAGACTTTGTATGTTTTGGAACAATAGTTTAAATGGTTGTTCGTTGTTTACGAAATGTCTGGTTCTCAGTTTCATCAGTGTCGTTTATAGTGCAGGGCTGCGTCATGTTGTTATATGTTATTTCTTCTTTTTGGGTGTTATGTGCGTATTCCTTTATGTTGTTATTTATTTTAAATAATTGTCCGTTTATATATAGTTTGTTATTTCTGATGACTGCGTGCGATCCGTTATTTCTTGCCGTAAAAATGAACGAAAGTATAGGGCACAAATGTGAGAGGTATCTCGCATTTGTGCCCTATACTTTCGTTCATTTTTATCTAAAAATTCTGAAATGAATAGTCCAGTTCCTTGAAAGAAAGTTCTATTGTTTATAATATATTTTGCCATTCTCTTGCTAATGAATTCGATGACGAGTGGTCGGTTCTTAGATCCACCTGGTCTTCCAATTCGATACAGATCTTCAATATATGCTGAAACGTCTACGTTTACTATTTCACGAAACAGTTGAACCAATCTACTGTGGAGTGCATTTTCAGGCTCTTTATTGTAGTCCGCCAGGCCGTAGAGCACAATCTTTCTATGGTGGTTTACTTGCAGATTATTGGGTATTTTAGAAGCTTCTGTAGTTAACTTTCTTATTTCTTTTTTCAGATTTTCGTTTTCTGTTTGTAGTTTTTCTAGTTTTATGTTTATGTTTACTATTTCTTGCTGTCTTTGAGAATTTTCTATTGTTAAGGTATTTGTTTTATAGTCTATATCTTGTTTTAATTCATGAATTGCTTTATATATTTCTGTGTGTATAGTGTTCTGTAATTCTTGTACAATATATTTGTTATTTTCTTTCAGATGTGTAATTATTATTTCACTTAAATCCTGTAGTGTTAAATTTTTTTCCAGATTAACTTTATCAGGTTTTTCTGTGGGTATAGTATCACCAAAGAAACTAAGATCTTCTGAACAAATGGTGTCGTTGTCAGAATCTTTTGGCTTTCTTCTTAAAGTAACGTTAGCTTCCTCGGAGGGTGATGATTGACATTTATTTGTATCAAGTATTCTGGGGGGACGCAAAGGCGTATCAGTGTTTCCTGTCTTGGGTATTTTACAGATGCATGTTTGGCATTTCCAGGTGTTTTTATTTTCTACTGTTACCTTTTTAGAATCCTTGGTAACACCAGCACATTCGAAATCATATCTACATTTACAAAGAACGCATATAATGTTTTCCCTTATAGGTAACTTTTGTTTACATCCAGCGCAAGTAGGTGTAGAAGCCATTTCAAATTTTAAATATTTGGCGCTTTATTTTTAGTTCAAGCAACCATTGCATGTAACTGTTGTCGCCATCTTTCGATGAATGTAAGTCAGGTCCAAGTATTTGAATAGTACGTCGTCGTTCTTGTTTAATATCTTTTTTTTTTTATGCTTCTTTTCTAATTATTTGGTTTCGCACTATTTCGTTAAACTATAGTGACAAATTAATAATATTCAAAAAGAACATTTTGAGTAGGTGAGGTTTGAACCAATATCACGTCGGGCGGTATCGTCAATTCCGAACGAGCGGCCACTCGACCATCAGTTCACTAAGTTAGTTTGCGAAAATAATGTTCTATTATGTCGCATCGAGTTTATGTTACTGTCGATAGTGAGAATTTTTTCGTATCACCTTCAACATAAAAAACTCAAATTTTTAACACTTTATTTGTCTTATTTCACTTGTAATGAAATCTTTCACTTATTATAATGAATGAACGTCACTGTTAGGTTAACACAATCTGGATTCTATGTGAATTCGGATAGATCTGGAAGTTATTTTTGAAGTCGAGCAGTTGTGATAGTTCACTGTTTCTTTATCCTTATTTTTATAGTTTTGGTCACATTTGTTGATGAAATGCACGAAATAACATTTGTATCAATTATTTCAGTCGTTGTGTCTCACTTAGTCCATTTTACCACTGTATTGCACTTATTATTGATTTTTAAGGAATTAATTACGCGGAGCTAATGTTGACCGTGGCACCGCAGCGCCCTCTCCCAAAATGAATGCAATGGAGAATTAGTCATCCAGTCATTGTCGGTGTACCCTTGATTATATGGTTTAATGTCATTAGCTAGGTTTTTACCAATATCAACGAAAAACTTGTTTACCGAATTCACTGAATCTTTTGGTGACATCGATGACGTTAATAAGTTTGTAGAGGGGTCTTTGGATGTAGAACTATTTGTTACTCTTTTAATGATACGCCATAGCTTTTTGTTATCACCGCCAGCTTCCATTAGCTCGGTTCTTTCATACTGTCTTTTTAGCTTTTTCAAGATTTTAGTGCAATAGTTTCTATATCTTTTGTAAGTTGTGCTTAGTATCGGATTATTAGGAGACTGTTTGACTTTTTATGCATCGCATCCCTGTTTCGCATACATCGTAGCATCCCCGTAGTGATCCATGGTTTCGTATGCGCTTGTTATTAGGTATCGGTCTGTTGATGGTGTTTGAATTTATAAGTGTATTTAGATAGTCAACAAATAGCTTTGTTGCTTCATTCGCATCAGTGCATTGGTGAATAGGGAGAAAGTCAAGGTTGCTTATATCTGTATCTAGAGTATCATAATTAATTTTTGCAATAACAACTTTTTTGGTTTTATAATGTTTCTGAGATCTAAGGCACAAAACAACAGCATTGTGGTCAGTAACCGTTGATTCTAATACGATTGTTAACGCTTTTTGTTTAGTTTTTAGTATAACATGATCGAGACAAGCACTTTCCCGCGTTGGAAACGTCTGTGCTGGGAGCATACCATGAAACGCTACAAGATTAAGGTAGTCAGTTATGTGATTAGGGCAGGGTGTGCTATTAATATCAAGATTAATATCTCCTATTATCGCGATATTTTTAAAAGAAGTTAAGTTGCTTAAAATTTAGTTTAGTGACTCTAAGAAATTGGAAATATCTGAGATAGAAGGCGACCGATACATGCAGATGAAAGCATTTTCTGATCTGTCTTTTAATTGTAGACAACTGGCATCTTTAAAATTGGGTTCCTTGACTGTGAGGTTTAGTGATTTCTTTACATATATGACGATTCCATCATTTTGATTATTATTATTGGTAGTGTAGGAATAGGAGTAGTTATCAATGATAGGAATAAGAAAATTATGCTTTAACCAACACTCTGTGAGGACAATTACATCGTATTGTAAGTTAGTTCTATGTAATAGTGTCATAAAGCTATCAATATTAGCATTTATTGATCGGATATTCTGAGTAATTATTTTAAGTTGTTTTTCCGGATTTTTTACATAAGTTTTACAATCTTCAGGTTTACAACATAACATTTTAGAAACAGCCAGCTGGTCAATGTTATGGTGAAGTTCAAGTAAGGTATCCACTGATTAAATAAATGTATATGGGTCTTTTAGTAGATTGAACTTTTAGAGGATTTAGTCGTAGAGTACTACTGCATTTGTTAAGTTTCAATGAAGCAAGTATGAGATTGTAACACAATACGTATAATTTTATGTGGCAATTTGTATGTGTTTGTATGTTTATGTAGTGTAAGTAGTATGTAGTTATGTGTAGAAGAGCTTTGCAAACAAGAAATAGTGTAATTACAATAAATGCAGGTAATACAATTAAATTAAATCTAGCTAACATGAAGAAATGTTTGAGTAAATCTATAGGTTTATAACATCTAGTAAAAATATACTCAAAACCTAAAACTAGTCAGTCTTCTTTAGATAAACTTTGAAGCTGCGATTCCATCCTCACAAAGATTGTTTGAGCGTCCTCAGCTTTCTTAACCAATACTTTGCCGTCAGTAACCCAACAGTATTTTATTTTGTTTTCCTTCTTTAATTGACGGGCTAGGTAAAAAAGTTTCCTTTGTTCGCTGTAAGATGTTCCGCCAAATAAATAGGGTTAAAATTTCCTTCCTCACCCATATGACTCAGGTTCAGTTTTTGAGTCGGGTTAGTCTTGTTTAGGGTTTTTACAGCATCGAGGAGTGAGGTTTTTATGTATAGATGGGATAGTTGGATTACTATTGGTCTCTTAGAGTCTTTTGCCCCTGGTAATCGGTAAATATCATGGATGTCCGACTTCTGGATACTGACATTAAGAGATTTAGAGATATTGTATATGTAGTTCATAAGGTCTAGTTTAGTTTCTTTATCCTTTCGAGGTACGTTTCTTAGTTCGATATGTAAAAGCTTTGAGATTCGCTGGAGTTCGTCCATTTTCCCCTGACGTGACGATAAGTACTCCCGATTATTCTTACATTCCTCCTCTAGGATTTTAATCTTTGTACGGAATTCATCGTGTTGTTTCGACAAAAAATCTATAGAAATTTCAATTTTGTTAAACGAGGAGTTCATTTTATCTTGAAAAGATGTAAACATTTGTTTAATCTCATTTTTGAAACCATCAAAATCAGCTATAGTAATAGTATCATGGCGACGTCTTTGTCGTGTATTCACAAACATAGATGGCGCGGGCGGTCGCGTAATTTCACTTTGAGGTACGTCTGTTTCTGAATCGCTCTTAGTCGGCGAACAAGACATCGACACAAACGACAATACATTTGATTTACATTTGATTCCAAGACATTTGAGAGTCCTGTGTGATAAGCGTGCTCTATCTATTGCGACCTTGTGAAATTGAAGCACACTTGAGGTAATGAATAGTTGCCTCCCACGGAGAAGGTTGCATTCCAAGTATAGAGAATCAGTAGAGTAGCGCCAAGGGTTTTTGTGTATAATTTTCAGGATCGTTCGCTGAGCTCGTTCGAGTTTTATTAGCGGTCAGGTATATTAGCGGTGCCCCAAACTGGTATACAGTAGCTCAAAATAAATTGACATAAACTAAAGATCTAACTAATTTGAGTCTCGCAATAGATCTTAATTTCTTGAAAATATGAGATAGTTTCCTTACAAGTTTAACAAGTGCATCTATCTGACTTTTCCACGTAAGTTTATCGTCTATTAATATACCTAGGTATTTTATTGAAGATACTTGTTCTAAGACTTGGCATTGGCACTTAGAGACATGATTATTGTAGCTATAGCATTCATGGGGTATAATTTCCAGTGGTCTTTCTGGCGCAGACCGACAAGAGACTCTGAAGCTAACAAATTTGGTTTTATTGGTATTTATCGTAAGGAGATTATTCTGCAACCAACTAGAAACTGTCCTAAGGCTTTCCTATGCTACACAAACGACCCCATCACAAGTTTTTGCATGAAAAACTAAAGCAATGTCATTAGCAAAAGTGAATATACTGGCATGTTGGAGTTTCATTGAGCATAGGTCGTTTATGTAGATCAGAAACAGTGTGGGTCCCAGAATACTACCCCGGGGGTACGCCATATGTAATATCTACGTAGTTGCTAGAATGCTCTCCAATTTGAACACGTTGTTTCCGATTTGAAAGGCATGAAGTAAACCACTGTAACGCAAGGCCCCTCACTCCAATCAACTCCAGCTGAGAAACCGTATCAAAGGCTTTAGCTAGGTCCAAGAAGACGCCAACACATTTATGGCCTTCATCAGTTTTTTTAATCACAGTATCAAGCTGTGTGACAGCGTCCTCCGTGGACCTGCCCCTGCGAAAACCAAATTGGTTCCCAGCCAATAAGTTGTGCTTGTCCAAGTAGTTCGTTAACCTAACATTGACTACCTTTTCAATTGTTTTTGATAGGGCACTTACGAGTGATATTGGTCTATAATTAGCAGGCTCGGAGGAATCCCCTGCCTTTAGGACTGGGATAACATTGGCTATTTTTAATTGTGTACGTCACGTTTGCTCCGCCACGTTATCCAAACAGAAAAAGAAATCGCTATATTTTTTGTCAAAATTTAAAGGAACAAACCAAAACTTTGTCAAAGCAGAAATAAAGAAGTTACAGGGGTTTTAAGTTGGCCGCGCGAACGTAACGTGGAGGATTGCGCGGCCATGGAGATCTCAGCAACTACTTGGGATAGAGATCTAATTATTTTTGTTAATTGAACATTTCATTTGTCAACAATTGTCGAACAAAGAATTATAAGACTAAGATCAATATTTCACGAAATATTCACCTTGGAAGTTATGGCCGCGCAATCGTGCACTTGATGTTTCTTTAATCTCGGTTATTTCTTCAAAACTTAAGATTTCATGCAGTAAAACTATTACTAGAAGAAAGGTCTTAATATGTCCAAAGTACCGAAAGCATTTAATGCCACCAACGTTCATTTAAACTGACGAAATCAAGGCAAAACAAAAGTTTCGTGGCCGCGCAATCGTAACGTTACTTTGAACGCTGATATCTCATTATCTATAATTGTTAAGATTTCGGTGTTAACATCCATTTATTCGTAATATTAACCTCATAAGATTGAGATAGCGTTTTAACCTCAGGACAATTTTCTACGCATGTAATCTTAAAAATGATGATATCTCTTATAATGTTCGAGCAGAGTGACCATAATTTCTGTTAAATATGGGGATATCTTTTGCTCTACTAGACGAAAATGTACCTGTTAGGAATAATGTTGTAGAATTGGCTAAAATAAGACAGTTCAATACAATATTCTTTTCTTCTAAACACATGTTCAAATCATGCCATACAAAACAAGGCCAAAAAATTGAACTTAGTTCTGTTTTCACCACATGACGCGACATTGCTGCTTGTACTCCAGTAATTTATCTATTATGTGTTTGTAAAGTACCCCGCGACACAGGGATTAGATTCCCAAGTGTGGGCGTTGTCTTTTTAAAAAGAAAAAAAAAGTAAAGAATTAAAGATGTGCTCGGTTAATAGGCAGTAATATAACAATTATGAACTCAAAGCTACGTGTGATGATTTTAGAACTGACTCAAACTCCCTCCGTTCGTTTCAGTTCTAAAATAAATTATTTTCTTTTTAAAAAGACAACGCCCACTCTACCTGCGGAATAGCAATTTCATTTATTTTTATTTTGAGAGAAAATTTATCTTTCGAATTATGTACATTTATATTTCTAGCATTACTAACCCACGAAAATTTGACTCCTAATTTGAAATACATATTAAATTAGGAACCAAATGTGGGACGTTAAATTGCTCCAATCGCGTTTTATTTTCGTTTAAATTATTACCATTAAACCAACTGCACTGCTGGATAAGACTCACGAGATAAAGCATAATAATGTAACTTTTGGAGATATAAATCCAAAAATATTCACGTGATAGTATGTGTAAAGTGTAAAACCAAAAGTATTAGAAGGGGTCCATTCAAACTTTAGATACGTAACAACATATCTGCTGATTTACGGAAATCTGCTGATAAATTTGGTATGAATAGAATAGTGTTACTGACCAACTTCTTAATGGTAATCATCGATTGAAAACAACGAATGGAGACCCTTCTCCATTCGTTGTTTTCTATATACTAGGACCCTTCCTAGTATATAAAAATAACCCAGTAGGCATGCGGATTTGTGGAACTCTACTATTGAGAAACTGCCATTTCCCGACCAAGCATATTCCTGATTTTTCTTCATGGATTTAAGACGAGAGTAATGCAAATATTGCACTAGGCCCATTTTTTTATAAATACTGAACATTTATTCCTGGTAGACAAATCTCGCAACTTTAAAGAGAAAAAGAGGAGTTGAGAGAGAAAGTTTGTGAGTGTGTATGTTTGTTACTTCTTACGTCTAAACGTCTGGAGTGATTTCATTAAAATTTGGCATGGAGTTAGCTGACACCTTAGATTAACACAGCATGTATTTTATTAGGTTCAACGCGGGAAAACCGCGGGGCACAGCTAGTATTTTATAAAATCCAAATCTCTTGATGATAGCATTGGCCGAGAAGCGATACTATTCCACTCATTTGGAGAAGACTACAGAGCTGTCAAGTAAACCCTTGTAATACCTACCACTTCCCATCATACCACGTGCTCTTTTGATCCAATTGCCGGGCCTGCTGGCGTGGTTGGCAAATGCTTGCTTTTCACGCCGGAGGTCGTGGGTTCCATTCCCCCACAGGACAGATACCTATTTGTGTGCATGAATATGTCTGTTTGTCCTGAGTCTGGATTTAATTATCTATATAAGTAGAGTCATTCGGGTCAAAAGGACGCACTTTAACCCTACAATGCATGATTTTTTATTTTCGTCTCAATAAATTATATGTGATTCTATATAGGGCCTAGATAGATGAAATGATAATTAAAACAATTAAAATCCATTAACTTAATACATATTTATTTTTTTAACTCTGTTCCATATGTGGTACTGTATGCAGTTACACTAGTATTTGGTTTTTAATGAGGACCAATCAACAAAATTAAATATTTAGTTTTACATTTAAAATACCTGTCTTTACTGATGAAATTTGTGAAAACCATTGTTGTCGTTATTAAATCATAACTAAACATGATACTGTAAGCAAGATAGATGTTTTTCTTTACACTGAGAATATAGGGAAGAAGAGTAGACAACGCTGCAAGTTGTCTATTCTTCTTCCATATAGGAAGATGATCAACACTATCAAGTCTTACATTTCAAGGGATTGCTGTATTCGATTTTTTCTTCTTTTCAATCATGCCATGTATTGCAGAAAAAGTCTTCCTTTTTCTTTGTAACGATGGACCATACAGGCAAAGACTTTTAGCGATCTCCATTTTAGAATCTTTTAATTTAGTCTGGCCTTATCTTATCTGGCTATCATGTATTGGATGACCTGAGGGTACTTGCAAGGAGTTCTCATTGAAGTCCAAGAATTGTCTCATCTTCTCGAAATGATTCACGGTCATCATATCACTTACTAATGGTTAACCTTACTCAGATTCCCAGTACATCCTTATATTAGACAATGGAGCAATACTCATGAGTAAATAAATACAATTTTGAAATAATAATATCTAATTTTGTAATCGGTGGCTCTAAATTTATGTTTCCAGAAAATTAGGCTAGTTGGCCTGTAACAATTTCTTTTTCCAAATAATATTTCTTTTCTTTCTTTGATTACCTTTGTTCGATTGTTTGCAATTCGATTCCTTATAGATCGTGAAAGAACTTTTACTTTGGCGTGATGGCCTCCTTGCATGACCCTGAAATACTGGCTTAAGGATCTGTTGGTTCTTCAATATCAATTTCAGTGACGGTAGGAGCTGCATTAGTAAAGATATATCATTTTCAGACACATTAACATCTTCATTCAATTGGTGCAAGATTTGTCTTAGTTTTGCTATGTCATTAGCACTTTCCGCGTCCGAAAAGTATTGACCGTCTTCACTTCCTGATGGTATATGTAAATACTGCTTGATCCTCTTATCAGACAGGTAGATCTTCGCCATAATCTGTAATGAAATCTAATCGAAACAAAATGTTAGATGTTAACTAATGCATGGTGTACCATATCTGGAACAGTGAAATAAATTGATATTTTCGTACATAAAACAGTAATATTTTAGAATAATAACTTACCTTCGTTTAATATACTCTATTTCCAATATAAATATATTTTTTTCACTTCCAAGCATTCAAAATAAATATTTTTTTCATAATTTACTATTAACGAAAAGAATGAAATCGCATCCATCGTCCAAATTGCGTACGATTCTAAATATCAGTCAACAAGGAACACCATCTGGTGACACTTTCCATATCTAAATCGTTGCTAAGTATGTAAAGACTCACCGTCAGCCAACAAATGTCGCTAGGAGTCTTAAAACGAACGCTAGAAATGATTATTGTGGTTGTACCAGATATGGCACAATATGCAATGTAGGGTTAACTTTGTTTCGTTTATTTAATGGAACCTAATACACTATTAAACCCACACTTGCGTTATATCTGTAGTAAATGTAATAGACTTTTGAAAAACCAAGTCTTAGAAAAAGTAACCATTACGGTTCAATGTTTAATAAGTGTAAATATCAAATAGTATGAGTGCGTACATTTAACCCGATAATAGGGTAAAAGTAATAAAAGGTTTAACCATCATACAAATGTGCTGATCAGATGACGCATATTCCATGGAGGGTCAGCAAATTACAAACTCAGCAGCATATCTTTTGCTCTTGCCCTATACTATTAGCTTTTTGGCTTTGTTAATTTTCTCTTCAAAAATTAAATTTCCACCGAGTGTTTTCTTTTTATATTTTTGTGGCATTGTATAATATTCTGTAAGAATACAAAAAAACGGATTAGATACATATCAAAAGAACATTATTTAAAAATGTGATAAAGCTTGCCAACAAAACCCTTTTAATAAAAAAAACTAAGCAACTTTTATCAATTAAGAAAAGACTATAGGTAACGATATTCCAATCAAAACTGTAACAAACTAATTTTTAAGTAAACGGGCCTGTTTTCAGCATTAATGTGAAATCTAGGAAAAAATGCATTATTACTATTGCAATACTAAAGGAACCCAACCATATCCGTGGGCTACGGTAACCATTTACCATTAGGTGGACCGTATTTTTGTTTGCCACCTGGACATTTTGCTTTTAATAATTGGTTGTTAAGAAATTGAATTGTAGGCATAACATAAACCTCTGAAAATCTGAGCAAAACAAAATTGTTTAATTTCTTATTCCTTTAAAAACGTATTCCACAAAATAAAACAGGTCAATATTTCACAGAGGAAGGTAAAAGTACGCGTGCGTCCTATTACCCCCGTACTTTTACCCCTTTTGCTCGATAAATATAACAATACTCGTCAATTCAGATATTAATATTGTTAGCCTAAAATGTTTTTGTGGAGTGATAAACGTATTAATAGTATAAAATCAACAAGTTAATCTTACCTCCAAAACATCACATGCAATACGGTGACAATCTTTTCTTCACAGTCGAAAATAAACAAATTTTGCACTGGTTATAAAACCAGTGCAAAATTTTTGTGAATATCTCAAAACACGCGACGCGCACTGGCCCCAGATTTGGCCGCTGGAGACTGGATGCGTCCCAGAACCTGTCGTACGCGATCAAAAGGTCCAACTATGCGGATCTAATGCGTAGTGATGAGGATCGCTCCACTTTTGTAGGATTCGCGCGCAGAGTTGCAAGGGCAGCGGCTAGGGCAAATGGTAGTACGGCAGTCTGATGGTGCTATTAGCTCGATCTCAATAAATTATGAAATATATAATAGAATCCTTAAGTTATCCAATGTAACGCAATCTTAAATAATTATATAACGTTAGTTAAATATAAAATTGAATTAAATATATAATTGAATAAACTACAAGAAAATTGTAAATACTAAATTAATACACGTATGCATAAACTTATACGTTGTAAGTAAATATAAATATAAGTTAATACTATACCAAATATTGTTAACAGTTTTAATTAAATGTATATTATATAAACTAAAAATGATATTGTATATAAATAATTATAGAAATGTATGTATGTATGTAAGTATAATTAAGTAAACAATTGTATGTAAATAAAGGCAAATACAACTAAAGGGAAAAAGAACCCAAGCTACAATGTTGCTGCAGTATAATATCAGCAGTGAATAAATAATAATAATTAAAAAAAAAAAAAAGACGCGCACTGGCCTACAAGTGTTGACACAAAATGGCGGTCCAAACGCACGCTCGCCTGGCGACTGACCACCCCCCTCACCCTCAACCACTCCTCGAAAACAGCACTGCGTACTTTTACCCACTGCGTGCTTTTACCCCGAATGACTCTATGCATTTACAAAAGAAAAGTAGTATATGTAGTATATCAGTTATCTGGTTTCCAAACTACAAGCTATGCTTAGTTTGGGATCCGATGGCCGTGTGTAAATAATGTCCCAGGATATTATTATTTATTTATTATTCAAATTCCGACCATGATATTAATGATTATCAAATAATATAGTTGGCCAGATAAAACGGTGATACGCGGGCTTTCGTATCCCCTTCTTTTGTACCGTGGAAATTTTATGCTATGAACCCTTCATCAAATTTAAAATGTATATGTACTTATACAAACTATGCATTAAGTTACGAAAAAATTGTTATACTAGTTGTATCCTTGGCTACGTTACAGTTAATTAAATGATGTAAAGTCTTCAAGAGGTACATATATGTCTTACCGCCCCAAAGAAAAGGCATAATATATTCTAATCGTTTTTCTTGTTTGGGGATTTTGCATGTGCTACGCGTAGTTGAGTGCCATAGGCTTATTTAGCTTCTTAACTTAAGTGCACTACTTATGTTACATCTTGTACAGGTTACTTGGAAATGAAAGACATAAATATAAAATACTGTTTACTTTGGCTTTCCAGTCCGATTTACAGTATTTTCATTAATTTTCACAAATTGTATTCAATAACACAGTTATATTCGTCTGAAACACTAGTTTCATTAACACATTCTATTATAATACACAAATCCAAAGCCATAAAAACGTAATGGGGTACATATCGACACGATCAGTACCACACACCGCTAGCGAGCATCTCACGCCACACCTCGTCACAAACAAATTATAATCTTAAAAGTAACATAGATAATTACAGGATAGTTATATTAAGTTGTATATATTAATAAGCTCTAAAACAGGACAAACTTAAATAGATGTTTTGTCTTATGTTCCAGTCACTCCAGGTCGATAGCACCACGTTACAATCATAACCCCTCTTAGACCTATGCTCCGTGACCATCCACTTGCACACGATCGATAAAACACAATACGACAATGTGACAATCCATAACAATTATAGTTACACCGATAAAATACACAAATGAATACATACTATATTAATTAATTCGTATTTAGTTGAAATTATTGCTTTTCTCGATAGCGATATCCACGTGTTTCGAAAGGTTATCATAGCATTACGATACATAGTGATTTACGTACAACATTTATCTTCAAAACATTCTAAACGACCACTAATTGTGTGATGGACAATGCTGAACGTTTAACATAAATAGTGTGGGATGCTTGACGGGTGCAATCGGCCCACGGCTACATATCAAGCTATACGTTTCCAGTATAAACTGACCTCGCGTTGTATAGGATTTCCATACAATGACAGGTCAGCTTATATTGGAAATATATAGCTTGATATGTAGTCGTGTGTACCAGTGTACACAAAACGAAAGTCTAGACGAATTGGAGCCCTTGATTGGAACGATGCGTGATTGCGATTGGCACCATATCACACCATAGACAACTACCGACCAATCCGACCATAGCGCAGCTCCCTCGTAGAAAGCTCAAACTCGTTCATAAGTTTCGTTCCTTGTAAATTTAAAATTTACCTACTCAAAAAAAGGAATAGTAACTCAACATTGTTAGGTTATGTTCTGGTCTTGCGCGTGAGTAAGGTCGCCAGAACTTCTCGAGATGGGGAGAAGTCTCAGCAACGCGTAACTGAATGCCGAGAATTATAGGTTACGGGCCGTTAGATTATTTACTGACATGATAGTATAAAAAGAAACCAACTGATGGCACCGTTGATGTTAAGAAATATTTAGCTAACTTGAACAACTGTAGGTTGAGCTACTAAGCTCTCGGCCACTGCGAAGAATGGTCGAGAATTAGGGCGGATAAATAGCATTTTTTTTTATAAAGTATCGTTCTTCATTTCATCTCCGTAAAAATTATGAGCTTTCTTTCACCCGCTTGTTATTAAGGGCGAGCACTAAATATCCCATACTTTTTATATTACTCGTTCTATGGCGTTAAGTCGTGCTAAGATTTCCTATAAAGATATAAAATGGACAAGTTTTTGTAACAATCTGCAGGTAAATTGTTATATACAGTAAATATGAATCATATATCTACGCATCATGAGATTATACATTTACTAATTATTATATATTATTATTTAAAATCTTATTGGATTGGGCAGTGTATGCAATCTCAAGTTGCAATTAATATTATGCAAGTTAAATATGAGAGCATTTAAAATCGAATATTCTGAAGATATTACAGACACAATTATACAATTTAGATAAAACATTTTTATAATAGATTTGTAGATCTGACTATCAAATTATACTGGCCTAATTTAAAGTTCCACTAGTAAAATAAAATAAAAAAGTACGCGCCTTGGACGGGTGATTTTTGATTATGTCAAATAGCATTTTCATACTTAGACACTATAAGCGGGGTGGGCTATTTATTTTTCACTAATTAGATATTTATATTAAGATAAAATTAACATAATGCTCACAGCCTAAATGTACATAATAATAATTTTGACATACAAATACCAATATAGCGACAGTCATACACACGTAGGTACCATAATATAAACACTAAATAAGAAATGCACGTCATTTGAAAGCTACAACTATTTATACATTGGGAATCCATGGATTTAATAGTCCAGCGAAATTCAAACCCGCATATTCTGCATAAGCGGCCACAAGACCATAGACGAATTCCGCTGGCTGAGCAAATCTACATTTCCCTATTTAATAATAAATATTTATACAAGTCTAAAAGTTACGATAGAAAAGGAAATTGAGGGACTAACGCGTCGTTCTTGAGCCGTAATATACTTACAAAATAGTACGAGATACAACGACATTATCTGTATACTCATAGTTTTTAGTATTTCGTACACAAGTGGTGCCAATAGAACCATATTACCAAAGCCCCGTTGTCCGTCCGTACGTCTCACAGCGGGCTGTTTCTCATGAACCGTAATTGGTAGACAGTTGAAATTTGCAGTGTTGTTTTTATTGCTAATGTAACAACAAATAATAAAAAAGAAAGGGGCCCCCTACTACAAACATATTTATTAAGTGCTTTAATCGACATTATAATTTTCTCTGGCTATGGTACGGTACCCTTCGTGTTCGAGTCCGGTTCGCAATAAGCCGATTTCATTATTTGTTTGTATTTTTAAATTAAAATTATATGTTTTCATCATAATTACAATTGAAAAAAATATTTTGTTGTTCCAAATTTCATTCTACTAGAGAAAACAATAAATTTACTTCATCGGCAGGATTTGAGCTATGAATTTGAATTTGAATAGATTTGAGTAGAATTTGAATAGTAAAAAAAAAAAGATTTGGACTAATAGTAAAAATAGTGTTGTTGTATCTCATACTATATCATTCTATTTTATTTAAATAATCTCTTTATTCCAAATAAAAATTAGAACACAGTCTCAGTTTTTTCATATCAATAATATGATGATTTAAATAATATTTACTAACTTGAAATATTGTAGTATAACTTTATTACGGCTTTAGAACGAATGATTAATCTCGATGTATTAGAATGAAGTCCAGTCTAAACTGTCAATGTACATATATATACAGACATCTCCAGATAGCGTAATACACTGTACGTGTTCAGTCTGTCAGAAGATTTAAAAATCCACGTAATCGACACGTGGATTTTTAAATCCACTGCCGCACATACAGTACACCTCTGACACCATCGCAAATATACATAAGTATGACATCAGTTTCATAACGTCAGTATTAGACTGAAAAGGACAGTAGATCAAGAAGTAAGAAATAAAGGAGAAAGATATAGACACTTAGTACAGAAAGCTATAAAAAATAAGCTACCGGATATCTCTCAAAACTTCATTTATACACCTTAAAGAGTACTAGACGAAGCTCCAAAATACATATAAAAATCATTATATGTACTCGGCTTCAGTGGCGCGAAGGCGGACGAGCGAGCGGTAATAAAACTTACAATTGGCACAATATTCCAATTAATTTATCTTTCATACAAATTTTGAGATTTAATCCCACCCTTTCACCCACGCTCCACTGTGGCGAAGCACACAAATTATTAACTCTGTTTCAATTTCTAAACTGAAGAATAGTACATCAAACAACTACATAGATCATTCAAAGTCATAAAAACATAAATAAATAAAAGGACAACGCCATTGATGAACCTTTAAAATATATATATCAGTTTATTTTGTACGCAATATTTTAAAGGAGTACCAATAGTGAATTAAACTAAGGAGATGCTGTAGTCATCTTTAGTCCAATAATTCATATAAAAACAAATATCGTTGACGTCATTAGGATTGGGTTATTCTATAACGGGTAACACAAATAGTTAGGGCTATGTAAGGTGCCCAATCTACCCATAAAGCATGAAGAAGATTTCATGGTTGCAAACCAACATCCCAACAGAGGTCACCCTGGTGGTTGCCATTCATCTAGACAGCAGTTGTGACGTCTAGATGGTCACCCTGTTGGTTGCCATCCATCTAGACTACAGTTGTGCAGTCTAGATGGATGGCAACCACCAGGGTGACCTCTGTTGGGACGTTGGATTGCAACCGTGTAGAAGATGCTTTAGTAACTCGTAGAGAACAATTGGCTTCCCTTAAACAGGCTTTAGTATATTACTTGTCATTGTTATTGGACTTTATTTCAAAGTAATAAGGTTGAAATTGATATGGTCTCGTATAATCCACCGTCTGTTTAAGGGTTAATACAAAATGGCTTCATGACTCTTCATGCCTCATGTTTTTATATGGCGAGTGAACTGCAAACTGTTACTGTTGAGTTGTTAGGTCCGACGGGTAGATCGATCATCTTAAGTAACTAATGCTATTTAGGTTACCCGTTTTATAGTCTTTTAAATATATGCATAATACGTATGAAATGCATATTAACAGTGCCTTCTGTTTGTGTTCATTTCTAATACTAAATTCAGCACTTACAAGAAAGAAATACTATTATTTCTTTATGGCACAATCAACATAAGAAATACGTAGGGCAGAAATTAGATCCTTTATTATATTATTTTCACAAAGCCCACACTAGGCATATAAATCCCTGCATCGCGGGGGACTTTACAAACATTCCACTCATGGACACGGATGAATCAGACTGAGACTCATAAGAATTATATTTGGGTCACCCAAATTCCAACCCAAAATACGAAGTCGCGGAGGCAATAGCGAGGCGACTACCTTAATCACTGCGCCAGATGTGCTTTATAACTTACAAGCTCCGTGTGCCGTGAAGAGGTAATGATACTCTCGAGATGTCCTTCTGTAGCCAATCATTTGTGGGCCTAATTAATGTGGTTCATAGTATTTATCTCTTTTGTTGACTGTACATTTTCATAATAACGAACGACGTTTATTGAACTATCTGTAAATGTTTAAATACCTGCGTCTGGACACAAAACCTGCTTCCGCGTAAAGGGACAAGCTAATGCCTTCAAATTTTAATACAACACTACTTTAATACAATAGCATTCTTTCTTGTAAGAGCAGATATTGTTAGTCAAGTCTATATTAGTCTGTGGCACGAAAAGAATCGTAATAGAAACTGATATAGGCCAAACGACGTGTTAAAGACCAGGATAGTGGTGACGTCTCAAACAGGATGTCCATCCAAATGTCAATTCAATTCTTCTATAATGGCTTTTGTGGATAAACAGCCATAATTTCGACAATGTTAGGTTGAAGTGATAGGCCGTCAAACGATGGGAGATTCCAATTGTCACACAACTCAAGTTTTAAATACTCTACAAAAATGTAATTTAATTCATTTGCTCCCTAAATTCATTTAAATCCGGGTTGGAAATTGTAAAAACATTAGAAACATTGAAATTATGATAGATTATTAATACAAGGTACCAAACTTAACCTAAAAGGGTAATCACACTAATATTATAAATATTACTTTAAAATATTACTTTTTACGTCTAAACGGCTGGAGCGATTATAAAATTTAACGCGGGTAAAACCATAATATCTAAAATATTACGACGACAACATTATGTGAGAGAGAGAAACTAATACTTTTCGTCCATACAAGCTCTATACTAGTAGTTATTTGGAGAGTAGAGGCTGATCAACACAGCTCGACCCTCGATAAAAACATACAACGTAAAAGTTTATCAGCTGATTTAAATATTTTTTATTACAACAATGACGGCTGATATCAAATATATAAAATAAGATGTCAATCCGATGCCTATTTTAGCCTAGTAAGCAACACTTAGCCTAGTAGGCTCTCATTATCACACAGGTCAATAAAACCACGCTTAATTTCGAGCCGTTTAGCCATATAAACCGTGTACCGGAGGCCACCGTAATTCTTAAGAACACGTGAACGGCATGTTCTTTACTGCGTTTATAAATTGCGCGGCAGAATTGGGGTTCAACAAACCACCACTCTGAGCGGTTATTGATGTGGAGCAACGCGTCTGTTATTCCATTTAAAGTATTTGATTTGTAATGTTTGTTGTTTGACATATTTCTTTATTGTCTACTTAATATATCATCTCTCCAATAGCAAAATTAAAAATTAATAACTTCACTTCACTTCACTTGTAATTTAATATTCAAAATATTGTTATTTTTTTCTCTATGTCGCATAAAAATGACATTGACAGTGGTGGAGATACATCCGGCCTATGACGTCACACTATTGTCTATATTAATTTCCCTATTAAGTATCAAAAGTACATTTCCTCCTTGCATTTAATATCGAAACAAATGTAAAATTTTGTCTATGCCGCGCGTTGTTGACGTTGACAGGTGGCAGAGAAACATCCGACCGATGACGTCACACTATATTTATTTCCTTAGTAATTACTAAAAGTACATGTCCTACTTTAATTTAATATCGAAACAAATGTTAAATTTTTGTCTATGCCGCGCAAAGATGACGTTGACAGGTGGCGGAGAAACATCCGGCCTATGACGTCACACTATAGTCTACATTAATTTCCTTAGTAAGTACCAAAGTACAAGTCCTAACTTGTGATGATGAGTTTGGAATGTATAAAAATATCGATGTAGCTGAAACTTTATACTTCCCCGAACGAGCCACCAAATCATAACTAGAAATAATTACAAAATATACTTACGAACGCAACGATCACATAACTATATACATCTACTTATATACCATTTAATCAAGACTTCATACATTCTTTGCATCTTTTAATGAGATGTCAATTTCGAACGATACTACGACGCACATCGAGAAGTTTCTAACAACCTTAAAAATATAAAACTACATGATTTTTTTCCATAATTATCTTTTATGATTTAGCAGTGTATAGAACCATAAAGCATAAGCCTGAGAAGCCGCGGCGATCTCCATACAGGGATAGAGTTCATTGTACCAAAATTAAAAGTAAGTACAGACGCCAGCACATCAAGCTAACCCATCTGTCAAATTTCCCCAATTGAAAGTGAACCTTATGCTTATGTGATAAAGTTTAAAATCTATAAAAGAAATGTGTCAGATTGGGGTAGCTGAATATAGCGATCTCTTTTCAGCAACCGTAAAACATAAATATTTCTTAAATAACTGGGATTTTTTCGGGGTTTAGTTGAGGAGACAACCCATGGTGGATTGTTTCATCAACTATACCCGAAACCCATATTAACTCATTCTCGGAAACCATATTAATTCATTGCCGCGACGGTCTCAATTGTCATGAAAATATTAAAACAGTCGTTACAAGTCGAAAGAAGAATGAACTCTAATTGAATCTGACACCCGGCCTATCCTTCTCGGTTTCTTTTATTTTGTTTTCTTTTTTTTTACTATATTTAACGCCCGCACTTTGGAAATAAATCTCTATCGGGAGACTCCAAAAATACTTGCAATTCACAGATACAAAGTTCACGCAGATCAAAAAAAGCTATATAAATCGTTAACACCATAGGCTACAACTTTTGTTCTACATCTTTTGACAATTTGTTATATTTTAATTCCGAACAAAAATAAGTATTAAATTAATTTCCCACTACACTAAGACACACACTTGCGAGGGCGCGTGGAACGGGTCGGCGCTAGCGGCTTTGAACTAGACCCGTTTCTCTAATGGCGAGTAATCCATGTAAAATCATGTATTAAGTTATGTCCGAACTCGTAGAACATAAGTTGTTATTTAAGATGTTAGCAATCTAGTCCTGCGAGGTTGTTGGTGTTTTACAAGTAAATTTGTATATTGACCATCGAATCGAAACACCAGCACGTCCAGGTAGTACCAAGACCTAACAACTGTAAAACTGCACCACAAGTTCCACGATCAGACGGCAATTCGTTTGAAATATAAAGCACGCCTTATTTTGAGATCTTAAGGAAAACGTATGTAGTTTTATATTTTTGCCGGCGTCACTTCTTACATGCTTATATAACAGTATATGTAACGTGCAAGAAATACTTATTATACACAAGCCCTCAAAATTATACATATTTTATAATCTTACAGATCTTTATAAAATTTTGCCCGATTCGGGTTTTAACAGTAATGTTCTGCATCATTTATTAAGCGCTGGTTACACTTACAATCAGTTTTATATAATCAATGACATTTTGACAAATAAACCGTCAAAAAAACTGTATTTTGATGGGCGATGGGAACATTTCGATATTGAAGCGACAAAATTTCATTTTAATAGGTAAAATCCAATTTTGTCGCTTCAATTTCGAAATATTCCCATTGAAAAAAAAATGAACTTTATATACCTATAAATAAGGTTTAAAAATGTTGTACTGGCATCGTTCATCAGTAATTTTTTTACAATTTGTTCGGTATATAAATACAGCTACCAGAAAAAAGATGACGATCTTTGAGATGTTATTTTGCAATCTGATTGAAGTGTAAGGAACGTTTAAGAAAAGATTTTGCAACAACCCCACTAGCAATCTTGAGAATACTCTGTTATACAACGACCAGGGGGGCTGCCGCCTAACTCGCTGGTTAAAAATTACTAAATCATTAATTCAATCGGTTTCAACGTTGCAAACCGGACCATTTATGACGTCACATGTGCTCATGGAAGCCGCTTGAACGAGTGTTTAGTCAATTTTAACCTTCATCTGTTTGAACGCCAAACACGATCACGATGACCAGCGAATTCGGCGGTAGCTCTCCTGGATAGAAATATTAGAAACGAGGACCTGTTTGTAGTTAATTTTCCCTTGTGTGTTTTACTAGCCTACCATGAAATATATACGTACTCGCTCAAGCGCCACTCGCGATACAATTAGACAGATATGTGTGGACACAAATGTCCGCGACAGCTGTAAACACAGCCTTAGAATTTGCATACGAATTTTCTTAACAATATACGTAGTTACCTATGTAAGCTACCATATGTTTAGCTTAAGAACTCACTGGTGGAAGAACTGTCAGAAAAAATTGAGATGTCGGGCGATTAGCTAGGTGTCCGTGTCGGGCTCGGCGGGCTCGGGTTGCGGCGTCACCAGCGCCTCCAGCGCGTGCAGTGCGTGGGAGATGTGCGGCAGGACTGATGATCTAGGAACAAACCATTCATTACACTATGCGATGAGAATAGTGAGGGTGTGACTTTCAGGTTGTATGGATTTAAAACCGAGTAAGATGGAATATAATGTTTAAATATATTTTATTACGTTTTGATAAGTAATAGTAATCAATAACTTATCAAGAGTGATTTCGTCATTAGTTTAGCGATAGCATGTTCAACCAAATTAATAAGGTCCTGGGTTCAAATACAAGTTTTTGTATACTGTCAAGAAAATTTCTCAGCATCAGCCCGAAGTCTGGCAGTTAGCTGTATTACACCCCCGTAGATCGGAAAGGCGTCGGTTCTGATACCGACTTCTTTCCGGTCGTGTCCTAGTAGTACCTTTGGATCATGAAAGTGAGTTGGTTTTAATAAATGTTATACTAAAAGTCGTAACAGCCTTTCATCATCATCGTCATCATCATCATCATTTAATAAACTTAATTAGTATGGTACCTGGGTGGAGGGGCCTCGTCGGCGGAGCTCTCCGGCGTGGCGCCGGCCTCAGAGCCGCCCTCCTCCGCCTCGCTGCCCGACCGCGACGAGCGCGGGGCTGTCGCGGTACTAGTCGCAGCGGGGCCACAAGAACTTTCCGGCTCCGAGCTTTCTTCTTCTGTAAATATAAATATATATAGTGTACTTAGGCTACACCTGGCCATAGTGAGCATCGGTAACTCATGTGCCTTTAGGTTCTGTAACAATACAAATTAAAGTACACTTAGTTCAACAATGTGGACCAATGATCCATAAACTTAACATCGTCCTTGAACGGCACCACCTACCTCAGGATGATGTAAGCGTCACCCCTTGCAAAAATTTTACGATTCTTCTTCTTTACAGTATGGTCAGTGGTTACCCTGGTGGAAGAGTTGTTCAAGCTGCCTAGAAGGCTTATGATATGGCTTAGTGACTGTTGTTTGGTGACAATATCCGGGATCGATCGCTAACGTAGAATCTCTATCCTCGGAAGCATAGAGATGCGATAAAATGAAACGCACCGCACTGCTCCGCCAGCGCCTCTAGCGTGTGACTCACCGGTGGCGTGCTGCAGGCGCTGGTGCAGCGCCCTGATGGCCCGCAGCAGGTCCCTGGCGAGCGGGGGGACAGCGCCGCGCCGCACTGCTCCGCCAGCGCCTCTAGCGTGTGACTCACCGGTGGCGTGCTGCAGGCGCTGGTGCAGCGCCCTGATGGCCCGCAGCAGGTCCCTGGCGAGCGGGGGGACAGCGCCGCGCCGCACTGCTCCGCCAGCGCCTCTAGCGTGTGACTCACCGGTGGCGTGCTGCAGGCGCTGGTGCAGCGCCCTGATGGCCCGCAGCAGGTCCCTGGCGAGCGGGGGGACAGCGCCGCGCCGCACTGCTCCGCCAGCGCCTCTAGCGTGTGACTCACCGGTGGCGTGCTGCAGGCGCTGGTGCAGCGCCCTGATGGCCCGCAGCAGGTCCCTGGCGAGCGGGGGGACAGCGCCGCGCCGCACTGCTCCGCCAGCGCCTCTAGCGTGTGACTCACCGGTGGCGTGCTGCAGGCGCTGGTGCAGCGCCCTGATGGCCCGCAGCAGGTCCCTGGCGAGCGGGGGGACAGCGCCGCGCCGCACTGCTCCGCCAGCGCCTCTAGCGTGTGACTCACCGGTGGCGTGCTGCAGGCGCTGGTGCAGCGCCCTGATGGCCCGCAGCAGGTCCCTGGCGAGCGGGGCGGACAGCGGCGCGCGCGCAGCTAGCAGCGCCTCTAGCGTGTGACTCACCGGTGGCGTGCTGCAGGCGCTGGTGCAGCGCCCTGATGGCCCGCAGCAGGTCCCTGGCGAGCGGGGCGGACAGCGGCGCGCGCGCAGCTAGCAGCGCCTCTAGCGTGTGACTCACCGGTGGCGTGCTGCAGGCGCTGGTGCAGCGCCCTGATGGCCCGCAGCAGGTCCCTGGCGAGCGGGGCGGACAGCGGCGCGCGCGCAGCTAGCAGCGCCTCTAGCGTGTGACTCACCGGTGGCGTGCTGCAGGCGCTGGTGCAGCGCCCTGATGGCCCGCAGCAGGTCCCTGGCGAGCGGGGCGGACAGCGGCGCGCGCGCAGCTAGCAGCGCCTCTAGCGTGTGACTCACCGGTGGCGTGCTGCAGGCGCTGGTGCAGCGCCCTGATGGCCCGCAGCAGGTCCCTGGCGAGCGGGGCGGACAGCGGCGCGCGCGCAGCTAGCAGCGCCTCTAGCGTGTGACTCACCGGTGGCGTGCTGCAGGCGCTGGTGCAGCGCCCTGATGGCCCGCAGCAGGTCCCTGGCGAGCGGGGGGACAGCGCCGCGCCGCACTGCTCCGCCAGCGCCTCTAGCGTGTGACTCACCGGTGGCGTGCTGCAGGCGCTGGTGCAGCGCCCTGATGGCCCGCAGCAGGTCCCTGGCGAGCGGGGCGGACAGCGGCGCGCGCGCAGCTAGCAGCGCCTCTAGCGTGTGACTCACCGGTGGCGTGCTGCAGGCGCTGGTGCAGCGCCCTGATGGCCCGCAGCAGGTCCCTGGCGAGCGGGGGGACAGCGCCGCGCCGCACTGCTCCGCTAGCGCCTCTAGCGTGTGACTCACCGGTGGCGTGCTGCAGGCGCTGGTGCAGCGCCCTGATGGCCCGCAGCAGGTCCCTGGCGAGCGGGGCGGACAGCGGCGCGCGCGCAGCTAGCAGCGCCTCTAGCGTGTGACTCACCGGTGGCGTGCTGCAGGCGCTGGTGCAGCGCCCTGATGGCCCGCAGCAGGTCCCTGGCGAGCGGGGCGGACAGCGGCGCGCGCGCAGCTAGCAGCGCCTCTAGCGTGTGACTCACCGGTGGCGTGCTGCAGGCGCTGGTGCAGCGCCCTGATGGCCCGCAGCAGGTCCCTGGCGAGCGGGGGGACAGCGCCGCGCCGCACTGCTCCGCCAGCGCCTCTAGCGTGTGACTCACCGGTGGCGTGCTGCAGGCGCTGGTGCAGCGCCCTGATGGCCCGCAGCAGGTCCCTGGCGAGCGGGGCGGACAGCGGCGCGCGCGCAGCTAGCAGCGCCTCTAGCGTGTGACTCACCGGTGGCGTGCTGCAGGCGCTGGTGCAGCGCCCTGATGGCCCGCAGCAGGTCCCTGGCGAGCGGGGGGACAGCGCCGCGCCGCACTGCTCCGCCAGCGCCTCTAGCGTGTGACTCACCGGTGGCGTGCTGCAGGCGCTGGTGCAGCGCCCTGATGGCCCGCAGCAGGTCCCTGGCGAGCGGGGCGGACAGCGGCGCGCGCGCAGCTAGCAGCGCCTCTAGCGTGTGACTCACCGGTGGCGTGCTGCAGGCGCTGGTGCAGCGCCCTGATGGCCCGCAGCAGGTCCCTGGCGAGCGGGGCGGACAGCGGCGCGCGCGCAGCTAGCAGCGCCTCTAGCGTGTGACTCACCGGTGGCGTGCTGCAGGCGCTGGTGCAGCGCCCTGATGGCCCGCAGCAGGTCCCTGGCGAGCGGGGCGGACAGCGGCGCGCGCGCAGCTAGCAGCGCCTCTAGCGTGTGACTCACCGGTGGCGTGCTGCAGGCGCTGGTGCAGCGCCCTGATGGCCCGCAGCAGGTCCCTGGCGAGCGGGGCGGACAGCGGCGCGCGCGCAGCTAGCAGCGCCTCTAGCGTGTGACTCACCGGTGGCGTGCTGCAGGCGCTGGTGCAGCGCCCTGATGGCCCGCAGCAGGTCCCTGGCGAGCGGGGCGGACAGCGGCGCGCGCGCAGCTAGCAGCGCCTCTAGCGTGTGACTCACCGGTGGCGTGCTGCAGGCGCTGGTGCAGCGCCCTGATGGCCCGCAGCAGGTCCCTGGCGAGCGGGGCGGACAGCGGCGCGCGCGCAGCTAGCAGCGCCTCTAGCGTGTGACTCACCGGTGGCGTGCTGCAGGCGCTGGTGCAGCGCCCTGATGGCCCGCAGCAGGTCCCTGGCGAGCGGGGCGGACAGCGGCGCGCGCGCAGCTAGCAGCGCCTCTAGCGTGTGACTCACCGGTGGCGTGCTGCAGGCGCTGGTGCAGCGCCCTGATGGCCCGCAGCAGGTCCCTGGCGAGCGGGGCGGACAGCGGCGCGCGCGCAGCTAGCAGCGCCTCTAGCGTGTGACTCACCGGTGGCGTGCTGCAGGCGCTGGTGCAGCGCCCTGATGGCCCGCAGCAGGTCCCTGGCGAGCGGGGCGGACAGCGGCGCGCGCGCAGCTAGCAGCGCCTCTAGCGTGTGACTCACCGGTGGCGTGCTGCAGGCGCTGGTGCAGCGCCCTGATGGCCCGCAGCAGGTCCCTGGCGAGCGGGGCGGACAGCGGCGCGCGCGCAGCTAGCAGAGCCAGCGCTCGCAGCGGCGCCAGTAACGCGCGCACGGGCGCCCGCGGTGCCGCGCCACACACCTCCTCCGCTAGCGCCTCTGCCGCGCCACTCGTGCCCGCCGACCCACCCCCACTCAGCTATATATAACAATGCATTTAATGACAAATATACACAAACTAAAAAAATTAGTTCCTTTTAAATCACTTACAGACTATTGTACACTATAGTATAATGTATGCATAACTCGAAAACAGTTACGAAGCTGTGCTTTCGAATAGAGGCGTATAGAGAAACGGACCAGGTATGGTAGGACGATATAAGGCAGTTAACTGACAAAATCTGCAAACACCTTAGTAGGTCTATAAAATGGCGAATACAACCCATACCATACAAGCGTACCGCTAGGTTTGAGCAGAACGACACCACCATTAACAGAAACCCCAAGAAATGGGATGAGAAAGAAATCCTGAACAGGAATCTGTGCACATAACTGTGTTGTGGAAGGCAAATAAAGCTACCACACACATTGCCCTTCCACGGGCGCATAGGAATGGTTCAGCTCCACTGAAAAGATCTTAAATTGCATAGGTTGCACATTCAAAAATAGCATTATCTTAAATGTGAAAGAAAATGTAATTCTTATAAAATTTAACGCGTTTAAAATTTAAAATTTAATAATTATATCATATTATTCTTTTAAATCTGAGACTAATTAGTAGCGCATTCGATTCTGACTTTTGATAAACGAAAGTATATTTGTAACGTGTTCATACCTTAGGATAATAATGTTGCATGAACTGGTATATAACAGGGTCTTCCAATGACTCCCGTTCATCCAGTAGTACAGCATCCACGTATTCTGTCGCCACACTGCATTCTACTAACATCTCCTCCAACTTGGAATCGGCCTAAAAGACGAACAATGTTTTAGAAAAGTCATTGTAAATGATCACTGAAATGAATAATAAACCATATACAAAGACCATTGTTTTGTACCTATTTCTTCTTTGGGTTATTTAGTTAGTATAAACTGAAGGATACGATCCTCACGCTGGTGATCTGGTCCTAGGTACCGCAGCAGTAGTCCATGCCAACAATGGCTGGATACAAAATGAGTGAAATTTTCAAATCCAGAACAGTAGCAATTGTGAATATAAACCTTAAAAGCAACCACTCAGACATAGACAAACCATTTTATCAAAATTCGTAGTAATTTTGTAGAGTTCAGCCAGAAACGTACAGATATTTTATAAAAGGTGTAACAAACGGCAGGAAAAAAATTAGGAAACGCAATTTATTTCTAATTATCTTCATCTTTTTTCGTTTTTGCAACTTTCAAGTTAAGCTTTTTATGTTTCGTTCTCACTTTATACACCTTACAAAAAAGCTTATTCTCGTTTAGTTAAGTCAAGATCTACTAACTGATAAAGGAAAACTTACCGGCGACGTAGCCACGTCCCGCCAGAACGCGGCGAAGTAGTTAAACCTTAGCGGCACCGCTTCCAGCGCACACAGCGCTGACAGCAGCACCAGCTGCTCCGACATGCAACGTTGACTACGGGCCACGCGGCAACACGTGTCTGTCGAAAATAAGGACGGAACTTGAATCGAGAAACTGATTTTCTTCTCACTAGAGTATTGGATGATTATACAGTGATTTAGGCATTCATAAGAAAAACATATGAAGATGTTGATTGATGGATCATCGTTGTAAAAATAACAACTTACTTATTATAATATTACTACCCCACCTAAAATTTTATCGGTAAAATCACCGATAAAATCAACGTAACTACAACATACTGTCCTTGGACAGAGTTAAATCTGTACGAGATCTAGGTATTTTCATGGATTGCAATCTATCTTTTAACTTACAAATTGATTATAAAGTTAATAGAGCCTTTTAAAAATCTCATTACCCTAAAAATATTATATTTCAGCTTCGTCAGATCGATCTTAGATTTTGTTGTATAATATGGAGTCCTTTTTATAGTCCAAGAGCTGGCACGCATTTTTAGGTAGGTATTTGAGGCAAGCTGGAAACTTGTCCTATAGCTCTTCAGACACACCCCAACACGGAACTGCAGACCTGGCTGGCGGGTAGCGGCCTAAACCAGCCCCTAAATTTCTGATTTTTTTTTTATCCAAAAAATGTATTTGAGGCAAGCTGAACTTTTGATTTGTTGTAGTTTAATGTTTATAAAATACATAAATAACATTCAAGTTGCCTCAAATACATATTTTCGATTTTTTTGGAAAATATTTTTGCACACGCCTGGCAGTGCTAAAGACCCGACAGAATCACCTGTCTTTTTTTTTTGTATTGTATAAACATTAAACTACAACATATCAAAATTTCAGCTTGCTTCAAATACGTTATTTGGTTAAAAAAAAATTCAAAAATTTAGAGGTTGGTTTAGACCCGCTACCCGCCTGCCAGGTCTGCAGTTCCGTGTTGGGGTGTGTCTGAAGAGTTATAGGACAAGTTTTCAGCTTGCCTCAAATACCTACCCAAAAATGCGTGCCAGCTCTCCTACTATTTATGCATGCCATATCTCCCGTACTGAGAAGGTCCAGAAGAAATTTTTAAATTCTTTGGATTTTCGTGGATTTCATGATTACGCATCATACGAAAATTCCATTTCCCGTCACTCACTAACAACTCTAGTCAACCGTCGAATTATGTTTGACCAAGTGTTTTTATTCAAAATTTTGAACAACCAAGTTGATTCGTCTCACATTTTAGAGAAAATTAGTTTAAGAATACCCAGACCTGCGATCTCAAAATATTTTCTCGGTCTTTATGTATAAAACAGTTTACACCAGCAATAACTTTTTTAGACGTAGTGTTGACACATACAATAAAAATTTTACAGATATTGATATATTTAGCAATACATTAACTATGTTTAAATCTAAGATAAGTAATCTGCTTTTGGACAATAATTATTGTCATTAATTGTACCTACTACTTTTGTTATGTATAAATGCAAAGGTATACTACATATAGCTTTTATTGCACAACCTTACCGTAAAAATAAAACTGTTATGGAACTCTTAGTCTATAAGTATATAAGATATTTGAATGTAAAAGATTTGTATGAGACTGTATGTGTCCTGAATAAAATAAAATAAAAAAAATAACTTTGTTAGTTATCTTGATTGACTGTGATTTTACCGACTGATACAGAACAATTAAAATGAAACTTAAACAATCAGTGTTGTTTGAAATGTTATCGGTATTAAAAATATTTTTATTTATCACCATCGTCATCAAAGTTCGGACACAATAACACACAGGGGCTCTACCAGCTAAGTCGCCGAACATCGCTTTCGTGAATGGTGTTCAAATAAATAAAGGTTAAAAATGACTTAATCAATCGTTAAATCGGCTTCCATGACCACATATGACGTCATAAATGGTCCGGAATCGATGGTCAACGTTGAAGCCGATTTAACAATTGATAAAGTCATATTTAACCTTTATTTATTTGGACGCCATTTACGAAAACTATGTTCGGCTCCTTAGCCGATAGAGCCCCAGGTATGAACATTATTATTATTGATAATTACGTACGTAGTTATGCCTATAATTATCCTTAGATTTGCGAGGCTTAACGCTATAATCATGTTCTATTAGTTAAAAGCGTACAAAATAGTATCCTCCATCAACACTGAAGACCAAGCCCCACGATAACTATTGATTTTAAAAATAAAGAAGAGTTCAACGCGGTATGTTGTTTACACAAAAAAGCAGCGCATTCCACAGTAGCTTTAGGTCTAATTAATAGTAATGGAATTAAAAAGGCGTACAACATCTTTATAAGAATGAATAAATTATTTAAAAAAAATGTCGAACGTGGGTGTGCCATACCGATGAACTTATGGTAGGGGCGGTAGGAGGCGGCCAGGCGGTGCGCGTTGTGGCGCTCGTGCAGCGGGCGCGTGGCGCACACGTGCGCGTGGCGCGGCCGCGCGGCGCAGTGCGCGCCCGCCGCCAGCGGCACCAGCGCGCCCAGCGCCGCGCCGCCGCCCAGCATCACCACCTCGCGCAGCACGCCTACGGCCACACATGTACATTGATTTGTTAACACCCAGATACAGAACACAAGGCTACACATCAAGCTATACATTTCCAGTATAAGTTGATCTCGCGTTGTATAGGATTTCAATCCAATGACCGGTCAACTTATATTGGAAATGTGTAGCTTCATGTGTAGCCGTACGTACACACTCACAGCTCCACTACAGATCTATCGCTTTCACTGCTAGATATTATTACGAACAATAGAATACAATAACATCATTTATTTGCAAATATCGGTATATACAATTGATGTATGTTCAGCTACATTTTACAAGTTGCAATTTTAACATTAAAAATTTATTATAAGAGAAAATACTTGAATTCAAAATACCGCACATTAAATACAATGTCTATTTTACAAACTATTAAAGTTAAAATAAATAAATAAATATAATACCAGAACAGCTATCTTTCAAAAATTTGTTATCTGAATCGTATACTTCTTGGGTAAGAAGTGTATTAAATTTTTCTTTTTACATTTATTGAATTGGAAATTTAACTTATCTTCAGCGGTATATTGTTAAAGATTATATGTGCTATGCAGGATCACTAATGATGGAAAGTTCTAAAAATGTCGGGTTTAATATTCGCTTGTCTTCATATATTATGCTCACTACATCACATACTAATGAACGAACGTTGGAATAAATAAAGTATACATTACCTAACGCTGCCAGCCTTAGGTGGTTATGACGATGATGGAGATTCAACATAGTTAACAGTCGCCTCGCACACTCAGGCCAGTCTTTGCACGCGAGTAGTAGAGCCCTCGCTTCCTTGGCGTCGCGTCGCGTGCGTAACGTGCGACATAACGCCCGCGCCCAACGAAGCGCAGCGGTCAGCTCGGCACGCACTGCGCCACCGCCCGCCCCGCCCCCTTCTACGTATACGGCGTGTAGACTGTGCAGCGCCTACACAAAAATAACACGACAATTTAAGAACAATCTCGTGAATAGTCGTATTGGTATGCGCGTCTATTAACTAATTTGTTGATGTTAAATATATTTTGAAGAGAATTCGTGATCCGAAATAATAATTAAGTACTTAAAAAATCTTGAAAAATCAATTGTTCCTGTCGTGCACATATTCTCAGAAAATCTTTTAATATCTATAACAATATCTAGGGACAATGTCACACAGATCATCCTAGCCCCGAACCTAGCAAAGCTTGTACTATGGGTACCAGGCGACAATATACATACTTATATAGATAAATAAATACTTAAATGCATAGAAAACATCCATGACTCAGAAACAAATATTCGTGCTCATCACACACATAATTGCGCTTACCGGGATTCGAACCCAGGACCACCAGCTTCGTAGGCAGGAGCACTACCAACTAGCCTAAGGTGACCGTCAATCTTTTGGGACTCAGGCCTGTCATAAAATGAGAATCTTGCTCGTGCTTGACGATTTAGATCTTTTAAGCCCGATAAAACAGTTTAAATAAATTACCCACGGGTGAAACCTGTTTTAAATTAAAATGTACTCCCTCATCCGACCCAAGACCTCCAGAATGTATAAACAATAACGGAGTTTTAGATCTATGTAGGTAGAAGATATTGTCATAAATCGAGAAAAAACGAGTACTTACTTCAAAAGTCATCTGTAGTCCGCCGTTATACACAACGTATAATCTGTCATCTTCGTTTTCAACTAACGTACAGAACGCAGATATTAACGTCGTCCAACAAGTCCTGCCATTTAAACCTAATAACAAACAATACATAATTAATCTTTCAAATTTTTACTGAAAAACGTATGCTTTATGAGTAAATAAAAATTTGAGCAAAATCCGAGGAAAGTTTATTTATGCCTCATAATAATGTGCTGAGTACTCTCACCCTGTAAATAAGCCGAAAGCGTGCTGCGCCTGAACGCCGCCGCTTCCCTGCCGTCCGCGGACTCGCTGCCGCTGCTGCCGCCGTTGCCGCTGCCGTTGCCGCTACTCGTACTGCCCGTGTTGCCATTGCTGTTGCCACCACGAGCTGCTAGGATGCGCGCGAGCCTGAACGAATAACAGTTTTCCTTCACATGAGTTTATGGAACACTGATTACGTTATCATATAAAACAAAATGCAGATAACAAAAAATATATATATTGAGTTGATTTGTTTTTGAAATAAATATTAGGTAATAAAGAAAAGATTTTGAAAAATATATAAAATAATTTAAACTAACTCTAGTAAAATAGCTTCATAAAAACGAAAAGAATAATGCCGACTGCACGTGTGGTCCAAGGGCTTTGACAGTCGCCTCGCTACTTCGCGTCCCGGGTTCGATTCCAACAATAAGACAAATATTGGTGTGACCCATAAGTAGTTGTTCTGAGTCTGTATATGATTTGTATACGTTGGTCGTATGTTTTAAAGCACCCAGCAACACAGAGATTCAATTTCTAACTGAGGACGATGCCATTAAAAAAAAATGTTAAACAAGAAGAGAACTATTTCTACTTTTCGACTGTAACTGTACTTTTTATGAATCGAGGATTATTATCAAATTAGGGATTATTACAAAATTCGGGGTAACCCCGCAGGCATACCCTTTCGCATAAAAATATACAATCAAAAGTAGTTCACAAAGACCGGCAAAATCGCGTAAGATATATCAAAAAAGCTAAATTCGAATATACTACTCCTCGTCTTTTGAAGTCGGTTATAAACCCACGAATCAAGGTAGGTATGGAGTGTTTAACATGATCAGCTGGCATACGTTCACACGACAATTTAACAATTCATTAAGTATTTTCTTTTTACTTCTTGAGTTGTCTTATTATTAAATAATTTTGTCATGTATCACTTGTTGTTGCTGTTTGGCTGACGGCATAGAATATCGCCATCCCATCTCATCCAGTGGGGGGCGTAGAAGTCTTCACGAGGGAATATCTATCAGATAATGGGCAGCAGCTTTCTCTATCTACTATGAACATCATACTGCGATCGCTAACCCGTCTGCCAAGCGTGGAGATTATGGCATATCCCTCTAAATGTTGGACACTACTCCATTGTTCAATTTTTTGGGGAAGCCTTTGTCCAGCATGATGTTTTAATCATTTTGATCATCAACTATCTATTTAATTAAGGGAGTTGCTCTATCTTCGGCAAGTCGTAGCTCGGCTTATTAATTCGACCCTTCTTCCACTTTCATTTCACCTCCTTCAATGGATCCATGGAAGTTTACTTCATCTATCCCGACTTCTTCCCTATTACTTCCATGATGATCCATCTTACGACATATCAAATATCCCAACATCTTTCCTCTTCTAGCCTATGGTGTATAGAATAGATATCTTTGCTACCAATTCCAGCACTTCATTTGTTTCTCTCTCTATTCTGGAATCAATTCAAATCAACTCAACAAAATCAAATCAGCAAGCATTTTTTCGCTTGTTGTGTTCTTACGCTCAGTTTCTCAGTTGGTAGTAAGTAGGCCCCTTTTGTCTTCTCTCTTATTTAATTTTTCATACATACTTTTTGGATGTGTCCTATAACTGCTCTGTAATTGGCGTGCAAATGAAAAGAGCATAGTTTGTTTATCTCTTGTGTACTGACCTGAGTAACTCGTCAGCGGCCCCTGGGTACAGGTGCGCGTGCGGCGCGATGTTGCGGAAGGCCCAGTGTATGTTCTGGTGCTGCGCGAGCACGCGCGCGAACGCGCTGGAGCGGCGGCAGCATAGTCGTAGTAACGCGTAGTACGGCGGTAACATTGCGCGGTTATATGCCACGACCTCGCCATCTTCGTGGTCCGCACTAAGAATATAAAAATTATTGTAAAAAAATGTATATCCAGACATGAACACCGGGTGTGGAGGGTCTTCATTTCTGGAAATACAATTCTTCTTACAATTTTTATTCTTAATAATAGAACCGACACCACCATTTCTAAGCGGGCTTGTTTTATAGTTAAGATTGTTTTTCTTTATTTTTCGATAATTACAACTGAATGATGTTTGTGCAGTTTAATATAGAAATAAGGAATATCTAGATACTAATTCAAGCTCAATTAACAATGTCCTAGATTTTTTCTCAACTTACTTTTAAGTTTGTCTTTAAAGGCAGTCCACGCCCGTTTTTGTAATGTTTGGTCAACTTTGATGACATCTATGAGATGGTTGGTTGGTGGTTCATAGCTTAATAAAATTTACTTTGACATCCCAAAACCGACTTCTAAAAAAGAGGAGGTTCTCAATTACACCATATTTATTTTTTATATATTATATTGTGTATTTTACGCGAAGTTTCCAGTTATTGTAAGATTTGAAAGAAGGCATTGCTTACGTGATGATCCCATAACTTTTGGAAAAGACGGATAATAAATGAAAGTTGAAAGTGATGAAAGTAGACAGTTCAAAAAAGTCGATTACAAAAGCTTTCATTTGATGTAGTCTTGTCACTATTGCGTAAAACAGTTTAAACAAAAACAAAATCGGTCCATGTTATTTAGGCAACATATACCACTAATACTGTTCTACTAGTAGTACTAATGTTCCTGTTTTGGAGTAGGACCTTTTGCATACCTAATGGTAAAACTAACATTTGTATTTAACATGTACTGTACCCATATTTGCGAAATAAACTATCTTATCATTTAAACTATTTTATTTAATCAAAATAATTATTTAATCAATGAATAACCAAAATCCAATCCACTAACGTGGCGTTAATTGTACCTATGAAATAACTTGTAGAAATCAGATTGCGTTATTCGCCTAAAATACTCTTAAAATGGCAAACAGCTATATTGCAGACGCTATTATTTTCTATTGTATCTCGAATATGATATACACAAAACTTTACTGAGTTTCTATTGGAAGTAGCTTCTTCTTCATCAGTTACATTGACATCTTTAAGTATATAAATTACGTAAGAAGTTCTGTATATAAATGTGTTCTCGAATTAACTTTAACGATTTCAACAAAAACTTCTTAAACTTCTGAATATTTAGCCAGGACCAAAAATAATGGCTATATTTAGCCAGGTTTCGACAAAGCGAGTAGCGTTTAGTCGCTCAGGTACCCTAATATATAATACAATCATATATCATATTTAATTTCTAAGAAAATATTATCAACTTAAGAAAAATTGTGTGGTGTTATTTTTAGATTTCTTTGTCATAGAGGTTATCTTATCAGAACAATTATTTTCCTCGGCATAACCCATTTTGACTACCGAACACGTTATCAGAAATTGTTATGTCGCTGTACATATTCCGAAATATCGTACTCCCCGCCGAATTAACGACAATGTACTCCATGATTCTGACTTAGAATCTATGAAATGCCTTTTCTAATCCACAATCGAACCAGCGGCCGATTATTAATTTGGAGCAACAATTCCATAAATAAAAATGTCCCTAACTCGACTTTATCAGGAATTTGCCCGTCAACTATCGCCCTACGTAGAGATTTGAATCCCTAATTTTTATTTGCTTGACGGCTTGAGCGTGCAGGGACGCCTCTATTAACAAAAAGAATGAAAAAAAAACTGCACAAATTTATCTGCACTAATCGTAATTAAAAAAAAACAATGCAAACTATATAACTAAATTGCACAAAAAGAATAAACAAAAGCTTTTAAATAGCAATAAATAAATGGCTGAAAAAAACAAAATCAAGAAACATTTTTATAATAAGTTAAAGTAAACAAAATCCAAAAAGGAACATCAGGGGACACCCGGGTTTGAACCGGGGACCTCTCGATCTGCAGTCGAATGCTCTACCACTGAGCTATATCCCCGATGAATATGAAGCTGAAATTAGTCATGAGTTCATCAAAGAGATAAGGGGATATTTGATTGAACGTGATTTAATTTACATTTCTATACACGCTGATAACGAATGCTTTTAACAAGCTTTAATTTTAGAGTTACTTGTAATTACCGACCGTATTGTCTAACCTGTACGGGTCAAAATAAAACAATTTAACTGTAAACCGTCACAATCCATTAAAAATCATAGATGTAGTGAAACATAACAAAATAATGATTCAGCATTTATAAGTATCCATAAATAAATTTGACAATGAATATGTTTCTTATGGTGCATATTTACATAAGTCTGTAGAAAGTTTTGAATAGAAAGAATAGAATGTAACTTATAAATAATTAAATTCTAAAATACTGAGTAAACAAAATAAGTATTGATTAATGCAAAATTGTTAAAAAGGGATTTTTTTTATTGTTTATTATCTTTAGCACCTTGAAGATTAGATAGGAAGTCCGATAAGAAAGTTTACTATAATAAGGTTAAAAAAATGATTGCCAAAATTATTTTTGATTCATATCTATGAAATTAGTGCAACTTTATTCCTAATCTGACCAGCGTAAAGTGAGGCGACCAAGACTCATTTCTCTCTACAAACGAGCTTCACTAATACCCATGCTCCCACCCAACTTGTATGCTTTTATGTAATCTCTGTGGCCGAAGATTGCAGAAAAACATGACTCTTCGACGCCTTGCTAGCTACGCTATTGCGGCTAGCTATCAAAAATAAACGTACGAATACAATTTAACCTCGAACCTCGTAGGAAACCAGTAACCAATGTGGTGTCAGATGAGGTATCAGATTCTATTAGATTTCTGACTACCTGTAAAGATTGTCATAGAGGTTTTGATGTTAACATATCAACCGACACGATGCCTTCATGTGCCCAGTATTATTTTTTAAACACGAGTTTTTTTCGGTGCGGGAATTTAACCACAACGTACAGGCTTTCAATGTTCGGGAGCAAACTTTTATATAGAGATTACTCATTTACTTACTAAGACAAAATTACTTATGCATATAAAATTTATCAATTTATTAATAGAAGACGTCAGCTATGAACAGATTTAAGGAAGTCTAAAAGCTATCTATTGTAACAAACACGGTCCTTTGTCCCTTGAAGAATATCATCACTTTATACCATCTAATTATAATATAATGTACTCACAGTATATAATTGAAGGCTATATGCTTCGTAAGCCTCGGGTTGGACACAGCTAGCTGCACGTTTTCGGGACAGTCGACGGAGACCGCGTGCCAGAAGTTGAGCAGCGCCTGCTTGTTCGGGTGCACGGCCACGGACGGCTCCGATATCGACGGGTGATACAGCTCCCAGAGATCATTGAAGTATTGACCGAACTGTGGAACAAAACAGAAGTGTTTAGATTTTTTATAGAAATCTTCCAGTTAGTCCAGTTAAAAAGGAACATACAATTACACACACAAAGCACACCCAGGCATTAATCAACTATATTTGGGTAAAGTACAACAATATACAGTGTTACTTCTAAAACACCAACAATGTTACAGTACTAGATAGTGAACACTATAAGCACCCACTTTTGATTATTTGTTAGATTTTATTTTCATACAAAAATAAGTACGAATTTAATTCCTCGCTTGAATGTTTATAACTCTACGAGCATCACAAAGACGCGGACACGTGAGCGTCGTCGTCCTTACGTTTATGAATGAAACTTAGACCTACAAATGTTTTTCTGAATAAATCTTTTTCTTTCTTTCAAATGTCAGGACAGTACAACAACTTTAAAATATATTTTTTAAGTATTGAGTTATGTCGGAAATCGTAGAATAAAAGTGGTTTGTTATGATGTTAGTAATCTAGTCCTGCGAGTTTGCTGGTGTTTTACATATAACATACATACATACATAGACTCACGCCTGTCTCCCAGAGGGGTAGGCAGAGACAACGGACTTCCATTTGTCACGATCCTTGCACACCTCTTTCGCTTCGTTTACTGACATTATATTCTTCATACATGCTCGCCGGTTTAGGGTACTTCTGACCTGACCTTTCCTAAGTACGTCTCCAATTTGATCAGAGAATGTTCTACGAGGTCTTCCCCTTCCGGTTGTACCATTCACACAGGCCAGGTATACTTCTTTTGTCAGTCTTCTTTCATTCATCCTTTCTAAATGACCAAACCATCTCAGCATACCATTTTCAATCTTTGTGACTACATCCTCTTCCACACCACAACGCTCTCTTACATCAGTATTTCGAATTCTGTCTCTCAAAGTCACACCACACATACTTCTCAGAGCTCTCATTTCCACTGCATTTATTTTACTTTCATTCTTTTTCTGCCATACCCAACTTTCACTTCCATACATTAAAGTTGGCACTAACACTCCATCGTGCACGGCCAGTCGAGCCTTCTTTGAGACTTGCCGGCTACTCATAAAGGCGTGTAGTGCCCCATTCACTCTGTTCCCCGCATTTACTCTTCTAACAAAGATATCTCATATTTCCCATCTTTCGTAAACAAAGTTCCCAAATATACAAACTCTTTCACCTGTTCGACTTTCTCTCCTCCAATCACAATATCACAAGCTGTCGTGTATTCATCCCTCTCAAATACCATTACTTTCGTCTTACCAACATTCATTTTCATCCCTTTCCTTTCAAACGCTTCATGCATATTTGTTACCATCACCTGCAACTCGTCCGCAGATGATGCAAGTAGAACTTGATCATCAGCGTACAGCAGACATTTGATGAGTAACTCATTCATCCTTACACCACATTTACTTTCTTTCAAGTCTTTTAAACAGCTATCCATGAATAGGTTAAACAACCACGGTGACGCTACACATCCCTGTCTAACACCCTTATGGATGCTAAACCACGTGACCCGTTAATCCTCACGCAAGCTCTGGAATCTCTACAAAGAGATTTCAGTGCTTGAACAAGGTTGTCGTCTAACCCATACATGGACAGTACCGACCAAAGCTCATTCCTCAACACTCTATCGTAGGCCTTTTCTAAGTCTACGAAGGCACAGTAGACCTTTTGGCTTTTGCCCAAAAACTTCTCTGCTATGCTTCGTAGAGAAAAGACCTACTCCGTGCATCCCATTCCTTTTCGAAAACCCGCCTGTGCATCCCATATTTTCGTATCGGTTTCTTTCACAACTCTTTCAACCAATACTTTCGCATACAACTTACCAACGACGCTGAGCAGACTAATGCCCCTGTAGTTTTTACAGTCTTGCCGTGAGCCTTTTCCTTTGTAAAGAGGTACGATGACAGCCTTGCACCAATCACTTGGCACTTGGCCGGTGTTATAGCACAGATTGAAAAGGCTGCACAGCTGACTCGCTATGACGCCATGTCCAGCCTTCAGCATTTCGGAAGTTATCCTGTCATACCCTGGTGATTTACCCGATTTCATACTCTTAATAGCTTTCACAATCTCATCCATTCCAATTTCATCCTTACAATTATTTTTGTCTATACCTAATGAACTACGTTCACTCTCTGCTACACTTCTATCATACAAACTCTCAAAATACTCCTTCCAACGTTTTAATACGCATTCTTCCCCTTTCACTATATATCCATCTTGGTCTCGGATGGAGTTCAGTTCTGAGGTAGTACATGTAACGCTGTATATAATACTATTCTTCGTTGGGGATGTTAAGCTGTCGGCCTACAAGACGGATTGATCGAGTCTAGACACTATAGCAATTATTTATTTCTAATATCTATGTATTAGTTATTGATTAAATCGTTTGAAATGTGTCCAAAACATGGGCATCTAAAATTAGTACTACATGTTAATGATCTTAAGGAAATTTCATAGTGAGTTGTCTTTTCCAAACTCATTCAATGTAAGATCATTGCTATTAGCAGACAACGGCTAGCTTCAGCCCACATAATTTATTCAGCCATCTTAATAACGTAGGATAACCGTATGCTTGTTTTATGAATCGCGCGTTGTTTTGCTCAGAGATAAATAGTGGTTACAGAAATTACCATGAGTTTCTCGACTCTGCTGACGACACAGTAAGACATGACGCCGAAGTACGCAGTCAGCTTCATAGTGCCGTGTGCCGCTATGTCGGTGTATTTGCGAGCCGCCTTCAGCTTGCCTAGGAGCATTGTGTAAACCTGGGGATACGAATCATTTTATAGGTACCAACAGCAGTTAATAGTATAATTTTATCTTTTTTTTTCAATTACAAGATATAACATATGCAGTGGACTGAGTTGCTTAGGCGATTGGCACACTGCCCCGCATGATGCAGCGTAGTGCGTGACTGCGTGTTCTATCGTTGCTTGTAAGTATATCCGTTTGTATAGAAAACACGCACAGTCCAACACACAGGACACGTATCTGGATGAACGCGCGTGGATGCAGTTTCAGTGTGTTGGACTGTGTCTTGAAACTGAACATGCAAAATACACAAAAAAGAATTTAGTTCCCAAACAAGGATATTGATCAGCTGATGAATTTTGCATGGGGAGAAAAATATATTTTTACTTTTCTGCATTTTTAGGGAATTTTTCCCCGCATACAACAGTAAAGTGCAGCAGATAAATATCCTATTGCAAATGTTGATAAGAATATTTAAATAAGTTAGCAGCAAAACCAAATTTAGATGCTTTCACCTACACGTTACTTCACCGTCTTAACAGGTTCTTTAAAATTTATTATAGAACACAAAATACTATAAAATCATGAAGGAATAAGTTACACGATCTCCTTTCTTTTCACCCTCAAATTGACATGGTCACATGCAGGCTGCGTAAACTAATGTATATTTTTAAAAATTTACGTTACGTGGCTGATAAGAGTTTGCTTAGATTAGTGTATTTTTCTCTCTGCCAGTCACTTATACAATATTGTATAGTGGCTTGGGGTGGCGCCACTAAGACTCACCTGTTGAAATTAGAACGGGCACAGCGTTCCGTTTTGAAAGTCGGATGGCAGCTACCATACAGGCATCCCACGATGGATCTATACAATATCTGTAAAGTTCTGTCCGTACGCAAACTATTTATTCTTAACCTAACCCTACTGACTCATGTCAATATACCTTTTGATCCAGGAAAATTTAATAACCTTCGACGTAATCATGTTGTCTGTCCAACTATGCTTGTTGCTACATCCCTAGCCCAAAGATCTTTTCTTTTCTTAAGTAGTTTTGTGTATAATAAAGTTAACAAACTCTTGCACATATATCCAATGTGCAAGCCACAATGCAAAAAAACTGTGACAAACTGGCTCTTAAAGCTCGATTATACAGAAACTGAAAACTTAATAAATATAATAAAATAACCTACACACACACACACTCACACACACACACACATACACACACACACACACGCACACACACACACACACACACACAATCATTCATATGCATGCATGTTTCCACATTGTTGTATGTACGCGTACGCGTGTAATATTGTCTCTCAGTTAAAGTATCGTTAAAATACATTGTACTTTATAACAAAAACTATTCTTAATAGCTGCAGGGTGGAGAGAGCCTGGAGATTTGTCACACAGGTCTCGAGCCTACTACAGACTCCAGCTCTCTCAAAGGTTCAAAATTAATGTGAGTTTTTGTACTTTTATTCTTACATGGATTGTACTTTTATTTGTACCTTTTTGAGAGAAATAAACGATTATATTATTATTATTTCTCATCAAATTACCTACACCTAAAAACTCTTACAAGTCATTATTAGTCAGTAATTTTAATTTGCGACTGAGGCTCAACAAATTTGACTAAAACGTGCTTCAAGCAATAGTCAATTTTTCTATTACCGATTTGCCTAAGATTTTAGCGACTCCAGCCATTTAGATTTTGCTTACCTGATGTAGCGTATGGCTTGCAGTATCGGGTAATTTGGCGTGGTGCGGCGGGTGTGGAGGAGGCGGCGCGGGCGGGCGGCGCGCGTACCCTGCGCGGAAGTGCTGTGACGGTACTAATGCTACCAGAAGCAGGGCTGCCGCCGCTCGGACTCGTGCTGCGCCCGCACCGAGGAGTTGTGCCTCCATCCAGCGCTCTGCTGTCCGGAGGGCCCACGCGTGCGCTGCTTTGTTACGAGGCACCTGAAATCAAAACCGTCAAACGTCAGTAACGTGAACTTCCATGGAAATGACAACTAATTTAAGCTCCATTGCTAAAGGGAATATATATAACGTATAACGATTTATTAAAAAAACAACAAACAATGTCCGTCTGAATGGACAAGAGAATCTTAGCTGATGTGAAGTAGACAGAGGTTTTCTGACGTGTGTCTGTCTTTCTGCTTTAGCTCGGGCGACAGTCTAAATATAAGGACATCATCATTGTATTTTACTACTGATCCGCCACCCCTCATTAGATCGTCATCATGCCCTAGGCCTCCCGGTGCTGCCGGATTGCCGGTCCCGTATTATCCGCATAGAACGGCTTCCAGCGACCCTCATAAGGGTATCGGAAAAATGTAGGGGCCTGCCTACGCTATGTCTTGGGGTTCGTGGTCGCCACTCGAGTACCTTTCTATTAATTATTCGAGCTATGTGGGTTCCTTTGGTTCGCCTGCGGATTTCGACATTTCTGATTCGATCTCGCAGGAAAACTTCGAGACCACCCCTAAGAAGACAAAGGAGACGGATACGTTTTCATACAATATTGGGCTCGGGTGTACAAAGATAAAAGTGGTGTCACTTAATGGGTCTATAAATTATCAGCCAATCACTAAAAAATCCATGGATTAATTCAATCTATGAGCAGAGTTATAAAAGATTTAGTCGTAATAGAGAGGTTATGTACCAACCTATACTAAACAGCAGATTTTTAAGGGCAATTGCTATTTAATAGTTATCCGTGTCCAGTATGTTAGCAAAAGTCGTACACGTTAAGCAATATCAGAAGTCCGTAGAGAATGCAGTTGTGGAGGGATATATAAACAAAACAATAAAAAATAGTCAAATCACACACGCATTAAACGATACTAGAAACGAGTGACCGATCATAGATTAAGATTCAAAATCTGTCACCCATGTCGTAGATTAAAAATATAGTTGCCAATTACTAATAAATCGATTTGAACGATAAACGATATTATGATATCTATTTATTTTGTTAATATTTATTTTTTTACTGTGGACATTATGTTAACGTATTTAATAACTATTATAATTAAATCGGTTACCTGGTGTCTGGTGCAAGAGGATTTATATTACATTGTTTGAACTCATTAACGTTAATCGATTATAGTAATCAACAACCAATTTAATTCGTGACTTAAACTTATTTCTCGTTCCCCAGATTGTAAATTGGGTCAATTTTTTACAGTTTGAAATAGAAAAATATAAAGCTTTTTTTAAACCATATCTCAACTTATTACAGTCAGGCCCAGAAATCCCCGTCTCCTTTTAATATAAAGGTGTGACCTCTGAAATTGATGCTCCTACAATTCGTAAAAACGCTAAACTATTGATTCCACCCACTACAAGGAGGAACCTGGGTTAGTAAACTGCGAACCTGTAACGCGAGCCACTCCAGCGCCGCGTGCGGACACACGTCCGCCACGTCCCACAGGCGCGCCAGCACGAGCTGTGTGAAGCACGGCAGGCCGCCCGTGGCGCCCGCGCCACCGCCACTGCCCTCCACTAGCAGCGTTAGTAACTTAAAAAATGGTCCACAGCTCTGCAACAACAATAAACATTTATAAATTCAACTATTTCTGAAATAAAATTGTAAATTTAGGTCGCCAACAAGATATAAAAAAGATATAATCCTGTGGGTTAAAGCTTATTTCTTAGGTGTCGCAAGAACACAATAATAGTTTTTTATTTTCGGGATTTTATAATGTAGCGGTACTTCTCTAGTCAAGTTGCTCTTTATTACCGCTTAAATAAATTATAAAAAAGCTTAATTAAAAATAAATATTTTGTAAATAATATACAATTGATGTTACCTCGGAATGTTTAGCTATCGCTTGAAAAATCATGTTGACAATCTTCTGCGCAAGTGGCTCGTTCCAGCGGCATAGCGCGAATATTAAAGAGCGCGTCTGTTGCAAGTTTAAAGAGTCGCGCGTCTGCTGGTAGATAAAAGGAAACCCCTGGAAAGTACAACGGTTTTAGTACACAGACAACATCTTAAAAGATAACTAAAATGAAAGGAACAATTATAATGTTATTTTCTTTGTAAGTTTCCCGACAAAACATCATGGTATCCTGGTATGCGGTGGTACACATTGTTGGTAATATAAATTACAGGTGTCTGTGAAATAGGTGTCTGTTGTATTATATATGGTTGCCATATGATGTGTGTTAGATGTACCAAGATATTTATATTATATTATAACTTTCCCGCGATGTGCTGTTACCTATTCCCCTAGTATGTTTATGCAAATTTTACAGATTTACGCATTTTATGCCAAGTTCATTAGTACCTAGATACAATATTAATTTTAGCATTATTTACCTTCAATTACCTGGTGTCAAACATTGCTTGTCCGGAAAAAAATCGCTACATAATACTTTTCTAATGCTAAGTACATTAGTAGATACAATATTAGTTATAGCATTTTCTATCTCCAATTTCCTGGTTCACCCAACGGTTGTCCGGAAGGATCGCTATTCTTTGTAAACTTTTCTTATTTGGTGCAGTAAAGTGTCCTCTCCTTTAATCTATGAAATTATTCTCATAACCGTACAGCACACTTAAGTAACGTTTTATAATAGCGAAATTTAGGAAAAATCCATTATGCATAGTAATGAGGGTGACATTACTATGCGTAACGGATTTATGCTAAAATAAGTTTTAAAAGTAGAACTAAAAAACGGCCTGATCGGCGACTAACCAAGAAAATGCAACATTACGATTGATTATCACTTACGGCAACATCTTCAGTAGTCAATTTCGCATGCAACAAGGCTCTCGCGTCGGGCTCTAAAAGTGCTAGATGTCCGGCCGAGTCCCTCGAGCGCTCCACGAGCCCGGCCACCAGCGCCACCATTTTGTCCAGAGCGCCTGGCCGTAGTTTGTCACCACCACTCTCGGTGTTGCCACTCCCGCTGCCACCAGCCTCTTCCGTGGGTGATTCCACCTGACAGTACCAAATTTTATCGAGCGTAAGTTTTTCTATAGGTACTTGTTAATATTAAGTTAAGATAAAATACTTTCTATCTGGCCTATCAAATAAAAAAGTGCGTAAAATACACATATGAAATAAAATTGTATACTTTACAAAATATAGAACACTCGTCAATCTAAGAACGAATAGTGGACCGGTCTATTTATTGACGGTACTTTTTTCAATTAAATCCTGAGGGTATTTGCAGAGAGGTTGGGTGGGCCTACAATCGGTATGTTTATCTAGGTACATGTCATGCAGGGAGCTTGATAGACCTTCCTTTATTAGGTTAGTATTTGTTAAGTGTGTTTTCAAGTATCATGTTGTGTTGTTTGTGTTTCATATTGTGTATATGAGTAATGTTTTGATGTAAAATTTCCTAATGTAGTAATATAGTTCTTAAGTAATTTCCTACAAAAAAATTATGGACGATGTTGCCTGAACTTCATAGATTTTTTTTCGAAATCAATCAAGATACGCTACGAAACTGTAGAAAAATTCACTGTCACGTCGCACACAAAAAGTAGGCGCCTGACCAAATTAAATAGTAACAGCTGCCGCCAGTTTTTAAATTCTATTAGGAATCCCTAAGTGGTACGATTAGATTATAACTCCATTCACTCTAATTAGCTCCTTGTTCGATCGTTCATGAGCGATGATTTGCGAATCGTATTCATTACGGAGGTCACCGTGAGATTGTTGGTTACTAATTGTGCTAAGATTTTTATTACAACTATTAAGTGCTCACGTACTGAATACGTGAAGATAATTACTTGTATTGTGTATTGTTCCCGCTGGGTTGAGTTATATATTTATTAGTCGAAGTAGTTGTCAGTTGTTCTCTCTTAAGTACACGTATAGAAGTGTTATATTTTCTGTTGGGGCTGCTTAGCATATGAAGGGTATTAGAAGGGTTACTGTGCTAGAATAGGGCTATTTGCTGGCATCGTAAGCTTCCCTAAAACCAGTGTTGGTTACGTTCCAGGAACCCCCCTACTACTGATTTATTTTGTGAGTTGGCTGACACTTGAGTCCGCTGTGAGTGTGAAACCTGCGAAATACCAGAAGAGAAGGCATTATCTCCAGAAGACCACCCATTCAAGACAACACTCTGTCAGGCCAGTTCCCTCTAAATACCTACTTCTACCTACTTATATTATTATAATTAAGTGCGTTGGGAAGTGGACAGAACAATAAATTATAATTTATATCAGATTGTTCTCATTAATTCGAACCCTCTATCATTCTTTCTGTAACCTGCTACCAGGTTACAGTGGCGCCCACGGTCTTTGTCTTACTTCCAATCGCTTCGATTATAATTTTGCTTTGCAGCTTACAACTACATAGTAATTATTGTGAACGAGGAGGTGTTTTTTCACATCAGCGAACTGGTACGTTTTATATTATTCTAATACTTTCTACTACATGTATGTTAATTGTTACGTAATTTTTAAAGTAAATACTTTGGTTACCTACTCTGTGATGTGTAGGCGAGTATAATTTTAGTTGTTAATTAGTAAATAATAAGTAAATTGTTAAATTTAAGTTAAATAGGTAACAGTTCGCATTAGACCTAAAATCAACATTACTGATAATTTTCGTCGGAATCGTAAGTACCTAATAATAGTTTTGTTTACTTAGTTTAGAATATTGTTGTGATTATTACACCAAATCGTAGTTAGGAGTAAGAAATCTTGTAAAGAACAGACTGATAGTATTTGGATGCGGTATATTGTTCTACCTTGTACCTAGCTAATTTTGTTGTTTCTTTAGTAATCATAAGATGGAATCTCACCCCATAAAATATTATCTGCTTAATAAGAATGAACTGACGACGAGGTGCTAATTAGAGGTGGAGAACCGGCTCCGAGTGTGATATCTTTGCGTAAGCAAATACCTAAAATAATAACATTAATACCGGACGACGACCTCTTTGAATCAGGACTCGAACCTACTATTGATTGTGAAGGAATTTTAAATTCTTTAACTGAGCTGACTACGCGTATTAGTTCCATGTCGCTGAAATATGAGTATGACTTATTTCAGCGCACTACCGCTTTGCATAATCACATTTACCATCGGTTACGACGTGTTGATAGGTCTGATACAGCATTTGTTACTAAAATAAACAATTTAGTGAAAGAATTTTAGCAGCTATCTGCCAAACTATTAACAATAAAGAAACCCGACTCTGCTCAAACTGCCACATCCGTGCGTACTAATTGTGCACAGTCGTCTTCTTCACTCGACGGCGCATCTGTCTTATCAGTGCAGTGCGATCACTCGTACACAAAGGAATTGTGTCCGGTTAAATACGACGGCACGGGCTGCGTGCGCGCGTTCATACAGCGCATACACGAGTACCGGACCGCTAGGAACCTACCCCCAGAAAGATTATTAATGTGCGCTTCGGAGATATTTACTGGTAATGCACTTCATTGGTTCCGTAGTGTGCGGGATACCGTTACTACTTGGGATGCACTGATTCAACAATTAAAAGTAGACTTCAGTCCTTTTGACTACGACTATAAACTTTTGTCTGAAATACGTAATAGGACACAGGGAGAATCTGAGAGTATTATTATATACTTAGCCATAATGTCGGAACTTTTCTCTCGATTATCTGCTGACATCACGGAGAAGGAAAAATTAAATATTTTAATGCATAACATACGGCCATGCTATATGAGTGTTTTGGCATCCTGCATCATTGAGGTGGACTCAATTGCGACACTTCGTGCCTTGTGTCTCAATTATGAAAAAGTACAGTGTCTTTCTTCTCAGTTCCACGAACCTCCCAAGCCATCTCATAATACTTTAGCTCCTGATTTAGCTTACGTAAAGGCTGAATCGAAGCCTACTTTTTCTAGATCTAATTATAATAACTTCAAAAACAATTATAACATGCCTAATAATAATTATATTTACCACAAAGATTATAAATATGGTTCGAGTGGACCAATAGATGCAATTAACTCTCAACCTAGTTCCTCTACAGTTAGGTACGTTTTTTGTCCGCGCTGTCGCACTAATGAGCATTCGCTAAGACAGTGTAAGCAGGACCGATATCCGGTTTGTTTTAAATGTGGGCTTAAAAATGTTATATACCCGGACTGCCCTAAGTGTCAATCAGGTCCTGGTCAAAAAAACTAGTTGGCGAAGGTTGTTGCACTTCATCTTTTAATAAAAAATCTACCAACTTTGATATAAAAGATTGGCGTAATTGGCTGAATACTATTAACATTTATTTTTCTACGTATTCTATTGCAACAATCTTCGACAAAAAACCTGATTCTGATATTAGACCTTATGTTACAATTAATGTAGGAGATCTGTCACTCTACGGCCTATTAGATTCGGGTTCTGCAGTGACTATATTGGGAAATAATTCACATTTAAGTTTACTTTCCTCCTCGGGTTTGTCAGTAAATAGTTGTGATCCCTTGCAGTCATTTGTTTCAGCTGGTGGTCACAAATTATCGGCCACGGGTTATATCAATCTACCTATAACTTTTGAGAACCAGTGCCACATCTTAAGGGCATATATTGTGCCAACAGTTACTTCTTCACTCATATTAGGAGTAGACTTCTGGAAAAAGTTTCAACTACTACCAAAATTTTGCGGGTCGATCTCACTGGGTTCGTATAAAGATCAGTCCATTTTATCCATTACTCAAACAGCTACTTCTTTGCATTCTTACAATGAATTGGACGAGATTGAGAGAGAGTCGGCAAATAATATAATTGCTAGATTTGAATGTATATCTTCTGAAAAGGTAGGTCTAGGCCGCACGCATCTTGTCGAACACAGAATTGATACTGGCAATTCGCCGCCCATCCGTCAACGTTATTATAGATTGCCGCCTACAAAGCTACGTATCATCATTGAGGAATTGGATGATATGCTTAAGCTTGGCGTGGTAGAACCTTGTGAGAGTCCATGGTCTTCACCTATACTACTCACTCCTAAAAAAGATGGCAAACTGAGGTTCTGTTTAGATAGCCGTAAATTAAATATGGTCACACGTAAAGATGCTTACAAGTTACCATATGTCTCTGAAATACTGGACAATCTCAGAGATGCTAGATATTTGAGCAGCATCGATCTATCAAAGGCATTTTGGCAGACTCCGATCGCAGAAGTTGACCGCGATAAGACTGCTTTCTATGTTCCAACCCGTGGTACCTTCCGGTTTGTTACGATGCCTTTTGGATTAACCAATGCTCCAGCTACGCAGCAAAGATTGGTTGATCAAATGTTTAGTGGACCGGATTTTGAAAACTCAGTTTTTGTATTCCTAGATGACATTATTTTAATTTCACCTAACTATCAAAGTCACATCACCTTGCTAACAAAAGTATACGAGAAATTGAAGTCTGCTAACCTAACAATTAACTTTGAAAAATCCATGTTTTTTCGTAATGAACTGAAATATTTAGGCTACATAGTAAACTCTAAAGGCCTACATGTAGACCCTAGCAAGGTTGAGGCAATTATGAATTTTCCTACACCAACGAACAAGAAAGAAGTAAAAAGATTTCTTGGTACTGCTTCATGGTACCGAAGGTTCGTTCCTAATTTTAGTTCCATCGCTGGCCCACTTAACAAATTAACATCCACTAGTAAAAAAGCTGCCTCCTTCACTTGGTCCAAAGAAGCTAACGATGCATTTATTAAATTAAAAGATTGTCTAATTTCCGCTCCAATTTTATCTTGCCCAGATTATAATAAGCCATTTGAAGTCCACACAGATGCGAGTGATTATGGTATAGGTGCCCTTCTCACTCAAACAGTTGATGGTGTGGAGCTTCCTATTGCTTATATGAGCAAATCTCTATCTGCACAAGAACGCAACTATAGCATTACTGAACGGGAAGCTTTGGCTGTTCTGGCAGCAATAGAACATTGGCGTTGTTACCTTGACAACGGGCTAAAGTTTACAGTTTACACTGATCACTCAGCATTGAAGTGGTTCCTTAATCTTAGCAACCCTACTGGTCGACTGGCTCGGTGGGGAGTGCGCTTGTCAGCATTTAATTTTGACGTGAAACATCGTCGTGGTGCTGACAATATTATTCCCGATGCACTTTCTCGAGCATGTCCTATTTCTGCCATTGATAGTGATTTAACTGCTTCTCAAACTACTGATCCGTGGTTCTTAAATATATATAATGGGTGTCAAACTTCTGCTGCTTCCTTTCCTAATTATTTTATAAAAGATGGAAAACTTTACCGGCTTATGAAGGCCAAATGTTCCTTGCGTAAAGAATTCGAGTGGAAAGAAGTTATACCTGCTGAATTACGAACGAATATAATTGCGGAGAATCATTCGGAACCCACTGCTGGACATTTTGGAGTCTTTAAAACATACAAACGAGTAGCTTTACGGTATTACTGGCCGGGTATGCATAGAGATGTTGTTAAATTTATATCAGCATGTGACAGTTGCGTATCTCACAAACATCCAAACCATGCGCCGTTAGGTGAGATGGGTCGCCCTAAGATATGTTCTAGACCATTTCAAACAATTAGTGTGGATCTGGTTGGACCTCTTCCTCCAACTAGGACACAAAATGTCTATATATTTGTCATAACGTGCTGTTTTAGTAAGTACTGTCTTTTATTTCCAATAAAACGGGCCACCGCTGAAGTCATTAACAGTATACTCGAAGAAAAAGTATTTCTAGTACACGGTATTCCTTCTACTGTTGTTTTAGATAATGGTAAACAGTTTATTAGTTCTACTCTAAAGAATATGCTTTCTAAATATAAAGTCCTTAACTTGCATTACACACCTAAATACTCGCCACATGTTAACACAGTCGAAAGATACAACAAGACGATAATGACAGCTGTATCAACCTTTATCGAAAATGACCATAGAGTGTGGGATAGATTATTACCGCAGATACAGTTTGCTATTAATAGTGCAGTTAATGAGGTAACTGGCTATACTCCTTCCTTCCTTGTATACGGACGGGAATTGGTTTCTTGTGGTTCACATTATATTGACGCTGAGTCTGAGGAAATAATTTATCAACCTCGTGATTCATACGCTAATAATTTGGGCTATCTATCTAACATATTTGACAAAGTACATTTTAATTTATTGCAAGCACATAGTAAGAATTGTCATTCATATAATTTACGCCGTCGAGTGGCTGAATTCGATGTCGGTGACATAGTTTGGAAAAAGACGTTTTATCAAAGTGATAAGGATAAATATTTTAACAAAAAGTTAGCACCTAAATTTATAAAATGCAAGGTTATCGCTAAGAAGTCTCCACTTGTGTATGAATTGGCAGATATGGCAGATAATTCTTTAGGCAGTTGGCACATTAAAGATTTGAAGCTTATAAACTATAAGGAATAGTCACTAGAAGACGGATTTCACTAGCTGCTCAACGTAAAATCCTTCTCTTTGCGGCGGGGTACTGTCACGTCGCACACAAAAAGTAGGCGCCTGACCAAATTAAATAGTAACAGCTGCCGCCAGTTTTTAAATTCTATTAGGAATCCCTAAGTGGTACGATTAGATTATAACTCCATTCACTCTAATTAGCTCCTTGTTCGATCGTTCATGAGCGATGATTTGCGAATCGTATTCATTACGGAGGTCACCGTGAGATTGTTGGTTACTAATTGTGCTAAGATTTTTATTACAACTATTAAGTGCTCACGTACTGAATACGTGAAGATAATTACTTGTATTGTGTATTGTTCCCGCTGGGGTGAGTTATATATTTATTAGTCGAAGTAGTTGTCAGTTGTTCTTTCTTAAGTACACGTATAGAAGTGTTATATTTTCTGTTGGGGCTGCTTAGCATATGAAGGGTATTAGAAGGGTTACTGTGCTAGAATAGGGCTATTTGCTGGCATCGTAAGCTTCCCTAAAACCAGTGTTGGTTACGTTCCAGGAACCCCCCTACTACTGATTTATTTTGTGAGTTGGCTGACACTTGAGTCCGCTGTGAGTGTGAAACCTGCGAAATACCAGAAGAGAAGGCATTATCTCCAGAAGACCACCCATTCAAGACAACACTCTGTCAGGCCAGTTCCCTCTGAATACCTACTTCTACCTACTTTATATTATTATAATTGAGTGCGTTGGGAAGTGGACAGAACAATAAATTATAATTTATATCAGATTGTTCTCATTAATTCGAACCCTCTATCATTCTTTCTGTAACCTGCTACCAGGTTACATCACTTAACCAACAGATACTTATAAATGAAATAAATACTCGTCTCAACTTACCGCCGTTGCATTTTGTCCTAAATAAAAGTTGACCATACTTGATATGGCGTTTATTCGCAGCATGAACTTGCCCTCCTCTTCTCCCATCTTGCTGAACTCATACAATAAGCTAAAGTATTCTGTTAAATGCCTCAAATGTGATCGCGCGCCATTCTCCATCTGCAATGTATTTAGAAAAAGTCAAATACAACGACGGCCGACGCATATAGTTTTCTTATGCGGAGATCGAAAGTGAAACACGATGGCGCTTTCGACTACGACGACTACTTGGAGGCGCCAACCTTAACTAATGGACCACAAATGACGTGAAGTCGGTCGTCACCTAAGTTATTAAATATTAAAGTGATCTTAAGTTTGTACTTATTTATGCAATAAATTAAAGATTGCAAATTTGTGATCATAATATCAATTCATACGTATTAAACAGATAATTATACAGGGTAACTTGTAAAACACCAACAACCTCGTAGCATTAGATAGCCAACATCATTATGCTAAACAGCAGCAACTTTTGTTATACGAGTTAGGATATAATACATAAAAAAATATTTCACAAGTTTTTGCTTGCGCTACTAATAATTATAGCATTTTCTTCGCCAGATATTTATCTAGTTAATTTCACGGCTTGGTGTAGACAAATTTAGAAACCTTGTTGCATATTGGCGGCAATAATCTTTGCGATGCGCGTATAGTTAGTTATAAACATTCAAGCGGGAAATTAAAAGAATCGTTATTTTTGTACGAAAATTAAATTTAAGTAATGACCAAAAGTTGTAGAACAAAAGTTATTGCTTATGGTGTTAGCTATCTAGTCCTACGAGGTTGTTGGTGTTTTACAAGCACCCCAGTATATGATTTATCCATATTGACAGAAACAATACTCACCAATGATAACAACATCCTTATAAACCTAGTAACACAACTCGCTTCGCCCAACTTGCTATTCTCCTCGCCTTCATCCATACCCTGGAGGTATAAGGCACAATGACTAGATCTGAAAGAATACATCGTATTAGCACATTTCACGACGAACAAATAAGGTTCATATTAGGTTAACAAAATGTGCACTTACCTGAGCCTCTGTATAACGTGCATACAAAGCCTTTGAAACATTTGCCGAACCATCTGATTCGGACATTTTATTAACACCTGAAACAAATTGATTGAAAATATAATTGCGTGCTTAACAAAAAGTGTATCAAAGCTCAACTAAAACCTTTTTAACGACGAATCAATTATTTCCTTTAACATCAGTATTATAAAGATTATTCAGTTAAATGATTGAGACATTCGTTGAATATCTTATTTAAAACCACATTGGGAATATATTATCTCAATGACTAAACTATTTTAATCTCCACAATTAATTTCTTGAATTGGTTTAACTACTATTTTCCATTTACTACATCCATTTGGATATGGACTTATTTGCCCCCTTTTCGACGTTCAGAGCATTATCTAAATTAACGTGCGCCTAGTCCACAGGCATAAGCATTAAGGGTGAACCATTCACTTAACCTAAAATTGATTAAAACATCGAGTACTTACTTGCATCGGCCACCACGTGTCGTCCGCCATATGACCTAAGAACCACTCCGAAGCCGCCGCCGAAGCGTTGAACTGCTTCGTGACCAACTCCACCCAGGACACCATTGTGGGCTACATAATGCGTAAATATAAGTGTAAATACAAATAAGTATTAAAGTAAAATAAAGTAACAAAAGAACACGGCATTATATTAAAGGACGGTTTAGGCTAATGATTATTTTCAACATGTCATAATTCCTGGCTGATTTCGATTGAGAATGTCCGAAGTAACCTAAATCGTTGATCTTTCAGATTTACATATGTATGTATTACCAGCTGACCTCAAAACACATATGATATATCTGTAGCGTGGGGATTACAGGGGTCAATATTCTAATTGGCTTCTGACTCTCGAGGAACTCGCAATCTACGGGGTACGGTATAGGCCGACCGGACAGGAAGTCGTCACTCAACCGCAGACATTATCTAATTTTTTATTAAAATTCTAATAAAAAAGAGTAAAAGTTAAAGGTACACCGTTTTTTAATTCCAAACCTCCAATGAAGGAAATTCAACTCGTGCAAAAACTTCCCTAAGATGTTCTATGAAATAACATAATTTTCTTCTTTCACCCCAAGGCAGATTTGTTTCCATGACTTACATACGAGCAATGAAACCGCTTGAAAACGTAAATTGTCTATTTTGCTCATGTAATGCTCCTTGGCCAAACACAACATATTAACGTTGCCAAACGTAGACCATGTGGATAAAGAGAAAAACTACCTAACTAGTTTGATAGTTGTATCGAGGAAGCAGAAGATACTTTATTCTACAAATTCGTGGTTCCCACTTTGGGTCTTACCATGCAATATTTGCAAGTTCTTTACGTTAGTATTATTACTGGTTGTGCCCCGCGGTTTTAGCCACGTTAAACATTATAAATAATAGCCTATGTGTTATTCGGATATATATGCTATATTACTACAAAGTTTCATCAAAATCCATCCGGTAGTTTTTGCGTGAAAGAGAAACAAACATACACACTTTCGCCTTTTTAATATTAGTGTGATTAACTTACCTTTTCCTTGGCATGGATGAAGGTTTCGATAAAGAATGACGTTGATAGCCGCGCCGCAACTTCAGTGATTTCCGGCCTCAACGTCAACAGCGATTGTGGTACGGAACTGCACATTTGGCCCATAAACCTAGAAGAAGAAAAAGGTTTACTTTACTTAAGTATTCATAATTCAGAAAGATATTTATAAAATCGGATTAAATATAAGTACAACAACAAACAAATAATAACTGCTTGGGACAATTACCACTACCATCTGATTCCAAGCTGATTATGGATTATCAGCTTGGAATCAGATGGTAGTGTACAGCCTCCGCCTAAGGATGTACTATGGAAACCAGACAAATGATAAACATATGCAATGTTAAGCAACTAGGCTTGCCATCAGTCCATAGATGGGTGACCACCAAAGTGTATTAAGTTCTAAGCGTCTCCGTGCTTCCGAGGACACGTTAAGATGTCGGTCCCGGTTGTATCCATTAGATAACATTCGTTAAGCCATGTCAGAGGCCTAATGGGCGGCTTGAACAACTCTGATACAACTAGACATACGATAAGTAAGATTGTTTCTAGAATCGGGTAGTTTTTCGGTAAATACATACGTGAAATATGCGTGCTGGAATATGTTCTTGTCATGCAAGAACTGCATGTTGTCGTCCCATATCCACTTGAGCAGGTCGGGCGGCAGTAGTACCGCGGGCGATGCGTCGCTACTTCTTCTTTCCACTGACGCACTCGGACTCTCTTCTGCTGTTGACGACTGAAATAGGTTGACGTTTTAGGGATAGATAATTTAAAATGAAAATATAGCCTGATATCTTCCACGCTGGACCTATGCCTCCCCCAAAAATTTCCCATTTGGACGGGTTTGCCGTAATCACCGCGCTTGTCATGCGAGTTGGCGACCGCAGTTAGGTGTAAGCTATAGCACACAGGTGGCGCTGCTGCCCAACCACCTGTATTCCTTAGTCGTCTTTTACGACACCCACGGTTTCGTATGGGGTGGCCCTGTTATTCTTTCTAGCCGAAAACCGCATCATATATTCGTTCGCAAGGGCGTACAAAAACGTCTTGGATTGTAAACCCAGTGGATGAAAATAAATTTAGGTTGCTAATTTTCCAATCTTTTTCTTTATTAAAACCAATTTAATGAACATAAATATGTGACCATTTTCTATTAATATGGGTCAAAATTGTGCAACACACATGAAAAAAAAATACAGTCGAAATGTCAACCTCCTCCATTTTGAAGGCGTCGATTCAACCGCTCAAGAAGTTTATAATTTAAGAAATATTTATAAGCGCTTTTTCGTTCATATGTCAATAAGCTAAGTGTGTTTTGGTAATAATAATACGACACGATGATAAACTTGTTGTGAGAACACGCCAAGATGACCAACTATTTAAAATTATGCTTCAATATGAGAATACCTGTGCCTCCTCTTGATTCCCACACTCGGAGCCCCGTTGCGAACGTGGCGGACTCCACTCGTAGAACAACATGTATGCACTATTCGTCTTCTCGAAAGAGAAGTCCATGAATTTGTCAGTCACCGAGTCGTAAGTTTTGCTCTGAAACAAAAACTTATATTGGAAACCTGCAACAAATTAGACAAACCTGGCCATTTACTTCTGCCGCCAAAAGCATCATAGACTCATGTGAACGTTTAATTTGGGCTTTATTATTTCATAAAACTGTTTATGATACAATCTTTACTTATTATTTTATTTTATTTGGGTCTGTAGGCTTACGTGTGAGGACTTCTAGTTATCTGGTCAGCGCTAATCGGTAACAATATTTAAGAGAGATAGAGCATAATTTTTGTCTCCATGTGCAGCTTAATTGTAGAGTATTTCCCTTGTTGAGCCGCTCGTACTTACGCAATGCGTTCTAGGCAAAAGTAAGTCCGGAAATATTATTATACTGTTGACGTTGTGGCACTAGATGTGAGTAAGGTTGCCAGAACTCATCAGGGCCCCTCCCTGATGAGTTCTAGACGACACGGGAAAAAGATGTTATGTGTGTGTGGCAAACTACTACTATATAGCACCATTACATTGTAAATCTGGTGTTACCGACTTTTAAGCTTCAACTTGGTTACAGCGATAAGTTAGTACTTACAGCCGATAGTAAATTGTAATACATGTATAATTTTTCTCTAGTGTGGAATTATTCCAGTTTTTTTAGAAAAACATATGTACATCCGATTAAATGTACCATGTCAACCAGTTTGACTGTGAGGATTTATTAAGAGATATACAATTATGTTCACTCACAAATGACTTGATTAAATAAATAATATCTAAGGGTATTTACGTCATCTCCACCCTAAACCCTCAGCAGCCATATGCGCCAGGTCAAATGGTTTGACATGGACTTAAATGGCTAAGATCCATCAACAAACAAATCAATATAATTTAAGAGTATTACCGTCATCTCGCCCCCAAAACACTCTGCAGCTATATGCGCGGGATCGAACGGTTTAACCTCAGCGTCGTTGAACAATAACCACCGATCATGGTGTTCATGTTCCCGGTCCCGAATGAACGAATAGTAGTGACCGCCGTCCGCTGTGCCTGTGTGTACTGTGACGCCTATCAACTCATACCTGTTAAGGAAAGCAGACATTAATATCGTTACGCCCTGCATCTGCCCATAGCCTACGAGCACTTTCTAAAAAAACGTAATAGACTAGCTACAATTTTTCAACATAAACTAGTATTCCCGAACTAATGATTAGTTGCTAACGCCATCTTGTTACAAGGAATAGAACCACAATTATATAATCTCAAAAATGGGAAATCATAAATTTAATCGTCCGGCGGGTCTCGAACCTGCACCATCTACCAATCCGGGGTAGGCGCTCTGCGTTAAGCGAACGATACACACTGGCCGATCAAATTTAGGATTCCCTTGCTAACATTAACTAAACACAACTACAACTAAATTTATGATTTCCGATTTTTGAGATTAGATAAACGCTTTGCATTGCGAATTATGCTATAAAATTCAAATTTCACAATTATATAATTAGCATCACCCAAAAAAAAAAAAAACTATAAAGTGTAAAGATACTAAAAAAAACTTACTCATAATGCTCTTCAAACTCTGAATTATCTTCAACTTCTGCGTTCGGACTGGCCACTTCACCTTCTTTTTTTTCGACTGACTTCTGTTTTTCTTCTGTGGTAACAGAGATTATGGAGAATAACTTATCACTTTAGAGAAACCCTTTTTAACCCCCGTTAGTACAGAAGGCTTTAACAATTTAAGAATAATAATTAATTACTAGTCACATAGAAAATAATATTTTACTTTCTTCCCTTTTTACTCATTTCTAATGGGGACGGTCTTACCAGTTGCGACAAGCTGCCAGAATTCGTAATGCTACTAATGAGAACCCAATGGGCATGGAGAGGAGCCTCGCAAACAACCAGACCCCGAAACAAAATTTTGCATTAACAAAATCAATTTTGGTACGGGAATTGAACCCGCGACTTTCCGGGCGCAAAAGCCGGATCGTTTAGACCGCTCGGTCTGATATGTACGAAAAATATGTATTTTTCTGTATGTGTTCAGAACAAGGAACAAGCAACAAGCTTAGGACACATAGTGAAAGTAATGTATGGGATAGCTTTCATCCTCCATCCATAGGAACCGATGCAAGCCAGTGTAAGCTACTTATCCCAATCTTTAAATTATAACTCTTTAATAGTTTACCTTGATACTGCGCCGGCATTAGATGTTTCTCCACATATCCGGACATGTCGAGACGCATCGGGAACGAGAAATGCGTGTTAACCTTTTCTTTGAGCATTGTCAGCATATTGAATGTGTATCGCATAGTGTTGAAGCATAAGATTCGAGGAAGTTTCTTGAAACACGCTCTGAAATCAAAGTTCTGAATAAAATATCTGTAAATACTAAGAAATACTTTACTGTCCACTGATTTCTACAGAATTTTGTAGTAATTGTGAGTATAAACACTTCACATAACTTCATAATAGGACAATCCCCTATTCCTACGTTGGCGTACCTGTACAATCACGAAATGTAATGCAGTTCCCACGCAAATATCTTGTATGTACAGACGCCAGCACATCCAGCTTCCCCAATCTGTCAAATTCTTTTAAGTATCGATTTTCAACTTTATCACAAAAGCGTAAGATTCACTATCAATTGGGGAAAATTGACAGATTGGGGTAGCTTGATGTGCTGGTGTCTGTACATTCATGCTTAGATAATAAGGTTTTAGGAGTTATTCAGCTATATATCATAAGTGGATTAACGCTAGAACGTGTTTACACATATCTTGACTGGCCGCTAAGCCAGAGAACAAATCTTTGTGTGATGAACACGATTATTTGTTCTGTGTTTAGTTGTTATTTATTTATAACTAGCTGTGCCCGCGACTTCATCCGCGTGTTAATTAGTTTATTTCGTTTTTCTTGTAAAATAAAAGACTTTTTCTAAATAAAAGTAGCCTAAGTTACTCCTTATTACATCAGCTACCTGCCAATAAAAGTCCCGTCAAAATTGGTCCAGCCATTTCAGAGATTAGCTGGAACAAACAGACAGACAGACAGACAAAAATTGTAAAAAATGTCATTTTGGTGTATGTACCGTATATATATTCATATTAATTTAGTAAAAACCGGTTATTTTAATATTACAAACAGACACTCCAATTTTATTTATTTGTATAGATATGTATGTGTTTAGTAATAATATAAAATAGTAATAAAAATAATATATAAGTATGTTTACTAGTTGTATGGTTGCCGTAGTACAGGCTTCGACTAGTTAGGAGTCATATGGCAGTGTGTTAGTTGCCGCCAAAATATTTACATAAGTATTAAGAAGACGGAAGACGCAGCGAGGGCAAGCCCCCTACTATGTGGGTCGACAATTCTTGCAAGGATCGCGGGAAGCCGTTGGATGCGGGCAGCACAAGGCCGGTCATTGAGGAGATTCTTGGAGGAGGCCTTTGACCAGCAGTGGACGTCTTCCGGCTGATATGATGATGATGAAGTGTTAAAAATGGCTACTTTACCGTTTCTCAGCTCGGACTTTAGCAGCACACTGCGAGCAGGTATAACAGTTGTCTCCCTCCAACGTGTCCTTCACCGTGACCTCGTCTAAGCTCTGGTGCAGATTGCGCATGTCCGCCACTTGGCACCGCACTGTGTAGAACTCTTCCAAAGTCCGGGATACATGTGGACAGTCCTGCGGAAGAAATTACATGAAAATAGAGAAGTATTAAGGAACTTTGGACGATCAAATTTGCTGAAGACATACTTTGCATTGCGAATAATGCGTTAATAGTAAAATTTAATTGCTTAACCAGCCAATACATAACACATGCGATGTGTCATTTATGGGCTATATTTAGCTAAAACCGTTTTGATTTAGGAATAGTTTAAATATTCAGAGAGTAATCTCTATACTACAGATCATAAATAAATTATTGTTAATTTCCGTTGGAATACAGATTTGAAAAAAAAAACTATCCAAATATCTTTAGTTGTTAAAAAATATCACCAAAAATCTTACTTTCCAAAAATAAATCATAGCATTTTATCTTTCTTACCAAAGACACAACGTTATTGCTGAGTACCCCACAAAACAGCGTTTTGACCAGCTTCTTGAGTTCTGGCGTCATTTCCTCCAACTTCGACACTAGATCGATGAAAAATTCCGCCATATCCTTCTGTTCTCCTGTATTAAGTGGTTGGTGATCCATCTGATACACTTTGCAAAAGCTTCGAGGATTGTATGCTTTCCGTTCACTTTCCTGTATAGATGAAATTCAATTTTTAACAATTGCTGGTAAAACGACATGGAGTTTTAAATGGTGCTCAAGTTTGACGATCTTATAACGGTAGTAAAAAAAATGCATCTTACCATAAGATAAGCAAACATCCTCTGCATCTCATGTAGTGTAGCAGAATGCCTGCTGGCCTCGGGATCAGCACTGAGTAACGCTGCTCTTGCTTGTGGCATCATATACAAGTGTTGCATACACGACGCCATGTAGCAAGTGGCGCCCAGGTTTGTAAGCCCCACGTAGCCACATTCTGATCGAGATTCTTCCGCGGGCCAGTAATCCCAAGGGTAAGATGACTGCGGTCCTGTGGAAAAATAATACTAGATCAAGCACACACATTGGACTCACATATTGAAAAAATAGCGCGATATAGGACAATACAACGGCATTGAGTATTGAAACAAAATTACTGTGGAGTCGCTGTAACATTAAAAAAAAAGGTGGTGCTCTCTGTTCCTATGGAATATTATAAACATTACTTCAGAGTTTAATGGCGTCCACATTTTATTCCTTTAATTTATGCATTGATCATTTATAGTGTCAACGCGATTGTCTCCTGGGCATCTTCACACATCCGTCCGTGTCTATGCATCGGCGCGAGTGGAGCCAACGGTGACGCGCACCTCACTCGTTTGCAATCATCGACCGCCGACACACGCGTACTATGATCTGGCACCTGTTCTGTATATTCCTTCAGAAAAGTAGTATCGGCTAGTCCAGGCATTCATGTCTTTTCATTTCAAAAACTTTCAACAACGACCTCCAATAACGCCACTCCGCAACATATAGCGTTGGTTCATAATAAATTGATTTTAGCTATTATAAAAACATTATATAGTTGAAAATTAGGTGGGAACTATTATACCATTGTTCGAACAAAGGTTATGGCTTCTTTAAAAGTATGCTGTACGCGCTGTGTAAGTTATTAATGAAATTTTTCAACAATGGTGTCTTTAGAAATTGCCGCGTTCCTAATGATTTTGCTTTTTTAACAACTATTCTTCTTTTATGTTTTGGCACATACCACCACCACAGTCCATACGATAAAGTAAAGCATGACCTATACAGCATGCATATATTCAACACACAAAACGAGTTAAGTACATACCTGGTTTATGATGATCCATCAGTTTGTTATGCAGGACCATGTAATTATCCGGCGCGCCTTTCACCAACTCGACCAACAAATCGTAAGCCGCCGAACGGGACTTCTGAGATTTGCACTTTGGTAGGTTGCGGTTATCTGGATTAGGAACGTCAAACAGAAACCCGAATACCTGGAAAAGATAAAAAGAATAGGAGACAGAATAAAACCAAATTTTTGAATTATACAATTATATTTTTGTCATAATTTATTTAAATGCGTTTGGCTTACGTCTTGCCAGGTCGAGAACAGAAATATAGTTGAGGAAAAAAAATATAACTCAAAACAGTAATGGCCTATGCACACCACGTTTTTTAAACGCACTTTCGCGCGCTGTCATCTTACAAAGCAGTTTGTTTTTGTTTTTATGGATACAAATGCGATGCTAACGCGCGTGTGTAGCGCTCCACACGCGCGTCAACAGCGCGCTTTAAAAACGTGGTCTGCATGGGCCCTTGGAGTGCGATCCAATACATTTGACGGTAGTTATATACTAGCACCACATGAAGACATTATAAATGCAAATTATGACAGAGTGTGGCACGGAGAATATTATATAATAACACAGCGGATAAATCCATTTCAATAAAAGAAAGATGTCACAAAACTTTTACAGTAACAAAAGTAACAATAAATTCTCAAATATTTTTTACCATTTCTAACGTCCTTGTCCCTTGCTCAGACATCTTAAACCTGAGTGGATGTTTGACTAGATGCGTCAATAAACTGAGCTGTCCATACAGTCCATCGTCGGGTGTACATGGTTCTGTGCGCTTTTCAATAATCTCCCTCTTATCAAGAGACTTGTGGATTTGTTCGCACAGCTCGTTGAGGTCGGGGGCGCCACTGTCTTCGGAAGTAGCGCCCTCTAAGGATCGAAAATTCAATTAGAATTTGTATCGAAAATGTGTATCTGTATAAATTATAAGCTTTGATAGAGATTTTGAGTGTACATCATACCTTTAAAAAAATCTTCAGGTAGTCCATCTATTAGCCTACAGACTAGCCAAAAGTAATCTCTACAGGCTGGTCCATATGGCTCTTTGCCTTCTTCCGTGTGATGATGAACAACCTGTAACAAATAAATTCTAAAGCTAAGTCCTTGATCAATGGAATACATTCAGACACCATATGCCATATTATTACGAAATGTTTCGAAATCTAAACAGTAAATTTAAGGCGATCAGAGAAAAAGAGCCAGATGCTCTCACCGGGCCGTAACTGATTGGCCATTTTAAGCAACTAGGCTCGCGGTCAATCCATAAATGGGGAATCGCCAAAGCGTCACAACTTAGGCAACAATCATTAAGCCATATCATGAGACAGTACAGACATACACGTTTGTGGGTACAGGTCAACGGCCAAGTCACATAACATTAAATATAATAATAAAGAAATTGCAGTAAGGAACCTTAGACTTGGCTCAACTTTATCTAGACATTTCATAATTTTTTAGAGACAAACAAGCAGCTCCATCGAAACTTGGCTATTTTTTACAGAATGTTTTTGGTGGGATAACAAATGACTAGATGCAGTAACAATTAATTATACATATACGACACACATTTCACACTCAATTGTTAAAGAAGCACGTCTGCCGAACAAAGGCAGTTTGTCAGATTCTGCTTAGCTCAGTATGATTAATGTAGATAAACGACATCTCACGAAGAATTTGATGAAAAGCGTATTTACACCAATACCATATCAAATATATTTATAGATATATTCGTAAGCCACTTTTATAATGCAAGGTATACATTTAAAAAGTGATTAAATCATTAGATCTATAATGAGCATCAAAATATCCCGTAAAGTTTGATGAAACTGATTGGACTAGCGTAATAAGAGATAGAGTCTGCTCTGCCATTTGAGCCATGCAAATGCGTGTCTAACTTCTTTATACAATATCGATACTTACGTCGTGGTGATGGTGATGATGATGTGGAGGGTGAGGCCTCATGTCGGCGGCTCGCGGTAAATGTTCTAATAACAATTGTAACAACGGCGCCAGCACGGCCACCTCGCCCCCCGCACATAGCCGGTACAACGCACTACCAGCTTCTCGCCGCACCTGTATTGTACCAAACATTAATAACACTGTCTGATAGACAACTTCATTAAATTTGTGAGCTTTAAAATTTCCTGATACTAAAGTAAAACATATTCAATAGGAAATTTGCATTGGGCATATGGAATCAGACCACAAAATGAGGATAACAACGTACTTCGATATTAGTCCATTATTTTTGATGAAATTATATCATATGCCGCGATTATGAATATATATTTATTTTATTTGCGACCGAAAGAGGAAAGCAAGTTGCTGAAATTCGCTATAAAGAATTAGAAATTAAAGGAACTATATAAAAATATCAATAATAATTATAATGAAAGATATGTTTTCATTTAACTCTTTATTTTTGGGTTCATAAGGTACTTACGTACCCTATAATATGGAGATTTTCTTTGCATTTATTGATAATGATGAGTCATTAAGTGTAGTACAGACGCAGTTATTTATAACTTTATTCTAGATTTCAAAAAGCTTATATACGAATAAAGTTATAGATTTTAATTATGTATCACATATTGATGTTAAAACTCCTTTCGTAAATTCATTTTAGACTGAGAAATGACTCAACTAAAAATAATATGGCATTTGTATTTTTATCGAATTCATATCCATTTTTATTATATAAATTAAGTTCTGTTGAATGAGGATTTATTACGAGGAGTCCATACAAAAGAACGGCTTTGTTCCGTAGCCTAGATAATTAAGTGATATAGTAGTAGTTACGGCGGGGTCCGCGTCGTCGAGCAGCAGGCGCGGCGCGGCGCGGCGCAGCGACCAGGCCAGCGCCACCGCGTCGCCGCCGCCGCGCGCCCACCACACGCACATGCGCATGGCGTGCTGCACCACCTGCGCACACGCACCACTGTATCACACACACCACGCACAATGACCCTATTATGAGGCTAAGTGCGGAAGCTTTCAAACTTCAAACATGTTATTTAAATGTTAAGTTAAAATACTTAATCATTGGTTTGAAGACCACAGTAAATCAATTGCAGTAAGTCTGCCTCCATTGGTTGCGGGTTCGATCTACGCACAAGGCAAATATTTTTGTTCATGAACATGCTTATTTGTTTTGGGCTGGGTGCTTACTGAGTACTCTATGTATATATTTACAAAAAAATTAATAAATAAGTATTTCTATCCGTTGTCAACTATCCATAGTACAAGTATTTCTTAGTTTGAACTAGATGGCGCTGTGTAATATGTCCCAGATATTGATTTATTTATTAGATCAAACATAGACCGTCGGGCACAGATTATAAATAAATATCTCGGAAGAAGTAATACACTGCCATCTACCTGATCCCAAATTAGGCAGAGCCTGTACTATGGCAACCAGACATCTGATAAACATTCTTATATATTTTAAGATATGTCCTTTGAAATTGTAACATCCAAAATATATTTTAAGACAATTGTATAAAATATGAAAGAAAAATGCCTCTGTGAAAATCTAATTTATATCGAAATTTTAAATACACTAATCCCCTAATAAATAACAATTTTTGAGCACTAGCTTCTGTTCAGTTTATTCAGTTCTGGCTTCTGGGTGCTGTTGAGTTATCTTTTATTAACATTAATTATGGAAGTAAACTATTAGATCTCCTAACACATGGAAGCTATTAAAGGGAAACTTTTTATGTTCATCAATCAAATTGGTCAGTTATCTTAGAAATTCAATGATATCTCAAGATTCAACATCAATTTATTGATGTGGTATATTGGAATATGTATTTGTTTTATTTGCATACCTGCGCCCGTCCCCAGAAACCAGTCTTATAAGTGGTGGGTTCTTTAAGCGTAGCTGCCTGGCACAGTATGGATATTAGCCGCTCTGTCGTCTCCTCCACGCTCATCAATGATAACAATGACTGTAACAGAAATACACCGTTAAAAATATCACACACAACTATAACCCCATTGTATGATGTACAACTCAGAGGCATCGCTTATTACTTCAATATTATAATATATTCAGAACCCTATGCAATGATCCATGGTACAACACCAGCTCTTGCCTAAGCTACTCTTCAAATGAGCAAAGGGAAGGACCAGAAAGACTAATGAATTGACCTGTATGCTTACAACTTAAAGCCCAAACAACCTATCGAAATCCAGGAACTTATTACTGCAGTTGAACTAATGAGGCAGTCATTATACAACACACTTTCTAAATTAGTGATAATCTAAACTAAATCTTTTGGGACACTCCTTGGTTAATAAATGGCGCACATTCTTCCCAAGTAATTTAAGTTAAGATATTATAAACAAGGTTGAATAATTTAACGAAACTGTCTACACTAAGTACACTTACTGGATGTAACTTTGGAGTCTGTGCGGGGTCGGACGATGGTAACGTGCCGATTCGACACAACAGCTGCAATAACAACGCAAGACAATCCTGCCGCCATTCGCTGTCGTCATTTCTCTGTAGTACACCTACAATACAACATGATTCACTTATTTTTATTATAAGACAAATATATAACAAAGTATTCACAATTATAGTGGATAAACACAGGCCTATTGATGTCCTTCCAACGATAGCAAAAGTTTTTGAGCATATACTTCATACATTTATTTACAATAGTATAAATGCTTATCTATCAGATGCCCAGCATGGCTTTCGGTCCGGTCGCTCCATTAACTCAAATCTTATGGTTAAGGTGGACTTAATTTCTAGAAGCCTAGACATAGGAAGGCAAGATGATGTCCTCTACTTCGATTTCTGCAAAGCTTTTGACAGGGTCGACAATGATGTGCTCTTAACTAAGTTGGCTGCCATTGGTTTCTGTCAAGGTTTTCTCAACTTCTTTGCCGACTACTTGCGCGATCGCACACAGTTCGTCAAACATGGTTGCTTTGAGTCCGGGCCCTATAATACACGCTCAGGTGTTAGTCAAGGATCTGTGTTGGGTCCACTTCTATTCCTAGTAATGATCAATGACCTTGTAAATAAAGTTAAATTTGCTAAATGCCTACTATATGCCGATGACCTAAAACTAATAATGGAAATAAAAAACGAGAAAGAATGTGAACAGCTACAAAAAGATATAAACGCCATTTGGCACTGGAGCATTGAAAACAAGCTGTTCTTCAACACTAGTAAGTGCTGTATCATGACCTACGGTCGCGTGCGGCGACCAGTTCTTTTTAATTATACTATAGGTGGTCAACCAATTACTAGTGTCAACAACACAAAGGAACTGGGAGTGACCTTCGATCGTTGTCTCACATTTAGTGATCATGTTTCCGGTGTTGCCAAGGAATCATTTAGGCGGTTGGGTTTTGTTTTGCGTAATGTCCGTGACTTTGAGAACCCACAAGTCATCAGCCTTCTTTACAATTGTCTGGTTCGAAGCAAACTCGAGGCTAGTGCCTGTGTCTGGAACCCTCATACAGCGACCCAAATATTGATTATCGAAAAGGGGCAAAAAACCTTCCTTAGATTTCTATTTAAAAGGATATACAACTACTATCCTTATATGTACCCTAATAACTATCTTTTAGGAATGTTAGGTTTTAATTCTTTGTAGGTGAGAAGAGGCTTTGATCAGCTTACGGTAGCCTGTAAAACCTTTCGTGGAGAAATCGACTGTCCTGAGCTCCTTAATTTATTCTGTCGGTTATATGTGCCTGGTCGTAGGCATCATCAGTGCCGCCACCAGTGTGAATTATTTGCGAAGCCGCTGCATCATACTGTCGCTACAGCCAAGTCTCCAGTATGTCGAACCCTAGATATGCTAAACACCCTCTTTATTGCCTATCCTGAATGGGATGTGTTTGCCGGTAGATGGACAGACATTAGGCGAATATGTTTGGTTTTCTGCGAAAGAAAGTATGCAAGGATGTCCAGTATTTTGTATTGAAATTTATATGTAACCCTAAAAATAAGTAATGTAATTGTTTCTATGTTAATTAATGTAATTGGTTATTAACCGTTTTATTTAACTATAAATAAATAAATAGTACCACTTAAGCCTCTCCGGCTTGTGTGTGATACTTTACAAGTCGTTCTCGGTACATACACAGGTAAATTCATAATACCGATATTAAATTTTAACAACCATTAAACCTAGATATTCCAAATAAGAAAAGTATCTAATTCAATACTCAATACTCAATCATTTATTGCTTCCATAATGTATAACAGATGGTATAATCTTATAATTATGTAACAATTATGGATCCTGTCGGGCACAGCACAGTAGAAGAGATGAAGAAGGCTTTTTGTTACTAATAAAAAGTTTTAGAATTTATGCTATTTGTAAGAATTATTAAGTATGCCAAATTATAATTTAAAAATGCCAAGATTTAAGGCGAAAAGATTATCAAATTAATATTAGAATGTCAAGATCTATAGAATTATTTCTTTGAGTCCAAGTTTTCTTTAACAGTATAATAGCTTTTCTGTAATAAGAAAAGCTTTAGTTTTTTAATAAAAGTATTATCCTTTTTTTTCTTTTTTTAATTCTTCTGGAAGTTTATTATAGACTTTTATTGACATGACCAACGGGCTTGTAGAGTGCATAGATAGATGGGATGTTGGTAAATTTAATCTATTCCCATGCCTAAGTGTAAAGTTAGATTGTAAATTTTATCTTTTGGTGTAGTATTCTGGATGCTGCCGAACAAACTTACAAATTTCCATTTGTAAGTTCCAAGTGATATTTAGACAGCTCAATTAATAATTGAATGATAATACAAAGAAGTTTCTGCAATAATGCATAATGTTGCTAAACTAGTTAAGATGAGTACGAGGATATAGATGGTCCCCGCTTCCTGTTAACCTACTACCTTTCTAGCCCTGCTCAGTACTACTCACTCTAAGTTAGGCTCACTGTCCACGGGAGCGTAGCTTCAAAGACGCTTCAAAATACGCCGAACAGCTTAAGTAGCCCAGCGCACTGGTCTATGACCACGAGGCGTACCGACGAATACGTTACTTAGGCTTATAACTTCATTCGAATGCGCCGTTCACGCCCAATACGCCCGGGCGTATGACTTGCAGTACGGCCGGCGTCATGACGCCTGCACGTAGCGACGCGAGCGCGACGTTGCCGCTCCGTCGACAGAGTAGCACAGTTTTGTATGTAAGCTGCAAGCGGGCGTACTTTAGGCGCATAATGACGAATAAGCGTCTATGACGCTACACTTCCGTGGACAGTGAACCTTAAGGTACGAGCCGAAGGGAACTAACACAAGCTCGTTCGAGAGCGTCCACGGCACCTGCTGGCAAGTAACAAGTGTGGAGCCGCCATCATCAAGCTTCAACATTCTTTCCCAACATTTTCGTCCCCTTCAGTCTCCAATTAAGTTACATTTTATATAAAAAACCAATATGTGCAAAAAGTGAAATATATAAGTAAAAGTAACATACCAGTCATCATAATATCATACAGCAGTCTTAAGCCTCCCTTCTTAATAAACAGTTCGTTCCAATTCTCCTCCGTCGTCTTCTCTTCTTCAGTCTTGTCTGTACTCTGTGCAGATTCCTTCACATTTGGTGGGCTGGTATTATTTGAGCTCAGCTTATCGATAATATGTAATGAATACATGAGTTTCTGTGGACTCGTGGGGTCTAACAACTCCGGAAGCTTCGTTTCGATAGGGTTTTGGAAGGCCTCCAGTAGTGTCGGGTTGAGAGGTACCGCTTGCAGAATGTCCCACACGCGACGCGAGAGTAGTTGCGCTTTCGTGTGGGCCACCGGTTCCTTGGAAATGAAAATGGAAATGTTATCCATTAATAATATAAAAATTTCTTTGTAGTATTTATCGCAATGCATAAAGTAAACAGTAAATCTAAGCACAAAACTTGATAATCATAAAGATAATCATCGGGCGGGGATCGAACTTGCACCTTTTTATTTGCTAGTTTGGAAGATGTTATGAATATGGTTCTTATAGTTGTCTTACTCATCCATCCTTTGCAAGGCATAACATAAATTTGGTCTTCCAGAGTGTATCGTTCATAGACTAATGGCAGAACGTAGCTTAAAGTCTACCTCCAATTGGTAAAAGATATAGTTCGTTATTTGATTCGATTTATGAGTTCTCAGTTTTGTATTTACATAAATAACATATTTTACATAGATATACTCGCCTCAAGTAAATGGACAGTGTTACTCAAATCATTTATAAACAAACATTTCCAGATTACGGTAGCAAGTCCATAAATTGAATCGTTCACCGAGATTCAAATCTTGGAGCCAAAGCATGACTAACCCCACTGTCAAATTAAATATAAAAGTCCCTTCCTAATTATATTTAAGAGGAAAGACAGCTCTGCGCATCGTGACTTCTATATAAAACTTACAATGTGCATGATTCTGTATGCTAGCTATTCTCCCTCTTAAGAAACCTATAGGATACAACCATTTGAAACTCAAATAAAAGTTTCAACAACACTCCATATCTAGGCGAAATACTAATTCTTCCACTTACTCCATTAGCGCCTGGTTCCTTCATCTGTCCCAGCGCTTGCATTAAGGTGAACAAGTGATGGAAGTAGGTAGGGTCCAATAGCAGAAGCGTAGGTAATCTCGCTCGAGCGGGCGCGGGCTGAGCGGACGGCCACTCCGCCCAGGCACCGCGCCCGCCTACGCCAACCGACACGAATACTAGCTGGAAATTATATATTAGATCAGGATTCTACGTATTTTTTCTAGAAAAGAAAGAATCACTACAAACATGACCAAAAACGTTGCCTTGACGAAGCACAAACAATCATTTAACATCAACGGTTTTGCATCGATGCGCCGTCGTGTTTCAACAATTTTTCTACATTCAATTCATCATATATGCCGAATCACTCCTCCTCCTCACATCCTCTACTGGAAATGACCATTAAAAGATTTTCACAGTGGAGTTGTGTCCATCAGTTGCAGGGATATGCCATAATCGCCACGCTTGGCAGACGGGTTGGTGATCTCAGTATGATGGTTATAGTACACATAAATACATACAGCGAATAGCTCTCAGAAAACGGCTCGCAGCATCTCTCTGTGTGTATAACATTCAATTACTGTATCGAAATTGCGCATTAGAGCCATTGCTTTGCGTTTCGGCGGCTTACTACGAATAATGGTTTTTTGCCATTCCGTTTATGCATCGAACTTGGTCGCAGCAACCTTACTATAGGTACGATAGGATTCATTATTTGTGTGAGATGTGGTCAGTACAGTGGTGGTAGGTTTTTGACATTTCTTACCTGATTATCTTTAAATCCCATGTCATAGAGCGTCCTCTCATCATAGTCTATAGTCAGTTCTTGGCCCTGTGTGATCATGCGCAATGGTCCGTCAGTTGATAACGCTGTCACGCCTTCCTCCCCTTGAATCTATTGAAAGATTTGAAACATTTCATTAAATTACAAAACAAAAGTTCTAGAAACCCGAACGGACTTTAAAAATAAATATATGCTTCAAACATCATCTGAGAATTTTCAGATTGCGTTCGAGACACATATCATGCCGGCTGTAGTCACGGCCGAGAAGGCTCTTGACGAGTGCGTATCTGTACTGAGATAATGGACGTAGAAATTGCTTCTGCTGTTTGTCTTTTTGATGTGAGCTGATATATATTTTTACACATTTACCATAAAAAGAAAATTCTCAAGCCTTGGCGAAGAAGAATATGATGGATGGTTACCAATTACCATGCACCGTAATAGAAACAGGTCTTCACTATAACACGGTCAGATAGCAACTGCATCAAACGAGTGCGAACATGCTCGCTCTCGTTTCCCGTACCAGAGTTAACGAGACCCTTTAAGTTGGGCTCAAAGACCGACAGGCGCTCGAAAGACAGCGAGGCGAGACGAAACAAAACGATACGTGACGAGATCATCATGTACACACTCGCTCTCAGCCTGTCTCGGGATGTCTCGGCGAGTGTGTACAGCCGTCATAACGACGCAGAAACGCGGCATGTTACCTGTTTCTCCCACCACACGTGCACGTGTGCCCGCAGGTGCGCCACCAGGTCGGAGTGGTGCAGCGTGAGCGCGGCGCGCGGCCCGGCGCCGGCCGGCTGCAGCGTCACGCGCACCGTGCCGCCGCCCCCGCAGCCCTCCCACGCGCCCGACTCCGCCAGCGCCCAGCGACGCAGGTGGTATGCATATCTGCGTTACATACATGTTTTCTTATTTTTTTTATTACGACACATTTATATTAATCACACTTAAAATACGCATTATGTAGCATTTTTTCAGCTAGAAACTGTTACAGAAACTAGGTAGACTTAAAGAAGTCGATCTTTGAAACGAGGTAAGTCAGTGGACACTAATATAGCGGGAGCGTAGAGTGCCCCAGCCATATTAGCGGTAGTGTGCTTGAGATACCAATTTAATTTTTTTTTATATTCTAGAACATTTTGGTCTAAATAATTTTAGATTAGAAAATTTCATCTCATCTACAGTTCTAAATCCAGTAAAAACAAACTAATGTTCTGATATTCAAGATGCCAAAGAATTTTGTAAAGACAAATGAATGGTCTATACTCCAACCTAAAGAAGCTCTTACTTTAAATAATGATTAAAAACAAAACGTGTTAGCTCCACGTGATATCATGGGCAGTTGTTTGACTATTTCTTAAGATAGAGCAAGAGCAAGAAAACACAGTGGACCTTGGTAGAAAACGACTAGAATCTACTAACTTAGGCTAAATTATCGCGTTATTTACTAGAAAGCTAAAATATGGCAGATCCTATTGTGTTCATACCTGATCTGCAATATGATGTGCCGCTTGACGTATAAATTTAGGAAGTCTCGAAAAATTACAAAATTGAGAAAAACGACCTTTACTTACGACCTTTACTTACGACATACTCGACTTTTTCTCTTCGTAGTGTAACGAAACAAAAATCCGCATACCTTCTTTTAAATGTATCAAGATGTGTCTTCAATAGTAACAGCGCCCTCTGTATACACTGTAATGCAGCCTCTTCAGTCATGTGTTCATAAATATTTTGTTTATCGACTGTCTTCTCCTCTTTCCCTTCTTCTCCACTCATCTGAGTGACAGAAGTGCCTTCTCCATCCTGCTTCTTCGTTATGAGTCGTTCAGCGGCGGAAGAGAGATGGAACATACATTTAGCTACGAAATCGTCTTCTTGCTGTAGTTGCTGCCCCATGTAATAGCTGTTTAAATACTGTATTGCACCCATTGATACATCTGAAAGAATTTTACTCATGAATAGAATAAATATAAGAAGAGATAATTGTTCATAACATGCCCAATATATCCATTTCGCAAAGTACTGTCCCTTTATAAAGAATACTGTATAAAAAGTGATTCAATGCCTTAGTCTTATTGTGATTTGTTTTTGCAATATCATTCTCATGCTGTTAGTCAAAGGCCCACTTATCGCAACCACTTACCTCTTGTTTTCTGACTGTAGCAAGTCGGTAAGTGCCTCCCAAAATTAATAGTATTCATGTTTCAAATAAACATTACAAAGAGTATCACAAGTTTTATCACTGGAATATACTAGCGAAGTTTGGCACTATTAAGAATTTGTATTTATCTCCAAAATATACAATACCCCGCCTTGCTTATTTTTATTTGCATCGTTATTTAATACCTGTGCTATTAGCCCTGAGCGCGATCTTCCACAGATGGTCCATTGCCAGCGTGTGCGGATGCGCCGCATCTCGCGTGTCGCCTGTGCCCAGGGCCATTCGCGCCAAGTTGCACAGCTGCTGGTACAGGCTCAACCCCATTATGCTAATTGTCTGTGAAGAACGGAAACATTTATTGAGAGCGTTTTATTTATGCAAGCACATTGTTTTCGCCCCGTTCGGCTACCTCCGATATGGAAATAGCGATGTAAATCGCATTATTCCTAGTTGCTATAAAACGGATACTACAATTTCGAAGTCTACGGAAAATGCGAATACTTTAATTTAGCTTTAAAAATGCAAAACATTTTTAACACTTGAATGATAAAGAATCCAGCAAATATGCGCCATAATTATCAGAATTTGCGAAGTCGGCTATTCTTCTTTATAGAGCTTGACGGCTAAGGGAAGAGAAGACTTTTAAACTATATAAAAAACCAAAATAAAGCTAGAAAGTAAATGTGTAAGAATTATAAGTTTCTACAGCGATTAAAACAAATGAAATCGAATAAAAACAAGAAACCTACAATATTTCTTACATATTTAAAATATTTATATTCAAAGCAAAAATGTAAGTCTCCATAGCTTAACTACGGGCAGTTGTTAATCTCACCGTGGCAGACAAGTCAATCGCATGGTCGCCACAACAAGGATTGAGCAGGGACATCTTGCATCATCCAAATAACGCGTGCACTCTTTACATCCCACGCATAAGCCAGCTGAATCCTTAGTTCGTATGAATATATTACTAAAGAAGCATATATGATAAGGATACTATAACATACCTCAGGGTCCAAAGTGGGCATCTTCTCCACATACAGGAACCTCAACGCATCCAACCCCAGAGCGTGTTGGTCAGGTGACTTGGTGTGTGACAGTAGCCAGGAATACAAGCAGTCTGCACACTCACCAGTGCCTTTAACTACCAGGCACTGCCATAGTTCCTCCACTTGTTCCACGGTTAACCTGTTATAATTTTACAAAAATATTAACAAATATGTATGCCGTTACAAGAGGCCACGTTTGAGAGATGAAATGGAAATCAATCTTTTATATAATGGAAATTGTTTTACATTGCCAATACAGAGTACCAATTACCAGTAAATACCAAAGAAGATAGCGATATGAAATGATAATGATGGGGATAGTTCCAAGTCGATTTCGGCTACAGCGACTGCTATTGGATTTCATTGCGGGACCTTATATGGACTGGTGATTATGTGCTTCGTGATTGAAGTGTAGTTAAAGAAAAGGTTAAACGGCAAAAAAATGTTCTAATAGAAGCAAATCTATTTCAGGACTGTTCAGAATTCTTATCAATCTTTTTAAAAACTTATTAAATGTTTCGTTGTGTCATTTCTTATGTTTACTATTGACGGAATTATCAAAGGACGGAATAGACAAACCATACTTTTAACCATATTTAATTCCATTCAATGACAAACGTATTCAAATGTATTCCTCAATTTGTTTCTGTCAGATAATCAAAACGACCATAAGACATTGTTTCTGCTTATACCATCGGGATTTACGGTGGTGTAGTGGCGCAGGACTGCCTCAGCACCACCTTCAGTAACTGTCCGTAGGTCTCACCTAAAGTGCTGCGGCGAGCCAACGGGCGAGAAGATGGCAGTGAGGAAGTGCAGGCGCACGGTGAGCTCGGTGATGTGCGCGTAGTGCGGCGCGTCGGGCGCGCGCGCGCTGCACATGTAGTGGCGCAGGACTGCCACAGCACCACCTTCAGTACAACTGTCCGTAGGTCTCACCTAAAGTGCTGCGGCGAGCCAACGGGCGAGAAGATGGCAGTGAGGAAGTGCAGGCGCACGGTGAGCTCGGTGATGTGCGCGTAGTGCGGCGCGTCGGGCGCGCGCTGCACATGTAGTGGCGCAGGACTGCCACAGCACCACCTTCAGTACAACTGTCCGTAGGTCTCACCTAAAGTGCTGCGGCGAGCCAACGGGCGAGAAGATGGCAGTGAGGAAGTGCAGGCGCACGGTGAGCTCGGTGATGTGCGCGTAGTGCGGCGCGTCGGGCGCGCGCGCGCTGCACATGTAGTGGCGCAGGACTGCCACAGCACCACCTTCAGTACAACTGTCCGTAGGTCTCACCTAAAGTGCTGCGGCGAGCCAACGGGCGAGAAGATGGCAGTGAGGAAGTGCAGGCGCACGGTGAGCTCGGTGATGTGCGCGTAGTGCGGCGCGTCGGGCGCGCGCTGCACATGTAGTGGCGCAGGACTGCCACAGCACCACCTTCAGTACAACTGTCCGTAGGTCTCACCTAAAGTGCTGCGGCGAGCCAACGGGCGAGAAGATGGCAGTGAGGAAGTGCAGGCGCACGGTGAGCTCGGTGATGTGCGCGTAGTGCGGCGCGTCGGGCGCGCGCGCGCTGCACATGTAGTGGCGCAGGACTGCCACAGCACCACCTTCAGTACAACTGTCCGTAGGTCTCACCTAAAGTGCTGCGGCGAGCCAACGGGCGAGAAGATGGCAGTGAGGAAGTGCAGGCGCACGGTGAGCTCGGTGATGTGCGCGTAGTGCGGCGCGTCGGGCGCGCGCGCGCTGCACATGTAGTGGCGCAGGACTGCCACAGCACCACCTTCAGTACAACTATCCGTAGGTCTCACCTAAAGTGCTGCGGCGAGCCAACGGGCGAGAAGATGGCAGTGAGGAAGTGCAGGCGCACGGTGAGCTCGGTGATGTGCGCGTAGTGCGGCGCGTCGGGCGCGCGCACGCTGCACATGTAGTGGCGCAGGACTGCCACAGCACCACCTTCAGTACAACTGTCCGTAGGTCTCACCTAAAGTGCTGCGGCGAGCCAACGGGCGAGAAGATGGCAGTGAGGAAGTGCAGGCGCACGGTGAGCTCGGTGATGTGCGCGTAGTGCGGCGCGTCGGGCGCGCGCTGCACATGTAGTGGCGCAGGACTGCCACAGCACCACCTTCAGTACAACTGTCCGTAGGTCTCACCTAAAGTGCTGCGGCGAGCCAACGGGCGAGAAGATGGCAGTGAGGAAGTGCAGGCGCACGGTGAGCTCGGTGATGTGCGCGTAGTGCAGCGCGTCGGGCGCGCGCGCGCTGCACATGTAGTGGCGCAGGACTGCCACAGCACCACCTTCAGTACAACTGTCCGTAGGTCTCACCTAAAGTGCTGCGGCGAGCCAACGGGCGAGAAGATGGCAGTGAGGAAGTGCAGGCGCACGGTGAGCTCGGTGATGTGCGCGTAGTGCGGCGCGTCGGGCGCGCGCGCGCTGCACATGTAGTGGCGCAGGACTGCCACAGCACCACCTTCAGTACAACTGTCCGTAGGTCTCACCTAAAGTGCTGCGGCGAGCCAACGGGCGAGAAGATGGCAGTGAGGAAGTGCAGGCGCACGGTGAGCTCGGTGATGTGCGCGTAGTGCGGCGCGTCGGGCGCGCGCGCGCTGCACATGTAGTGGCGCAGGACTGCCACAGCACCACCTTCAGTACAACTGTCCGTAGGTCTCACCTAAAGTGCTGCGGCGAGCCAACGGGCGAGAAGATGGCAGTGAGGAAGTGCAGGCGCACGGTGAGCTCGGTGATGTGCGCGTAGTGCGGCGCGTCGGGCGCGCGCGCGCTGCACATGTAGTGGCGCAGGACTGCCACAGCACCACCTTCAGTACAACTGTCCGTAGGTCTCACCTAAAGTGCTGCGGCGAGCCAACGGGCGAGAAGATGGCAGTGAGGAAGTGCAGGCGCACGGTGAGCTCGGTGATGTGCGCGTAGTGCGGCGCGTCGGGCGCGCGCGCGCTGCACATGTAGTGGCGCAGGTCCTCCAAGAACAGGCGCATCATGCCGCGCTCGCGCTCCGCCCACATCACCACCTCCACGCACACGCGATACGGTCACAATGACATGGCATGTACACAAATACTTAATGATAAAATGCTAAAAAGGGATTAGGTCACGTCTCGAAAGAATTAGGGTTAACTTCACTGTCAAGATCTTTGAGAGCTACGTGTATAATCATATATATAACCTTCTTAAACATATTTTAAGCCCCCATCAATATGACTTTATTATATGGTAGATCAACAACTATTTATGCGAATTATTTAACGACGAAGTACAAGTGGATACAATATACACGGACTTTTCTAAGGCTTTCGATCACGTTGATCATTTGATACTACTTTCCAAAGCCCAACATGTTGGAATTCATGGCAATCCATCCATATAGATGGCTCACATCGTATCCCATTGGATACGATGTGAGCCGAGCCGAGCGATACATTTATCGCACACTGTTGGTTACTCTCGGTGGATACGAGTCTGGCCCGTTCTTAGCGACATCAGGAGTGCCCCAAGGCTCCAATTTGGGCCCATTGTTGTTCTTACTGTTTTTGATTACCTCCTAAACAAGATACATAGTGAATGTTTAGCATATGCTGATGATATAATTTTTTTAGACGTATCTCTGTTTACCGGTACTGTCAAGCGCTTCAATCAGATATGAACACTATCGTGGATTGGTGTGATGAAAACTCTATGTCACTGAACATTAAAAAGTGTCAAGTAAACTCATTTACAAGATGCAAAAATGCTATAAGTTAAAACTATACTATAAAAAAGAGTACGGTAGACAGGGTCAAAGTGATTCGGGACTTAGGAGTAATATTCGATTCAGATTTATCCTACAGGCCACACTACGATCATATTTGCAATAAAGCTAACCGTATATTAGCTTTTTTACTCCGAAATTCCAAATCAAGAACAGAGTGTGTTTGCCTAAACACTCTCTGTTCTCACATTATATTACACCTTAGTGAGAAGTATACTTGAATACCGCTCATCAGTTTGGGCTTCTATATATGACATTCATACATATCGAACAGAGTCAATACAAAGATGATTTCTTAGAGCTCTTTGCACAGTATGGTCTAAAGAGAAAAAATATTGGTTACAAAGTTCGAAATTTTGGAATGGTAAGCCTAGAAAGAACAAGATGGATTAACGACATGTGCATTCTACATAAAATTGTAACCAACGCGATCTGTGCGTATACCACAACTCTTTAGCGTACCTGTTAGAAATAATAATGTATCTCAAAATAGTCCACTTATAAGACTGCGTTAGCAGTATAATTCTATAAGCTCTGAATTTGACATTTTCATGACAGTATAAACAGTTAAAAAAAAGCTTTATTTACAAAAGAAAACCTACACTTAAAACCTAATCAGCCCATTACAAATTCCAACTTTTAATTTCAACATGCCAATTATTGTCTGTGTACTCTAATTTTACCAATTATCTTGAATATTAAAAATATATATGAAGCTATAATACTCTTAAGTGCTGTGTACAGTTATTATCGGACTACAGGTCTAATTTTTTCTTACAACATAAAATATGTAGAACTCCATATATTCTGTAATCTGTTTCTGTACCAATAAAATAACTTGATGTACTCGCAACTATAATAAAGTGATTTTTTTAATTTATTCTCCCCATAATTAGAATATGTTCCTGGTTAGGGGGTTTTCAACTACCCTTTAATCAAGTCATTTATCTAATTTAAATTAATCTTCTTTTCTAATTAATTAACCCTTGAAGTTTTACTTAAATGTTGCTATGATGAAAGTTTTTGTTGTCTTTTCGCATTTCGTACTATGAAAATATACAACTACGAAATTATCATTTTGAGAACTGCCCATTTTGAGAAGTGCATTCTCAAAATGGGCAGTTCTCAAAATGATAATTTCGTAGTTGTATAAAATCAAACAAAAATAACATTTCACAAGAATGCACATTATGCGAAATGATAATTTTGAAAACTACCCGTTTTGAGGAGTGCAGCAACTACAAAACGCAAATTAGAGTGTCATTTTGCGAAGTCTATGCCAATCGCAATTTGTTATTTTTGGTCGTTACATTAATGAAACAAATTTGCATTTACCTGATGCATATCCATACCGCGTAGCTGTTGAAATGATGAGAAGAGTTTCGGCAATAACCGAAGTGACACGGCCACAGATCTGAGAAAAAAACCAATGATTAGCCAGAAATTATGCGACAGATATTATATATGTGCCGGTGGTATATCTGCATTCTGCCATTAAATACGAGTTGTTCAAATTAAATTCATATGTTAGTTAACAACCACTTGTACTAGCGCTATTGCAAACTCTTCAAAATATAAAGTACGTTTTTCATCCAATATGAAGCTGTCAAGAATCGAATAAGAACCGATGAGAAACTGACCTGTGATTGGCAAGATTATCCAGACATCCCTCAATGAATTTGATCCGTATGAACTTGTCTGTGCTGAAACACAGGAGAGCACAGAGTGCTTTCTCCGCCTCCAGCGCCAATCCCTCGCCTAGCTGCTCCTGTGGGCAATTCATTCAATAACAAGTTTGCATTAATTGTAACTAAATAATATTCAACTGATATTGCGTACTCTTCCCTGTTTGGATGCATTTTAAGTTTCGCCACAAAAAAAACATGGAAAATTTCGGGTCGCGAGTAGGTAAACCCAATTTGTTAATAGTTTTCTTTGTTCTCTGGTGAAGCTCGTTCACCCGGAGTAAACAGATGTTCCGATTACTATGATAACCGCACTTACCACGTACGTCATTCTTGTCTGGGCATATAGCCTCCACATAATACGCTTTGTACATATAGTGTACCCAAGACTTCCCTAGATTACGTTCATATGCTCAAAGCTGTTCAATATAAACGTAAAAGTAAGATTTCCATACTAAGAATGGCATAAGACTCTTACTCATCATTTTAGAAAGAAGTCCTTTGTTTTTAACATTGTATGAGCTTGTGCGCAAGCGAATAACCTACGACTTAGTCTAAGGTGGGTGTGTAGCTTTACTTGAATCCATATCTCTTGTGACATCAGTTTCGGGAGGGTATTTAGAAATTTGCCCGTATGTATAAACAAAAAGGAAACAAAGCACTTGATGCAGCAAGTTCGTTTGTAACGGCAGAGCTCTTGTCATCTGGTGCGCCGACAATAGAATGAAGATAGAGAGAAAAGCATGGCTCCGTAATTTAGTAATGTATACAGTAATAATAACGAAATCCGACCATAGAGTATTCCTGGGCTGGCATACAGCTGCCAAGCTCATGTGGCTCGAGAATACATAATTTAAAAGATATTTGGTATAAAACAAAGCAGAAAGATATTTTTTATAGTTTCAACATTTCTATCCAGCAGCAGATTCCATAACCTTTCTTGGGTTAAAACGTCTGAAAACTTCGTCTAAGTCACACGCTAATGTGGTTAAGGCTCCGACAATCGTTAATTGTGTAATAATAAAACACAGTAACGATATAGTGCGAGGTACTCTTTACCATAGAGTCATATAACTCACACGTTTCAGTCTTGGAACAGATTCCATATTTTTTTTTCTGAGCCGGATTACGTTATCCATGTCAAAGGGAAGGGAAAGCTCCAACAAAGTATTGTGTAATATAATTAATAAATAATAATGAGACAGTTCAGTGTTATAACTGTCAGATCGCCATACAACTCACAATGTTCCCGTCTTGTAGCAGATCCCACAGCAGAGTATTCCCTGGCCGGCACACGTCATCTACGTCACACGCTAACGCTGGTGAGGCTCGCGAACGCTTACTGTTCACAGTGGCACCTGCCGCCTGGTACTCGGTGAGACACTGCGCCTATGGGATAGAAAGGTTGTATATGATGTTTTCCTTTTAAAGTCTTAATTGAATCTTGCTTTATTTCTTTAAAGCATCATGAAACTTAATTGTACGCAAATTCAAGTACATATCGTTTACCGCGACATACACATGCGGTGCCTGTTATCCTTTACCTTTTACACTGCTTGAGAAAGTTGTCGCAGCGTTAAATAGAAATATTATTATTCTAGATCATTGGAAGGATGATCTTGAAACCTCTATAGAAAGTTATCTAATCGTTAAATCATGAGACAATCTAGATAGAATCTTAGCATTAAATAAGGAAGTATTCTCGATCATCCTTCCACACCGCATTACAAAGTTGTATAATCATTAAATCAGGAGATATTCTAGACTATCCTTCCACACTATGTTACAAATTTGTCTTACCGTTAAATAAAAAAATATTCTAGCTCTTTTTGGCCGCAAGCAAAAATTATTTAGCTCCTAATTAAAACGTAATTTCAAGTTAACGATGGCCAAAGGTCCGAAGGGCCGCAGGTTGAGTGCAGCGGTTCTAGACTATCTTTCGACACCGTCTCAGAACGACTGATCTTTTCGTTAAATCAGGAAATATATTAGACTATTCTTCCACATTGGCTCACAAAGTTGTCTTAGCGTTAAATAAGGAAATATTCTGGACTAGCCCTCCACACCGCTACAAAACGTGGAAGAAAAATAACCAAACCAATAGTATATATCTTTAGAACCTTTCCAATACTGGGAAAAAATGGGTGTTACCTGCGCAGCCAGCCTGGCCAGCTCTTCTTCACAGGCGGAATCGTCTTCGTCTAAGTCTGCGAGGTGCGGGTGTGAGTGTGGTGATAAAGCAGATGACGCACTTCCCTCCTCTTCCTCACCGCGTCGCTTATAACTTTCCATTAGCCGGAGCTCCATTAATCGTCTAAGTGAGAAAATTATAGATCAATCAAAATCACTCCACCTCCCTCCCTTATTTCTCAGTTGGATATGTGATTTGTATAAGTTTTCGGACATCAGACAATATGTAGTTGTGTAGAGACGTTATTGAGAGAAATCAGTGACTTCGAATCCAAGTCTAAAAGAGTGATTGCTGAGATATTATAAATTCAATTTGTAGCACTTATGTGATAATTTGTTGTTAAGTAGATAGGTATCTAGAATTTGTTCAATATTCATGTCCAAAAGGAGTCACACTCAGCTGTGTACGGTACAATTATGATTGTATTGCTAACCTGGCGTCTACATTGTCACACAACAACTGGCAGTGCGCAGTGTCACTGCCCGACGACTCCTCTTCCACTTCAGACACAGATTCCGCCAGATCTGCAGTCTTTAGTTGCGTAGCTGCTGAATAATACACACCTTAGCTTGATTACAATAAGAATTCAGTAAGACATATTATTATATAAGCAACATTGCTTTTTTTTTTGCACATTGTTACCACGGCCGAAATTATTGCAACGGCACGGCATTTATGAATGGACATGGTTGCCCAAGAGACATGGCTTCCAAGACTACAATGCAACTCAGCTTTTCAGAAATTGTCTATGCTACTTTAATAAGCACAAACAATAACTGAAAAGCTACAAATGGACTATTTATAAATGAGAAAAATATTAGATAAATAAGAATGGTTTCCATAACGCGATTCTTAACAGCCTGATTCATATACATGTGAAATCCATGATTCAAGAATATGCATAATTTATTTTATTTTAATAATAATATTAATTCAATTTACCAGTATAAAACCGGCATAGCAAAGGTTACACTATTATAGATAATAATGACATAAATTTGCTATCTGTTACGATCACAACCTCTGTTACATAAGCTTGCGGACCAGTTATTTACAAATTAAATTATTATTAAGTAAAACCGAAGATCTGAAAATCCGATATGAAGTGGATTGCCGCTTACATAAAATTTTAGACTAAGCCGATACTATACCAAATAAATATGCTTATGGGATCATGGATCTTCAGTCTCTTTTTATTTATTTTTTTGTATTGCAAGTGTGTCATAAATCATAACTTTTCCTTCTCTTTCTTTCTTTTCTAAAGTAAAAAGCTCAATAATACAATGATGTTAGTAATATAATATTGTGCATTGTATGGACCATGCACTCACGGAAATGCTTGGGTTTGCCTGGCTTGTGGCGCTTCTTATAGAACTTCTTCTTGCGCGGCCGCAACAATTCCTCCGCGCCGCTGCTCGCGCTGCCGCTGCTACCCGCACGCTTATTGCGCCTGCGACAAAAAAGCATACAAACACGTTTTATAGAAATATAGCAATATTATTACTAATTAATTTATTAGTGAAAAAAAAAAATATAAATATAAAAGAAAATAAAATGGTATGCTACCCGCACGCTTATTGCGCCTGCGACAAAAGAGCATACAAACACGTTTTATAGAAATATAGCAATATTATTACTAATTAATTTATTCGTGTCAAAAAAAATATAAATATAAAAGAAAATAAAATGGTAATGAAAACTTATGTGGCAAAGATAAGTATGTCACTAATAATAACTCAATTACTTTACGTTCGAATTGACTACATAAATGGAGAGAATTAGTCGAGTTAAATAAAATGTATTATATACATATTTCAAAAAGCCGACGGCAAGGTAAACCCGACCCACTGAAAATTGCGCGAGTGCTCCCCGCCAGATCAAATTTTTAGGTAGTATGTAAATATAGCATTAGTTACTTAATGTCCCTCTGATCGGAATTCGGCCATGCCGGGTAGTCTCAATCGAAACTAGCAATCTGCGCGGGACATATTTTAGCGAACAAGTATGTGCGCTAAAAACCAATTTCCAGAAACATCGATACAGGTATACATACTCGCCTTACCATCTGGCTTAATGATTTCGAACGAGTTTCGAAATTAGATGGCGGTCATTCGTATAATTCTGGTAGCGAATTCATTAGGTAAAACTAGGTGCCAACCCCAATAGAGACCCAACCAAAGCAAGGGATATGACGACACAGTAACTAGTATTTATAACAAATGTTCCCCTCCTCAAATAATTTGTAGGTACATAATTTTAGCAGTACAAATATTTGTGAATGTTTTGCTGCATGCAATGAATAACACTCACTTTTGACAAGATTTCAGTGTAGGGCACTCTTTCTTCGTAAGCTCTTCCCCTTCACGTAACCACTCTTGCTCTGCTGGAATAAAACAATCATATTGTAATATATATCTCCTTCCCTCCAAACTGGTGAGGGAGATGGCTGCATTATCACACGTTAACTACTTAACACGTGAAGTGAATTTAATTGCAGCACAAACAAAAATTGTGGAAATAGAATTAGAAATAAGGTATATTTAGGAGAAAATAATCCATATCTCGAATACATTTTAACAAGGGTATTTTTGTGTCTAGATTAAAGCCGTCCTTTTGAGTTGAAGACCAAAACCCTTTGGGGCACTTAGCCAGTTAATTTAAATATTAGATAGTACTTTTTTTACCAGTAAGTTCACGCTGATGTTTACTTTGTTTTCGTGGAGTCGGACCAGCCTCCTCGCCAGATGTGCTTAGCTCCTCACACTAGGAAAAAAGAAATAAGCACATGAGATATTTTTACTATTTATAATAATAATAAATAATAAATCCCTGAAAATCAACCTTGCAAGTTTAGGGCTTGATATCTGGCTGGAGAGTTACATGCAGAAGGCGGTTCTGCTGGCGAATGCCAGGATTGTGCGGAAATTTCTCTCCATGTAGCCCGAATATTGTATAAGTTGTATTTGTGTTAAAATACCCTTGTATGATATCTTGTAAATAATATTGGTAATAAACATGTGAGATCATAATATCCTGGGACTTATTCACACAAGGCCATCTGATCCCAAACACAGCAGAGCTTTGTACTATGCAAATCAGATAACTGATATACTACATTTTTTGTAAATACATACTTATATAGATAATTACACCCAGACTAGAGATGTGCCGTTGCCGGCAATATCGCCCGAAGTGGGAATATTGGTGGCAACATTGCCAGCAATATTGCCGGGAGTGGAAATATTTGGGAATATTGCTTAATTATAAATCAAATCAAGTACAGAAGCTATGTACAACACTTAAAAGCAGCATTTAAAGGCCATAATCTACATTATATATAATAAAATATAGTTTTGGGTAAAATTGCCAATAATGCCAGCATTTTTGGCAATATTCCCGGTATTTTACCGGCAATATTCCCATGTTGCTGCACACGATAGTGAATATATGAAATACCACATAAATATTAAGATAAGAATTGACGATCGTTGTGTATTGAATAAAAGGCATAAATTCGAATCATTTCTTTTAATGTTGTACTTGTTTTTCATATAAAATCACATGACAAAAACAATGATTATAAGTATATAAAATGGAAATAACAACGCGTAATTGTTTGAAAATCTCTATCAAAACAACAAATAATCTACAAAAATAACATTATTATAATATTTCAATGCACCTGCTTTGGTAATCCTTACATAATCAGTAAATCACCGTTTCGAGCAACAACTTAGTAGTTTTTATAATCATTTTAAAATCACAGCTCTTGTTAATACTTATATTTCTAAATCTTAATAGTAATCAGTCATTGATAATCACAGCGTTTTGTTTATAATTTATACATAAAGTAAAATTTACGAATTAAAATCTTAATTAATGGACAATGGATATTCGTCTAATTCTGGTCTGAAATCGTTCAGTGGTTCATCACATATTTCGTCGACATAATCGAATTCCACATCGTCGGCACATTCCTCATCGGGTAAATCTTCAGGCATTGGCTGTTGATTTTGATAAGTGTTTTGGTTTAGGAGTTTCCAATTATGCGCTATGAAGCATATTTTGCCGGCCCTTTCCGTTGTGAGTTTATTTCTTTTAGGCGTGTGAATATTGGAAAATGTAGAAAAACTCCTTTCCACAGAAGCAGAAGTCGAAGGAATTGATAAAATTTTCACCGCAGTTTTCCCTAAACTCGTATTAGGAAAAAATAACTGCCACCAAGATAATGGTGAAATATCTCCAACCGAAGATGACGCCCAAATAAAATCTCTTCCATAAACGTTGGTTCTTGATTTATAATGTGCTAATTCTTCGAACACTGCCACTCCTCTTTGTCCATCTGATTGCGAATGGTCCATAATAAATTGACAACCATCCAAGTTTTCATCCTCGGTTAAATTTACGCCTTGATTATTGCGGTCTAAGATGTTTGCAGCATAATGTACCGGCTTCAAACTGTTTAATTTTCTTTGTGTAAATTTAGTCCGAATATTTTCACATTGCTCCCCTAACAAAGTTTCAGTGGCGTTGTTATTCAGTACAGCGTTGATGTCAGTTAGAGCTCGATGCACTAAATGGATTGTTCCATAGTCACCTTCTAATTTTGTAATCCAGTCAACAACAGGCTTTATTAATTCAATATGTCCGCTTATATCCGACCATATATCTTCGTTTAGTATTTTTGCTTTATATTTTCCAAGTTCTGTATGTTCTACATTAACAACTAGTAATTGTAAAACGACTTTTAGTTTGTTGAAACTGCATAAGCAATTTAAGTAACTGCCCCATCTAGTTTTCACAGGTAACAAGAGTGAAGCTGTTATCGACTTCTCTAATGCTAGTTTTCTATATTCTGCGCTGAGAATATGAGAATGTGTTATACACTTTATAACAGTTACCACAAACTTAAAAACATTTTTAACACAGGGTATTTGAAGCATATCACCTACCAATAGGTGTAAGGTGTGGGCGATACATCCGAACCACATAATATTTTTATAAGTGTTGTTTATCAGTTTCGCACATTTGACCATATTAGCTGCATTGTCAGTAATAAATGCCAAGAATTTATTTGGGCCAAGTTCTTCAATCACTTTGGTTATTTCTTCAGCAAGATATTCAGAAGTGTGGCTGTTATTCTTAGTTTCCAAAAATTTCTAAAAATAGGGTTTGGTTGCGAATATAACTATATTTATAATTGAGTCGTTTCTTAAATTAGACCAGCCATCAACAGCAATGTGTAATATTTTAGCTTGCTGTATTTTTTCATTTATTTCGTTCTTGACTTTTGTATACTCTTCATTAAGGAGTGACGTTGATAAAATTTTTCTCGATGTAGCTTCATAGTCAGGACGCAATGCTTGAAAAGCTTCTTTCCAGAGTGGATATTCCAATAGTGACAGAGGTTGGCCAGTAACATAAATGGCTCGAGACAAAATACGATGCACATCTGTATTGTCCAATAATGTTCTGTTACTATCAGTCACCAATGGCAATTGTGTCACTAAACTTGCACTGGAAGAAGCACTGGAGGTACAAGGTACATTGTCCACTGTTTTTTTATCAAAGTCATTCTTAATTTCGACCGGTGCTTTATTGCACTTAGTTATATGACGTGCAAATTTTGTTGCATTTTTATTTGTATACACTGTATCACAATATATACAAGTATATTTATCTTTATTATTTTCTGTACTGGTAATAAAGTGTGACATAATCATGCTCCGCGGTCTCATTTTGTCGGTTAGGAACGGAAGTTAAAGTGACGTGCGCACTCTCCGAGAGCTGCCCAGATACTGTTCTCCCAACCCCGTGCGGTGCATGTGCAGCGCGAAAGAGATGGAACATACATTGATATTTATTAATATAATTATCTCCTATCTTTTTGCAGGGACACGCGTGTGCGTATTTCATATATTTTATGATCGATATACTACACAAATATAACTAAAAGATGATTACACCTGCAGTAATCATAAAATATATTGGTATTAATTTGACAGGCAACATTGGCAATATTGCCAATGCTGCTGGCAATATTGGTATTTTACCGGCAGTGGCAACATTGGGAATATTCCCGGTAATGGCAATATTGCCACCAGGCACATCACTAACCCAGACCCAGGATAAACAGACGTTTTCATGCAGTCATCATGGAGTGAAACCGTTGCATGCGCCGTGAAAGGCAAGTATCCATCATCCACGCCAACTGATCCGTCATGGGTGATGTAGTAGAAGCCTCGATTTCATATCACTAATGTGCCTACTGAACCACTAGTTCACCAACACAATACAAACTCATTGAATCGAAGACGCTTTAGGTTAGAAAACAAACAATTGTCAAGGTTTTGTGTCATTGTGTTTGTATAAAGTGAGCCCATTTCCTACAGATTAGAAAGACACTTCTATAGTACTCGTATGTTGCGCAATTTTGTGCCAAATTTTTTAGAAGAATTTATAGAAGCATTAGGAACACTTACTGGATCATCATCAGAGTTAGTCTGGTCCATGCTGACGCTCGCCTCAGAGGAGGAGTTGTGTATGGGCTTGCAGGAAGGCTGTGGCGGGCGGTGTGGCGGCTCGTCGGCGAGCGGCGGCGTGCCCGCGCCCGCGCCCACCGCCGCGCCCGCCGCGCCCCGGGACCACATCGCTCGCATCAGTGCCGACGCCAAGTATAAACTCTACATAAAACAACAACTTATCAGTGCTACAAAGAAAAAAAAATACATATATGGAACGCCTAGGGGTTGTTCTCCAAGTATATATAGCAACTTTATTTTATATTCCTTTGTATTTTCAAATAATATAATGCCTACTTTGCTCAGTTTTTACAAATACATTTTTATTGCTCAGTAATGGGAAATCATAAATTCTCGAATCAGCACCATCTACCAAACCGGGATAGGCGATCAGCATTAATATTAATCTACGGATGGTGCACACTGGTAGCTCAATAAAACTTCCACTCAGCTGTTCTCACAGAGAACAGGAGATTTTATTTGTTTATAACTGAGAGACAGAGCCCTGCTAATCCCTAGTATCAGATTGTATAGATGGCGATCACAGTGCTACATGGCAGCCACAACTTCAATCGTATCTGTGAAGCCTCAAAAAAATAACAACTTACTTGTTCTGTATGCTCCTTAGGCGGTAGTGCGCATAGCAGACTGTAGAGATGAGCGCAAGGCTTCGGTGCTAGCGCTCTTATGAACCCCGGTAGTAGGTCATACACCTGTCGCCCACAGTGTTTCAACTGTGCCGCCGCCCATATCAAATCCATGTGATCCGGAGATATGCGACCTTCCACTGCTAAGAACTTTAGTATCATATGAGATTGCTTTATCACCTGTAAGGGAACAATGACAGATCAGCAAATTATTTTCTACGAGGAAGAGTACCAGTAAGGCTTTATTTAATAAGTAAGATGGGAAACAGATCTTAAACTAAACAAAACATAATAATATGCGATAAATGAAACATGGCTAAGGTTAAGTTGAAACCATAGTCTAGTCGTCAAACAATGGATAGTATAAATAATAGAGATATTTAAGACGTTACGTTAATTTATTTATTCATGTGGCCAGTATCAGCAGGCCTCCAACATAGTTTAATGACTTTGATAAATAGTCATGCTGGGGCAGACCTCTTTACACACTCTCCAAACTTGGACACAAAAGGTCGACCATGGTCAGACAGCCAACTTTGATGCATAACCTCAATATTTGCTAGGATTCATTAAACTAAACTCTGACTGCCTAAAGTAAATAATAAAATAATGTCACCCACAACATCATTAGCGTAAATGAGAATGTCAGTAATGAATTTTTGCACACACTTTGTATAGAGGAAAAGGACATAAAGTGACTGTTTCAACAAGATAGAAGAAAAATTTAAGATGGTTGAATGTTCCGCGTTGACGATGCCGGAGGCGGAATCTAGTATTACAACATAAGCTATATACCAGTGAAGGCTGTGATAAGTACTCTTCAAAATAGCTCCAGCTCAGAACAGACAGACATTTTAAAATAGATTTCTGTTATAAATAACTGCTAGCCGTTGTTATCATTCACACATTACAGACCCTGAGAATGTGCGTATTTTGTCCTGTAAACTGGACATAGTCCTTTTTTAGTTGAGCTTATTGTACCATGAGAAACAAGCATACCTAAAGAATGTAATGTGTTTACAAATGGGGCATCTTAATCCTACACCTGTCTTACATGTCTTCGGATAGCATGTGTTGCAAGCTGCATAATAGACCTGTATGGTGAATCTATTGATTGCTAAGAAGTTTATCTCTTGTGGTGACAGCCACTAATACTATGTCAATGTTTCAGGACTCATTCCTTTTTACCCATTTGCATTTCGGTTTGTACTATTAAAACAAGAACATACCTCCACATGCAGATTTGGGCCAAACAAATGTTCAACAATACTGTTACATGCAAGCCAAACACCAAGCTCTTGCCCAGCCACCTCTGCATCAGCTGCTGGTTCCCCTGCACATAGTTCATTATGTGCTGCTATATGAGCATTGATCTGTGCCACTCCTGCAAGGCGCATTGTCAAAGTACTGCTGTTGAAGTACTTAAAAGCCAGTTCAAGACCATCTCTGTCAAATGTAAGTGGGGCATCCAAAGGCTCTTTCGCTGCTCCCCACATAAAATCTGTTGAAAAGTTTGTTATTATTAAATATAAAAAAAAATTACTTAACAAAAACCTAGAGGCATAGATAGATATATAGGGATATTCAGTGCATTACTGCTTAAGTATTGGGATGCTTCCTGCCTCAAAAGCTCAATGAATTATGGTAAAGGAAGATTAGAATGGTATGGATGAACAAAATTAACGAATCCTTATTTATTGAAATCATTCTAGCCATTTAAGCTAGAAAGTATTGCAAAGAACCTCGTGGTAGTGGAGGACTATTAAGGTCTATCTACTATATAAACATAAGTCGGGTTTTCCTTCCTGACGCTATAACTCCAGAACGCACAAACCGATTTCCACGGTTTTGCATTTGTTGGAAAGGTCTCAGGCTCCGTGAGGTTTATAGCAAAGAAAATTCAGGAAAAATTTCAACAGAAAAGCGAGAATATCTTTAATTTATTAAATTTTACGCGGGTGAAACCGCGGGGCACAGCTAGTGTTGGTATAACTAACATAACTTATTTAATAAGTGAACATAGGATAACACTCCGATTTACATTGTGACTGGAGACTGTTATTGACTGATTTGCATCTTGCTATTCCATTGACATATAAATAAATATTAGGAATAAAATATAATTCTAATTGATCAAGAAGCCAATAGTTTTAGAGATTTACTACATTTCATTAATATGCAGTTTGAGCTGCTTTCACAATTTATAAGTAACTTATTGGGTATATTAAATTGGAAATAAATAAATAGGTCATACTCCAAATATCTTTGATAGTAGGCAGACAGCTCACCTCTACTAAAGAAATGGTTAAGACAGTAGATTCCTGTTTAGAATAACTATTTGTGTGACTCATAAGTAGATGTTTTGTGTCTTGGTGTACTTTGTGTCCGTCAATTAAATTAAACAATTTCCCAAGTGCAACAAAAAAATATAACTCCCAAGGCATGTCTTTATTGATTGTATGTAACATCATATAGTATATACACATTCTAATTTGAATAATATGTGCTGCTTACTATAGTTTAAACTTAAACTCAGAAGAGACATAACAAACCCACATAACCCACTTACAGCAGTATTATAGGCCTTCCTTTAGTTCCACCATACTTGGGGATTATTGAACTTTAAATATCCAAAATTAATGCACACATTAAGTTCTAGTTGGTAGTACTCACCTGCCATAGATTTCACAGCTGGCACCCTAAGATCTTTGTCATCCAATTTACACATATACTTTAAGATCTTACTCCTCAATGGCATAAACAGTTGTGCTACTGCCCTGAAGTTCAGCCATAACTTGAGGTTACCTACAGCTGCCACTATAGCATGAGCTGTAGATAGTGGCAGGGTGGCTGGACTGGCATGTTCAAACACAGATGTCATGGCACACACACCACCCAACTTACAGAATAAGCTCACATTTCTTAGCAAATATGCAGGTATTTCAGTATCATGCAGGTCACAGTACAAACTCAGGTTTGAAATCTCTTGAGCAGATAGGTCATCTAAGCGGCTGAGGGCAGAGTGTTTACAGGCCAAGTAGAGAGGAAAGTTGAGGAGGAACACTTTAGAGACAATGTGCAAGAGCTTCTCTTTTTGTGGCATAGACCATAGTTCAGTGTCTTCAATTGTACAAGTAGTTTCAGCAGTTTGAGGTTCCTCTTGATTATCAGGAGTAGGTTGGGGTGTGTCTGGCTCAGAAGGACTTTTCTGTTCATTAGTTTTCTCCTCACTTTCCTCTTCCTTTGGAGGACTTGTATCTTCAGGTTTTTCATCATCTTGTGCACTTTCAGGTGATGTGGCTGCCTGTGCTGTCTTAGCTGCCTCTATTAGTTCATCTTTGAGCAGTTTCAGTTGACATACAGATAAACAAAGTATGCTTTGTACTAGCAGATAGAACCTTTCAAAATTCTTCACATCCCGATAGCAACACATACATTGCCTAGAACAATAGAAAACATTGTGTATGATTTGTTGAATAAATAAACTTATTTAATAGAGTTTAATATAATATTTGTAGCTGAAATGTAATATCAAACAAGATGGTTATGATTTGTTCGTTAAGAATACGTTTCATCAAAGACACAAGAGCTTTGGTGAACTTTTCATAGGTCAAGAGCACAAAGATCTCTTTCATGTAGCTTATGATATAGAATTTCGAATGACTGTGGGTTATAAAAACTAGCGAAATAAACTAATACAGTAAATATGTTACCTTTGTGGCCAAGAGATAATATAGTTGAGCACAGTTTCTAGTTCCGTCTGAGTGATAGTTGGATACTGGGATACATCATCAGTTAGTCTTGATTCACCTAAAAATCAAAGGCGTATAACACAACAGTTGTTCACTATACTTCGTATTTAAGTATCACACATTATTTTACAATATATTCAGTGTATTTTTGGATATAAGAAATCCAAAGAACGAACGAAAGGGCTGCTAAATTTCGAAACAATGTAACTTACAATTCACTAAAAGCTGTGAAAACTCCGAACAAACATCACACATTCTTATTGTTTTGAGACAATATTGAGCGAAATATTATTGTAATATAATCGCAAAGGTTATTTCATGTGAGTTATTGATCATTATTGATATTTTTCGTATCAGAAAACGAATACTGCCATAAAATGTCACGGTATCCGTTCCACCATTGTTGACGATTGTTGTCAAAATTACGTTTTGTTACCAATTTAACATAAAACATTTAATGGTAAATTTTTAGTTAATGAGAGTAATTTTAAAATAATACAAATAGGCCCAAGAAATTTTCATTAAAAAGTGGTAAATATTCAGTTAGAATTAAATTACATTAATAATTTAATTAGTCAAATTTCAGTGTCGCTGACTGCAGCAGCTGTCGTTTTCCAAATTTTAGGCATGGCACCGTGCTGCTGCTTCAAAATCTTAATAATAAGCACATAACATCGTACAACTTTGAACTTATAATTTCCAAAACTATCTATATGGACCAATACGCAATTTAACCTTATCTATCAATAGATCTAATTGACCTATAAAAATGTTTGAATATTGTAGGATCCAATCAACGGTGAGTTTCGCTACTATGGATACAACCGAAGACAAGTAGAAAATAGTATTCTTTTATTTACTTAATTTCTTTTTTTTTTAGTTAATAGCTGTATTTTTAGCTATTTGTCTGTAAGCCTTCCAGGCTTACAGACTAATAGCTTTATATAAACCAAAAAATACACATCACAATTACAATCCTCTCCACATATAAAAAAAACAGAGATATTCCAAATATAAGCTACTATTCACTACTCAGTAAATTCATTATTCAAAAGGTCTCCACTTGAACTCATTTAACTTATTTAGTTAAAATTTAGCAATATCAATCACTTGTGATGAGTTTATTGTGGTATTTGATAAACTCGATCCTCAAAGAACTCCCCATTTGCGCGCCTTTTAATAGTTCTTGAAGAAGTGCAAAATAAGTCGATATCTAATTGCGGTGCAATTTATTAGAATTCCTTGTACTGCGAATGAAAAAGTTAACCTAATTAAGACCGCTTTGGTTGGTTTTGAGCTTTATACTTTATAGAAGCTCAACGGAACCATTCACTATGTTAGCTAATCATTTGGAGAGGTGGAAAATTATACTGACTACACCGAGCCATGTATAGCTATGAATTAGTGTGCTTTGAAATCGAAATATCTCAAGAATTTCCCGTGATTCCTTTCAATACGAGATATATAAATTTGATACTGCGGGTTCCATAATTGTGATGTACTCAACATGTTTACGCACATACGAGTACAGTATTTTGATGGTTTCTAAAGATCGGAAACTTACTGATGTTCTCATAACAAAACCCATAGCCCAAGAAGCATATCGATTAAAGCTCATAGCTTTAATCGATATGCTTGTTGAAAAGTAGTTTACTATCAAGGATCCTTATTTTATCCACTCTTTTGATATGTTGGCGGATAAGCTTGTATCTGTTGTCTACTGCTGACAACAGATACAAGCTTATGACGCTGCTGAAGACGTGCATCACCTGTTGGTGGAATCCGTTACGATACCGATGTATGGGTATGTCCCACGAGATGTTGTCTTTCCCTGTGTCTGAAGCCGCTAAAGGACTGTTTATGCTTATTAGTTGTCAGCCATAATTAGTAAGTAGATGTGGTTCAGTTTAAGGTAGGTTACAATAGAATTGACATGTACTTCATGTATAAAATTCCATAAATAAATAGAAATAAAACAATACATCCAGATGTCCTCTGCAGAGCTATGCCAGTCACGTTTCTCATCTCTCTCTCTCAAGTCACTTCGTACTGCCATTAAAAAACTGCCAACCCGCGATTGCTCTGTACGAATATAATTCCGATCATGCCTCCATACTAAGTACCTAGTATCAAATAATTCACTATCATTTACATCATTCTCCAACCATGGTTCTGTGAGTACAATCACGTCGACTCGTAGGTATTATACTTAGGTTCCTATAAAAACATTTCAGTACGCAAGCCACACTTTTTGGTACATACATACATATTACGAAATTTTTTTATACTTATCTGCAGCTCTATTCATAAAAAAAATTATACCGGTGCAATGCCGAACTACTTTTTCGTAATATTATTTTATAATGCCTTATATTATAACTAAATACCTTTTATTATTTCAAAGAGCAATGGAGAGAGATAGCTCTCTCCATTGCCTTTTGGAATAATTAGGAGTTCCCTGCGAGATCAAATCCGAAGTGTTGAGATCCGCAGGCGAACCAAAGTTACCGACATAGCCCGAAGAATTGCCAAGCTGCAGTGACAGTAGGCAGGGCACATAGCTCGTAGAACCGACGGCCGCTGGGGCCGAAAGGTTCTTGGGTGGCCACCACGAACTGGAAGACGCAGCGAGGGTGGGCCCCCTACAAGATGGACCTATGATCTTGTGAGGATCACTGGAAGCTGCTGGTTGCGGGTAGCGCGTGACCGACAATTGTGGAGATCTTTGGGGAGGCATTTGTCCAGCGATGGGGGTATTTCGGCTAATATGATGATTAGGATGATATTATAAGTTGAGCGGCAGCAGATAGAAAGCAATTATATCCAATGCCAACAACTATGCACAGCTGCAAAGCACGATGCCTTCTGTCTACAGTGTCAAAATTATCTGGCTATAAATAATAAATAAAAATCGTTTTTATCACGTGGACTTTAAAAACCCGATTGTACATCACAGAACATGTTTTTAGTATAATTAAGTAAGCATCATTATTATGATAAGATATAAGCGCTAACTGCGGATAAGCGAAATTGAGGCGTGAATTTATGAAAAAAGGATCAACTATGGAATCGTATACACTGAGTGTCGGTAAATAATAAGGGACTACGTGCACTTATTCAGCTCTTTCAGCTTTCCGCATCCATTCTGCTTTCGCGGCAAACCAGCATAAAGTGAATGGTCAGTTCGACAGAGCGGTAGTGAGCGGACGTGCACTAGAGGTGACTCACGCGCACGACCGATAAGCAACCGTCATTTATATAAATGTTTGGAACGGAATATTCCACATGGACGCGAGTTATAATTCTATGATAACTCGTGGATTGTGAAAACCCCGGGGGGGGGGGGGTCTCGTAACCCCTGGGAAACCTTAGAAATAGTGTGATAATTAGTGTTAGTGTTATTATAGAATCGGAAACGAAACTAAAAAATGTTTTCTGGGAACAATACTAAAAGTTCGGTATATAACAGTGATATGGAAACGGACCCACTTAATTCGGGATGAGACTGCGAAACAGTTAAGGACAAAGTGAAATTTGTGAAAATAGAATTATCTGACTTTAATAAAAAATATAGTGCAGTGCTGGGAATGTGAAAGTACGTTCCAAACTTGTGGGGTATAAATCAAATGAGCACAAAGGAGATCCAGTGCAAAGTATGTATGAAATTCTTTCTTATCAAAGCTGCGCTTAAAGCAGACCCGAAATATGAAAACGGCACTCTAAAAATTGAGTCTTCAGTTACAATTTATACAGCAGGAATTAATACCAGTGTAAAAAACATTCGCCAATGTATCAGCTGTAAAATAAAGAAGGAATTGACTACGATACTCAGTAGGGGATGTCCGTTGCCGCAACTACACGTACTTACTTCTGTCACCAACGATTTAATTCCAAATAGTGGTTAATATTAACTGATATTGTGAAAAAACTATAACATAGTGCAGTACTTTAAGTTTACAAAAGACTTTGCATAGATTCAATAGTGGATAGTGATGAAATCGTGCAAATATAGTGCATTTAAATTTTAAAAAACTGCATTCCTGATTTACGACAATATAGTAAACTCATTAGCGTCGCGTTGAGTGGAGCGATCGCGTTGCGAACCGGTTACTGGAAACAAGAAACGATAATTACATCTGTGCTTCCAACTGTGCTCGGTACAAATAACAAAGGCGAAAGTGGATGCGGTATCTAGCTGATTACCACTTGTACGGTCAGTAATTATACCTATTGATATTTTGGATATAGAATCCTTGTACACTATTACCTTCTCGCTGTTATTTTTCTCGCCGATTGGACTATACTAATACAAAATAAAAACGATGTCTACTTGTGACACATGTAAAAGATCAGTAAAAAAGGCGGAAAGGTTAACGTGTTCGAGTTGCGAGAAGGATTATCATTACACATGTGTACAACTTAATGCGTCTAAATTTAAAAAATTAAGTAAGGTTGCACTTGCTATATGGAAATGTCCGAATTGTTCTCAGTCCAAAGCGCAGAGTAGCAGAAGCATTAATAGTCCCTTGACTATGACCGACAATAGTAATAAATCGGATTCCGAAGACGTCTACTCCGATGGCGAAAATAAAGGCAGTGATATTCGGATTATCATTAGGGAAGAAATCCGAAACACAATGCGAACGGAGACTAAACGAATGACTCGTGAACTCAGAGCCGAGATAGACGATATCAAAAGTCAGCTGGAGGACTTGAAATCATCGGGAAGTTTTGACATTTCTCAACTTAATGATTTAAAAAGTGATTATGAACAGCTACGAAAAGAGAATATTGAACTTCGCTCTGAAAATTCCACTATGCAGATAACTATAACCGAGTTAAAAACCCAAGTAAACAATTTGGATCAGAGTATGCGGGACGCTAATTTAGAAATAAATGGCTTACCAGAAAATAAAGATGAAAAATTACCAAACATCATGCTACAGCTGGCAAATGTCGTGTCTTGCAAACTTAATGATCTCGATATAATGAAGTGTACCAGAGTAGCTAGCCAAACGAACAATAAATCGCGTCCACGGGCTGTTGTAATCAAACTACGCAGTCCTAGATGTCGTGACGAGCTGTATTCTGCTGTAACCAAATACAACAAAACAAACAAGGATGCTAAACTAAATACCTCACTTCTGGGTTATGGTGGTGAAAAACATCCGGTCTACGTGTCCGAACATCTGTCTCCGGTATATAAGTCACTTCATGCAGCGGCTCGGATTAGGGCTAAGGCAAAATCCTATAAATTTGTGTGGATTCGATATGGCAAAATTTACGTACGTAAAAATGAAGAATCCGGAAGTATTTTAATCAAAGATGTAACGAGCCTTAATAAAATTGTCTAAATTAAGTTTATATTAGATATTGTAAAACCAAAATTAGGTGTAACATCTTTATGAAGCCGCTTTTAAACTAATTTTTGTATAATTTATGGCTAATCTATCAATTTTTTATCAGAATGTAAGAGCAATGAGAACCAAATCACATGAAATTTTTACTTCCGTTTTAAACTCAGACTATGACATATGCTTGACAGAATCTTGGTTAGATGAATCGTTCTTGTCTTCTGAATATTTTGACCATAGATATACTATTGTACGCCGCGACCGCAGCGCTGTCTTTAAGCAAACATATGCCAAATCTCATGGTGGTGGATTATTAGTAGCTATAAATAAAAGATTTAATGTTACAAATAAAATAAATTGGCAAACTTCTGTAGAAGATATCTGGTTATGTCTATCAATTGGAAGTGTCTGTATAAACGTTTGTCTAGTCTATCTACCTTCTTATATACCTTGCAATGCATTTGAAGAATTTTTAACTAGGGCTGAAGACGTGTGTCTGCAATACACAGATTCTACGAACCTGATCATAGGTGACTTTAATCTGCCTCACATAGACTGGCTTAATACAAGTGACCCTTTTGAAGTAATTTCCGATCAAAAATGTATAGCACTACGAAACTTTCTAAATATTACAGATTTTATTCAAGTAAATAGTATATGCAATCAAAATAATAAAATTCTTGATCTCGTTATGGCAAGCAGTAAAACATGTGCTACTGTCACTTCAGTTCCGGGACTTACTAAACCGCATATACACCATCCGCCTATGGAGATAACACTCCTGAACGAGAAATACTCCAACCTACGTCATAATAATGAACAAATAAAATATAACTTTGATAAAATGAACTATGAATCCTGTATAGCTGATCTAATGTCTATTGAATGGGAGAATTTCACTAATCTAGACTGCAATACATTTACTCAAAAGTTTTATAATTTTCTGTGGGAAATCATTGAAAAGTATACTCCTAAAGGTAAAGTGAAAAAGGGTAGTTATCCGTTTTGGTACTCATACTCATTAATTAAATTGCTAAAGGAGAAGAACAAATATAGAGTTCGATTCAAAAAATATCACAACCCTCGGGATTATGACACTTTCGATTGCTTACGTACAAGATCCAGAAAGGCTATAGAAAACTGTTTCCGTTCATACATAGCAAAAGTTGAAAATGAGCTAAAATCCAATATAAGATCCTTTTGGCGGTATACCAAGTCCAAAACAAAAATTAGAGGTGTCCCAGACGAGGTTTCGTATGGCGACCGTGTCGAGCAAGGAGGTAGTAATGTAGCCAATCTTTTCGCTGAGTATTTTGCTTCTGTATATCATGCTAATGACGTGGGACCAACTCTGTTGAGCCATGCACCGTATATAAAGTCAAACTACAGTTTATCTTCCTTCAATATTACAGAGAAAGACATCATATCTGGCATAAAAAATATTAATCTAACTAAAAGCGCAGGTCCTGATGGTCTGCCTCCCATTTTCATTCGGCTTTGTATGGGGGCTCTCATTAAGCCGTTACATATATTGTTTAATAAATCACTCAAAGAAGGAATTTTTCCTGATTTATGGAAAATATCACACATCGTTCCCATTCACAAATCTGGAAACATGAACGATGTGACTAATTATAGGCCAATGTCTATCATCTCGCAATTTGCAAAGTTATTTGAAGGTCTCATTTACAACGTAACTTACTCACATATACGTCACTTAATAAATCCTCGACAACATGGCTTTGTTTCTAATCGCTCAACTACATCAAATTTAATTAAATATACGACATTTATTACTGAAGCTTTGGAAGCAAGAGGTCAAGTTGACGCAGTTTATACTGATTTTGCTAAAGCCTTCGATCGCGTAGATCACTCCATTCTTTCTAAAAAATTAAGTCAAGCAAGAATACATGGACCTTTATTGCGATGGTTCGAAAGTTATTTGAGAAATCGCTGTCAGTTTATCGTGTTAGCAGGTTACGAATCTGTCCCATTTATACCAGGATCTGGTGTTCCTCAGGGATCTAAATTAGGCCCTTTACTATTTTTAATATTTATTGATAACTTACTCGACTCATTGCATTGTGATTGCTTGGCATATGCTGACGACTTGAAGATATTTTATGAAATAAAATCGTCAAGCGATTGTATAAAACTACATAACGATTTAAATATTCTTCAAAAATGGTGTGTGGATAACAGAATGTCATTGAACATTAAGAAGTGCCAATACATTACATTTACCAATAAAGTAAAGTTTATAGATTTTAGATACCATATCGCCGGATTCCAGCTGGACAGAGTATCAGTTATTCGTGATCTAGGAATCATTTTCGATGCATCGCTATCGTTCCGCCAGCATATTGACCAAATGATTCTCAAAGCTAGGAAGGCACTGGGCTTTATAATCAGAATGTCTAAACCTTTCCGTAATGATAGTAGTGTCATTCTGTTGTACAATGCTCTGGTCAGGAGTGTTCTAGACTATTGCTCAAGTATATGGTCTCCCTATTATGTAACACACAGTGCCAGTGTTGAATCTATCCAAGCTCGCTTTGTCAGGTATCTTTGCACAAGAAATGGATTACGGAGATCTATTCCTGAATACGAAGACAGATTGGCGCATTTTAAGATGATAAGCTTAAAGGAAAGACGTGATATATCAGACTTATTATATCTACACAAAATAATAAACGGTAACGTCGATGCTGAACTTATTAAATATTTTCATTTTAAACTTCCCCATCGCGTTATGAGACAACATCGTGTATTTGATATACCTGTTTCCACCTTAAATACAACATTTAATAGTCCTCTCACACGTATTGCAAGGCTTTATAACGAACTGACTAAATCAACTAACAATAGGGTAGATATTTTCTCCATGACTTTTTTAACATACAGGCACTATAATACTAGTTGTTTTTAATTTAATTTAATAGTTGTTTTTTTCTTTATCGGTTTAGGTAACGTTGTAGGTTAACGTTGTGAACCTCAAATTTAAATGTTATCACAATCAATGCCATGCATACCTGTAAGTTGGGTAGTTACTACATAAGTGCTATATTATTAGTGTAATATGTATTGTTTCCATGTAATTATTCTGTTGGTGTGCTAAATAAATAAAAATAAAAAAATAAAAATACCCATCGAGACCTTCACATCAAAGGAATGGTTCATCAGTAAGTACTAATAATAAGCGCGGAAACAAAGTGATTAAAAGCATCGGAATCTCTAGTACGCTTATTGCCCCGAGTACCTGTGCAAATGAAGGCCAGCAACTCCCGCAAGCGCCGCTGCAGGTGCATGGAGTAAGGTCAGTGATAGGCAACGGTGGAGTGGACCCCGCCACCATTCAACGAGCTTTGCCTGCTCGAATGGTACGAGTAAGAGACAGCGAGCACTCATGTGTGGCTGCTACAAACAAGGACGGGGACTGCAGCCAACGAGAAACTACACAAACAAGTTCTGAGATCGTTGGCAAAGTACAGACTAAGCTGGACGCTTGGAAAATTTTACAACCTATCCGTCCGCCGCCGCCTATCGTAGACAAGTCTAAATTAGTAAAACCGACGAGCGACTACAACAGCACTGCGACAGTCAACCAAGCGACTCATCAACTAGTAACTAGAGGCGTCAAAGATAGCGTACAGGTGCATCAAATTATATAACACCGACACAGAGAAACTCCTACATTCCGAACATAATTATCAGGGATGAAAATGCAATTAAGAATCAAGACATACTTAAGAAAATCAGAGAATCAGTAGCGAAGAACAGCTCAACGCTCCACGTTATGAGAGGTCAAATAAAAATTAACCCAAATAATGCGACAGCTCGCGTGAATCTACTCACTACGCTTCAAGCTTACGGGATAACAAGAGTGATTGCACCAAAACCGAAGGCCGACAGACAAACAGCCATTAAGATCGTGCTCAAAAATGAGACTTATGGAGAATCAACCGACACCATTGCCAACGAGGTTGCAGACTGCATCGGCATTAAACCAACAGCAATCAAGCCACTCGGAAGAGGAGGTAAAATACACTTACTCATCTTTGATGGCAAACACAGATCAAGAGATCTCCTGGAGAGCTTCAAAACCTCGGGAAGGGAATTTTTCTGCGCACCTTCCATTAAGGTCGAACCATTTAGAGAAAACCCGAGTCACATTGTACAGTGCAAAGAATGTTATGCATTCGATCACTCGAAACAATCGTGCTACGGTAAACAAGAGGAACCACAAATAATTATTACCACGCAAGAGGGTACCACGATGAAAGTCTGCAGAAATTGTAAAGGAGAAGATCACGGCGCGAACAACGCCAAATGCCCTGTGTTTAAAAATGTGATTGCTAGGCAAATAGAACAAGCAGAGGTTAAACAAACAAAGAAAGAGGAGAGAATTAAACGCTCAGTGGTAAGACTGGGTGTTAAATACGCAGATGTCACAAATACAAAACAATTTCCAACCTTGACACAGGATGAATCAACACAACCACCAACAAAACCAGAACCACCTACATTAGGCGGTCTCACACTCGAAGGCCTCTTCCAGATGCAAACACAAATGCAACAAACATTGATGATGCTGATGGACACTCTAAATAAAATACACTCCCATCTCAATGGCTAACAACGGCAGTAAGAAAATACAGAACCTCAAAATCTTACACTTGAACACCCAAGGAGTAAGAAACAAATTCAAAGAAATAAAAGCACTAGTCGTGAAATATAGACCGGCTATAATTATATTGAACGAGTGCAAGATCAACTTAGAGATACAAAAATATGATATAAAAGGATATGATAAACTCACCCACACATTGGAAAAACATTTAGTCACTGCTATGTATGTACAGAGGGGACTAAGGTGGGCCGAAACGGAATTCACCCCATGCTGGCATGATGAAAAAAAAGAAGATAGAAGGCGTAGGCATCAAACTTTTCACTGACCACGCAACTGGACAATATACTATGATCAAAGCAATATATATATATCCCAATTCCAAACCAGCACCATGCCAGAGAAGAACTGGAGGAGACCCTGGCCGATGAGCCATCCATTATCATCGGTGATATGAATTTACGAATGCAATCCCTTGGTCACAGCAGGAACTCCGGCCTCGGAAACATTGTTAAAAAAGCAGCAAAAGACGGAATCTGCTCGTTGATACACGCCAATGCACCATCTCGACCTTTCTGCCAAGGTAACACCATTCTGGACCTGGCCTTAATAACACACCAGCAAATAGAAGCACAGGCCAAACAAGTAGAGAGCGTTAGTTCAGATCACCTCCCTTGGTTGCTAACTGTGAAGATTGAATATGATATAAAGGAACACCTATCCCGTAACACAAAGAAAATTTACGAGGACGAGAAACTGAGAGTGGCATACCAGCAGACAATGTGGGAAGGTGTCAGCGAACTGAACAAAGAAATCGCTACAGAAGCCGAATGCGAGAAGAATGTGGAAATAATGGAAAATGCTGTTATCACAGCGCTCGACACTCACGCACCTCTGAAAAATTCAACAAGGCAGGAACGACTACCAAAGGAAATAAACGATAAGATTGACTTTCGAAATAAACTAAAGCAAATTATGTGGCAAGCGAGACACTGCAGCCCGAGACTCCAACGTGAAACACTCTTTACAACCACGCTAAGAGAGAAGCTGAAAAAGCCTTGAAAGAATACTCCGAAAGGGGTTGGCTAGACAAACTCCAAAATCCACGGGACAGTAGATCTCAAATGTGGCGCATCCAACGAAACACGAAGAAGCCTATCGTAAAATGATTGACCTGTACTTAAAATGATCGATGAAGAGAAACTTATATTGTTAGTGCAAATATATTCTTGTTTGTATGATATTAGTTCACCACCTTATAGCGATCAACACAGCAAAAATAATGCATGGGACGAAATATCAAGAATAAAGTCTTGTAGTGGTAAGTGGTTCATTTATTCTCATTCTTACGACGCCGCTGATAGAAGCAGAGTTGTATAAGTGTGTCCAAAATCGTTCAGCGAAACGCGAATGGAGCTGAATAAGTGCGCGTAGTCCCTTAATCCTGGGATATTATTTACACATGATCCCAAACTAAGCAGAGCTTGCACTACGGAAACCAGATAACTGATATACTACATATACGTACTACTTTTCTTTTGTAAATACATACTTATATGGCTCAGGACAAACAGAGTTCAACATGTTCATGCACAAAAATATCTGTCCTAGTTGGGAATCGAACCCACGACCTCCGGCGTGAAAAGCAAGTATTTGCCAACCACGCCAAGTTTATGAATATGAATAGGTATATGGATGTTTGTTACTCTTTCACGCAAAAACGACTTAACGGATTTTGATGTTACTTTGTAGTAACCTAGTAAAATAAAAGTATAATACCTTATATATCTGAATAACACATAATTTATGTTATAAATAATATTAATTAAATAAGAAAGTTTTGAATGATACTAAGCAGAGACACAGTGTTGGATGGAAAGCGTTATTGACACCATCACATTACTTTATTTGCATCCATCACAAAGAAAACACATGAGATACACTGACTTAATTAATTAGCCTGACTGGTAAGTAGTTTTTCACTCTTTGTCGGTTCAACTTATAAAGTACTTTTCATAAAAATGATTTAATATTCTATGACTCAATCAAACTCACCACCACTATACGGCTGAAGAGAGATAGAAGATAGTATTTTGCACTCAATGTCAAGTCATATGTAGAGCTTTCTTTTTATATTAAATATTATTAATGTCATGGGTCTGTGCCTGAGTAAGGTCAAAAGCGCTCATTAAAGAAGAAGGGTTGGACACATGTAAGTAACTCCAGGTGTTACGCAAGGATAAGGTAATCTATTATCATCGTGATTATCTTTTGACTATAGAAAAGTGAAGTCAATGAGATAAATTTAAATGGCTGAAAAAGCAAGGGCCTCTAAAAAATATCATTGTTGACAGATTTGACATATTCTGAGCTGACGTTGACACATTGGAATGACATTTGTCGGCACGGCAGTCAGAAAAATTGAGAAATGGGTTGATTGCTTGTTGTTGTAGTTTTATCAATAGAAATGGTCCAATTACTCTATTTTGTCGCAAGCTTACATGTTTTGCTGTGTCCATTCACGAAAGTGGAGGAGAGTTTTAACATTCAAGCTACTCATGATATTTTGTATCATCGTCATAACCTCTCACAGGTGTCTACTGGATCTAATTTTGGATTCATAAGTCGCGTAGTGCGTTCTATATCAATACGTTGATTACTATTTTGTTCCAGTACGATCATAATGAGTTCCCGGGAGTAGTGCCACGAACTTTCCTTGGCCCACTCGTTATTGCTGGTTTATCCGCACCCGCGATATCTTTATTTCATTTCATTGGAATCAACAAATATTGGATGCAATATGTAGGTTAGTGAGTATTATTATTTTGGCACTTTACTTATAGAAGCTATTTCTTTCAAGGATTTTTCTAATATACCTACATTCAATAATTGGTTTTATTTCCAGTGCGTTTAACTTTAGTACTATCAGTGCTAGGAGCATGGGCCCGACTAAGGAACGCGCTGCAGAAGCAGTTTGGCAACACGTACGCATGGTGGTTCACTCTGATTACTGTCACCCAGTACCACTTTATGTTCTATATGAGCCGGCCATTACCTAACATTATGGTTTTACCTTTAGGTAAGGTGTATTAAATTATATTATATTAAAGTTGTTTGCTGTGTTGACTCTTAGAGTTATATGTGATAATGGCCTTCTTGATGAAGCTGATGGCACCCATTCTAATTAGAGACTAACTGGTTGTTGCAGAATCTGTACATGCAATATGAAAATAAAAATGTTTTGACATAGACTCTGGTTTCTGCATCAGTCAGAAGAAATCTGTAGAACTTTTAAATGGGTTCTTTTTAATTTAATGAAATTTGTAAATCAGCAGCTAATTTATTTATGCTTTGTTTCTCACCAAGATTATTGGCCTTTATTCATTTCAAGGATCATCTAACACAACTTATTTTAAAACAAAACTGGTATCAGTGAAAATATAAATAATATATTGACTTAATTTAAGGTATTTGGTAGTAGTTCAACCTAATTAACTAGCTGGAAGTATTGTATGATTTAAAGTAATAGTAGTTGGTTATAGGCATAGGTATATAATTGCACTTTCTGTCTAGTATGTAAATGAAAGCCAATTCAATTCATATTTAAATATGTTTTTATACCTGCAATCTGAATAGCTAAACATATGTTGTTAAAATCAACAAAACCCTGTTATGTTGGTTGATCTTCTATCTGTATGCTTGGCTAGCATCTTAGCATAAAGTCTGACAACTAGTACTTTTACTTGAGGACAGAGGAATCCCATGTGTACTTGAGAACCAGTCACTGAAAAAGCTGTAAGCCATAGGTTTTTCTCATTGAAAGAGCAACCTGACTGAGTATGGACCTGCCTCCTATAATAATAACTTTATATTGCATCTCCATGTGTATAAGATTGTCAAACCTGAGCAGGGGATCATAAACATGTGACTGATGTCCCTAGTATTGCAGTTGCTTCTAGGCTATGGTAGGCCTTTACCATCAGACTATTCTATATACTAGTAATTTGTTTGTTGGCTTTAACAAAGCAAAATTGTGTAATCCGAAAGTAAAATATAATTAGATTTTTGTTGAGGTCAGCTTTTTATGAGACAATTTATATTTAATTTTTCAGTGCTGCTAGCATTTGAAGGTTGGTTATCTGGCAAACACAAACAGTTCATAATATCAGCTGGAGCATCCATCATCATATTCAGAGCTGAATTGGCCATGCTGTTTGGGCTTTTCCTTATTATGGACCTGTACTTCAAAAAATTGGATTTTAAAAGGTAAGTTTATAAAATAATTGTCTAAAAGTGATCTTGTTAATTGATCTTGTGAATATACTAGAATAATAGAAGTAAAGCTTCCAATTGTCTCAATGCAGAGGTTTTTTTATAGTGAATTTGTAACAGGGAGGGAATAGATGATACATACCCAATGTATATGTGTGTAACTGGGTACAGGTATTACACATTATCTATCACTCAATGAAGATAAACTACTTTCAAGGCAGTTTTCTCTATTCAAATTATTTATTTTCGTAAGATCCTTGAAATAGTTTGCAAGTGCAAGCAAATTTAGGTTTGGTTTGATAGATTGTGAAGTTATGAACCCCACAATGCCAATTTCGTTTTACCCTCTCAGAATAGGGCCCATTATGTACTAGTAGTTGTCCATAAAATAAAGTTGTCCAAAATTGCTATCAGATTATTCCAATGAACTGACTACAGCTTTTACATACATACATAGACTCACGCCTGTTTCCCAGAGGGGTAGGCAGAGACAACGGATTTCCATTTGTCACGATCTTTGCACACGTCTTTTGCCTCGATTACTGTCATTATATTTTTCATACATGCTCGCCGGTTTAGGGTACTTCTGACCTGCCCTTTCTTGAGAATGTCTCTGATTTGGTCAGAGAATATTCACTGAGGTCTTCCCCTTCCGTTTGTTCCATTCACAAAGGCCAGGTATACTTCTTTGGTCAATCTTCTTTCATTCATCCTCTCTAAATGGCCAAACCATCTCAGCATTCCTTTTTCACAGCTTTTCTTTATAAATTTTAATTTAATTTAATTTTAGTTTCTTATTCCTAATTTAAACCAAATCTATCAACAAAATCAAATCACAAGCAATGGTCATAATGCATAGCATATACTTATACAAAAAAATAATTAATTGACATTAGTTTAATATTGTTTTGTATTGTTAAGGTTAATATTAAGGTTATTCTTACATGATAATGGAACCTGTAATTACTTTTTGGTGTCTGTAGTTTTTATTGTTCATTATGATCTAATTACAACTCTGAATAGTTGGAGATTGGACACTAATAACTTAAATACTTACATATAATAATTATATTAAATAATACTTATCTCTCTAGGTTATTCAAGATAATGATACCAACAGGCGTGGGGCTGGTAGCCCTAACAGTGGCGGTGGACTCAATATTTTGGGGTCGCCTCTTATGGCCAGAAGCTGAGGTGTTTTGGTACAATACCATACTGAACAAGAGTGCTGATTGGGGCGTATCCTTTTCAATTATCGCGAAAGCTTTGCATTAGTATTATATAGGTATGGTTTTGAACAGACACCCCTGTCGACGAGGTATGGCTTAAGGTACACCGTGAATGAATACAATAGCTATGTTATTCATTACTGATCCCCTTTTAAACAAAAAAAAAACAGCGATGGGCTAGCCAACACAGAGAGACGTCAGCTGGATCGTCAGCTTTACATGCTCTCCATTGCAAAGGGACTTGAACACCGCCATATTCTTGACTCACGGCTACTACTGAGAGAAATGTGTCAAGAAATTCCCAATAACATTGGCTCAACTATCTGTGGTTAAACATGCTATTGTAACTTATTGTCAGACTCGAAGGGACTTTTAATACTTTAGTCTCTTATTTCAACATGGTAATTAGTATGGACAATATTAATTATGGAGTTGGCTAGGTTGATAGATACGCTGCCTTTCACGCCGCAGGTCGTGGATTCGTTTCCCACCCGGGACAGATGTTTGTGTGCATGAACATGTCTGTATGTCCTAAGTCTGGGTGTAAATTATCTTTATAAGTATGTATTTACAAAAGAAAAATAGTATATGCAGTATATCAGTTATCGGGTTTCCATAGTACAAGCTCTGCTTAGTTTGGGATCAGATGGCCTTGTGTATAATGTCCAAGGATATTATTATTATTGTTTGACTGGCCTGTTAATCTGGTGGTTAAGTGACCCAGACTGCTAAGTTGTGGGTTTAATCTCAACCCAGGACAAATCCATGGTCATGAGCATGTTTATTTGTTCTGTGTTTGGCTGTAATTTTTCTATTATATGTATGTATTTAGAAAAAGATAAGTATTTTAATATACTGTGGACACGGGTCTCCTACGGATCTACGTGGTCACGGGTCGACAAGTGGACCCGTGACCACGGCTGGTGCAATCCATACCGAAACGTCGGGTAACCAAGGTAATGATTTGCCTATATCTTTATCGCGATTGAGACCCGTGTCCAGAGTATATGAAAATGTGTACAAATCGCGAAAGTTTAAAAACATAAAAGATAAGTATGTTTATCAGTTGTCCGGTTGCCATGGAGTAAGATTTATTTTTATATAAAAAAATGTAACTCGTAAATTTAATCTGCGAATGAGTGTTAAAGCAAGGTAAAAGGCCGATTTTTTGGCTAGATGATTAATGTATAAATTATTTTTGATGAGCCTTGTGCCACACCTTAAATTAGTCGCTATATATTTTTGTTTTCAAAAATAATAACTTAACTGTATCACAGACATCTCCTTTCCTCTGGTACTTCTACTCGGCTCTTCCACGCGGTTTAGGTCCCAGCTTAGTTCTGATACCAGTTGGACTATATCTAGATAGACGGTTAATCCAGTTCGCTGCGCCAGCGTTTGTGTACATACTTTTGTACTCGTTCTTACCTCATAAGGAACTGAGATTTATTATTTACGTCTTCCCCCTGCTCAATATGGCTTCTGCTGCAGCTTGCTCCTATATGTAAGTATCTAATAATAATAAAATAAAAACAGTTCACGTAAACTAAATAGCAGTACCTACCTAGTAAAAGAAGATGTAGGTATTTGAATTATTATTTTGTATAACATTTGTGCTACACATATAGGAATTCAGATTGACTACTATTTATTTAATAACGCAGTACTTCATTAAATTAAGTTTACATTTGTTTTTTATAATGATGTAAAGAGAACTGTGTCTCTCAACTAAGAACAAAACACCCAGTGCAACGATAACACACATATATAGACTCACGCATGTTTCCCAGACACAATTGATTTCCATTTGTCACGATCTTCGCACACCTCTTGCCTCGTTTACTGTCAAAGTTAAAGAATACAAAACTTCTCTATCACTGGTTTCTGCATGGTCCAGTTGAAACGACCCAGTAAAATATACCCAAGTGCACATATCGGTAGTAACCAAGTTTTAGACCTGAATGCCAATGTTTAGCAAACGATTAATTTACCTGATCAGTATCGCGTAGCCGCATGGTTAAATTAGCACTTTAGTTGAAGTACTGTTGGAGGTTGTGATGCCGGCATTTATTACGTCACGAAGGCTGAGCAAGCACAGTTGGACAAAGCAACTTTTAAAAAGTTGGCCTGTTGAAATCACGTTGGCATGTTATTAACCAGTCTAGCCTTCCAACTAACGGAACATAATTTAATCATTCGGTGGCTACGTACAGACGCCAAAACATCCAGCTACCCCAATCTGCCAAATTTATTTTATAGATTTTCAACATTATCACATAAGCATAAGGTTCACTTTCAATTAGAGAAATTTGATAGATTGGGGTAGCTTGATGCGCTGGCGTCTGTACAGACATTCACTCGGGTAGTTGCAATCTCATGTTTAAATTTTAGTATCCATCCATCCACTTCCATTTAATACATTCCATCAATGTTTTATCTGTAAATAAACTAAGTCTTCAATTAAAAAAACATGTTTATTTTTTCAGATACGTAAGACGAACGAAAGCACCTATTTATGAGTTGCTATTTTGGGGTTCAATTGTTGTAATCATCGGCAATATTGTAATATCTCTGGCGTTCGTTCTAGTTGCCATGACTAACTATCCAGGTGGTGTGGCGATTACGAGGTAATAAAGTTTAACTTCTAACGTAATGTTACAAAATAGAAATTATATTTTGTTTTTACATTTGCGCAATGTTTGTGGTAACCATATATGAATTTTTAATATGGATTTTATTTCGATAATCATAAACTTAGCCGTTCATCGCAATTCCAATTTTTTTGTGTAATCAGGGCAGATGCCTTGTACCGCTAGATCATGGATGAGTTATACCTCCGAGTAAAACTTACAATTCCTCTATTAACTAAACATATTATTATGGAATTTATCGACACTGTCCCCCAGCTTTATCGTATTTAGTTATATTTGTTGATCCGTATGTACAGAGTTGCATATGAATGATCACCTTAGATAACTGTCACTATTTCTATATAGAGGTACAATAAAAATTATATTTCATTTCAGATTCCACAAACTATTAAGAAATGAGCCGTTTGTCAATGTACATATCTGCAACTTAGCCGCACAAACAGGTGTGACGAGATTCACACAAGTTAATGATAACTGGATTTACAGCAAAAATGAATCATTGCTACCTGAACAACTACAATCCTACACACATCTTTTATTAGAAGCTAAAAGTAAATATTCCTCTAACCTCAAGTACTTTGCACAAACACATGTAATTTTAGATATTGTAGAATCTTTCTCCCAAGTTGGTATAAACTATAAACTAATGCCTCCAGTAAGGATCAAAACAAAACCATCAATATTCATACTAGAAAGAAGAGATTATCAAGAGTATCCACATGGCCATGATATAAAAGTTATTGACACTCCATCAATAACTGAAACAAAACTAGAAGAGTCCATTGTAAGTGATGAAACTCTAAATATTTCTGAATACCAAGACGATATTGAATCCAAAGAGATAGAAGAAACTATAGACTTAAAAGAAACTATAGACATTGAACAGAAAAAAATGGATATTGAACCACCAGATGTTATTAAAGTAGACATCAATGATAACAAGATAGAAGGTGATGATGAGTTCCAAGAAATCGTATCAGAACCTATACTGGCGGTAGAAGAAAACCAGACCGTTTTACAGGAAGTCGAACCCGAAGTCGAACCAGAACCAAAACTGGTCAAGGCTAAAAAAGCCTTTGACGACTTAAAATCATTAAGAAAGGATCGAAAAAAGAAAGCAATCGCAAAAATTAAATCTGAAACACGAAAAGAAGTAGTTGAGTCAGCCAAAGAAAAATTAAAAGAAATAATGAAGCGTCATAAACATATTGCTGCTGAGCTGTCAGATGATACTGTAAAAGATGTCAAGGGAGAATTTGAAGAAAGAGATGGTAGAGGCGACATACCTGAAAAGGAATTTTATTCAGAGTCACAACCAGTAGAAATAGTGGTTGAAGACAACATTGAAAATGAGGTGAAGCAAGAAGATGCAGTAGCGAACTTAATAGACGTATCTGAACTAACACATCCCTCGAACGAAAATATAGATGCTATTGTAGAAGAAGTTATAGTTAGACTCATAGATAGAAAAATATACGACGATAAGACCAAACCCGAAGATATCAAAGCTGAAGATAGGCTCATGATACAGAAGATAGTTGAAGAAGTTGTGATGGAGAAAATGAATTTTTCAAACCCTGAGAGTAAATGAGCGTGTTTTGTTATAATTATTGGTCGTTTTTGTTTGATCTCGTTTGTGTGTGGTATATCCAAGAGTGCCAACTAAGGATTTGAAATTGTGGAAATATTGTGCCTTGAAAATCGAAATTTGTCATATTTATTTTGTTTTAGAAGTAATTTTATTGTATCTATAAAATACGTGTCAGAGTCACCAAGATGTAAGGGCAAAGTGCAATACAGTATAATACTGTTATAATATAAATTATGGTTCGACTATTTGACGGGTGATTGATAAATGTTCCTTAGATACAAATGTTAGATAGGGCGAGTTCTCATTGCAACAGTGGTTTGTTTTCAGCTTCAAGTGATTATTTTCTGCATTTGTTTTTTATATTGTTGATCAAGTTTATTGCCCCAATTTTTCTAGTCATAAGTGAATTTATTGTGTAAGAGGCGCATGCCTGCATCCAACGATTGACCATATCTTAAAGAGTAACGAATGCACGAGACAGTTTCGTTGTGGCTTTGATATAGGTAGGCAAACGGTTGTAAACAACATACTAGTGTAGCAAGAACCAGAAATTTTAGACAATTAGGCAGTTACGTATGCTGTCTTTAATTTCTGATACTTTTTAACCGACTTCCAAAGGAGGAGGTTCTCAAGTTCACCGGTATCTTTTTTTTTTTATGTATGTACACCGATTACTCGGAGATTTATGATCCGATTTACGTCATTCTTTTTTAGTTTGATGCGGAATAGTTGCCATTTGGTCCCATAAAAAATTTATAAAGTTTGGCCCAGTAGTTTTCATTTTATGGACATTTTTGTATGAAAATTTTTGTTTATGTGGACGATGTTATGTCTTTGGCACAGACGTTTTTAAATGTTAGCAAGTCTAGCTAGACTCATGTATACTTTTTAGTTTTTGAAGTCGGTTTTTTTAAACGTAGTTTTGATTATAATAATTTGGATTGAAGGACTCGTATATGGGGACGGTTCGCGTGGAACACCATTTTACGTTAAACTCTCTTATACAAACATTGACTGCGCCATGCACGTGTGTTACGTGGGCCCTACCCACGTGACATGCAACGTGTCTCTAGAAGCCAACGCATTTAAATAAGGAATTGTAAATAACTACACAATAATTGTTGGCAGCACATCCATAGATATCCACGGAATAGTAGATAAATAAAAAACTTGTATAAAAGATGTAGAACTAAGAGATATATTGGATACTGGATTTTATGGTCTCTAGGCGACTCTTTGGGTCACTCTTCGTAATAGCTGACATTTGTTATTTCGGATATGGTCATTCTCTAAGTTCAGATTCTTTATAAGAGTGAGGTTCTTAAGTTTTATCATTTTGGTATTTGATTGCGGCTTTGCAAACGTGGCACGTACCGAAATTTTGACTTGTTTGATCAATATGTCATTGGCCATAATTTGCTGAAGCTCTTACACGTACCTATATTGAATAGTTGTATCAATAATCAGAATCCATACAATAGCCAAAACAAACTTGTTACGCTTAGCATCGTCGACTCTCCGAAAAATTGAGAATTCAAGAAACTCAAACAAAGGCTAAAAACTACATCGACAAACTAAACTATAAAGAGACTGAGCAACTTCTTAAAACAGTAATCTAATAACAAACTAATAAATGCATATTACAGTCTACTCGCCTTGCGCTCACAAATGAACATACAGTCGCACACCCCCTCCGTCGGCTTATTCCGTTTATCCACCCTAAAAAAGCCACCCTAAGGAGGATACTCGGAAACGCGTGTCCTTCTATCCACCCTGAACGGGGTGGATAACCGTAATTCATATAATATGTTTCTTCCGATTTTTTACCCCAAGTACAGTTGAATCAAATCAATATCTTTTAAGTTTTAATTTAATATTTATTGTTAAGCGAATAACATAAAATAGTCTTAAAATCTAAATTGTAGGTACATGGTACTATAAGATAGAAAGCCGAAGCGGGGCTGGTGGTTTTTTATAAATTTTGCAATATGTCCAGAAAATGACCAACGCTTATTTCATTATTGAGTAGACGTAGTTGCGTATCCTGGATAAATTCGTCCCTTATAATGTATATTATAGTAAACAAAACTATTTTCAGCTCAAAGAAGAAGGTAAGTATGTACATCTAAAGTATTTTAATGTTCACGAAGTTTCTTGGACTGGGTTTGTGTATGTTTTTGTGTTAATGACTGTACTTAGGCAGGTGAGAAAAACGGAAGAAACATATTATATGAATTACGGTTATCCACCCCGTTCAGGGTGGATAGAAGGACACGCGTTTCCGAGTATCCTCCTTAGGGTGGCTTTTTTAGGGTGGATAAACGGAATAAGCCCCTCCGTCACACCAATACTCACACACGTACACTCACCGACCACCAACTTACACCTTACCCTCTACTTTTTCTAGGTATAAACTATTAATTGTAATCAACAAATTTTAATTCAACTAGTTTCACAAATCTCCAAGTTAATTTGCTAGGAATCTGCTGTCATTTTAAAATAATTTCTAAGTAATAGTGTATCTAAGTTATTGTAAAAATGTATTTAAGTCCTATCTGATAACCGTATTACATCGATAGCCTCGATACAGGCATCGCCTAGTGTGGCTATCACTGCTAAAACAATTGTAAAACTCAATGACTAATAAATACATTTTGAAACTTTTTTGAAATAAATTTTGAATTGAGATTCCCGTGCAATTCTTGCACTAGCTAGCCAGTAAACTATATAAGTACTATACCTCTATATTCAATATAAATTATATTATACAAAAAGCCTTTTCTGAAATAATGATTTTCAATGCTAATAGAACCTATTGTGTGAACTAAGACGCATAATTCTCAGAAAGTGAAACGCCTTATCAATATGTAAAACGCGCGATTCCAAACAATCGATCCCACTAAGTCGTCAAAAGTACATAGTGTACCAGTGTAAGAATACCACCTGAAACTAGCTGATTTTATAAGTGGCGTGGCTCTTTATAATCAATTAGATACGCACCGCGTCCGCGCAAGGCCGCAAACAGATATTTCTTAATTTCGAACGAGTTGTTAGAATTATAAGTCCTATAAGTACATAAACCAACAGGTGTCTATTTCTGTAAAAAGGGTGATTATGATTTATTGAAAATAAAACTGCAAACATGACAATGCTGTTCATTTATTTTACTCATCTTTATAGGTACAGTCAGCGGCAAAAGTAGATATTCAATACTAATAATCGTAAGATTTGGTAATATGGTGTGGTGATAAAGCTGCTGGTGACCTGTAATTCAGGTTTCTCGTAAGCCTACATCAGGCACCAGTCTTTCACAAAGTTGGGTTCTAGCTTGGCAGTATTGTCATATCATTATTAAATTGTCACTAGATGGATAGGGTTATCTAGATTGGTGGGAGGCCTTCGCAGCACTGTCGAGAAAACTATGAGGTATTTAGGGCTCATTCTCGACGGCCGATGGAACTTCGGAGAGCATTTCCGAAGGTTGGTCCCCAAATGATTAATGGCGGCGGCTGCGCTAGCGCGATTGCTGCCTAACGTGGGTGGGCCAAATGCCTCCTGCCGGAAATTATACATGGAAATCGTGCGGTCAATGGCCCTTTACGGGGCTACCGTGTGGGGAGATTCCTTGGCAGCTCGCAATCTACCATACCGCACGATTTCTTTTGAGGCAGCAAGCCTATTAGCCGGTTCCCCGCCATGGGACTTCGAAGCTAGAGTCCTTGCGCTTCTGTACAATTGGCGTAGAGACGCGCTTGAACGGGGCTTTCGTCCAGCGTTTCGAGAGATCGAAACGCAACGGTCTGAACTCCAAGATTCTATGGTGGTTGAGTGGAAGTTGCGACTTGCGCAACCAACTGCAGGCCACGTCACGATTGTGGCGATAAGTCCCATACTGGAAGCGTGACTGGAGAGGCACCACGGTGCTCTTACATATCGGTTGACGGAGATCCTCTCGGGGCATGGATGCTTTGGGCGGTACCAGCGTCTCATAGGCCGTGAGCAGACGTCTGAGTGTCACCACTGCGGTGACGTCGAGGATAAGGCGCTTCACACATTACTGGAATGCCCAGCATGGGCAGTCCAACGTCGTGCCTTGATACTAGGTGCTAGGATCCTCTCGCTACCGGACTTAGTATTGTCCATGGTCGATAGCGAGACCAGTTGGGTTGCCGTTGCTGCCTTCTGCGAGGAGGTGATGGTCGCAAAGGACGTGGCGGAACGGGAGCGAGAGCTTAGTAGCTCCGACCCAGCCCGCGCAGGAGACCTCGAAGGCGTCGGAGAGCATTCGTGGTGGATCTTCATCACCTTGGGGTATGACCTGCGGGCGACAGACTTAGGGCAGTCTGCCGCCTGATCAGAACAGGCCCGAGAAGGTGGCGCTCGTGTTTTTCGCGCGTCTCTTGGTTGGAAGGGGGACTGATCCCTCTGGGGGCCTATCTACGTGCAGATGGGTCAAAACCTGTTTAGGCTGCGGTGCATGCTTGCGCGAATCCCGTGACCTAGACTAAAGGTAGTTGTGGAAACACCGTGGGGTTTTAGTAGGTACACCGGTAATCTACTGGGAGCTAATCGAATCTATCTAAAGAGAAAATAAATATATTTTGAATAAAGTGTTCTAGAGTGCGTGAGTATTGTCAAAAATATTAGACCGTCCAATCCCATCATCAGTCATAAATCAAAATCTCTCGTCAGATTTCGATCATCTACTTTTGCCGTTGACTTTTCATGCATCGACTGTCCAAATGTAGGCATAAAAGAGTATGGTCGGTCTATGAAAAATGTCCTTCGAAGATGGACCATAAATAAGGGTAAAAATATTTTGCCAATATCATGTGAGCGTCAGAATGACTGGTCTTCAGGAAATATGAATATTTTTTTGACCAACCATTCTGACGACAGGATGGATGGTGGCCGCCGTTTTCAGCATGAAAGACGCAAAATTTCTAAAAGTTTGTTGTATAAATAATTGCTTCATTCACCAATTTTAAGTTTGAGCTTCGTACATACATTAGGTAAAAAAGCTTTTATTAATATTTGTACGAAGAAGTGCCTGATAATTTGGAAAAGCAACAGTTTTTTTGTGCTACAGCGTCTTGTTCAAATCTTGCAGGCGTTTACAATCACACTACTATTATAAAGAGCAGTTTGTGAGTGTGTATGTTTGTTACTTCTTCACGTCTAAACGGCTGGAGCGATTTTGATAAAATTTGGTATGGAGTTAGCCGGCACCCTGGACACACATGGGAAAACATAGGCGACAATTTTAAAGTTTAACGCGGGCACAGCTAGTTTCAAATATTAATAAAAGCTGTATTTTTTACCTAATGTATGTACGAAGCTCAAACTTAAATTGGTGGATGAAGCAATTAGTAATCAATGATTGATACAACAAACTTTTAGAACTTTTGCGTCTTTCACGCTGAAAGCTCAAGAAACGAAGCAAATATAAGCAATTGAATAGTAATTCTTCAATATACTTTCAGAGCAGTCTGCCATAGGCAACCAGCCATTCTGACGCTCACAATATCATCACGTCATGTTCAAAAACATGTTTGGTGTCACAATGACTACAAATTTTTATTTTCACGAACATGACCCGGCTTGATGCATAACTTGGAGTTATAACGTTACTACAGATACTGTTAAAGATGAGTGTGCGAGAAACTTATGTAAATTTGTAACCGAGTAATGCAGGAAACGTCTTTAACTCGTTGCCAAACTCATTGAAGATCAGCACTGCAGAAATGCAGTACAAGCTGAGATAGAAACATTTTTCTTGCCAATACTATTTAAAAATATATAAAATATTAGGTAACTAAAATTGTTATATATTTTCCATATGGGCTTTGAAAATAAAATTATTTCTATATTTATCTACTATATAAAAATAAGTCGGGTTTTCCTTCCTGACGCTATAACTCCAGAACGCACGAACCGATTTCCACGGTTTTGCATTCGTTGGAAAGGTCTCGGGCTCCGTGATGTTTATAGCAAAGAAAATTTATAAAATTTAACGCGAGTAACACCGCGGGGCACAGCTAGTTTCATATAAATTGTTCCTCGCACACAAATCTCGCTTTCTTTGTATGTACAAATACCGGTAGTCCTTTTCCAACAGAGATGCGCCGAGCACACTCGTCTTATAATCGATAGTCATCGTGTAAATAGGTCGCCTAATAAGGTGGTTAAAGAAAGTCTTCATTAGAATACACAGGTACTGAAGTTTTTAATGTACAATAATTAATAATTACATTTATTGTTGACGTTGTTATAAAACATTATTAGCAAAACACTTCACTATACCGTTGTGCTAATGTCGCTAGCATTAGAAAAACACTCTCCTACTTTGAACTAGATCTTCTGTCCATAGCATTTAGTCGCTCAAATAATAAATATATTGACTTTCAGTGATTTTTTTTCTTAACATTATTTTTCCAGTGTGTCTGGAGGCCTTCGTTCCAGCGAAATTAAATTATATTTTTATAAAATAAAATTTGTATGTACCCCCGCCCGCGGAATTTCCCGCATGCTGTATATTGGCCAACTCATGGACTACTAACTATAAGGCTTTACACGACTAAGGAAACAATAAGTTTGGCTCCAACTTATTTATGACAAATGGTCGTATAATATTTGCCCATTGATAGATAATCAGTGCAGATTGGTTGTTATAAGCACTACGATGAATCCTTTTCAGATCGACAACCTCGAACAGTTCCAACGCATTGCTCTTTCTAAATCAACGAGAAAATTATAATATCCAATGCTTATTGATATGTAAAATAATCAAAGTCTAGCATTCATATGTAATAAGTTAAAATGGTATTCTACACAAGGCAAAGCACAAGGTTTTCAACGTATTGATTTGTTTTATGGACACAAATACCGCTGTTTCGATAAAATATCACAAATTACTAATTACAAAGAAACTAAGCATATCAAAACACTGGTAAAATACTTTAGTAATTAATAACTCAACATATCTCTAATCTAATTGTACCATGATTTTCTCCAATTGAACAATGAATGAATTCTCCAAATGATTTGATAATTTTGTCTAAAGTTTCATCAGGTAGGAATGTAACAGTCAGTTAATTACAATTTACTTTCACATATATTACAACCAATATTATTGAAATCTAAAATTGAATTGACAGGTACATATGGAATTAAATTTGATATAGATGATCCGTCTTACAGATAATAAAACTCCCCTATTGACAACTAATAACAGTTTCATAACAGCACTTAAAAGTAAACCAAAAGTATATGTGGTTTAAATTTAATAACTATACTAAACTTACTTTTACATTTGGTCAATAATTAAAAGACAAAAAATTACAAAGCGTAACAGATCTAATACATATAGGTTTGACGCATTAAATCTCCACGCTCTAAATTGTTTCCGGTATCATTAGGAGGTATAGATAATCTGGAAATTTCATAAATAAATCGTGTTAATTTGCGTTGGCAAAGCAGGCAATCCAACCCAATTTGGGGTTTGGAATCTATTTGCCTACAACCATATTTATTTATTAGCTGAACACTTACTGAGCACTAATTAAAAGCAGTGGGCACCTAGAACATAGTGAATGAAAATGAAGTCTACCAGAACCTAAATCAATAGGGAACTTGAGTATTTTTAATCTATGTCTTGTTAAGATTAAAGGCTTAAATATTCACTTAAAAAATATGACTACCCAATGCATGCAAATGATAACCCAACTGCCGAGTGTCCGAGGTCTGTGGCACTCGGCAGTTTCATGAGTAGATTGATGAGCCTAGCTGACTTATGCCATTCCGGATTTATTTAGCGTGGAAAAGAGGTAGAGCGATATTACGATGGTCAGAATATAAGATGCTTCTGGCGTAATGATTCCAATTTAGGTAAACAAAAAGGCATACGCGATGCCAAATTTTACTTTATTGCATCGTGATATTAGTTATTTTTAAGTGTCTTGAATATATTCCTTTTTAGAACCTTCCTTTATTAATATTTCTGTTCTACAGAATGACGTCCTTATTATTATTATTTATTTTGTTATTTCGTTTCGGGCAATTTATAATGATGTAATTTGTAAAAAAATTACTTTGACGAATCCCTAAATAATACCACTTTAGCGACTTACCAACTAAATAATATTTAAAACATTATAATTATAGTGCAAGTTCCCTTTATATAAAATACCGTACAGACAATACTGACATTTGACCTAAGCTATTCAACGCTCTGAAGACCAAATGTAATGTAAAAAATCCTGATTGTATCACAAGTTTAGACTAATATTTTTTTTCATACATCCATTAACATTTTCCAGTTATATCTTCCGGAACTAGAGTTGATAGAGGGCGGGCAGGGCGGGCATACGATCTGCCAAGGATTGTCTCTAGCAGCTCCTAACGCACAGTACGGTACTCGGAGGAGGTTTCCGTGAATTTGGTACGGAGGGTATTCGGCATCAGGTTTGTTCTCCGCGAGGCGCTTTAGCGCGATCGCCGTTATGTCTAGGGTTGCTGCATGCCCGATGAAGATTATGTTGCCACCTGTAATTTTTACATTAGTATATAGTTTGTACACAACGCGACCGTGCTAAAATTACCAGTCTATGCCAATAGCGGAAGTACATGACAAAATTCTAAATGAATAGCAATGTAGATAGAATATATCAACCAAGGGTCACCACAATTCTTTTCGGACGTACGCGAACGGTTAAATAAAACTTGGCTAATCATAGACCATTGTGTGGCTCAATTTGTTACTGGCCACGGAAATTTAAAAAGTAAATTGTTAAGCTTCAAATTTGTACTTCACTAATCTGCCTTTGCTAAATTTCCTATTGCGAATATGAACAACCACCCACCACATACTTTGGGAGTGTGATCACTGGCATAAAGAACGCAATATTATGTCAATATCTAAAGTAGTTTATTCTGCAGTTCTTGTAGGAACAAGGCAAAACTTCCGTACGTTTAAGTGACTTTGCTATACCTACTATTAGAATCAAGTATAACAGCTCACTTCATAGGATAGGCCCCTGATGTTGAGACTCTAGCCTCATTATATCATTTTGTCTCCCGCAATGCTCTGGAGGAAAGTTGAACTGTTTTTTCAACTCCTTGTTTTTTTCTAATTTGCGGAATCAAAGACGGTCGAAAAACTTCCCCGGGACATGCCTGGATCTTTTTATTGCGTGTTATTTTTGATCCAGGCTTACAGAAGTTGCATTGGTGGGTCAGAGGGAGGGACTAATCCCGTAAAATATGATTACAAGTGAAACTAAAAAACGCGTGTTATATAAATACATTTACAAACCTTCTTTTTCATTATCCTTAACAGCTGATTGTACTACAAGTTCTCCTCTCTTATAATAATCGTCTAAGGCTTCCGGCGTATTCAGTTCAAGGTCTACATACGGCTTATAACTGCAATAAAAAGATTCGGTTTAATATTTTTTATGATATCTTTATTGTAAAATTAGGCATATTCCACGGTCTCCATGCACAATGTTGTCAATGTCAAGTGAGAATTGATATTCTGAGCTGTATATTTTAAAGATGTTTGAGAAAATGCTCGTGGATTGTACAACTGTTCATGGCATAATACCTGATCAAAATTAAACTCGCGGCTTGTCTAGACATGGAATAAGATATCGCCGTCTTCTGCCCTGTGACTGAAAGAGTATTTACCTAAATCACACTAATATTACAAAGGCGAAAGTTTGTGAGTGTGTATGTTTGTTACTTCTTCACGTTTAAACGTCTGGAGCGATTTTAATAAAATATGGTATGGAATTAGCTGTCACCCTGGATTAACGCATAGGCTATAATTTATACAGTTTAACGCTGGCAAAATCGCGGGGCATTTATATATTTCGGTAAATACCCTCTCAGTCACAGGGCAAAAGACCTTAGCCCAGAAGCCAAGCGACCAAAACTAATTATTATTGCTAAAGACAAAACAAATGTCCAATAATAACATTCTCCACGGCAGTTCCCGCCCAGGACAACTATTTATGAGAACCGTATATCGTTGTTTGAGGTACGAGTACCCTATGTTAGTGAATGATTCTGATTTTAAACGCTGTATGTTCTTACATTTGATGGTGTTCCTAACTGATCATCAGATCATAGAAATGTAACAGTCACCACAAAATAAACAATTGCAAAGGCACGACCAAATTTGCCGTACCATCGCTAAAAAGTTTTATCAGGAAGTCTGATATATGCAGGTAAAGATGGTATTTATCAGCACAAAATTCACTTTATTCCGGTCCTTTAGCATATCATCTTCATCATATCAGCCGAAAGACGTCCACTGCTGGACAGAAGCCTCCCCCAAAGATCTCCACAATTGCTGGGCTTGCGCTATCCGCATACAGCAACCTCACACGATCATCGGTCCACCTTGTAGGGGGCCTACCCACGCTGCGTCTTCCGGTTCGTGGTCAGCTCTTCTTCGGGCTGTCTCGGTTACTTGGTTCGCCTGGGGACTTATGCATAGCAAAAATACTAAAAGAGCAATAAATATGTATACGATACTCACTTAAGATCTACATTTAATCCATATTTGTGTAATTCGAGAGGCGTCATGAAGGACAATCCCTTCGCTATATGCCACATCTTGTATTCAAAGAGACCTGGCTCGACTTTTATTTTTACTGAAGGGTCCGCTTGCAAACCTGAAATGAACAGTTTCACTCAATCAATTTAGCAATGCACTATAAAAAACCGGCTAAGTGCGAGTCGGACTCGCGCACGAAGGGTTCCGTACCATCTATACATATAATAAAATCGTAGGAAAGTCAAAACTGTACACTGAATATTTTTTAAAAAGGATACTTGGCGCGTGATCTACAAACGATATCGAAGCCAAAAGTATTTTTCTTAGAATTTCTGTCTGTTTATCTGTATGTATGTCCGGGCTAAATTCTAAAGGTACTGCATGGATTTACTTTAAATTTGGCATGAATATTACTAAGAGGTCGGGTCAACATAAAGGGTACTCACTTACTGGGGAGGAGCTGTGATAATTTATAAAGTTTAACGCGGGTAAAACCGCGGGGCACAGCTACAGCAGTTATCTATAAAAAATCATGTTTGTTGTATGGGAGCACCCTTAAATATTTATTTTATTTTGTTTTTTAGTAAATATTTGTTGTTATAGCGGCAACAGAAATACATCATCTGTGAAAATTTCAACTGTCTAACTATCACGATTCATGAGATACAGCCTGGTGACAGACGGACAGAGAGACAGCGAAGTCTTAGTAATAGGGTCCCGTTTTAACCTTTGGGTACGGAACCCTAAAAATGAACCTGTTATGAATTCTTTTCATACACGTCCCTCGTTATGTATGAATAGTATATTGTTCAGAAGTACCAATACATCAGCATATTTACCCCTTTTATTTACATATTTAGCGCAATAAATTCTGCTAACTAGAGAGACCACGACCTAACAATAGTGAGGGATATTTACAAAGAAACCACACGTAGGATGTGAATGTTTGCCATTGTGTTTATTGTTCTGGGTTACGTATGTAGGGAGGCTGGCCAGCCGTTATAAAGCAAAATTGTAATGCTCTTGGTTGGAAAGAAATAGTTATAATATTGCATTTAATAAAATAATATAGTAAACAAACCTCTATCAATTTAAGTTACCTTTGTTAGATTATAAGCCAATATGTACAAAATGAAACGCAAAACATATGGCTGGATCATGGATCATAATACACTCAAATACATTGTTAATATAGGTTAATACATATAATTTGGTTCGCATTAATGGACCTTCTTTGTTACTTCCATACATACAATAGCTGACTATTTAGCAGCCACAAGAAAATATTCAATGTTAAAAAATTATACATATATGTTCAAATTTACTAGATATTTATATATTATTATTATCTGAAGTATATAATCCGTTTTCTACATAAATTATCTTTTTTAAACAAACCTATTTCAAAAACATTAACAATGAACATTCACACAAACATTGTAAATATCATGCAATTGTGAAGGATGAAAATAATAATATTATCGGCACGGATTTTTTAGTAGGTACAAACAAACTTCCAGAATTGTAAATACTTTCTTTCATTATATTAAAAACATTATTAAATTACTATGACATTTTATAAAACCTTAGTCAATGATGAATGTGCATGTAACGCTATATTATAATTCAACATTTGCATACCTCGTAGAGGTCATAATTGTGACCGGTTCTATGCAAATAAATAAATTGATCGATTGAAGTTTTGTTTGTACCTACTTGTAACCGCCCCACATCAAAATCCGTGTAGAAAATATTATTATGTCGTCATTTACAGTTGCATGTCACTATACCAATATAATTATAATTAATGTGTGCGTTTTTGACGCCGGTTTTAATTTTTAATTATATTTTTTGTTAATATTAGGTATTCTTTATATATGACTGCCCTGTTGGGTTAGTTGTCAGTGAATCTAACTGCTAAGACACTTTCGTGGGTTCGCAGGATTCATCTTTGTGTGTCACAATCGTTTGTTCAGTGTCTGGATGACTCCTATTTATGAAATCTTCGAACTCAACCGTTTCTCCTTAGTAGTATAATCAAGCACCGCGTACGATATACACTGAGAGATGGTTTAACAACTACTTCGCTTAAGATCATGACCATAATGTGGGACCAATTCGCAAGCATCTACTAGAAAAAATAAATAAAAAATAAACTCGTGAATCGGTTCTCAAATTTCGGAGTAATAATACAATCGAATTCAGTACCTTCCTTCATTTTGAATTCGGTAAAAATTTACTTGAAACCATCTCGATAGCATACCGTATCGCATATTTTTTATATTTCTATATAAGTGTGTATTTACAAAAGAAAAGTAGTATATCAGTTATCTGGTTTCCATAGTACAAGCTTTGCTTAGGGGATCAGATGGCCGTGTGTGAATAATGTCCCAGGATATTATTTATTATTATTTCAAAAAACATTCGCATAGCATATATTTATAACAAAACCCAAAAATCCATACAGACGAATTGAGAATCTCCTTCTCTTTTGAAGTCGGTTAATAATACAGGCTAATTGTACAATACAAAACCAATATGCGCACAAATGCTTATTTGATACAATGAATTCTATTGCACTAGGGCGGCCTCTTACCTTCTAAGAAAGCGTGTGCAGTCTCAACGCACCGCAGAGCCGCGGACGCGTACACGTGTTTTATGGACACTCCCGCTAGCCTCAACCCTTCCCCCACTAGTTGGGCTTGGAATCGTCCCACTCGTGTTAACGGAGTGTCTTTGGAGTACGAATCTGCACCACCCACCCTGAAAAGAGTGAATTAATACATTTTTAACAGTAGTTAATCGAACCCATCTTGAAAAGTATTATTATTTTCGTATCAAATATTTTCGGAACTTTTTCAGCGTTCAGCGTCACTTCAGGAAGCATGTAAAGCCGTCGATGAGCTTGATCTGTATTCGGTCGGCTTGTCCTGCCCACAGGAATACAAGAATATGACTTAGAGAGTTAATATTATGTGTGCGCTATAAGATAGATCAAAAAGATTCCTACATTCTGTTAAAGCGCCTGGTTAGAAATTCGACCAGAGGGACTACCGCTAATTCGCCGGTTATAGCGATCGTGATCAAATATTTCAATCCAAATAGATGAAGGTTAAAATGACTAAATCGTTCGTTCAATCGGCTTCAACGTTGAAAATGGTTTCCAGACCATTTATGACGTCACATGTGCTCATGGAAGCCGATTGAACGAATAATCATGATCACGATGACCGGCGGATTAGGCGGTAGCCCCCAGGACTTAACTGAGTGTAAATTCAACTAACGCTTGCCGAGACAAGTATACTGTTAATTTTTAACACATATTCAGGACAACCGGTAAGTCGTTGGACGTCGCAATATATCCATAAGAGGATGAAACTTTAGAAAATAATAAAATATCATAAGAAATCAGAAAAAATCTGAAAGAAATATTTCTCTTTTAACTAGTAGCAAATTTATCATTAATCACTGCAAAACCGATAAAAAATAAACAAAGGACCTATTTTTTGCTTAAAACCAAAATAGTGCAGAAATGTTATATGAATTCTAATTGTTTATCAGTTATCACATATTGATTTTAAAAACTCACTATGTAAATTTTCTTGGACTGAGAAATGAGTCAGTTCAAAATATTTGTATTATTATTGAAATTTGGCATAATTTATAACCCACCAATGTTTTTGTCGACTGAGGATGTATTGCATGATCTTCACATAAAAATAAACCGTAGACTATTACCTACATACATTTTAAATAGTAAACATACCTTTCACCTAATTTCAAGGGCAGGTTCAAATCTTTCCTGACGTAGTTCCCTTGTTCATCGAAACAAAAATTGGCCCACTGTCCGTATGTAAGGTCTACTCGTTCGCCGTGCCGCATTGCGAATATCCATCTCCTTCCTTTGTCTGATTTGGTCTAAAAACAACATTTATTTATGAGCTATACAGCCATAACTACTTTATTATAACGAAACGTAAATTGAGAACTGGAAAACCACCAATTAACTTATGAAGAAAACAATGCCTAAGAAATTAATTAATTAATTTTACCTAATATTTTTGCATCTCTTTCTGATTGAGACGGACAAAGCATAAACGTCATGTTAACTAAAATAGTATCATAAGCATTACTTTGAAAGTTTTGTGTAGGTAGTGCTCTTTTCATACGAGCTGTGTTACAGACAAATATTATGACTTTGAAATTAGTTTAGTGATGTAAAAGACATAATTGGCATCAATGTTCAGTTCCAACGCGGAACCAGCTCCAGATCGAGTGCAATCCACTTGATTATGGCTCGTGTACGCATTGAAGATGATAGTGTAAGGGAAGTAAAGATATATAAAATTTCAACAGGATATTAAAAATATATGTGACGAAACAGACCGCACGGACGGACTAATTCAAAATATTTTGTTGCTTTAATTACTGTTTTTAAACTGTGTTTATGTAATACATTGTGAGCTTGACAAGTACAAGTGTATGTAAATACCCAAGTGCTGAATAAATTTCAATATTTCAACGTAAATTAGTCAGCTGCGTAGGACTATGTGAAAGATTATAGTGCAAACATAAGTGCACTCTCTACGCTTTCACTCTCATAAACCGACGGGACAGCTATCCGATACCACTGGAGGGAGATCAGCGCAGGACCCACGCCAATAAGCTTTCCCAGGTACGGGCAGATAATTACGCCTAATTCCATGCTCCGGGCTGCTCCCCGTAGCAGCATCTTTTTCTCTCCAGAAATATATGCCAATAACACTTTAATGACCGTCCCAGGATTTGAACCCAGGATCTCATCATCTGCGGTTGAATAAGCTTCTGCTAAACCAACGAGGTAGTAAGGTGAAGTATACGACTCAATCAGACACGAGTCAGCGGTAAGTTTTTCAATAATATCATCTCACGTTACTTTGAGACACCGTCTAAGTACATTTGTCTTTTTCATTAAATTCGTTTTTTTATAGAACGCCCACACTAAGGAAATAAATCCATGGTCCACGGGGTACATTCTAAACATATAATTGACAGACACAAAGTACCTACACCCATAATCAGAACAACAATTTACGGGTCACACAAATATTTGTCGAACCAGGGACGTGTGCCGCTAACCGCTGCGCCACACATACAGTCATAATTCTTCTACGATCAGATAAGGGAATAAAAAAGCTAACAAAATGTATTGGATCCGGTGGTAGCATTAAAGCGCGACCGTCGTTATTAACACAAGGTCCGTCATAATAATAATACCTTAATATAGACAGAACCATTGACAATATGTAGTAAAAATATTAGAGTTAAACTAGATAATTAAACATAATCTCTTGACAATAACTTGATACGAGCTAGCTAAATATCAATGCTATAATAAAATAAATTTTATAAATGTTTTCATATAATGTGTACCTAATTATCTATGTTACTAGTAATAATAATGTATACAACTATATTACTACAAACATGTTCTGACTATTTACAAGCGCTTTTTTAAAGTCTACGTGAATAAAAACCTTTTTTATTTTATTATTTTATTATTGAAGGTACTTACTATTGTGTCACCGTTTTGTTGTTGTGCATTACATTTCCAGTCACCTGCAAAATGCAAAATAAACGTAAAATGTATTATATACAGATTAGTACCAGGGCGATCGAACTCTGCTAGTTTTGTCCATAACACAAGAAAACGAGCTGACCCCGTCATAAGTCTTGTTTAGATCGATTTTTACTCTCAAATTGTTCATGTGAGCTTAACTCTTTAATGACTTTTCTAACAGCAAACGAATAACAGAGGAAGACTTACAGTACACCATTATTAACTTATTATCAATTGCACCTAAACTAAACCTTTATATACTGTATATTAAAGGTGTTTCATAAATACTGGAGGAATTTAAAGGTCACCTTAAAATAAAGCAGATTGAAGAAATCAGTTTGTGAATGATAAACGAAAATAAATTTTCCAAACTTCAGTTGATACATTTCATGGGCAAATTAAGCTCGTTAAGTTGCGAATACTAAATTATATTGTACAACGCATTTTATTTATATCAAGACTACATAATATACAGATATACGATACAAAATATTATGAAAGAAAATGGGACTTTAATCTTCCTTTGAAAAGAGTCCAGCGAGTTCGAGGGATACACTGCAGGGACGTTAATAGAGCCATCCTAGCGATCGGAACTGTCTGAAGGAGTCCGGAGAAGAGATATGGTTAATCGACAGGTTTTGTTCTGGGGACTAAACGCACAAACGTTCATGGAAATGGTGTATCTGGTAAAGTAAAGAGTACTTTCGGACTCCAATGTTAAAGCGGATGAACAAGATAATTTTTTAAGCGTTTTCGAGCATATGAATCCATGGGTCCTTTTAATACATGACCACAGATATCTAAAAAGGTAGTCTAGTATTTTATGCTGAGGTTATATAACCATTTCTAAAAACCATTGAAATAACTGGATCGCATTCGGCAGTAGATTGACCCACAGTGGGTTATCAAATCTAGCCGCCCGTAATATAAACGATGTTGAAACATTATCGCTTTAGGCCTAAACGAGTTGTCTAAAGTGTGTTTATGCTTACAGAGTGTAGTTGTTTCAGTATTACGATTTACGAGGTAAACTTTAGTACGTGTGACTATGGAAACTGGGACACCAAATTAAAAAAAATAGTTTATTTCGGTATCTTATACTACTACAATTTATCTTGAATAGGGGTCTCCTTTTAAGTATATTAAATACTTGTTCTAGGAGACCTCGCTCTTCACAGATCGTTCACATGTAGAAGTGTGAATTCATAACAAAAGTGTGTTTCCTGTTTAAAATAGAAAAAGATAAATATGATTTTTTGTGGCTGTGACAGTTTGGTGTTTGAGTAAGTCATGTGTGTGTATATGTGTGTGTAGAAGTGTGTATGTGAATACAGTTTAGTTTCTATGTTATAAAAAAGCTAATTATATGTAAATTATTATATATGTATATTTGTAGTTATAATGAGTCATACATCTGTGCTTATCTTAATAACAGTCGCGTTTTGCATTTAAATTAATAAATGTACCTTATATAAAATCAACTTCTATGTTTCATTATGGAATACGTTCACAGAACTCGGTATCGAACTAGAGCCCGCACATGAGGCATTTGATCCATGTCTCAAAACCAATTTTAAACTTATCTCAAAGAGATATTCAAAAATCTCTCATATAACATCTCAGACGCTACATATGAATAGCAGGTATCACGCAAACATTGAGTTATTATTAAAAAAGAGTTTCACTTGTATGAGGTGTACGGTTCTTGTGCATTTTTTGCACTATTATTTAACAAGAAGCAGTAACGACTTCTTTGTAAGAGACCTTCTTGTCTTACTTGTTGTCTGTAGCTATAATAGCTCAGTAACGTGTTGTGAGGTCAGGGGTGTCGCTTATAATAGTACTAAAACAAGTTACTCAACCAAGTCGAAAAAATAGTAAGTCATATCAAACATGTATAGTAATACATGTTAGCTTGCTAAAAAAACATAGTATAATTTCAATTAAATATTGCACATTTTCTAATTATTTGGCTCAGTGATTTAAATAAATTGTTGATTTGACTAAAACGTGTTAATTATCACGGAAGTTCGTGTAAAATAAAATATTAATTATCTCTCAATTAACCATAAAACATGTTGATTTTGACTTGAAATTTTAGAGTATGTTTATATTACAGTTGTAGCAAAAATAATTTAGTTCGTCGTTGATTTGACTACCTGTTTTTTCATTTGATGTTATAATCAAAGTCTATATAAATGGCAACACAAGTGCCGACCAGTCAGTCATCATTGAGCTACGAAGCGCGTTGGTAGTCGAGAGTGAGAAATTCTGTTCATGTAATAAAGTTATTGTTGAAGAACAGTTGTTGTGTTTTAACTTCGGGAAAATTGTAACATACATAAGGTGCACCAAATAAATAACATTATATATTTATTATACCTACGTACCTACTGTAGGCGTTCCTTCGTATGATATAGCTCGTATGAAAATAACAGGGCATACATAGAACTGTCAAACTACTAAACCATTAGGTATGCATATAACTTGGTCGATAGGTTCCAATGTATTGCTTATTTTCCCTCAGTAATTCACACCATAACTATATTGACACACTCAAGAAGACCTGTCCCTTTCATTGGAATTGTTAGAAAGAAGTGCAATGATATTAAAATTAGTTGGTATAACCCTTTACAAGGCAGTAGGTATATTTCTAATTTATTGGTTTTGGACCTTATTCTAAGCTAAAAGAGTTCAAAATGTGGTGGTAACTATATCCCCACTACCCGGGAAAGGGATAGCATAGAATCGGGGATCTCGATGGGGACCGATATTTCTATCTTTATTTGTTACACCCGTAACGCTTGATGTTTTATTATTTTTGCTAATCTTGTCCATTCCAAGGTAGCCTGGTAGAAATCACAGCGATAAGGCCGCCCATTGTACGTTATCTATTAATACTGTTTACTCTCCTACCTGTAAATCTTGGTGTACAATAAAGGCTTTTTATGATTTACTAGCTGTGCCCGCGACTTCGTCCGCGTTTTAATTAGTTTATTTCGTTTTTTTTGTTTTTATAGTAAAATAAAATACTTTTTTTAAAGCCTAAGTTACTCCTTATTACATCAGCTACCTGCCAATAAAAGTCCCGTCAAAATCAGTCCAGCAGATTCAGAGATTAGCCGTAACAAACAGACAGACAAAAATGGTAAAAAAAATTATTTTGGTGTATGTTCCGTATATGTATTCATATTTATGTAGTAAAAACTGGTTATTTTAATATTACAAACAGACACTCCAATTTTATTTATTTGTATAGATGTATAGATTGTATAATAATGTACAATATAATGTACAAAGGGCGGTCTTAACGCTATCTACTTTCTCTTACTGACAAACCTGAGGATACCACAGTTGTATGTAATGAAAAAAATATATGTTATATATTTGTGGGAATCCTACTAATATTATAAATGCAAAAGTTTGTGAGTATGGATGGTTGTATGGATGTTGTTACTATTTCACGTAAAAAGTACTGAAAGGATTTTGATGAAACTTTGTAGTAATACAGGTTATATATCCGAATAACACACTATAATTGATAAAGCTTAACGCGAGTAAAACTCCGGGCACATCAAATAGATCAGTGTTTTTCAACCTTTTCATTACGCGACCCGCCATACCCAATTTTACCCGCTTTTTTTCATGTTTTTTTTTTATTTTGTGACACATATCCAACATTTTTATTCATTTTCATAGGGTTCGGATAAATACATCATTAAAATTTGTGAAGAATTGGAATAGAAAGCACTCCACCAAAATTTACTTTATTATTCAGAGATTAGGTGGTCGTCAAGAGACAAAGTACTAGGCAGAGTTTTGGAACTTCGCGCTAAACTGTTAATGTATTTGCAGCAGGCCTAATAATAATAATCCAAATTCATTTGCGACCCTATGACTGGCTTTCTCAACTTTTTGCAACTTCCCTATAGAAGTTTCGCGACCCCCCTATAGACGCTTCGGGACCCCCCAGGGGGTCGCGACCCACAGGTTGAAAAACACTGAAATAGATCAATAAAGGGAAAATGAACAGCAAATAAGGTTAGATTAAGTAGTAAAACGACTATACTTTGTAGGTGTACTTACTAAAATTTCACCAATTTACTCAAATACGAAGCTGAGAAATCTATAAAATAAGTCTACAAAGTACGTAATATCTTTCATTTCATACAAATATTCCGATCAGCTTTCCGTTTAGCAAATCAATAGTTTAGTGAATATATCGTTAGAATGAAGCAACTTATTATCTCTCTCGCGTACACATTAGTGGCGTAGGGTGATGTAGTGTCTAAGTGAAGGCGAAATGCAAAAGGGCATAACTCTTTAATTGCAATCTATATTGGATTTAAATTAAAGAAGCAGTTTGGAAGTGGTGTTAGATAACTACTAGTGTTAAAAAAGAGTAATTGATATTTTTTTACTTAAATAAATTACCCTAATTGTTTTTGTTTTACTTCTGATTCGAATTTTAACAATTGCTGTTATAATAATTTATCTCGGAGCCCCCAGCTGGTAACAATAATATTATGTTTGAATTTTATAGCATTATTCGCAATGCAAAGCGGTTAATATAATCTCAAAAATGGGAAATCATAAATTCAATCGGCCGGCGGGGCTCGAACCTGCACCATCTACCAATCCGGGGTAGGCGCTCTGCGTTAAGCTACAACGATACAGTTTCGAGCCCCGCCGGACGATTGAATTTATGATTTCCCATTTTTGAGATAATAATATTATGTACTAACAAAAATCATAGCCAAAAGCTCTCACCGGTCCGTAAGTGATTGGCGAGGTTAATCAGTCAGACTCGCGGTCAGTTCATGGATGGACGCCAAAGTGGTTTAATTTATTAGCGTCACTGTCCTTCGGAGGGCACGTTAAGCTGTCCGTCCCGGTTGTAGCCATTAGGCAACAGCCATGTCAGAGGCTTACTGGGCGGCTAGAACAACTCTGACACCATGGTAACCACTGTCTATACGATAAGTAGTAGTAAAAATTATTCAAAATAAAATAAATGCTAATTTAAAAAAGACGTATTTAATATTTAGTGCAATGGTATAAATCTGTAAGGGACTTAGGTCCATGGCTAGAGTCTGGGCCTGACACGCTACTTGTACTACTAAAATGTTTTTTTTCCATACACTTACCTTGAGTCATGTTCATAATGCCATCGGACTTCTCATCGGGAATCTGGACGTCTTTCCAGTACTTGTTCCACTCTTTGAAAGTTTCCTCAGACTTCTCATGGCCCAACTGTGTGGCGTCCTCGTGGGGATAGTTTGACGCCATCTCTCCGTCCGTATTAGAATCCGATTCTGACTTGCAGTCCGAACCTATAGATAAAAGGCAATATTAAATACAACATCTAACACACCATGGTCCGTTCTTATTGTCGTATTAGTTAAAAGTGATAGAGCATACCGTTCTATACCCGATTAACAAACCTTATGACTGCCTCGTTGGTCTAGTGGTAGCGTGTTCAACCGCAGATAATGTGGTCCTAGGTTCAGATCCCGGGTCGGACCAAAAAGTGATTTTGGGATTTTTCCGTAAAAAGAAATTTCTCAGTATCAGCCCGAAGTCTGGGGTATTACACCCCCGTAACTGCTACCTGACCTCTTTCCGGTTGTCTCGCTAGTCGTCCCATAGGATCATGAGAGTGATGGAATAGAAAGTGCCCCTGTGTTTGCGCTCACACTTGTGCACTATAATATGTCATGCGCAATTGGCTAGTCTCCATTGAGACTGGCCGCCGTGGCCGAAATTCGGTCGGGATTTATTATTAATAACTGATAACTGATGAGGAACTGATTACGCCGTTGTCCATAATTTTTAATAAATCCCTCCATTCTGGCACATTTCCTACTGTGTGGAAAACAGCACACATAGTACCTATACACAAATCAGGCGACAAATCTCGCTGTGAGAATTATCGACCAATAAGTATCCTATCTTGCCTGGCTAAGCTGTTTGAGTCTGTAGTTTACGATACACTTTACCATCATGTAAGCTCGCTTATCTCACCTAAACAACATGGGTTCGTTAAAAATCGCTCTACTTTATCCAATCTACTAATATATAAAAATTATCTATGTATAGCGTTCGGTAAGAGATCTCAGGTCGATTCCATATACACAGACTTCTCAAAAGCGTTTGACAAGGTGTGTCATTCTTTATTATGTGTCAAACTCGCGAGATATGGCATTCATGGCAATTTACTACGGTGGGTAAAATCATATTTGGATAAGAGGAGTCAGCTCGTAGCCATTAAAGGCCATGTATCTACTCCAATAATTTGCACCTCAGGAGTTCCCCAAGGATCGCATTTAGGACCCCTATTTTTCGTCATCTTTATCAACGATCTTATAGATAGACTAAATAACCCGTGTTTATTGTACGCTGATGATCTAAAAATATATTCAGCTGTAAACAGTATTCATGACGCCCTATCTCTTCAGTCAGATCTTGAAACGGTCAACGATTGGTGTCATGATAATGGCATGTCTTTGAACGTCCAAAAGTGCTGCGTTATTTCCTTCACTAACAAAAGTCACAAAATATTACATAACTACAACTTAAACGGGTGCGAGTTAGTAAGAAAGAACTGGGTTAAAGATCTGGGTATTATTTTCGACGAAAAGTTAAATTTTCATATACATTTCGATAAAATGGTTAATAAAAGCATCAAGTTGCTCGGTTTTATATTCAGAATAAGCAAGAACTTTAAAAATCCTACTTGTCTGTTACAACTGTATTCCACTTTAATTCGAAGCATCCTGGAGTATAACTCACCTATTTGGTCACCTTTCTATGCTATCCATATGAACCGAATAGAACAGTTGCAAAAGAAATGCCTACATATAATGTGCCACAGGCTCGGTCTTGTTAGACAACTAAGATCATATAAAGAGAGGCTCAACAGATTCAAATTGCTATCGCTCGAAACTCGTCGTAAATGCTATGACCTCACTTGTCTTCACAAGATAGTGCACTCCATAATCGATGCCCCTGACTTAACATCCATTTTGAATTTCAACACAAAATTTAGAGCCCGCCAACCTCATCTTAAAAGTTTTACGTTAAATGTTCACATAAATAATACATCGTATTACAATCCACTTGTTAGAATGTGCCGTCTTTATAATGAGCTCCTGCTTCAACATAGCAACGAATTAGATGTTTTCAACTTCGGAATCCAAACTTTTAAAAGGAAAGTTAGACATATCATGTCAAAAAGTTAAAAATCAAATCTACTTAAGCTTCAAACTATTAGATTTTAGTTTTAATTAATTAGTTTTAAGGTGCATGTTCACCTAGGTGCGACTCGATTGGATCATGGTGTTACGGATCGTGCTTCGGTGAACTTCAAATCTATTTGTTTTATTATATAATTTTACTTGATGTCATGCGTCGCTATTAGTTCCACTCAAATTGTCATGCTGTGTACACTTGTTTAGGAATACTGTCTAGAGCTAAACCTTAATGTATTCTTTTTTGTCATGTATTGATGATATTCTGTTTTGTGTGCCAATAAATAAAATAAAAATAAAATAAACCTTTTTTTTTTACATGATGTTTTCAATTAGCCTAGGGGACTCAAGCAAGCCAGGGTTCGTGTCCCGACCGTCTGGGACACGGCGCGAAAAGAGGGCAGCGGAGCAGCATACGTTTTTCGAGGCTCCACCACCAGGTGCCACATGCCTTGGTAAACCTACTAGTAACTTGCAGAAAATAACCAATTTGACAGTGATCAACTCCATAACGTTATAACAGGTAAGCCGAGAGGAATTTTGTTATGTGGAGCGTGTACAGCGCCTACGCCTCTGGTAGACACGTTGTTATGACATAACTGGAGCCGATAAGATTATTATTAGATAACAATATTAATGAAAAAGAGCGTGTTCAAAAAACGTGTGTAAATAATCTTTCCTAACATTGTCATTGCTCTACCGCTGTATATAATTAACATATTTCAATCTATTGCATAAAATGAAATAAAAACTGACATTGAGCAAAGTACGTAATGAATCACATCTCATCACCCAATAGGTAATAATAAAATTTTACTAGAAACTAGATTCCGCGGTTTCGCCTGCGTATTTTATTAGCCATTCTAAAAGTAATTTCTAAATTCCAAGCTAATTGCTAAATTTGCCCTTTTCAGCTAAATTTTCAAAACTACTAGGTTCGCCCTTTAAAAAAAAACATGTATATAAATTTCCAATTTAAAGATAATTTACAGTAAATCATTGATCCCACAACACAATTGAACAAATTTTACACTTAATATAAAATAACAATTTAAATAGTGTTGTTTCTTGATATATTTCGAGATTCTTTTGTTTTTAGCTATTTTGGAGGCATTTTTAGGGCTCCGTAGCCAAATGGCAAAAAACTGAACCCTTATAGATTCGTCATGTCTGTCTGTCTGTCTGTCCGTCCGTATGTCACAGCCACTTTTTTCTGAAACTATAAGAGCTGTACTGCTGAAACGTGGTAAGTAGGTGTATTCTGTAAACCGCATTAAGATTTTTACACAAAAATAGAAAAAGAACAATAATTTTGGGGAGTCGCCATACATAGAACTGAAACTCATAATTATTTTTTTTATCGTACCCATACATGTGGGGTTGTGGGGTGTCTATGGATAGGTCTTTAAAAATCATATTGAGGTTTCTAATATCATTTTTGTCTTAACTGAATAGTTTGCGCGAGAGACACTTCCAAAGTGGTAAAACGAGTGTCCCCCCCCCCCCCCTGTAACTTCTAAAATAAGAGAATGATAAAACTAAAAAAATATATGATGTACATTACCATAGAAACTAACAATGAAAATTGGTTTGAACGAGATCTAGCAAGTAGTTTTTTTTTATACGTTATAAACCGCAATTTGCTTTCATTTAATCAACTGAAATACTTGCTGCTACGGAACCCTTCATGTGCGAGCCCGACTCACACTTGGCCGGTTTTTATTATTATATGAAGTTTACAGCATCGTGAGCTTTCACTGCTTCGCCGGACAAAGAAGAGCGTGGGCTCTGCCCTTCTTTCCAATTCTATTTCAGAGATCACTTGGTAAGATGGTAAGTAGTTATAGGATAACTAAAGTTCTTTCGAATATATTAAAATTGTACACACGGCTACACATTTCCAGTATAAGCTGATCCCGCATTGTATAAGATTTCCATACAATGAGAGGTCAGTTTATAGTAGAAATGTATAGCATGGTATGTAGCCGTGTGTATGTACATATATTATATGATCTCATTAGTTGAACCTAGGCGTATTTGTTGAATACTGTTGGACAAATCAATTTTGCCTATTGTCAGCATTTTAAAGATATTTTACATGATTACGATTTACGAAACAAAACAAAATCATCGCTAGAAAAGAATTGGTTGAATGTAAATTCTGTTATCCATCCAGATATATGTAGCTGTCAAATATTTTCTAATCTTATCACTGAGTGTTTGAAAGGTTTTCTCGTGATATTAATCTTAAATATCGCGGGTAATCATTACAAACAGATTGTGATAAACGTTTTTTGTGAGTCATGATGAGTACATGAGTAATACTACTAGTTTCAGATATTTTTCTGGGATAGTTTATTAAGTCATACTGATGATGAAAAATAATTTAAAAAACTAAGTTATTGCAATCAGAAATCAGAATTTTTTATTGCATTTAAATAAAATGAAAGCAATAGAAGATGATGTCAAAAAAAACAGGATTACTGTATAAAATACACTGTTCCAGCATCAACAGTGTATTTGTGAAGTTAACTCAAATCAAAATCTAAAAACCGACTCATCAGTAAATTCCCTGAGTAATCTGGCCAATTGGCACGAAAAGAATTGTTATCTCTGTATTCTCAGCCATTGAGATGAACCGGAGAGCACGCTACTTATCAATAGCGATTATTGTTTGAAAAGACCGAATATAGTTCCATGATAAAGAAGACTCTATCATAAACGTTATTCCTTTTTAATCTTATTTTTACTTATTGTTTGGATTCAATCATGTATTAACTACTAAGTATTAACAAATTAAATGATTACTAACAATTTTAAAGTAAAAAATCTAAAATTTTATAGTATAACTTTAAATATTTGCACGACGTATTCTGTCGAAAATAGTGAGACGAAAATATAATACCATCTAATGTACCTGTATTCTCGCAAATAAAGAGTTCATTCATTCATCCATACTCAGATCTAACTCTTTACACTTTAGCAGCGGGAAGAGATAACAAATAATCAGACACGCACTAACATCCTACACTTCAGAGAGTTCACGGTTTGTAATGAAGCCAAGGTTATTAGAAACTCTCGTGACACTTTACACAATCTGACATCGTTAGGTATTCAACGACCACGAACGCGGCACTTTATACATCGCGCTCCACAACCCTTAGTTCGTGTCGATCGTACAAATCATTATCAATTGGATAAGCAGATTACGCATATAACACTGCCATAATAACATCCCTGAATCGAGTTGCGAACCCTTCTAGGCTAACTAAAAACGTCACGTTACAGAAAAATAAACAGACAAACCACACTGCTTTAAAAAAAAACTATTATTCCTTATATTAGTTACGTATAATATTAAAAAAAATAACCACTAAAACCACTCATCAGTAATATTATTACTAATGGAACATGTTCAACCATCGCATCGCTAGAAACGGGCGACCTAACACTAATAATAATTTTGCAAAAAAAAAACACGTGGCACTGTTTTCATTATAATAATAAAAAAAACTTCGTTTAAAAAAACCGACTTCAAAAACTAAAAAGTATAAAAAAAATATCTTAATAAAGATTTAACTTAATACATCACTTATAATATAATATTAATGAAATAATATAATTTGTATGTGCTACCTATTGATAGGTTTGAAGTCGGTGCCAAGCCAAATGTAATAGTAGGTACCACACTCGCCGCGCTTTACTTTCAGCGGGATAGCTTCGTATTTCTACACAAACAACCCAAGCGTGCAGACGTCGTTGACGGTCGTCATATATTTTTATGATACAGTTTCATCTGTTTCATATCAATTCATATTGTTCTTTAAGTTTATTTACTTAAGTTAATCTCTAGTGTAGGAGTTTCATCACAAAGTATGAAAGCTGTATGTAATATTAACTTTTATTTTGCTAAGGGCTTGGCACCGACTTCAAACCTATCAATAGGTAGCACATACAAATTATATTATTTCATTAATATTATATTATAAGTGATGTATTAAGTTAAATCTTTATTAAGATATTTTTTTTATACTTTTTAGTTTTTGAAGTCGGTTTTTTTAAACGAAGTTTTTTTTATTTGTTACTTTTTAGTGTCTAGCTATGGTTAGGACTTCGAAAGGTGCCGCGCGCCTCAAAACTATAGATCCCAACAAACGAGAACGGAAAAAAGAAACATCTTCCGAAAAAATGTTGTTCGAAACTCTTTTTCACGTTCTTGTGGGACAGTGAATGATCTAAAAGACCGTTTGTAAAGTAAGAAAAACTACATAAAATTACGTTCACTCTAAGAAAACTTGCACAGTACGAGTCTAGACTAGCTAAGATTTATGAAAGTCTGAACAGCAAGCGCATAGGTTAGGCCGTATTTATGACCATCTAGCTAACGAGTCTGTGTGCTGAGGGCTTATACACTAGATCTTATTATGAATTGAATGATCTTATGATCGAATAGCCATCTAGTCTGCTGAACAGAGGGTAAGAGTCTATGAAGACTAGGTCTTATTAATGATCGATTAGCCAACGACTCTACTGAGCAGAGGGCTGATAGCCTAGGTCTTATTTATCATTGATTAGATAATGAGTCGGACTCGCCCGTGAAAGGCGGAATGTTTCTTTCCGTAGCAGCAAGTATTTGAGTTGATAGAATGGAAGGTAAATTGCGGTTTACGATTTATGACGCATTAAAAAAACTACTTACTAGATTTCTTTCAAACCAATTTTCGGTGGAAGTTTGCATGGTAATGTACATCATCTATTTGTTTTAGTTTTATGGTTCTCTTAATTTAGAAGTTACAGGGGGGGGGGGTCTCTCGCGTAAACTATACAGTTAAGAAAAAATTATATAATAAACCTCAATATCATTTTCGAAGTCCTATCCATAGATACCCCACATGTAAAGTTTAATGATTTTTTTTTAAAATTCAGTCCTAAGTAAGTATAGGGAACCCCCAAATTTTATTGTTTGTTTTTCTATTTTTGTGTGAAAATCTTAATGCGGTTCACGGAATACATCTGCTGACCAAGATTCGACAGTATAGTTCTTATAGTTTCGGGAAAAAACGTGGCTGTGACATACGGACGGGAAGACATACAGACATGACAAATCAAGAAGAGCCTTTGTGAAAGACATTTGGCTACAGAACCTTAAAAATGGCAGCTATTCCGCATCAAACTAAAGAAGAATCACGTAAATCGGTTCATAAATCTTAGCGTAATCGGTGTACGTACATAAAAAATACGCTGGTGCTAAAAGGTGCTACATGCGCTTCCAAAAAAAAAGCTTATACGTGCGTATGAAACGCTAGTCGTCTGAAATTGTTGTTTATGTTCATGCCAAGACACACTTGAACAGGATGAGTCTAGCTTGACTAGCTAAGATTTACAAACGTCTGTGCATCATCGACATCGTCCACTTAAACAAAAAATTTCATACAAAAATGTCCATAAAATGAAAACTACTGGGCCAATCTATATAAAATTTTTATGGGACCAAATGGCAACTATTCCGCATCAAACTAAAAAAGAATCACGTAAATCGGATCATAAATCTCCGAGTAATCGGTGTACATACATAAAAAAAAAAAAAAACCGGTGAACTTGAGAACCTCCTCCTTTGGAAGTCGGTTAAAAAAGACTTCAATAAAATTACACCGGGAATATTACAAATAATATTCCTGCAACTTGATTTATCAAGGACTAAAAGTCTACAAAAAATTCTATTATACTATTGAAATCAAACGACTCACTGTTGTTATTTCCAAGCGAAACAGCGCGGTGTAGAGTCCAAGCGTCCGACTCAGCGGTACGTCTCGTCAGCACCGCTGGCAGATACCCACTCACGCCTGTAACAAAACAATTGTTAGAATATTCCGGGGTACGACGATGACGTCATTTTGGCATAAACATTTCTGTTAGCATAGTAACGCGTCAGTCGCCGGTTACTCACGGTTAGATTAAGTTACGCTGGTACATACATCCTACTAATATTATAAACACGATAGTTTGTAAGTATGGATGGATGTTTGTTACTCTTTCGCGTAAAAACTACTGAATGGATTTTAATGAAACTTTTCAATAATATAGGTTATACATCAGAATAACACATAGGTAGGCTACAATTTATAAAGATATTGTGTGAATTGTCCAAAATATGACGATAAGTGTCAAGTGAGTAGGAAAAAATCTACCATATGCGAGCTATTCCGGCGTGCACAGCCAAAACCGCTTGAGGTACACATCGTACTAATTTTATAAATGCAAAAGTTTGTATAGATGTATGTTTGTTACTCTTTTACGCCAAAACTACTTTAACGCGGGTGAAACCGCGGGGCATAGCTAGCATTAATATAAGCTTAAAATTAAGTAGAAAGGTATTTAAAAGGCATATGATATAGGCGGAATATGTGCAAAACAAATTCTTTTTTCGTATACTTACCTAAGTCGGCAACATTATTTAAAAATGTAAACTAAAGTAAAGTTGTGCAATAGGTTTGCACGACTTTTGATGAATTAAAATTCCTTTTATAAGTAATTCACTACGCTACAATTTGCTAACCAATATGTCGTTTTATAGTGAATTGGAGCCCAATCCTTAACTATTAAAAAAAACTAAACCTATCAAAAGCCGTACAAATCTATTGCACAACTTTTCCATCATTTACATAAATTATGGACTATACGAAGCCACATTAATTTCAACCTTATCAGTTTGCAATAAGGTCCAAAACAATGAAAATCGTACAGCAAAGCCTGGTTAAGGGTTAGGCGATTGGCACACTGTCCCGCATGATGCATGCGTGCGTGAGTGCGTGTTAGTATAGAAAACACGCACAGTCCAACACACAGAACATGCGACTGCATGCACGCACGTGGATGCCTGTTCTGGGCGCGTTTTCTATACAAACGGAGATACTTACAAGCAACGTTAGACCACGCACTCACGCACTACGCTGCATCATGCAGGGCAGTGTGCCAATCGCCTTAAGGTTGATGCTGATTTGGGTACAAAAAGAAAAATGCGTTTTGCACGAATTCTGCCTACCCAATGCCCTTAATTTAAAAAATAAGTAGTTAAAGGTATTAATTAATAAGACATTAATAATACAAAAGATCCTGAAAGGTCGAAGTGCTGTACGCAATCCCCCACAACCCTCTACCAAGACAATATATTATTACGATTTATATCTACAATGACAACGACACAGTTATATAATATTCTTATCGCGTATTCGATGGAATTTTCATAATATTCTCCCACTTCTAAACATTGTTTATTTTAATCCTACTCCTTCGCTTTTGTTTCCTTTATGAATCACATTCGTTGTTATTAATATCAGCGAATAATTTTCGTAAAAAAAATGCTGGCATCCTACAATTTTTCTTGACAAATTCTTCGCTGTGCAAGGTGCTCGTCTATGGAAAGCGCTGTCATTATTAATACGTCAAGCACAATCACTACGACAGAGTCGAAGACAAAAGAAAAAAATTGTCTCTACAATAAAGTACAAATTGATACTTTCAATTCGTGCCCTTAAAGTTCAGCATTAAATATAATTATAATAATAATATTGTCCATCCAGCCGAATTTCGACTACGGCGGCCAGTCTTAATGGAGATTAGCCAACTACGCAGGACATATTATAGTGCACAAACAGGGACATATTCTATTCCATCACTCTCACGATCCCATGGGACGATTAGTGACATAATCGGATAGAGGTCAGTACAGGACCGACGGCTTTACGTGCTCTCCGGAAAAAGGGGTGTAATACCGCCAACTCCCAGACTTCGGGCTGATACTGAGAAATTCCTTTTTACGGAAATATCCGAAAATTACTTTTTTGCCGGACCCGAGATTTGAACCCAGGACCTCTACCCCGCTACTGCTAGACCAACGAGGTGTATTATGTAACTTTATGTATAAATATGTATGTAGTAAGTACTTATTAACTCAGTTTTAGTCGTGGTACCATGTTGTACCATTCCATAATTTGTGTACTCTGACAACTACCCTAATTCTGTTATTCTATTAATACTCCAATCTTTGAGTAGGTTGTTTTGGAGAGATCACATTTAATGATAAGGGCGCCTTGTTAGATAATAGATACTCGTACTCGCTAAATGAATCATATATATTAATCACCTTGTTTTGTACATCATATTCTTGTTTACTCTGTCCTAATGACTTTTGTATACCTAACACTAAAATTTTTTGATTGTAAAGGAGGGTCCCGATATGTGTCATTTGTCTGATCTGATCACCGTATCCGTATCGCCAACGCGTATCATCGATCAAAATCATGAATATTTTATTTCAAAGAAACAACCAATTCCTATGTTCACGACATCGTTTGGTAGGTAGGTATCTATAGTCATGAATAATCACTAGGTTCTAAAAGGAACTAAGATCTTATGAGGTACCCTGTATTGTTCCAAAGTGCCTGCAAACCGTCAAATCCCCCGTCCAACCCCGCACACCCGCCGAACTTCCCGACAGCATGCACCTCTGTTTGATGCATCGAACAAAAATCCCGACACACACGCAAAACCTGACAAACAATCCGACCGTCGACGAGGCGCTCAAGAATGATCGCATGTGTGGACGGGTGATGATACGCGTATCATGATAGGCGATCTCGATACGGCCCGACCCATGTCGTGTCGGTTTTTGTTCGATCACCAAAGGTGGATACAGATTATAACATATACGGCAGTTGGTCAGTGTGGACGCGTTCAAATTTAAGGTCTTATCAAAGGTCTTCCCAAGATCTGTTTTTGTTTCTGAATAATTCCATTTGCCACCAGTCTCTGTTTTGGTTTTATCATTTTTAGGGTTCCGTACCCCAAGGGTAAAACGGGACCCTATTACTAAGACTTCGCTGTCTGTCTGTCTGAAAGTAAAATTAATATTTTCTGCACTTCGTAGCAGTAGTTATATCGTAAAAATGACTTTATGACATTATTTTCTAAACTTACAGGTAGCCTTTCTAGAAAACCTTATAACTATACATACATTTTCACTATCAGGTTTTTAAATGTATACAAAGTGGGCATTGTTCTTTATGTATAGGAATACTGCCTTTTTGCCGACTACATGAAAATTCCAAGAAAATAGAGGCTGATTATGTTTAAAAAGGAACGTGATCGTACAATGATCGTAAATGGTTAATTTGTTGAGACAATGTGTATCCTTACTAATACTATAATACCTCCGAAAGTTAATTCACATAACGAGCTAGAAACTGTTTCATACGAGGTGCGAAGATCAATAAAAACTGACAACACGTTACAAACTATGATCAAGTAAAAAAAAACTTGGCAACGCTGGATTATTAGTTAAAGAAATGTTTGTTTAAAAAATAGAAATTAGAAATAATCGACCAAACCGATCTCTAGTTATAACGATGACAGCAATACGCCTTCGTTTTGTCTTTTGGATTTAAATATGTACGTATAGAACCACAGACACATATCTTCTTTTTTATCGTACGGGCAGTGCTTACCCTGTTGTCTGTCAGTCGTTCAAGCCGCCCAGTATGCCCCTGACATGGCTAAGGACTGTTGACCAACAACAACCGGGAGCGACGAATTAACGTGTCACGGGAGACACTCAGAAGTCGAACCACTTTGACGGTCATCCAGCTATAGACTAACCGCGTGTCTTGGTACTGTACCTACACAATCACTAACGGCCCTGGGAATGCAACTAGCCATCAGGCGCTCACAGACACAGATTCTAAAGCATCATTAAAATACCTACTTTAGCAAACAAGCAAAATATTACATAAAAAAATCAAGATCTTATCTATAATTTATTCGTCCAAAATTGAACGAAATTAAATTTCTTTTTCCGTTAATCAAATTCCGTTTCATGTGTTTTGTTTTAGGTCACGATTTTTGTTTACCAAGTATTTATTTGGAAAACTTTGAAATAGGATTTTTATTGATTGTTAACACATTCGCTGCACACTTTGCATGCCCATAAACGCTTCAATATCTCCATGCCCGAAACAAGTAGATTTTCTGTGGTACGGCGGCGAGCCCATAGCCCATAACTCAATAACGGTTCCTACCAGTTCTACCTTATAAAAATATAATATTAAACAAAATAACATTAGACTCAACGAGTGGTTGGTAAATACTTGCTTTTCACGCCACAGCTCGTGGGGTCGATTCCCTCGTAGGACAAATATTTCTGTTCATGAATAATTGTCCTGAGTCTGGGTGTAATTATCTATTTACAAAAGTATCATATGTATGTATTTCAGTTATCTGGTTTCCATAGTACACTCGGCTACACATCAAGCTATACATATCTACTACAAGCTGACCTCTCATTGTATGGAAATCTTATACAATGCGGGATCAGCTTATACTAGAAATGTATAGCTTAATGTGAAACCGTGTGTACACGCTCCGTTTAGTTTGGGATCAGATGGCCGTGTGTGAATAAAGTCCCAGGATATTATTAAATAACGCTGGAGAAGCGCTGAAGTGGAGAAGTGGCCGAGAGCACACCGCACAACGAGCCGGCTTAAAATGAGAACAGTTGGCCAGAAAACTCAAAATGCCATACTCGCTAGACTTGTCTTAAAAAAATATCCATTTTATTCAGAAAATACGTGACTGCTGTATTATCCATTCCTGGCCACATGAATTTAATAGCAGTTGCATCAATAAACTACCATGAAAACGAAAAAGACGACGGTAATAATGGTCAATCCTAAACATGTAAGTCTAGTGTTCTTCCGCAGATATTGAGGTCTTGAGTTTAAATCCCAGGACAGATCAAAAGGTGTTATTGGAATTTTTTAGGCAAGAAAAATACCTAGTAGCAGCCGGACGTCTGAGAACTTGGTGTGCACGTAATGCTGTCGGCCCTGCACCTGAGCTCTCCCTGGTCGTGTCATATAGACATCCCATTGGATTATGAAGGGATAGAGTGTATTTGTGTTTGCGCACACACTCCTGCACTATGTCTTGCGGAGTTAACTAATCTCCGTTGTCCAATCTACGACAAAACTAACAAAACCTATTTGGGAAATATGAATGTAGTAATCTTATTCTTGTATGGAGAGGTAATGTATTCAATTGTGTATTTTATAAGATGTTGTTCTGTTATATGGAAAATTTCAGCTCTTTAACTCACGTCCACTATTTATATTACACCTTGTAGTATATTTTATTTTATTTAAATTTTATTTTTAATTAAAAACTGCAAGTCAAATTCCTCAAATTCTAATACCTCAACAAGCGATTTCTGACCATTAAACGCTATAAAAGATAATTAAAATTCAATCTAGTTTCTATGTGGTGACAAAGTCACAAGTTATGAACAGTAGTGGTAGCACCTAGTCTTAATTCCAATTAAAAAAAAAACCTCAAATAATTAAGATTTAAAACAACGGCAACCGAATTCTAAATAAAACTTACACACCAATACAGTAAACACTATCTTTATCACTAACAAAAAAACAACGTTACGCTTCGATTACACAATAACAAATAACAAACCTCCAATTTTCAAGTTCAATAATCTCATAGTCCCCACTATCTTTGTCATCGTGACGTCACACCGATACGATTATCACGGGCACAAGTGTACGATATAAACAGTATACACTTCACTATAATTGTATAATGTTTTTGACCACCACTTCAGGATCAATATGTATTTATTATAAACAGTGCTATAGGTACAGCTTAGATATGTACGTCACAACACTCACTATCAAAATGTATGATCTAAACGTGTAAAACTCGTTCACAATTCGTTTGACACTGCGATATCAAGGAAATGCTATTTCAGTATATTTAGGCCGCGTACAGACTGGTCGTTAAACATTATCTAAAGCCAAGAACGCACTTCTAAAAAATACATAAATGTACCTAAGCTTAAATTCAAAGATACCACCGTTGGCAAAAATTAACTTATTACTAACAAGAGTGTTATTTTAAATTATAATGGATAGATAGATACACTTTATTGCACCAAATCAAAATATCACATCATAAACATGAATTTTCTTTAATTAACACATTATAAGGTACAAATGGCGGTCTTATCGCTAGTGTAGCAATCTCTTCTAGACTACTTATACATATTAGTATAGCAAACTTAGTAAATTTAAATTTTTCGGACCGTACATTCCTATAACAATCCATGTCTACATATTGTGTCATGGTGTATATCGTCACCTAATGACCATTCTGAGCAACCATTTTTTATGTAGAACACCGAATGGGAAGACGTGAGTGGATGAAAGGTAATTAACGATCACCGTTCATACTATCCGGTTCAAATAATGTAAAACCTTGAAATACAGAAGTATAGAAATGTTATCACCAAACTAAAATAAACTGAACACTGATCATAACTAGATTTTTTCACCGATCCGTAAGCGATCGGCGAGGTTATGCAAATAGGCTCACGCTCAGTCCATAGATCGTTCGATAAGTCTGAGTAAGAATTTCTGGTTTATCTTGATTTTGAATTCAGTAACGATATTCAAAAACAGTTGAAAGGTATGAGTAATTGTAAATTGTAATCAATTACTCCATCCTTTCAACTGTTTTTGAATATCGTTACTGAATTCAAAATCAAGATAAACCAGAAATTCTTACTCAGACTTATCGAACGGGCAGTGGTTATCCTAGCTAGAGTCAGAGTTGTTTAAGCCGGCCAGTAGGCCTCTGACATGGCTTAACGATTGTTGTCTAATGAACACAACTGGGACCGACAGCTTAATGTGCCCTCAGAATCACAGAGAAATTAAACCACTTTGATTGGTGTGTGGGCACCCATCTATGGACTGATCGTGAGCCTATTTGCATAACCTCGCCGATCGCTTACGGATCGGTTAAAATTTCTAGTAATGATCAGTGTTCAGTTTATTTTAGTTTGATGATAACATTTCTATACTTCTGTATTTCAAGGTTTTACATTATTTGATCAACACATGTGTATACGACGGATGGTATGAACGGTGATAGTTAATTACCTTTCATCCTCTCACGTCTTCCCATTCGGTGTTCTACATCAAAAATGGTTGCTCAGAATGGTCATTAGGTGACGATATACACCATGACCAAAAACCCAGTACTTATATTCTAACGTGTTATTGACGTATTGAATAAAATAATTTAGATGTGGTACAGCGTTTCTAATTAAGTTGCAAGTGTATGAGGAAACAAACTAAATTGTTGATAAGAATAAAACTTATTGGTAATGAGCACGAAACATACCTATACGTTTTGCACTCATTACCCTGGGGTTCTACCGGCTAAGTCGCCGAACATCGATTTCTTTAATGACGCTCAAATAAATAAAGATTAAAAATTACTTTATCAATCGTTAAATCGGCTTCAACGTTGACAATCGATTCCGGGCCATTAATGACGTCACATGTGCTCATGGAAGCCGATTTAACGATTTATTAAGTCATATTTAACCTTTATTTATTTGAACGCCATTAAAGAGATCGATGTTCGGCGACATAGCCGGTAGAGCCCCTGGACAAAAATAGTATCAAGTCTGGTTTTTCATGGACAGCGATATTAGTTAATGAGAAATTCTAATCGCAACATGTCAATCTGATATAGAGGTATTACGTTAGTGTTCATGACTGAATGTACTTTCATACGGATAAAAGTAACAGAAGAAAACGTAACGTAATAGTAACGTTGACATCCTTAAATAAATAAATAAGAACCTCAATATGTCAATCTGACATAACGCTACCGTTGTTGATTGTATGTAGCCAAGTACTATTTGTCAACTTTCACCCGGATAAAACGTAGGTACAGTAGGCAGTAAAAGGTACAGTATGCCGTAGAAGTTACAGTGGGCAGTAAAATGTACAATGGCAATGGCAAATGGACAATGGCATGTATACGTAGTGTAGACAGTCAACGTTACAGTAGGCAGTATAAGTTACAGCCATAGCTGGGTATTAACTCGTTAATCCGTTAATTAACGAAGATAGCATTTTGATTAACGGATTAACTTTTAAAAATATTAACGGACGCGTTAACTTCCGTTAATATGCAGAAGTCCGTTAAATGTTAAGAGGCCTATTACAAAATTGCATTCTTAAATATTAGGTATATTAAAACACGGCGACGACTAGCTCGGGGTCACGAGTCACTACACCGTTTCCGTAACGACTAAAAGAATTTGACACTTGTTCTATTAATCAGTAACGTATGACAGCAGTAGAGTGGATGCAATAAAAAAGTGCATGGAAAAAAAGGTAGAACATACGACAAGAAGCAGCGGAAAATTCGAAGGACAGAGATAGTTTAAGTGGCGGAGGGAGCAATGCGAGTAACATCGATAATGACGAGGAAGACTTTTTCAATTCTGTCACTCAGTCTGTAGAAAAACGAAAGAGCTCAAACTCTTTAAAGAGTAAAGAGCAAAGCCTCGTTAAAATGTGGCTGGACATGAAATCAAAAGAATCGTTCAACGATGCTGCATTCCTCAGGGAACAGATATTCATAAATCTATTCATTCAATACGATACTGCTATACCCTCAGGCGCTGTAGTTGAACGTCTGTTTTCCACGGGTCAAGACATTTTAACACCAAAACGAGCCTCGCTTTCAGACGAGAACTTCAACATGTTAATGTTCATGAAGGGGAATATGCACCTTATGCCCGATGATTACCTAAATTACACATTTGCATTACACAAGTATTTTGTTTTGTTCCTATCGTATTAACTTCCAGAGCCTAAACCCTAAACAGGTTTTATAAGTTCACTACAAAGATATAAAAATGCAATTTGACACATTAACGGATTAAAGATTAACGTTAACTTGCGTTAATTTTTCGGAAATGTAACGCTTTAACGTTTAACGAGACTAACTTTTTTTGTAGCGGATTAACGAAGTTAACTATTTGATTAACGGTGCCCAGCTATGGTTACAGCTAATAAGCTACAGTTAATAAGAGATACTAACCTCAACACCTCAACACCTCAACACAAAGTGAATATAAAAAACCTCAATATGTAAATCTGACATATTGCGTTAATTGAATGTAGTCAATAATGCTTTCTCAACTTTCATCCGAATAAAAGTAACAGCTAAGCACGATTCGTAACCCAATCAAAATCGACTTTACAATGTCGGAACCGAGTAACAACGGATTAAACACAAACCTACCGTTTCACAGGAGTTAAAAAAATTATATATGTAAATCGAACTACACACTGTAGTAAAACGCTCCAACATAACCCAGCTATTTATTATAATTATAAGCTATTTACAAGCTTGCAAAATCGAATAGCATCGAGTCAATCATAAATCACGAAACTACATCAATATCTGTCTGTAAAGGGAAAACGCGAATTCTCACAGCAATCGATGTTTACAAGTACACACAATTATTGTTGCGTTCTAAGCACAACTAATTCAATATCAATTATTACAAAAACAATGAAGATTTTATCATGACCGCGCGCCTCTGTGCAAAATTAACACAAGGCGAAACACGCGAGCGTAAATCGCATAACTACCCACTTTTTTTAGATTAGAAGTACTTTATTTCTCATAAGAATTACAATAAATTCACTTACTGAGCAAATATACATAACTAAACATTAAAATTATGAGCATACAGAGCTATTGTTTACTTAATTTATACAATACAACAATCAAATACATTTAGAAGTAGGTAAATATCTAAAAAACATAATAAAATAAAACTCGTTCAAAACAACAACATCATCGCTGGCCAAACACGGATGCACTTACAAATATCAAAGTGGATGCGGCATCTATGGTATTGTATAGGATTTTGATACAATGAGAAGTCAGCTTATATTGGAAAGAATAGGTGGATATGTAGCCGTGTGTACCTACATTTGTATTTTATATTAAGTCGAGTCAGTCTAGTGTTTAGACCGAATTGTTATAGTGGAGTCAGTGGTATCGAGTTCAAACCCAAGTTCAATGACGCATTGTTATTTATTTAAGAGTGGATTATTGGTGTAAATAAATTGGTTTATGGCTATCGCCGCCGGCCGCAGCCGCGGCAGGCTCACTTCGCTCTCGGTACGTTGTATGGTTGCAGTTAAAACTTAACTAAACCTACTTTTTCAGTTCATTTTCAGTTACACCCGGGTACATTTGCGGGGCAATCAGTAGGTATATTCGATATGAAAGGTATTCAATTTATAAATACTTAGACATTGATGGGTGTTAAGTTCTTGCATGTGCATTTAAAAATATCCCATTTTTAATAATTATTAGAAATCCATTATCTCTTGCTTAAAACGGCATGCTTAAGAGTTCTCCAAAAATGCTCTACATGGCATGTGAAGGCGGTTGCCAACTCGCTCTAGGCAAGCGTGGAATACGGCCTATGCTCTCTTATTGTGAAAGGAGGTCATTGTCCTGCAGTACTGTCCAGTAATGAGCTGCATCATCATCACCAAATATTTTATCTTGTTGTATGCGACAAAGTCATCACCCAATATAGTAAGTAGGTATTATGTTTTATGTTCACCTGTAAGCCATGACGTGCCCAGCACCCATCCGTCAGGGGAGTTCTCAAACTCCTTCTCCTCGATATAAACGTAGTCACCGAGTACCAGCTCGAGTTCATCGCTCGCCTTCGGCGCGTAACTTTGAGACACTTTGTGTACCTACAACAATCGAATGGGTTACATTCGAAAAGGTTAACTCTTAATCTAAGAGCATTTGTATAAACTAAAACTACTCTTAAGCTTTACCTGGTGATTAGCAAAACGTGGATCCCTGGAGTACAATCTGAGTTCCCAGCTGGAGGTATCTGAGGGCTGCATCTCATCTACGAGGGTTTTCAGTGCATCGTAAGCTGCTACGTCGAAGTGATACGCCAGGGTTATGTGCAGAGATTTTACGTGGGCTTCCAAATTTATCGCTGGTTGAACAGAGAATGGTAAAAATTTATGAAACACTGCTTTGAGTTGGGATACTGCTTTGAGTTGAAATCTTCCTCCATAAAGTGGGACTATTGCTTTTTTTAGTATTGGGGCTACAACGCCAATCGAGTGACGAGTCCGCTTACCGAAGTATAGAAAACAGTATTGCTAGTAAAAATAATAAAATAAAGCGAACGTGTGCACAAGCTTTAACTCTAATGACCCCTGAGTAGCCATAAACGGTAGCAACATTTAAGTGTAATAAATAATTCCAACAATAGTGTTCAATCGCTCTTTTGCAGTTCAATTGGAGAAACACCTTACAGTGTACATTCAAGGTGAATAGATGAAAGAATGAAATTAATTCAATTTATGCAATAGTATTATCCTAATGCCGAGGTCTTAAGTGTGAGCAAGTAAGGTCGCCAGAGCTCATGAGGGAGGCTCCGATAACAGGTCACCATTAGGTAGGTCACTTGTTTGATGCTTTGATAGAATTTAAAAAGGGTTGCTTAACCTAGTTCTAAACCAAGACTATAGGTCGTGGTTGTTGTATAACCCATGGGTGCGGCGTAGCTGTTATTTTGCAACACCGATACTACGGTGGAAATTATTCGGAGAATATATGCATTAATACACATAACGCAACGGGCTTTCGTCGCTAAAGAGGGCGACCAGACCACTGGCCGGCTGTGAAATCCTATTACTAATAAAATCTTACTAATATTACACGTATGAACATTTGTATGTGTGTATGTTTATTACATAAAAACAGCTAAACGGATTTGCTTGAAATTTGGAATGGAGATAGATTTTACCCTGAATTAGCACATACGCTACAATAAATTGTTTAATCGCCGATAGCACTCGGGGCGCACCTAGTACATATTTCATAAGTAAAACTGATTGTATGTGAGACCGTATAAACCATTATACTTATATTATGACAAACAAGGATAGTAATTGTGTCTAGTGGGGTATGTAAAAAGAAGAAAATACTTATAACTTAACCAGAAAGTATATGGGTATTCCTAGTAAATGAAGAGTTGAATGGAACTGTGTTATGTGGACAACACCACAACTCTGCACCTCGTAACTCTACCTACAATCACGCCTGCTATTTACATCCACCGATTAAAAACAATATGGTACTAATATAATAATAATAAGATAATCACAATGGTGAATATCTTAATCGTTACTTATACAAGTACTACTCTCGTCATACAAGGGAACATACCAACATATTCCCTGCATGAGAAAATAAACTAAATACAAAAATTGGTAATGATCCAAACAAAATTAGGATTTTAAATTTATTTTAGAATGATATGCTTCAAATATGATCGATTACGTAGTTATAACATTTTAAATTATGCGTATCTATTCTATTTTATAATCTAAATAAAAAAAACTTCGTTTAAAAAAACCGACTTCAAAAACTAAAAAGTATAAAAAAAATATCTTAATAAAGATTTAACTTAATACATCACTTATAATATAATATTAATGAAATAATATAATTTGTATGTGCTACCTATTGATAGGTTTGAAGTCGGTGCCAAGCCAAATGTAATAGTAGGTACCACACTCGCCGCGCTTTACTTTCAGCGGGATAGCTTCGTATTTCTACACAAACAACCCAAGCGTGCAGACGTCGTTGACGGTCGTCATATATTTTTATGATACAGTTTCATCTGTTTCATATCAATTCATATTGTTCTTTAAGTTTATTTACTTAAGTTAATCTCTAGTGTAGGAGTTTCATCACAAAGTATGAAAGCTGTATGTAATATTAACTTTTATTTTGCTAAGGGCTTGGCACCGACTTCAAACCTATCAATAGGTAGCACATACAAATTATATTATTTCATTAATATTATATTATAAGTGATGTATTAAGTTAAATCTTTATTAAGATATTTTTTTTATACTTTTTAGTTTTTGAAGTCGGTTTTTTTAAACGAAGTTTTTTTTATTTGTTACTTTTTAGTGTCTAGCTATGGTTAGGACTTCGAAAGGTGCCGCGCGCCTCAAAACTATAGATCCCAACAAACGAGAACGGAAAAAAGAAACATCTTCCGAAAAAATGTTGTTCGAAACTCTTTTTCACGTTCTTGTGGGACAGTGAATGATCTAAAAGACCGTTTGTAAAGTAAGAAAAACTACATAAAATTACGTTCACTCTAAGAAAACTTGCACAGTACGAGTCTAGACTAGCTAAGATTTATGAAAGTCTGAACAGCAAGCGCATAGGTTAGGCCGTATTTATGACCATCTAGCTAACGAGTCTGTGTGCTGAGGGCTTATACACTAGATCTTATTATGAATTGAATGATCTTATGATCGAATAGCCATCTAGTCTGCTGAACAGAGGGTAAGAGTCTATGAAGACTAGGTCTTATTAATGATCGATTAGCCAACGACTCTACTGAGCAGAGGGCTGATAGCCTAGGTCTTATTTATCATTGATTAGATAATGAGTCGGACTCGCCCGTGAAAGGCGGAATGTTTCTTTCCGTAGCAGCAAGTATTTGAGTTGATAGAATGGAAGGTAAATTGCGGTTTACGATTTATGACGCATTAAAAAAACTACTTACTAGATTTCTTTCAAACCAATTTTCGGTGGAAGTTTGCATGGTAATGTACATCATCTATTTGTTTTAGTTTTATGGTTCTCTTAATTTAGAAGTTACAGGGGGGGGGGGTCTCTCGCGTAAACTATACAGTTAAGAAAAAATTATATAATAAACCTCAATATCATTTTCGAAGTCCTATCCATAGATACCCCACATGTAAAGTTTAATGATTTTTTTTTTAAATTCAGTCCTAAGTAAGTATAGGGAACCCCCAAATTTTATTGTTTGTTTTTCTATTTTTGTGTGAAAATCTTAATGCGGTTCACGGAATACATCTGCTGACCAAGATTCGACAGTATAGTTCTTATAGTTTCGGGAAAAAACGTGGCTGTGACATACGGACGGGAAGACATACAGACATGACAAATCAAGAAGAGCCTTTGTGAAAGACATTTGGCTACAGAACCTTAAAAATGGCAGCTATTCCGCATCAAACTAAAGAAGAATCACGTAAATCGGTTCATAAATCTTAGCGTAATCGGTGTACGTACATAAAAAATACGCTGGTGCTAAAAGGTGCTACATGCGCTTCCAAAAAAAAAGCTTATACGTGCGTATGAAACGCTAGTCGTCTGAAATTGTTGTTTATGTTCATGCCAAGACACACTTGAACAGGATGAGTCTAGCTTGACTAGCTAAGATTTACAAACGTCTGTGCATCATCGACATCGTCCACTTAAACAAAAAATTTCATACAAAAATGTCCATAAAATGAAAACTACTGGGCCAATCTATATAAAATTTTTATGGGACCAAATGGCAACTATTCCGCATCAAACTAAAAAAGAATCACGTAAATCGGATCATAAATCTCCGAGTAATCGGTGTACATACATAAAAAAAAAAAAAAATACCGGTGAACTTGAGAACCTCCTCCTTTGGAAGTCGGTTAATAATCTAAATGACATGAATATCTTAATGATAAACTTAAAATAATAAAATGTGTAATGATAAAAATAAAAAATATGTTTACCTTAAAAGCACGAGTGGCATGCTCAAGATGACCGCTACCTTTTCTAGCCTACAAAATAACTGATAAATAAAATATTGAGTAAAATCAATTAATTTAAATAACAATAAAGGGAGGGAAAAATAATTATTATAAATTTAATAGCGTAATATATAAAGCGCTTGTAATAAACTAAAAAATCAAAATAGATACAAAGCCACATGGAGAAGCAGTCTTAATTCATTTTATATTATTAGCAAACAAACTCAAAATAATTAAAATAAAGAGCTTAAATTGCCTATGAAACTAAACTACATGTAGCACATCAACATGCAAAATACAGAAAACAAAATAGTGATTCCCCATATAAGAATAACAATCAAATATTAATTAAAAAAAAAAACAGAGCAATCTTTGGGGATTGCCGATAGAAGTGAAAACTAAGTTATGGCATTAAACTATTATTTATTATAAATAATAATAAATTGAGACGCACGGAAGTATATCTGTGTATACATAAAGCTTTTTGTTCATCCAAAAAGAGCTCAACGTGCCTAAAGAACTTTTCACTTCAAAAGTAATTCATTCAGTTGTATATAAGTTCCACTAATATTTTATAAAGAGAGAAATCACTACAATTGGCAAAATATGCATGTTAGTATCTTACATTTAATAGGTTTCTCTTGCGGCATGGTACACCAGGGAAAGCAAGTGCCCAGTGCATCCAGATGTTCATACGTATCCACCATTACTCCCACTAGAAATAATATTAGGTGTTAGTGATTATATTGCAACACTGCATAATGTCGCGTTTGTTCAAATACCACGTAACTATATTTAATTGATCAATTTCAATAATCCATAAATACAGCGTATATTAACTGTTGTCATAAAGACAATCGATTTATTTCTAACAAACTTAAGCGACAATATGCAATATTATGTTAAAAGATATATTTCTATCTTTCAATCTACTATAAGTATAGTTTTTGATCGTTCTAAGAACAGCCTGACTGGGAAAGTACCTGCACCTTATAGAGTTAGTAGTAAGTACATGTCATCAGAGCTCATTGGGGAGAAGGAATGGTTCGTCAACCATTTAAGATCCAAATTTACTACGCGTACCGCTTACCTAGTTGGACCGCATGCTTGTTTGATAAGATGGTTGCACAGAAATAGAATGTGTGGTGAGGAGCAGTTACTTATAGAAATGAAGTACTATAAATACCACAGTGCTATACAAGTAACAATGATTTAATCTGGCCTATAGATATGGCTTCATTCTCTGTGACATTGTAATGTATCAATGGTTTGAAAATATACAGACAAATGGCGGTAATGTTATCTAACAGTATTATATCTGTTTACAAACGGTCCGAACACGAGCCAAACCTATGCGCCCCGAGTTCGGTACACAAACAATCCGATTCAGTATCAAATTTATAGGTTGGCTTTTATTAAATTTTCTTTAATATAATAATGGCACAACAATAATTTTTATTGAATATTTCATTACAAGTCTTTTTTTTTGTATTGTATTTACAAAAACGAAACTGAAAAGAAACAACTTCATATTTCATTACAAGACTTTTTTTTTATTATGTTTTCTAAAAAAACTGAAAGGAAACGCAAGTAGATTGATTACATTATAATACTGAAAGCGACCAGTCCTATTCCTATCGCGTGTTAACGTACCGCGTGGATGTAGGTAATTATTTCAAAAACAAGGCTGAGATACACTACTGTTATAAATCATTACCATGATACTGACATTTACTTTATAACTGTATGTATATGATATCTGAAAATAATATAAAATACATTTCATATACTCATTGGCATTTCTGATTGGAAACTTTTATCACAATATAATTAGCCAATCAAAGTATGCTCCACTTTGATTCGCTTTTGTATTTAATTATAATTTTGACTACCCTTACAGTACATAGGTAGTAACATTAACATACTTCACACTAAAGAGACAGGTTGCTGGGGTCCAACCTACACTAATTTGGAGTGGCACTAGAAGAATTGAAACCATATAAAGAATTCACAAATAATTCAGCATATTGTGATTCATATGCAGATGTATACCAGACAATTTTATCACCACACAGGCAAAGAGGGATATTATAAGTGTGTACAATTTATATGTAATATGATGTATATTTTGTAGTAGAAATATGTATGTATTATTCTGAAGATATTATTATTATTTGCAATGATACACTAGCAGTTTCAAGCTGATGCATGAATTTATATGCATTAGCTTTAAGCATAGATATTAATAATTTTTAAGCACATGTAGGTACATATATATTTATATTTTATTGTTGTAGAGTCCTTTAGAATAAAAATTCTTCAAGTTCTTAATTAAATCGAAGTTAATTCAAATAGGTTATTGAAATTTAACAGGACAGGTTCAAAAAAAATTGTAATTGAAAAAAATAATTCTATACCATGCAATTTGACAGAATCTTTTATAAAATACTTTTTGTTTTAAGTACTTATTTTTGCCTGGTATTCCTGTTTGGTTTTACATACATACAACATAAATTATCATGACAATAAATTCTCCATATTATTATTATAATACATGATTTATTATTGTTATAGACCTGATTTAAGTTAAGTATATATATTTATAAATATGATTAAATAAATAATATGCTACTGGATACAGGTAGTGCAAGACCAGCAATTGTGGAGATCATTGTCCTGCACTGGACGTCTTTTGGCTGATATTTTGCTAACAGCACACTACACATAATGACAAATATTAAAAAAAGTTACAGATACTATTAAATGCACAGGCTTAGTTGATTAGTTGACCCCTACTTCCAACCAAGCCTTCTTATTAGGTTATGCACATACTTTCCTCAGCTATGTTGTATTTTGTTCAAGAAGTATATAAATATAAAATATAATTGTTATTTTTAAAAGGATCATCTATACAAATAAATAAAATTGGAGTGTCTGTTTGTAATATTGAAATAACCGGTTTTTACTACATAAATATGAATATATATACGGTACATACACCAAAATAAAATTTTTTACAATTTTTGTCTGTCTGTCTGTTTGTTCCGGCTAATCTCTGTAACGGCTGGACCGATTTTGACGGGACTTTTATTGGCAGGTAGCTGATGTAATAAGGAGTAACTTAGGCTACTTTTATTTTAGAAAAAGTCTTTTATTTTACTAAACACAAAAAAACAAAATAAACTAATTAACACGCGGACGAAGTCGCGGGCACAGCTAGTTAACCATATGATTAATCTTATGCTAAATATTATAAGAATATACATACATACAGAAGACACTTGTTTTACATATTGCACAGCAATCCTCTTCAAATAATCTGCATGTTCTGCTGAGACAAAAAGGCCCATAAAGTTATGGGACACATAGGGCTCTAACTTCAGTGGACAGCTTGGGGGCTCCCCAACATTCTCTACTACATGCTTTACAGCTTTACCAAGTTGAAGGGAAGTCTCATCTGGTGCCTGAAATAGACATAGTTGTTTTTAATTGCAATATTGATATTTACAGTGTTTTTCCTAAGTCTTAAAACAATGTGAGTAGATCACATTATTTTAAGACTTTTGTATACAGCATGTTCTAAGGTTAATTTTATAGTAATGAGAGTTGAAGAATAGGTATGCTAGTCATATCCAATGGCTTTGAGGAACCCTCATTAGGTCACCGGTACAAAAGATCATAATAGGTTGAAGTGCTGTATGCAAGTACACCCCAACCAAGTTAATTAGTCTACCTTGTGAGGAACTTGCCCATGCTGCATCACTGATTGTGGTCATCACTCTAGATTCTTATTGATTTAACATCAGTTGAAGCCTCGCAATTCTTTAGACTATGTTGGTTACTTTGGTTGTAAGGGTGCCAATATTTAAATATAACTATTATTATATAGTTCATACTTAAACTTACCTTGAAAAATGAAACTAAAGTGATGTGCGGAGGAAAGTTATGAGCGCCATTCCACCCAGCAATAGATTTAGACTTGTCCCAGAACTCAAGTAGCTGGCTGAGCAACGGTCCAGTTGGACTGGCATAGAAAATGTATTCCCTCGGCTCATCAGCATCAATATGTGCATCATTTACATGAGTAAGAAGCCAGTCAGATGCCAATTGGACACTCCGGTTGCCTGTTGCAGATAGTGCTTTCAGGCTAAAACAATACAAGTAGTAAAATTTCAACACTGGCACTTGAAACACAATAATTCTGCTCTTATACTAAAGAAAGGCTATTTAATAGTTTTCAATTATTTGGACAACTTACCATAACATCAATCAATTTTGTTATATAATGTAGATAAACTTTAAATAAATTTGACATATTAATTTTGAAAAGAATACACTTAATCCTTTTAATAAATCCACACTCCGCCAAGTCTTTGCCTCACCTAAATTTATGTGATTGTCCCAAAACGTAGTCAAAAACACGTCTGTGTATGATGCAAAACATGCAAAAACTATATGTTCAACAGCAAACGAATCAAGGTGGCAAACTACATACTGTTAATAAAAACAACACGTTTAACTTATACATTTTATATAAATTGGACTTAAACTTACGCTCGGTGTCTCGGAAATCCCATTTGCAAAAGTATTTGAAGAGGAGAAGCATCTTGTTTTGCTTTACTGGACGCTAAAACTTTGCGCGGTGGAAGATTTTCCATTTTCACGAAACGACTTAGAAGTCTACACCAAACTCGCTGCATAAAAATATTTGAAAAATTTAAATCGCCATCAATAAACACTTTGCTAGCCGTGATTATTTTGACAGCACACAACAAAGAGAATATAACAACATTTTTTTTAATTTCTCCTACCGGCAGTTCTGGCCAGAGAGTGTATAATAATAATACTTGCAAGTTTGATGAAGTTGGGTGAATCAAAAAATTGTCTTGAGGTTCTAACTCAGCATTTAGTCATTAATCACGCACACTGTTAACCAGTTGAATACGCTCCCAAATCTCACAACCGCAGAACGGATTCGGCGCGTCGTAAGAAATCTTATAAGATCGAATTTCTAATGTAGGCATGTAACTGTTAATTAATACTAACATTATCTACTAGGCCAGATAGACTTTGTTACTACTAATGAGGCTATATTATAATAGGTCTTTACCTATGAAATTGCCGTTTTGTATGAAAAAATTTAAACGAATTTTTTTCATGAATTTTTTTATTTGTATTAATCGAAGTAATCACCCATGCAATCAATGCATCTTTGCCATCGCAGTGGCAGTTTATTGATGCCCTTCTAAATGAAATCAGCTGGACGGGAGGCAACAAATTCTTCAAAGGCATTTTGTACTGCCTCTCGGGTATTGAATTTTTTTCCCGCCAAGAAGTTATCCAAATTCTGGAAAAAGTAGTAGTCTGTAGGCGCAAGGTCTGGTGAGTAGGGCGGATGACGGAGAGCTTCCAACCCCAGTTCTTGCAACTTGGAGACCGTCTGCTGTGCAGTATGAGGTCGCGCGTTGTCGTGCAGGAGCAGCGGAGACGAGCGATTGACCAATGCTGGTTGGAGATGCGCCAGCTTCTCCATCATTGTGCTCAGTTCTTCACAGTACACATCTGCAGTAATGCTCACCCCGTTTGGTAAGAAGCTGTGATGAATCACACCGGCGCTAGACCACCAAACAGTGACCATCACTTTTCTAGGGGTAAGTTTTCGTTTAGGGCATTGTTTAGGTGCTGAACCAGGATCCAACCAACTTGCTGAGCGCTTGCGGTTATCAAACAGAATCCATTTTTCATCGCAGGTAACAATGCGGTTCAAAATTCCTTCATTTGTGTGTCTGTTGAGCAGTGCAAGGCACGTCTCGACGCGTACTTCGCGCTGGCGATCATTGAGTTCGTGGGGCACCCATTTGTCAAGCTTTTTTACCTTGCCAATTTGACGCAAATGGACCAATATTGTTTTGACGCTAACGTCGAAAGCTGCTGCTAATTCAGCCGTAGATTGTGTATCATCAGCTTCCACAACCGCCTTTAATTCGTCATTGTCGACCAAAGTCTTCGGACGACCGCGAGGTTCATTTTTCAGGTCGAAATTTCCAGAACGGAAGCGAGCAAACCAATAACAGGTGGTGCGTTGGTTTGTAGTGTTAGCTCCGTAAACGTCGTTGATGTTGCGTGCCGCTTGTGCCGCGTTGCTGCCACGACGGTACTCATATTCCATAATTACTCGAATTTTTAACGTATCCATGATGACGAAAAAGATTGAAATGCGATGAAAATGTAACACTAATCAATAAAGAAATGACTACTTTTGGAAAAAAGAATCCATGTTTTTAAAATAAAATTAATTTGAAATTAGAATTCTTAGCCAAACAAAAATTATTTTGATTTGAAATGGCCAGTACTGCAGAACGGCAATTTCATAGGTAAAGACCTAATATAATACTGGTAAGGGTATTTTAAGTACGGTATTAAGAGTCTATGGAATGTACCGCATGCTTTAAAACAAAACCATTTTTTTGTCATCTGACGATACTAAATAAAGTTTGTTTGTTCACTAACCAAGTAACAAATGATTAGAGAACCGTTTCTTTATTTATTTTAGACTATGTAACCTAACATTTTTTTTCAAAACAACGCATTTTGTAAAATTAATATTTGAAAAGTTGTTTCATTGGCTACCAAGTCACTAAATTTAACATTTAAACACGGCTCCTACTTTTGAGTCTGCTTCATAATTGAACTTAACGGCGCGTCTGGGGTATTCGGAGAAATGCCTGGAACACTATTTTCCTAATTTATCATTTATTATTAGGTGAGGTTATGCAGGCAGTTAATTTAAAAATATAGGCGGACTTCACTTCCTTAGCAATCAATTATTCAGCAAAATCAATCAACTATGTTTAATGCGTCACCAAATCACTAATTAATTTAGATTTTAATTTCAATTACGGCGATCCGTCGATAATATGCGACCAATATAACGTCTCCAAGCAATAGTGACGTTAAGATGGCCGCCCGTTCGACGTTCCACCAGAGTGACACCGACCTATCACTCTTATCTATGCAGTTCTGTTGGTAGCGCCACGGCTGCGCCGTCACGGCCATACTGACTATCGCCCGTCCTCGGGCGCAATGGAGCATTTATGACGGACTAAGACATAAGCAATCAGCATCGCTCGACCAGCCTGACCATACTCTACTCATCGTTTACTTTTACTATACTACGGCTCTTAATAAGAACCTCAAAGCCTCAGGCTCCACGCCTCGCACAAAAGTACAGTTAACCATTACCGTAAGGTCATATTCATGATCATCTTAGTGCTAGACAAATTTGTCTCCTCGACCAGCCCGCGAAGGCAAGAACAACCGAACAACATCTGTTCTGCGATTAACCCCACTCATTCCAACTCTGGCCCGAACAATGGGTCCTTTCGACCAGCCCACAAGAGCATAGACCTGACAACACAGTCCCTACGACCAGCTTCACTATCTCTACTTCTGGACCGGACAAATGCGTCCCTTCGACCAGCCCACAATGGCATGGACCGGACAACACCGTCCCTTCGACCAGCTTCACTACCTCTACTTCTGGACCGGACAAATGCGTCCCTTCGACCAGCCCACAATGGCATGGACCGGACAACACCGTCCCTTCGACCAGCTTCACTACCTTCACTTCTGGACCGGACAAATGCGTCCCTTCGACCAGCCCACAATGGCATGGACCGGACAACACCGTCCCTTCGACCAGCTTCACTACCTTCACTTCTGGACCGGACAAATGCGTCCCTTCGACCAGCCCACAATGGCATGGACCGGACAACACCGCCCCTTCGACCAGCTTCACTACCTTCACTTCTGGACCGGACAAATGCGTCCCTTCGACCAGCCCACAATGGCATGGACCGGACAACATCGTCCCTTCGACCAGCTTCACTACCTCCACTTCTGGACCGGACAAATGCGTCCCTTCGACCAGCCCACAATGGCATGGACCGGACAACACCGTCCCTTCGACCAGCTCTACCATTTCCATCTCTGAACCGAACAACGTCTTAGTGCCCTTCCATTTGTCAGGCGTCCCTTCGACCAGCCGTTATCTTCTTCTTCTTAGCGTGTCGATGGCAATCTAAATTAAGTCAGCCCAGAATTCAGCTACGCGTTGAGCGTTGTCAGTAGCGTCCATTAGTTCTTGTAACGTGCAGGCATTAGGGCACGCAGGACATGTCAACAAGTGTGCCATAGTTTGAGGAACGGAACCACATTTGCACTCTAGGTTGGAATTGTTTAAAAATCCCCACCTGAGCAGGTTTTCCTTGCTTCGACCAACTTCGGTCCGGAGTCTATTCAGGGACTTCCATCCAGGTTGGCCACGGCAACTTGTGTCCAGGCGGAAGGTTTTCAGCGGGAGGGACGAATGGGATGGGTAGGCAAGCACTGTCTCGCCACAGTTTGAGCCGTGTCTTAGACCGTTCGCCAGATAGTGGAAGCACACACTTCAGGAAGCTTTTTGGACTTTTAAGCCTTTGTCCCACTAGCTTACTGTTGTGCATAACGTGCCGTGCATCGCTGCTCATTTTATACCTTTCATTGGAGCTTGCCACCGCTCTGCGAACATCTGGTGGCGCTATGCCTGCCAGCGGATATAACACCTGGAGCGGCGTCGCTTTGAGACAACCAGTGATGATCCGGCATGTTTCATTCAAAGCGGTATCCACTAATTTTGCGTGGGCTGAACGACTCCATACGGGGCACGCGAATTCTCCACATGAAAAAGCTAGCGCCAGTCCAGAAGTCCGCATGACATCAGGTGAAGCACCCCATTTATAGCACACAAGACGTTGCAAGATATTATTGCGAGATTGCACTTTCTGCTTGATGTTCTTGCAGTTTTTACTAAATGTGAGTGATCTGTCCAAAGTAACACCAAGATATTTTGGGAAGCAACTGTGCTCGATAGATACACCGTCCCAAACGATGTCAAGTTTTCGACCCGCCTCTCTATTACGAAGATGGAATATGCACGACTGGGTTTTGCTCGGATTGGGCCTAAGCGAGTTAGCGTGGTAGTAGTCAGCCAAGATTTCAAGAGCGCCAGACAAATAAACCTCGATCTCGTCGAAAGTTAGGGCCTGCGCTGTAAGCGCCAAATCATCTGCGTAGAGAAAGCGAGACGTATTCGGTATGGATGGCTGGTCGTTGGTGTAGATGTTAAAAAGCAGCGGTGCTAGGACACTACCTTGAGGTAAGCCGTTTTTTTGCGCCCTCCAACGACTTTTGTCTGCGAGTAGATGGACCTGGAAACGGCGGTTATGTATAAGTTCACGGAGTATCCGCACGAAGTTTCGGTCGTTGGTCATGGTCTGTACCTTCCACAACAGACGCCTGAGGTTCACCGTATCATAAGCAGCGGATAAATCCACGAATACCGTACCTGTGACCATTCCTGCTTCGAATCCATCCTCAATGTGTTGCACGAGTTTGAGGGTCTGGCTGCAACAAGACTTGACGGGTCTGAAACCAGCTTGCTCTGGGATAAGTTTTGGGTCAATAAGGACCATAAGTCGTTTCAGCAAGAGTCTCTCGAATAGCTTGTATGTATGACATAGCAGAGATATTGGACGAAAGTTTTTAGGATCGTCTGCTGCTTTACCCGGCTTTGGTATTGCTATCACCTTTGATTTCCTCCAGAGACGCGGTACAGAAGCTGATTCCAGACAATTGTTGTATAGCTGCAATAACCAAGACACAGCAACTGGGCCCAACTGTTTTATCTATAGCCGTTATCATGTATGACGACGTGGACCGGACAACCCTTCAATCACCACTTAACCGACCCCTCACAGGCCACATCATCGAACTCTAATAGGCCACACATGCAGCGCAGTGCTTCCATTCGGAACGTCGACCAATATAAGTCAGTCCCTCAGACCAAGTGGTTTAAAAATGTGCTAGCGGTGAGTCGCTAGCACATTTTTAAGCTCGTAACTGAAACCTTTATATCCGGCTCTATTTTTTCTCCACCAATACCCATCTCCAACTTACAGGTATCTATTATGGTACATCGATCCTCACAAGTCAGCTCTTAAAAACCCATACAACTCGTTAAATAAGTCACACAATTGACTGTGTGAACCACAGCGGTCTCAGTATCCCCTCATCATTAGATGATCCATCTCCCATTACACAAACCGCCATCTCGGCCGTCTTCAAACCATAACTATAATATCTCAAAGAATCTGGGATATCATTCACACACGGCCACCCGATTCAGTTTCCAAACTAAGCAAAGCCAGCACCACGGAAAACTTACAACTGTTACAACACAAACAACACCTTTCCCCTGCCAGCACATACCTACATACATAAACAACTACACTTCATGCACACAGATATCACGCCAACCGGTCAAATCCCCCAACTCAAAAGCTTCCACCGCTCCCGGGCGTCACACGCAGTTTTTTGCAAACCAAATTACTAGACCAATCAATGCTTTTTAACTCAAATCTGTCATTATCCAAAACACTAGTTATGATGAAGTAGCCCTTGAATTTTCTATTCAATCTAGTTGGCATCCCTCGCCACACGTTATGAAGACAAAACTACCTTTAAAGAACGGTTCCGTTGCCGCCTCACAACGGTTGAAACCCTCCACTTTTGAACCAGCTGCACGTGCAATGTTCCAAATTTTGTTTATAACTAACTAAACGAAATTCATGGTCGGGATGCGAGGTCACACCAACTACGCGTACCGATCGCGATCGTATACCAAACATAAGTTCTGTTGGTGTGCAAACTGTAACCCCAAACCATGTATCATTCAAAGTCAATTGAACTTCTGGAAGCCCATCACGCCATGCTCCTCTCTAAGGCTACTCTCATCCATCACAAGAATACAGTTCACCGCGCGCATGAACCACTCCACCCGACCAGTAGAGCCAGCAGCTATGAGGTGAAACCCCATACTATGGTCACTACAAAATTGTTTGGAGTCTGCTCCCAAGCAACATCTGCCCCAATCCGCAATAATCCTTTTCGGATCATCAATCACGCAAACAGCCTTTCCCAACGTTCTGAGCACACTAGCTGCATCCAGAGGCGCAGTATATTCAAGAACTTACCTAGTAAAATAGTTTATCATAACTGAAGAGTACTTCCTACCATCGCTCCCGCCACCAAGCCTCCCCGCGATGTCTGCACTAATTGTGTACCACGGTGCAGGCACCATAGGTACAGTTGAGCCTGCTATACTCCGAGCAGCCCCTAAGAGCTAGTGTCGTAGTGAAGTTCTAACCGTAATTCAGGGTAAATATTGTGGCGCGCGGTGGGTCAGAGGATTGGAAAAGAAACTAGCGTTTTCAAGGGAACTTAATCGGCATTGACAGTAACTGTTGGCTCACCGCCAAGATCACGGAACGCACACACACTCCAGAGTCCCGGCGACCAGCTCCCGTTAAAAAGTCGACACGTGGCGCTCTTCAGAGCACCCGTAACGAGCACTGCCAAAGCCCTGAATTACACGACCTACTTCACAATGTGTAGGGAACACTTGGCACCGTTCACCCTCACTGATCACTTGCACCCGTTCAGTCCTCTACCCATACTTACACCTCTCAACTCGCCCTCAATCTCACCCGAATCAAACTCACCGTTCTACTTTAACATTCCGTCCATATACCCTAAATTGTTCCAAACTTCAAACATTTCGAAAGTCATATCTTTCTTTCGGAAAATCCTCGCTTATATAACAGATTAATCGTAATGTTTTCGTCCCCGTCTCCACCCATCTCACTCTCTTTAATCTGGAAACATCTATTGTCAATTTTTGCATTAAGAACTTTGTAGGTCCTTTTCATCAGCCATCCATTCTCCTCTGTTCCGGCATTATGTAGAACATTCTAACGATTTTCCAAAAGCCTCCAAAAACCCTTACTGGTACCAAGGTTCGAAGCCTGAATGTGACAATATTATTAACACATGTACTGAAGTGAGAATCTGAATTATGTATCTTTTCATGAGTTTCCGTCCACTGGACGCTACCCTTGAATTTTGTAATGGGATACAAAGGTCCGAATATTTACGTAAATTCCCATATACATTTTCTAAAATATGAAGCGAAAAGAATTGTCTCATTTGAGATGCGGTTTAAGGAGTTGTCGCGTCTAATGCCCCAATTTTAAGAGAGTTTGGTCTAATATTACCAGTTACTAAATGACGATAACGAAGTCATCGGTAAACGACGCCTTTCACAAAACTAGTACACGTTATGGTAGTGCCAGTCATCAAGCCACCGCAATTTCCTACAATATTCTACCTATTAAGAAGGGCTCAGAAAAGCAGTCATCCGGAATTTTATGAAATAAGAAGGTCGTTGTAAAATCACCTGTTTTCACTATACTAGAAATATGTATGAGATGTGCATTGCGCTTCACCCTTTTCTATTTCTTTCAAATACACGAGATCCGAACATTGATTACCCAGAAAGTCCAAAGAGATTACATAATATAATCACCAAGCAATTTGAACTACTGTCAAGGAAAATGGAATTCTCTCACCCAGTGCTGTCACCAGAGTCCCTCTCGAAGCGTCTTGTTCACAAACATTAACTTTTTTTTTGTTGTTCCACCGCCAATATATTTGTCAGGTAACGTGATCTCGATATCGCCTGGTTTTCCATAGACATATTGTTATCTTTTAACATCGGGCCTTGTCTCGGGGATGTAGACTGGTGGTTTAGCGCTGCTTGCACAAGCAGTATTCCTAAAATCGCCGGCGGCAGTCCGTTTCTCTGTATCCAGGTCCGCCACAAAATTGACATTTTCCACAACAACGCCTATCGGACAAGCGAAGTCTCCTAAGTGTCGAAGTCGTGCCCAACAGAACTTTATGATTGGCGTTGTAATGAGATTGCTCCGAGTGCACTAAATAGCTATGCTTTATTCTTTATTATCTGACAGTTTAACTCGCGACGAATCAGCCCATCCTTCTGGCATAATACCGATATTACATAAGAAGCAATTGCACATTTATACCTTCGGCTTTCTTTCTATGAAATTTCATAAGTATAGCGGATTCGCTTGCCGTTTCCTTAATTCCAATTTGGAAACGCATGATTTCGTCGAAATAATGAAGAATGAGTTTAGTTTTCGTAAACTTGGCTAACAATGTCTGCTTTACCAAGTGTCACACTATTTTAAGGACTTGGTTAGCACCAACAACAGTAGGACACCTTTCAATTGTTTGCTCTTAATAATCAATTCGGACACATAGCATCAACCCTCCACGTCTTCGTAAGTATCATCCAGATTAAAATTTATTGGCTGCACTGTACTTGCGCTGTTAGAACTCGGTTGCTAAGCAACCGGTAAACATGATGGTTAAACCACCAAACTGCACAACAATTTGCTCGCACTTTCACCACCAGGTGCTCTTCTCCCATCAGTGGGCTGGGCTTGGGATCCCACTTCTGATAACGCGTCTGGGGTATACGGAGACATGCCTGGAACACTATTTTCCTAATTTATCATTTATTATTAGGTGAGGTTATGCAGGCAGTTAATTTAAAAATATAGGCGGACTTCACTTCCTTAGCAATCAATTATTCAGCAAAATCAATCAACTATGTTTAATGCGTCACCAAATCACTAATTAATTTAGATTTTAATTTCAATTACGGCGATCCGTCGATAATATGCGACCAATATAACGTCTCCAAGCAATAGTGACGTTAAGATGGCCGCCCGTTCGCCGTTCCACCAGAGTGACAACGACCTATCACTCTTATCCATGCAGTTCTGTTGGTAGCGCCACGGCTATGCGGCTGCGCCGTCAAACTCATATCGTTTCCCACTTATCTTATTTATTTCAGTCAGTCAAAATATGTTCGAAAGGTTTATAAGATAAAAGGCGCCTAGTAACAATTCATCATAATAAAGTAATCATGAAAGGATTGAGACATTTTATACATTGTCCTTTTTATACTATTTAGTATCTATAACAAAAAGCATTATATAGTATTATTAGTATCTAAAATAATCCGTTGTAAACGTATTTTGTTACTTATTAGTGTTTTCTACACTCTAATTTGGTTTATTCTCCTAATCTCCTTGCTCTGCGTAGTTTCTTACATTATCTTTGGTCTGTTATAGTTTGTTGCAAATGTTGCAATGTATAATGTACTCTGTGGTTAATCATATTCTCTTTGGCTCTTCACTTGGCCTGTGAGATAAGTTTAATTAAATTGTTCCTTTTTGTGAAGAAATTAACGCAGCGTAGCTATTATTCATTCCCTTCAATATGTATCTTCGTTATTACTTAAACGAGAAAGGCGATAGGCAATACACATTGGCCGTGAGTATGGATATTCATATAACCTCTACTCTCACGTGTTTGTTTACTAATATTTGCGCGACAGTTTACTAGTTTCTTAATTTGTAGTACCTAGCAATTATTTTCATTTTCAGACCATCGATCCAGTTGGCAAGCCCACATTATCAGCACACCCAGGTAATTACGCTTGTTTTAAACTCACCACAAATTGTTACCGAATTAATAGAATTTTATTACAAGCTACATGAATCTTTTCCTCACATCCAAGGCTACAATTATATAGACCACTTAATGACAAGCGGTTACCATAGTGCTTGCAACGCACATGACTCTGAATCACGCGCAGGCACCGCAAATGAATTTAGTTTTACAATAAGTCCAAGCTATTATAGTTTGCAGTTTTATTAATGACAAAGTTTCTGATAGTCAAATTTAAGGCCAAAAGCGATTCTTGGCCATACCAACTTCCAGTGGGAGTGCATTCCACAGGAAAGTAACTAGAAAGTACTAAATAAAGAATGAAGAGAGAATGCCCTAACCATAAATAATAATATCCAGGGATATTATTCACATATGGTCATCAATCCCAAAATAAGCAGAGCTTGCACTTCGGGAACCAGATAACTGTTATACTGCATATATACTAGTTTTCTTTTGTAAATACTTACACAGATATTTACTCCCAGACTGAGGATAAACATACAAGATTTTGCTCACAAATATCAGTCCTGGAGCTCTACCGGCTAAGTCGCCGAACATCGATTTCTTAAATGGTGTTCAAATAAATAAAGGTCAAAAATTACTTATTAATAGTTAAATCGGCTTCAACGTTGACAATCGATTCTGGACCATTTATGACATCACATGTGGTCATGGATGCCGATTATCGATTGATTAATTCATTTTTAACCTTTATTTATTTGAACGCCATTCATGAAAACTATGTTTGGCGACTTAGCCAGTAGAGCCCCTGGTTAGCAATTGATACCACAACCAGTGGGGTGAAAGGCAAGTATCTACCAACCATGCCAACCCACCAGTTAATATCTCTTATGCTTTCCATTAAAAGAGTCACTTTCATGATTTCATTAAAAAGGTTGAGGCTTAAGGTTGCATTTAGTTCGAAACCTTACCTTAGTTTAAGCTTACCATCTCTCTCATACATATGACTGGTGAAAGTTGCCAACAAGCTGCTATATGCTTATGGTAAGGTGAGCATTGGTGTTAGTTATTCCTTCTGCTTTAATCATGCTAAAATGTTTACCAACTTTTTCAAAACAATGTTTTATTGTATCATCGGAAACTTTACCAAGATGATAGTCACTGAGACAGCATATCCAGGCTCAGTATAAGTATAAAACAGCACACTGTTAGTTGTTCTGTGTAAACACAAAGGTGAGTACTGAGGTGAGTTCCTTAACCAACACCAAATGTGCTGTCAAACTATTATAATATTGTGCCTGGAATGTATGCCTTTTGATGTATATCACTCTTAGCCAACTTGAGAAAAAATAGAATTTTTGTAGTTAAAACTTCTTTAGCAGCGTTGTACCCTTTTTTGGGTTGGATAAAAAATTTTAAACTGGTGACAGGACACATGACCTAATCGAATATTCAGAAGACTGAGGTTAATTCATATTGACCGTTTATACACTCACATGACCACAGCATATTTGAAGTGAAAACTTCTTTAGTGGTGTTGTGCCAGTGAACGCAAATAAACATGGAAGCATTACTTCAAGGAAACTAAGCGCAAATTTTGACCCAATATCCCAATCAAACTGACACAACGGAATACCGCTCAGATACACCTTTTAAAAGTAGACTTTATGACGTCAAGTTCGAGTCTAAATTACCATGTTCATGACATTCGCCGAGGGATGGTTCATGTTATAAAGTGCAACGAAAATAATTCACAAGAATTATGATAAAATATACAGTATCTTGAACTTTACGCTAAGAGTTTTTCTAAGATCTTTAAATAGAGCAGTATTTGGCAATAATGGGTTTATTTGCTATGATAATAGGTAAATAAAACAAATTTGTGACCAATTATTCACTAATTATTATTTACAATTTCCGTAGGTATACATAACACTTAAGTACTACTTTTTAGGGCCCCCTTCACTTCTTTATCCATCCGTCCGTCTGTCTGTCAATACCCTTTATCTTGAAAACGCGTGGACGAATCGACTTGAAATTATAGGTGATCTAGATATGCAGGGTTACTTGTAAAATACCAACAACCTCGCAGGACTAGGAAGCTAACACCATAAGCAACAACTTACTCTACGGGCATCGCAAAGATTACGCAAGCCGCCTGGTTACATATTATTTACGATGCACGTAGAGTTATAAACATTCAAGTGGTAAATTAATTAATATAGACTTTTTACAAAAACAAATACAAATTATAAAAATTCGTAAAATAAATGTTGTTGCTTATGGTTTTAGCTATCTAGTCCTGTGAGGTAATTGGTGCTTTACAAGTTACCCTGTAAATATATAAATAAAATTGAATTGAATTAATTTCCAAACGAACCGTTTTCGTCCATAGTTCTCTTCGCTTTAGATCGAGTGGAAATTTGAAGAAACCAAGCTGTTTGAATACCACCATTACCATTCTTTGTGCATACCCTAAAGATGCTGAGTATTTTATCTAAGATTAAAATAAATGTAATAAATAAAAAAAAATCGTCATAATTTTTGTGTAGATAAATAAATTGATTCGTTTGCATAACAACATCACCATATATTTTGTGTCAATTTGATTGACTTCATATTTAATAAAATTTAAATATATAGCGATGTACTTACTCGTAATAACTAATTCCAACACATTTGTTATGCAAATGAGATTTACCACTTCACCGCACAGGAAGGCATTTTTGGAAATTAAACACGCTGAAACTAATAACTGACAGACATTGATGCCTGTAGTGCGCAAACTCGGTCCCACTCGGTCCGCGGCACAATTTTTAAGCCCCGCCTACCGCGGCACAATCTGCGTTGGGTCATTTTCGTGAGCTAGGAATGCTTCCATGTTTATTGCGTTCACTGTGTTGTGCACTATTTTTTAAAATTATGTTAGATTTTATACAACCAACTGCCTAACCAAATATAGTTCTATTTTTTAAATTTATTTCCACTGCTGTCTGCAGTCCCTAAAGACAGCCCTGCATGTTTTCTATGAAAATAAATATAATGTATTATTATGTGCAAATCATTCACTGTTAAATGTGAAGTCTAATCCTAGTCCAATGTCAGACGACTCATAGACTTGAATTTACACAAATGGGTTTAATGTTCTCATTGGATTTCTTATTTTGTGATATATTATGTGCCATTCATTAGAATAGTGATGTAGCACCAATCAAAATATCTTTAGTAAATTTAGAATATATTCCATCAATTAAATTATTCAGTTAATAAGTGGATATTCTTGCTGTCATGCCAGGGGCTCTACCGGTTAAGTCGCCGAACATCGATTTCTTAAATGGTGTTCAAACTTCGGCTTCAATGTTGACAATCGATGCCGGACCATTTATGACGTCAAATATGCTCATGTAAGCCGATTTAACAATTGATTAAGTCATTTTAGGGGTTCTGTAGCCAAATGGCAAAAAACGGATCCCCTATAGATTCGTCATGTCTGTCTGTCTGCCCGTCCGTATGTCACAGCCACTTTTTTCCGAAATTATAAGAGCTCTACTTTTGAAACTTGGTAAGTAGATGTATTCGGTGAACCGCATTAAGATTTTTACACTAAAATAGAAAAAGAACAATAATTTTGGGGGGTCCCCATACATAGCAATGAAACTCGAAACATTTTTTTTTATCGTACCCATACATGTGGGGTGGGTGCCTATGAATAAGTCTTCAAAAATGATATTGAGGTTTCTAATATCATTTTTTTCTAAAATGAATAGTTGCGAGAGATACTTCCAAAGTGGTAAAATGAGATTTGACTAATGAATCCATATAAAGCGGTCTTAAATTATTGACTAACCGGCAAATATCGTATTTCATTATTATTTACTTAAATTTATAGCATATTCAATTCAATTTTTCCATAATAGCTTATGTTGATAAAAAACCACACATTTCGCCGGTGTCAATTTATAGCATAGATTAGGCAAAACATTGATATCGACATAATGTAAAGAAATCATTATTTTATAAAAAACTTGTTATAGAAATAACTAGGCTACAGCTACGTCATACATACCTACTAGGTAAAAAATGGTCGGAATTTTAATGCAAAATTTTAGTTTTGTATCTTAAAAAATATTTATATATTTTGTTGCTTATTTTTTTTTTTAATTATTAATAAATCATACTCAATTGCGTGATTTTATGTTACTTTTTTGCCAATGATTATACAATCTAGCAGGAGAAGCTGGAGGCATGATAATACAACCACCCCTCCACCCCCTTCTAGTCACTTCTTTTTCTTCCTACACTTCCTAGTCCTTTAACGTTCCCATTCAAAATAAATAAAATAAAAAAGGTTTTTATTCACGTAGACTTAAAAAAGCGCTTGTAAATAGTCGGAACATTTTTGTAGTAATATATAATTATTTCGAGGTACCTACGCTACGTATAGATATTTAGGCGTCCCCCACATTTGGCGTGCGCGATCCTCGGGCGTGCGAGCTGCACGGACGCAGTGCGCGCGCTACACGCGCGCTGCGCGAGCGTCGAGTGTTGCCGCCGTGTGACGTGCACGCAGCGTGCGCGCAACGCGCGCGCGGCGCTCGCCTTGGCGTTTAACCCCCTTCAGACAAGTCAGTCACAATTTGGCCAGTGCCGTGTTAGAACACGTCAAGAACGCGACTCGAGCGCAGCGCGCGCGCTGCGTCCGTGCAGCTCGCACGCCCGAGGATCGCGCACGCCAAATGTGGGGGACGCCTTAGGTTCACGGATTGTATGAAAACATTTTGATTTTTTTTATTTATAATAGTATTAGCTAGCTTATATTAAGTTATTGCTAAAGAGATCATTGTATAGGTTTAATTGAGGTAATTTAAAGTTTTAGCTACTTTACTACATAATTAGTCTATATTCAGGTACGAATTTAATATTATGTTCATATTTCCTATTATAGGGATATCTATACTCTCTTACCCTTTCGTGTCTTAGTCATACTGGTAATGACGTCAGTATGACAATACGTCAGAAACATGATTTTATTGTTTTATCCCAATCCATATACAACGTTAAAGGACTGATTAGAAAGGAAGTGGCTGGAAGTGGAATTAGATGATAATAATACAATGATTGTACAAGTAGGTATGTGGCCATTACAAAATGTCCCCGAAGATATCCCATTTTCTGTACCTTCTGAGCCTTTCCACAAAAGTTTCAATTTTGAGATTGTTTTCTTGCTTGTTGAAATTACACCAGATTTTTTTACAATGTCACACAGATCATCCTAGCCCCAAACTAAGCAAAGCTTGTACTATGGGTACCAGGCGACGATAAACATACTTATATAGATATATATATACATAGAAAACATCCATGACTCAGAAACAAATATTCGTGCTCATCACACAAATATTTGCACTTACCGGGATTCGAACCCAGGACCACCAGCTTCGGAGGCAGGAGCACTACCAACTAGGCTATGATGAATGGCGGGTGGGAAGTCATGAAATAATAATAATATCCTGGGACATTATTTACACACGGCCATCTGATCCCAAACTAAGCAGAGCTAATGCTATGGAAATCAGATAACTGATATATTACATATACTACTTTTGTAAATACAATTTACTTATATAGATAATTACACCCAGACTCAGGACAAACGGACATGTTCATGCACACAAATCCTGGGTGGGAATCGAACCCACGACCTCTGGCGTGAAAAGCAAGCGTTTGCCAACCACGCCAATAGGTCCGTCATCGAAATTGAAAGAAACATGCCCAATTATTTTATAGTGTTTTAGTAATATTTTTAGTAAAATTTTGTTGTACTGAATAAAAATTTATAAAAAGAGATAAAAACAATGTAATCTAGGCTTAACTCTATAAAGCTCAATGTTTAGGGTTCTGTACCAACATGGCAAAAAGAAACCCTTAATTTTTAGCTTTGATCATCACACCAACAAATCCCAGCAGCTAAGTTTCTGATAATAGCGCTGTGACATTTTGAATAATTTAAATATTACTTACCCAACCATGTTACACACAGATAATGTTTATATTTCATTTGGAAAAGAGACTAAAGTGCGAGGTCAACATTTTAAAATCTGGATAGCTGTAAGTTCAAATAGGGTTTTATGTATATGAAAGAAATTAATTAATTAGGGTTTGATTTAGTAATTAATTGATTGTTGTGCATTATATTTATTTAATACTCTGTTCTTATGGACCGTGAGAATGAGAATGGGTACAGTCTGCTTGAGATATGTTTGGAATGGGGTCTTTGTGTTACAAATACTATGTTTGAACATAAAAGAATCCATATGTTTACACGAGAGAGGAAAAATATGAGAAAGAGTATGATTGACTTCGTGATTGTAGATGAAAGACTGAGAAAGAATGTTCTAGACACAAGAGTCTATCGTGGGACCGCAATCCATACAGACCACTTTCTGGTAATGAGCCGAATAAGTGGTCTATTCAAAGGATGGCGCCACCGAATCCCTGAGACTAAAAGTGTACTAGAGAGAATAAAAGTAGAGGAACTGCAAGAGGAGGAAGTGGCAGATGAGTACAAAAGTAAGTTGGTTGAGAAGTTTGAGGGATCTGAAGACATAAGAGAAGTAGAAGAGCTATGGAAGGTAGTCAAAGAAGGTGTGGTGAGTGTAGCTGGTGAAGTATGTGGTGTAATAAAGAGAAGAAGAGGAAGAAAGATGAAGAATATTTGGTGGGATCAAAGTGTACAAAAAGTTGTATGTGAAAAGAAGAAAGCGTGGTTAGACTGGCTAGCCACCAGAGCAAACGAACGAATGCATAAGGCGACGAATGACGATATAGAAAGGGCCTGGAATGATTATAGGAAAATGAAAGGAATTGTAAAGGATGTGGTGAACGAAAAAAAAAAATGAACAAAAGGATAATTTTGATAGAAGGTTGTCTAAGGATTTTCAGACGAACATTAAGTTTTTCTGGAAATCCGTTAGATCAGTAAGAGGCATAACTCAACCTCAGAACTGAAATCCATACGAGACCAAGATGGAAATATAGTGAAAGGGGAAGAATGCGTGTTAAAACGTTGGAAGGAGTATTTTGAAAGTTTGAATGTAAGAGGTGTAACAGAGAGTGAACGTAGTTCACTAAGTATAGACAAGAACAAATGTAAAGATGACATTGGTATGGATGAGATTGTGAAAGCTATTAAGGGTATGAAATCAGGTAAGTCACCAGGGTATGACAGGATAACTTCCGAGATGCTGAAGGCTGGACATGGCGTCATAGCGAGTCAGCTGTGCAGCCTTTTCAATTTATGCTACCACCGGCCAAGTGCCAAGTGATTGGTGCAAGGCTGTCATCGTACCTCTTTACAAAGGGAAAGGCTCACGGCAAGACTGTAAAAACTATAGGGGCATTAGTCTGCTCAGCGTCGTTGGTAAATTGTATGCAAAAGTATTGGTTGAAAGAGTTGTGGAAGAAACCGATGCGAAAATATGGGATGCACAGGCGGGTTTTCGGAAAGGATTGGGATGCACGGATCAGGTATTTTCTCTGCGAAGCATAGTAGAGAAGTTTTTGGGCAAAAACCAAAAGGTTTACTGTGCCTTCGTAGACTTAGAAAAGGCCTACGATAGAGTGTTGAGGAGTGAACTATGGTCGGAACTGTACCTTGTTCAAGCACTGAAATCTCTTTATAGGGATTCCAGAGCTTGTGTGAGAATTAACGGGTCATACACCGAGTGGTTTAGCATCCAAAAGGGTTGTTGGCGCTGTAGACCTTCATTTGCTTATATTAGAATTACATTCATAATAAAAGTCAGTCGCTCAATACACTTGCAACGATACTCACGTCTTTTCTTTAAAAATCCAAGTACAACCCAAATTCAACCTTATCGTAATCAACATATGGTCGCAATCGCGCCGGATCGTACTAACTACGGAGCGGTCGACACCTGGCCGCTAGAACAAAAGAAACGCATTCCATTGCGATAAGGATTCTCCGAGTGCTACCTTTTTCAACACTTGTTATGATACTTAATAAATTATTTTAAAATACGAACAAATAACAAGTTTGTTTACGGTTTTACAACATTTAAATTGTAGACTTTTATAATAAAATGGCCACTACGCAAGATCAGCAACAATACCTGTGTATATTGGAGGATGGTGCGAATCTACTACGAAAACTCAAGTAAATTTGAAGAAGTGCCCTAAAACTCGTTTAACAAAAGGCTACACAGAAGCACGTCTGGAAATAATTGAGGAGTATTGGACGTCTTTCAAGAATGCACACGATGGGCTAGTGAGGATCACACCCACTTTTACCATACTTTTTAAACGAAGAGTTCTTTATTTACGAAGATTTATACAACGTGTTACAAGGCGACCTAAAAGATATGCTTACATCTTTGTCGGAACAGTCGTCGGCGGAGTCAAGGTCAGCAAATACAAGTGTGTATGATTCATATCTCTCCAACAACATGGTACATTTGCCGAAAATACAGTTACCAAAATTTTGTGGTAACTATGAAGGATGGCCAGAATTCAAGGATTTATTTACTTCTTTGGTGCACGATAACAATAACCTCAGTGATGTACAGAAATTACACTATTTGAAGACCACTGTATCAGGTGAAGCTGAAGCCTTATTGAAACACATAGTGACGTCCAGTAATTATCCTACTGCATGGACTATTTTAAATACAAGGTATGGAAACAAACGTATTATTATAAATTGCATAATGATAATGCATTATTATAAAAGAAAATGACTTCTCAATCAGCTGTTCGATTAAAAGGCTTACTAGATACGACTACTGAGTGTATAAATTACCTTAAAAATTTAAAAGTTAGTGTTGACTCTTGGGATCCAATAATAATATATCTTCTTGTTCAGAAGATGGACCCACAGACACATAAAAGCTGGGAGGAATATGCTTATCGAGAAGACCGTGAATCTTTACCTAATTGGAACGACTTAACAAAGTTCATGGAGTCTACGTTTCGTACCTTGGAGTTAGTTACAGCCAATAATATTACAAGAGAAGTAAAACAAGTTAAAGAACGTTCATATCATGTTGCTACGCCAGCTAAAGAAAAGACATGCATAATGTGCAACGACAACCACACATTGTGTCATTGCAAGAATTTTATAAAGATGGAACCTAGCCAAAGAAGCGAATATGTTAAAAACAAACATTTATGTTTTAACTGTCTAGTACCAGGACATTCAGTAACGAGATGTAGAATTCCAGTGTCCTGTCAAATCTGTCATCGACGCCATCATTCTCTGCTACATGAGACCAAGAGAACAGAACCAACGGATACACCGAGAACTTCATCACCGTTTGCTTCACAGCATGTAGTAGAAGGAGAAACAGTTCAAATGAACACAGTGATCGCGTCTCATTTTACAACTAGACAGGGAGTAGCATTATTAGCAACTGCTGTAGTGAAAGCGATAAATCCACAAGGTCAAATTATTGACTTACGCGCGCTAATAGATCAAGGTTCTCAAGCTACCTTTATAAGCGAAAAGGCGACTCAACTTTTGAAGCTGAAACGAACACCAGTCAATGGAAGCGTCGTAGGAGTGGGATCTACGAGAACCAAAATTAAACATGTAGTACAGTTTCAAATAAAATCACAGTGGGACCATAATTATGTATTACCAATCCAGGCCTACGTGATGTCAAACCCATTAACAACAAAAATACCTAACAAAGCAATTGTTACACAACCATGGCCTCACATCGACGGTCTTCACATGGCTGATCCTAGTTACTGCATACCAGGATCGGTAGATCTCCTGTTGGGGGTCAAAGATTACGCACAAATTATACAACCAGATTTAATAAAGGGTCCACCAGGAACCCCAATTGCACAAAAAACAACACTAGGCTGGATACTTTTCGGAGATATCCATAAACAACCACGAGAGGATACTTACGTGGTAATGCATCACCAATTTGATGTCGATGAAGTATTGAAGTCAAATTGGGAAATAGATACCGACAATGACAGATATTTAACGAAAGAAGACAAGATTTGTGAAGAAATTCACGATAAAACTACAACTAGAAACGCCGACGGCAGACACATAGAAAAGTTACCATTCAAAATATACAGTCCACAAATACTCGAAGAAAACACAAAAGAAATAGCTAAACAAAATTTTCTGCAACTAGAGCGAAAGTTTAAGAGATCACCAGACCTGAAAAAAGAATACACTAAAGTGATAAATGATTATGAAGAGCAAAGTCACAAGGAAAATATACCTGAGAAAGAAAAGGAAAACAAAAGATCAGTCTACTTACCTTACCACGCTGTAATTCGAGATGATAAAGAAAGCTCTCGAGCACGAGTTGTTTTCAATGCTTTCTGCAAAAGCATCAATAATGTTTCGTTAAATGAAGAATTATTGGCGGGACCGCAGCTGCAAGAAGATTTACGTAACCTTCTAATGAGATGGCGCATGAAACACATTTGTTTCATGGCAGATATTACACAGATTTTAGTGACAAAAGAAGATGCAGATTTTCAAAGAACCATGCACGCTTATTCATCTGTTTTCTATGTTAGAACTGAAACATCCTATCAAAAGAGTAACACACAAATTATTGCTGCTAAATCACGATTTTCGCCTTTAAAAACCATTTCTTTGTCACGACTTAAGTTATCTGGAGCGTTACTACCATCTAAGAAATGTGATTTGTGCTGGAGAGGTCCAAAGTGGTTATCTGAAAAGAAAAGAAAGATCAGTAAACAAAAGATTATTAAAACAGACATAGAAATGAGATCAATAAAGGTTAATACTTACCACAACGCAGAACAACAAAAATCATATTTAACTTTACAAATAACAAATATTGACAAACTATCGAAACTACTGGAAACTGTTACATATTGTATGAGATTCTTAACCTATAAGAAACACAAAAACATTAGATAATATTGGGCTAACTACACGAGAATTAGAAGACTCACTGATGATATGCATTAAAAGGGACCAAGAACAAATTGAAAGTTTAACAGTAAATATCTACAACGGTGACAGATAAAAGTTCTTTGATATATTTGAGCCCATATTTAGATAATAGGAATATCCTCAGGGTGAGCGGTCGCCTAAGAAATGCAAACTTACCCGATGAGAGAAAACATCCAATAATTCTTGGAAATAAAAGGCCATTCACACCTTTATTAATAGCAGACGCACACAATAAAACGCTTCACGGAGGAGTCCAGCTGAAGTTACTTACGTAATAAATACTTGATTCTGAAAGTTAAATCACAAGCCAAGAAACATGTTCACAAGTACGAGCGGTATAAGATACCACATAAAAAATGTTATTAGCCAATTATTAATTTAGGTTTAATTCACATTACATGCTGTACAATTTTGCTAAATTCACACGTTCACAATTGTTTAATTGTTAATTATTAATTGTTGTTTGTGTTATTTTCACCAATTTAAAGTCGTTTTTATTGTTTGTATAATATCAACTATTTAAGAACAAAGCCTGCTTATTAGTATAGATGATAATTTTTTAAAAGGCACTTACAGTCCTTTTGGTGGGCGGTATGTTGGCGCTGTAGACCTTCATTTGCTTATATTAGAATTACATTCATAATAAAAGTCAGTCGCTCAATACACTTGCAACGATACTCACGTTTTTTCTTTAAAAATCCAAGTACAACCCAAATTCAACCTTATCGTAATCAACAAGGGTGTTAGACAGGGATGTGTAGCGTCACCGTGGTTGTTTAACCTATTCATGGATAGCTGTTTAAAAGATTTGAAAGAAAGTGAATGCGGGGTAAGGATGAATGAGTTACTCATCAAATGTCTGCTTCACGCTGAAGATCAAGTTCTACTTGCATCATCGGCGGACGAGTTGCAGGTGATGGTAACAAGTATGCATGAATCTTTTGAAAGGAAAGGGATGAAACTGAATGTAGGTAAGACGAAAGTAATGGTATTTGAGAGGGATGAATACACGACAGCGTGTGATATTGTGATTGGAGGAGAGAAAGTCGAACAGGTGAATGAGTTTGTATACTTGGGAACTTTGTTTACGAGAGATGGGAAATATGAAAAAGATATCGTTAGAAGAGTAAATGCGGGGAACAGAGTGAATGGGGCACTACACGCCTTTATGAGTAGCCTGCAAGTATCAAAGAAGGCTCGACTAGCCGTGCACGATGGAATGTTAGTGCCAACTTTAATGTATGGAAGTGAAAGTTGGGTATGGCAGAAAAAGAATGAAAGTAAAATAAATGCAGTGGAAATGAGAGCTCTCAGAAGTATGTGTAGTGTGACTTTGAGAGACAGAATTCGAAATACTGATGTAAGAGAGCGTTGTGGTGTGAAAGAGGATGTAGTCACAAAGATTGAAAAAGGCATGCTGAGATGGTTTGGGCATTTAGAAAGGATGAATGAAAGAAGATTGACAAAAGAAGTATACCTGGCCTGTGTGAATGGGACAACCGGAAGGGGAAGACCACGTCGAACATTCTCTGACCAAATTGGAGATGTTCTCAAGAAAGGGCAGGTCAGAAGTACCCTAAACCGGCGAGCATGTATGAAGAATATAATGACAGTAATCGAGGCAAAAGAAGTACCTATGCAAAGATCGTGACAAATGGAAATCCGTTGTCTCTGCCTACCCCTCTTGGAAACAGGCGTGAGTCTATGTATGTATGTCTTATGGACCTTACCAATTGTGCATTAGGTATATAAAAATACGCTATTATATGTCATTATTAATCATCTTGTTTTTGGGAAATCATGAATTAGATAAATGCTTGACTTAACAATAAAATAATGTTTGAAAATAGGTAAACTTAAATTCGCAATTACGTATTTCGAATCATTTGCGTGTTTCAGTTTGTAAACAGCACATTATGTTAAATTTTATATAATCAAAATCAATCGCTTCGGTTTTAGTGACTTTGAATAATTTGCCATATGTTGGCAAGAGTAATAATGAGACAACAAGATGGTATTTTAGTCTGATTTATTTAAGATATAAAAAGGGTGATATAAAAAGGGTTTAAATACTAATGTTGTACGTGTAAATATTTTACGTACGTGTTAATTCTTTATTGCTAAGCTTAATCAATAAACGTGCCTTATTTAAATACGTGATATTATGTGCGATATACAGTCGCTACATATACACCCCCTTTAAAAAATTATATATTTATAATTCCTATCGTTGATTAAAAATATACAGTAATGTTTTAGTAATAATAACATAATATGTAACTAGTGACCGTAACCTTGCTGATGCAGAATATAATAAAAATTGCTGATGTTGTTTTGACACATTACACTGCCTTGGTCGATGCACTTGGTTTGTGCAAGCATATGCGCCATGACCTAGGTTAACCGTGGCATTTGTGTTGATTATTTCCCGCAAGCGTTTTCACTCTCCTGTCCACGGCCTTGAGAACTCCGTAGAGTAGGAGGATGCCCCGGGTGATTATAATTTGGCCTATTGCGATGTTTCTTGTCCACCGTAGCTCTTCCAGGATAAGGCTTTTTAGTTGGTCGGCTTCATTTTGGTTTAAGCAGCTGTCGGAGTTGTAGACGATTTGGTCTTTTGGAGCTTTGGTTGCCCATTGTTCTTTCGGAGATGCTGGCGATGAATGATGGCGTTTGTTAAAACACCGTGGGTATTTAAATGGGCAGAATACTTGCGTCAGCGAATACCGAATCGTACTACGGGTTTAACTGTCCGTCCTGACTTCGTGATGTACGTGTTCGAATTGTTTGATTTAATTTCTGAGGTAGGCACGTTTATAGTTTCACTGTTGATAACAAATGCTGGTTTTAATCTGTCTATTGATATTATTGTTTCCTTATCTCCAATCTTAATGGCATATGCTTTGTTCATTCTTTTTGTCACTGGGAAAGGTCCTTCATAGGGGGGTGTTAGACTTTTTTTTATTCTGTCGCATCGCACAAATACGTGTGAGCATTCCTTGAGCTCGGGATGAATGAAAATTGTTCGGCTTTGCTTCTTACGTTTTGGTACTGATATCATATGACTGATGTCCTTTTGAATATTTTTAACAAATTCTTCGTATGTAGAAAGTTGGTGTGATGATTCGAAAAAATCCCCAGGGAGTCTTATAGACGCCCCGTACGTCATCTCTGCTGCGCTATATCCTGTATCTTCGCGTACACAACTTCGCAAACCAAGTAGAACCGTAGGAATTTCTTTCATCCAATTAGCGTTAGATCCCTTTGTCATGAGCGCTGCTTTTAAGGTTCTATGAAATCTCTCTATCATTCCATTTGCTTGTGGGTGATAAGGCGTTGTCCTAATTTTGTGTACTCCTAAAAATTGTGAAAGTGACTCAAATATTCTTGATTCAAATTGTCGACCTTGATCCGTCGTAATGCGTAATGGGCATCCGAACCTTGATATCCATGTTTCATATAGTGCGTGGGCTATCCTTTCGGCGGTGATATCTTCAACCGGAATTACTTCCGGCCATGAAGTACAACGATCTATGATTGTAATTAAATATCGTTTTCCTTCCGAAATAGGGAGAGGACCCACAATATCCATGTGCAAATGTTCGAACCGTTGCGATGGCATGAAGTTGCCAACAGGTGATATTGTGTGGCGTTGTATTTTTGATTTCTGGCAAGCTATGCACGATTTACACCAGTTATTGATAACTTTGTTCATACATTACCATAAATATCTTTGAGTTATCAATTTTCTAGTAGTTTTCTTCCCAGGATGACTCAGTCCATGAATGACGTCAAAAACTTGTCTTCGAAATTTTTCTGGTAAATAAGGACGATTTTTTCCAGTAGATGTGTCGCAGCTGATGCTTGTGTAGAACCCGGAAGCATGATGTTATTAAATTTCAAATTCTTATTGTCACGAAGTCTAATTAATTCTTGGTCATTCAGTTGGCATCGCGCTAAGTCGGCATAATTAAATGGTGATGGCATATCAATTTGTTCTATACGTGATAGTGCGTCTGCAACAATATTATCACGTCCGCTAATGTATTGAATATTGGTGCAATATTGCGAAATGAAATCTAATTGACGTACTCGCCGTGGCGTATCATTCGATGATGGTTTTTGAGAAAATGCGTAAGTCAAAGGTCGGTGATCCGTAAAAAATTGTAAACTCTCTTCCTTCAATTAACCTTTGAAAATGCTTGACTGCCATATATACTCCGAGCAACTCTCTATCGAATGTTGAGTATTTTTGTTGAGTTACACTTAACTTTTTAGAGAAAAATCCTAATGGTTCCCAATTACGTCCAGACTTTTGTTGTAGAACCGCGCCAACACAGGTAGAACTGGCATCCGTCATAAGGGCCAGTGGGGCGGTGCGAGAGGGATGAACTGTCAATACTGCGTTCAAAATGTTTTCCTTGCATTTATCAAAAGCTTTTTCGGCCTCTGTTGACCAAGGAATAGGAGAATTATCGTTCTTTTTAGAGTCGTGCAGATAGTTGTTTAGAATGTTTTGATAGTCAGCGGCGTGTGTAAGGTTATTTCTATAAAAATTAATCATGCCTAAAAATCTCCTTAATTCTTTGACTGTCTTTGGCTTAGGGAATTCCATAATTGCCTTGTACTTTTCCTCAGTTGGGCATATTCCTTGGCTCGTTATATGATAACCTAAGAAATCTATTTCGCTCTTGAGAAAGTCACATTTTTCGAGATTAATAGTTACTCCATTCTCCTGTAAGCGTTTGAAAACCGTGTCCAAGTGCTGATAATGCAAAAGCTCATTGTCTGAAGCTATAAGGCAATCGTCAACAAAGACGAATACGAAGTCTAAAGCTCTGAATAGAGAGTCCATGAATCGTTGGAATGTTTGCGCTGCATTGGTTAAACCAAACGGCATTTTTAAATATTCAAAAAGTCCAAAAGGAGTGATAATGGCAGTTTTTTCCACATCTTGCACAGGAATACAGTGGTAGGCCTTCCGAATATCGATTTTGCTAAAGATTTTTTTCTTCTCTAATATATAAGTGAAATCTGTCAATCGTGGAAGTGGGTATTTATCAGGTACAGTCACGTTATTGAGCATTCGATAATCTCCACATGGTCTCCATTCGCCATTCTTTTTCTTAACCATATGTAAAGGACTGGCCCATGGGCTGTCCGAAGGGCGACAAATGCCAAGCTCCATCATATTCCGAAATTAATCCGAGGTAATGGTCTTGCACGTGCTGATACAGGCGGTCCTTTAGTGATAATGTGATGCTTAATCTTGTGTTTTGGAGTAGTGTGGAGGGAAGAAATTTTCGTAATATCCTCATATTTTTTTAAAAGTTGAGTAATGCGTCGATTGTTCCCAACGTAAATAGTCCGAATTGATTGCTGCGTCGATTTGGTCAGGGTTGCAGGCGTCGTCAGCTCAGTTACCCTGTTAATTTCCGACCAGCTATGTCGACTAATAACTTGTAATGCTCTAAAAAATCCGCGCCGATAATTGGTTGCGTTACATCGGCGATGACGAAGATCCACGTAAAACGTCTACGTAGCCCCAAGTTTAAAGTGAGTGTTTTTTCACCATATGTCTTGATTTTTGTACCATTAACGGCATAAAGTGTGTATTGTTCACTTTGTATAGATGAAGGTCTCTGTGGCTTGCTAATAACTGAAATGTTTGCTCCCGTGTCAATCAAAAATCTCATACCACTTTTTCGGTCGGTAATAGTGAGGCGGTTGGACGGGTGAATAGCACAGAGATCCGCCGTAGTCTGTGCTTTAGTTAGTTTCCCTGGTTCCTTGAGTTACTTTCCTGTTTCCAATCACATGGCTTAACACATTTTTTTGCGTGTTTTCTAAATTTATCGTGGTAGAAACAAAGGTGTCTTCTTTCCCGACTGCTTGCTCTTGACCTCGATGGAGAATGTTGACGCTTATAGTAACTTGGAGTGCTGCGTCGATAGTCTCTATGATTGCGCTGAATTGTATTTAGTTCCAATTGCATTTTTGCTAATTGGGCTAATATGCAGTTCATTGACCGTCGTCTGTTTTATTTATATTTTCGTTTACGGCTGATACCTCAGTAAGTTTTGAATTTAATAATATTTTGTCGGCAATCTGGCTCATCTTATTGACGTCCATGTCCTCTGTGACAGCTAGAACTGTAGTAACTGATGGTGGTAAAAGTCTCAACCATAGTAGTTTGATGGTTTTATCGCCGATTTTTCCTTTACCCAAAACTTGCATCTTGCGTAGAAGTTGTGATGGTTTTTGATCGCCGAGGTCCATTTCAGACAATAATTTTTGAAATTGACGCTGTTCTGATTCTTCATAGCAGTCGATTAGACGTTCCTTGATGGTCTTATACTTTTCTGTAGATGACGGGCAGGTAATAAGGTCACTAACCTGTAGTATTTCTTCCTTGGACAGCTTCGCCACCACCGTATAATACTTGTAATCGTCACCTTGCTTCTGTGGTGCTAATATGGCTTCGAGTTGTGTAAACCATAATCTGGGTTGGTCCCTCCAAAACTCCGGAATGCGGGACAGAATGCCGGTGCCAGCTGCTATTTCGAGTGTTTCATGTTGGTTGCTGCTTGATTTGCACGTTGGTTGAGTCATGTTGCGTGTTTTTCTTCTCGGGGTCACCAATTTGCCATATGTTGGCAAGAGTAATAATGAGACAACAAGATGGTATTTTAGTCTGATTTATTTAAGATATAAAAAGGGTTTAAATACTAATGTTGTACGTGTAAATATTTTACGTACGTGTTAATTCTTTATTGCTAAGCTTAATCAATAAACGTGCCTTATTTAAATACGTGATATTATGTGCGATATACAGTCGCTACAAATAATAAAACAACTTTTTAAATATCTTACAAAGGTACTTAATCCTAAGTGCTATACATAATACCTCATGTGTTAATAAGATTTGAGACAAACTGTGTAGGTAATTAAACAATTAAGGGCCTGTTTCACAGTGTCCAGGTAAAGTCCCGAATAAGCTACTTGCAACTTATCTATCGAATAAAGACATCGTTTGCGTTTCACAATCCATGAATAGTGCTAACTGCAGAACCGGCAAATAAACTGCATAGTAAACTATTGGCCAGATCAAGCTTCAGATAGCAAAGTTAACTGATGGATAAGATATTTGACAGATGTCATTCGATGCTTATTTCGGTGGTGTTTATTGTTAGAATAAAATGGTAAAATTTGATACGATTGAAGACGAAATTGATGAATTATTTGATCGTGAACCGCGCATAAATCCGACACCGCTAAGAAAAACACAACCGAAACACCTCAACAAACATTTGTTGACGTTAACATTTGACGTCTATTTATTTGACTTTCGTACGTTTAATTTCACGCAAAAAAATCAATTTATGTATGTAGGTATTTTTATTTGATAAAATAATAGTTAGAAGATAAATTTGAAATTAAAAACCGGCCAATTGCGAGTCGGACTCGCACATGAAGGGTTCCGTAGCAGCAAGTATTTCAGTTGATTAAATGAAAGCAAATTGCGGTTTATAACGTATTAAAAAAAACTACTTGCTAGATCTCGTTCAAACCAATTTTCGGTGTTAGTTTCTATAGTAATGTACATCATATATTTTTATTTGTTTTATCATTCTCTTATTTTAGAAGTTACAGGGGGGGGGGGAACACTAATTTTACCACTTTGGAAGTGTCTCTCGCGCAAACTATTCAGTTTAGATAAAAATGATATTAGGAACCTCAATATGATTTTTGAAGACCTATCCATAGACACCCCACATGTATGGGTACGACGAAAAAACAAATTTTTTAATTTCAGTTCTATGTATGGCGACTCCCCAAAATTATTGTTCTTTTCCAATTTTTGTGTTAAAATCTTAATGCTGTTTACAGAATACACCTACTTACCAAGTTTCAGCAGTGCAGCTCTTATAGTTTCGGAAAAAAGTGGCTGTGACATACGGACGGACAGACAGACAGACATGACGAATCTATAAGGGTTCCGTTTTTTGCCATTTGGCTACGGAACCCTAAAAATTAGTAAAAAGATATTTTTAGGTGTGTTTATCATAAGAAATGTATTTATAGGTTGTCTGTTTCGTAAGGCTGAACGACAAAATGCGACGTTGCCAAACCTACCTATTAGTAACTGCCGAATAGCTATCTAGCAAATAAATTTATGGGAAGGTGGTGGTGACTGGTGAAACACAATGTGTTTTATCCAGAACTATTATATATCTGACAGTTTATTTATTTGGTAGTTAGCTATCCGACACTTTATCTGGACATTGTGAAACAGACCCTAAATAAAATATTACTGGCTGCTATTTATTTCTTTTTCCAATTATGAATTTGAAATGTTAACTTTTAAATTCGTAGATTTTCATATTCATTTCTTTCAATTTTCTCGCGGTGGAGGAAACCAAAGAATTACGTGCGACCGTGATTTCGCTATTTAAGATGGGAAAAAATACAATGGAGATTTTCCGTGAGGTGAACTTTTGGTGTGAGCCGTAACTTCGGAAATTTCACTATCAATCTATACAAGGAGACAAGTCTTAGTAAGATCGCCAAAAGAGTGGTCGGCCACTAACTAAATAGTGGTCGAACATTAAAATTATCCGAGAGCGACTTCGCCGAAATCCATGTCGCACTCAAAAGAAACTCGCTCTGTAGATTAATATTTCGCGCGTTTCAGTCAACAGAATACTGAAATACGATCTTAAGTTATAGGAAAAGGCCATAGGAAAGTTCACTTTTTAAACGATCGCCTTCGTAAATTGCGACGCAAACGTTGTCCAATACTGCTGAAGAGACACGATGCTAGGAAGATTCTCTTCACCGATGAGAAAATCATCACTGTTGAAGATAAGTTCAACCGACAAAACAATTAAGTGTATGTCAAAAGTAGCAAGGATGTCCCAGCTTCAGCACGGAGTGTCTTGCGTACTCAAGTATGAAACTCTCCACCACTAGCCGGATTGCTAGTTTGATGGTGTGCTGGGGTGTTTTGTATGAAGGTGTCACTCCGCTCCATTTCTGCCAACAAGGCGTCAAGGTGAAAGCCAAGAATTATCAAAGTAACATTTTAGAACCTGTTGTGAAAACTCTGTCCCATACTTTATTTCACAACGAGGATAGGTTTTAGCCAGCAAGACTCGGCGCCATCCCATAAGGCAAAAACCACTCCAGCTTCGTTGAGGTAAAATGTGCCGACCTTCATCGCGGTGAATGAATGGCCCTCTCCAGCCCAACCTCAATCCGCTGGATTATTCTTTATGGACTGAATTAGCTCAGGGCCTTCAGAAAGTCCCACCCAAACATGTGAGTCCCTGAAGCGAGCCCTTATCCGAGACAAAGCGAATTCCGCTGGAAAAGATTCGTGCCGTCGTTGATGAGCGCGGTCTAGTATGCGGGCAGTACAAGACCGGCCCTTGTGGAGATCCTTGGGGCTGTGGACAGCATTTGGCTGATAAGATGATGTTGATATACACAAGTAAAAATTAATCATCATCATTTAATCAGCCTAAAGACGTCCACTTGAAATATACTATATTATTAAAAACAGGGGTGGTCATTTTGAATCAATAGGAGGTAGGGCATTAGCGTTCGTTCGTTCAAAGAGCAGCCCGACTGAGGAAGTATCTACACCTTACAGAAGACATTCCTTAATAATAACATTTATCATTTTAATGTTGTGTTTCTGAGTGTGAGTAAGGTCGCCAGAGCTCGTTGGGGTTAGCAAAACTTGTTTGTTGACTTTTAAAGGCCGGCAACGCACCCGCGACACCTCTGGTGTTGCGAGTGTCCATGGGCGGCGGTGATCACTTACCATCAGGCGACCCACTTGCTCGTTTGTCGCCCTCTGCTATAAAAATATATATATATATATTATTCTTGATTATTATCTAATTGATGTACCTACACTGAAGATGTTAGAATAATAATATAATAAAATAAATAAGTTAGTTTATAAAGTTCTGCAACTTTTATTTCGTCTCAAAACTTATGCACACACACTAGGTAGAAATTATGGACAAGCATCTGCTCAGATATTAATGAAGTAACTTTTTGTGTATGAAACTCATTGATATTTCACATAGTATTTGGTCACCTGGCGTGCTACAATGTATCTGATGGCGACTGTACAGCCAGATAATTACAAACTCGTCAAAACAAACAATTCAGTCAGTGAGTTGATCTAAATGTGCTAATCAATTCGAAAAGTAAAGGGTAGTCATAAAAGTATTTTATATTATTAAATGAAACTATTATTATTTTGCAGCTCGCTTCTCACCTGAAGACAAGTACTCCAGACAGAGAATTACAATTAAGAAGAGATTTGGTCTACTCCTGACACAACAACCTGAGCCTGTATTATAAGATGCTACTATAAATGTTATTATTATAAGTTTTACACCATAATATTGTTATTTTATTTAATTTAAAACTGCGACAGCCTAGTGCACAATAGGTTTAACTTTTATGCACTAGGCTTACACAGTATTAAGTAATAAATAAAATATTTGTATTAACATCAAAACAATCAAAATTTGGTTAGCTTTAATTTTTTTCTGGTCCTTTGACATGGACTGCTCACGGGGTTTGGGATTTATTAGGCCAGCAGGTGTGACACACAGAACTAGATCGAATCCTTACAAGCTTGCTTGAATGGAGTAAGATTTTATAAATCTTACTCCATTCAAGCAAGCTATTATATGGCCGATATTTTAAAGATATTTGGAATAATAATTAGTCTCATATTATGTTTGAGGCGATAGTTATAACTTTGTAGGGCTACTTTCATGAAACTAAGAAAAATTTTAAGCTGACCAAATTTTCAGGTTTGGACTGTGGTCCACCTGCTTAGTTTTTGAAGGAGCGCTCGCCGGCCCTGCCGCGGCCAGGCTCGCTCGGCTTGCGCCTGGTTGCTCGCAGTTCAAACTAACCTATAGGTACCTACATCTGTACCTAAGATTTTGTATGTTCCTTTGTTTTTATAATCCATGATTTCTAAACGTAAGCTGCAGTATGTAATCTGTGCCGTATGTATTTAAATTTAACGTATAATAAATGTATTAATTTCGCATGGCACCAGTGACATTCTAGATATCATTTCCTGAAAAATATGATAGGGCAAATGCACACTTACTGATTGTTTCTCTTGTTATTTGTAGTTAGAACTAACCAACTGTTAACCTGATCATTAATGCGTTGGTACAACTTTCTACTGCATTTGACCAATTAAATTTCAGGTTATACTCATGTGTAAATAATTATATTTAAATCTAAACAAAAAACATCAGTTTCAATAATGAATCATTAAAATAACTGATGATAGAAGGCAAATTGGTACGGTCAATATGGATGATATCTATCAGTTCAGTATATTATCATTCAATCTGAAGATTGTTATAGCATATGTTCATAATTTACTACTTTAGCTCTTATCACATATTACTTTAGCTCTTATCACACATAAGAGTTTAAAACATTTATTATATTATTTTTTGTAAAGTAACCCACGACACACGGATAAGAGTCACCAATGCGGGCATAGTTTTTCTTTAAAAAAATACTTTTGTCAAACTAAGATTTAATTTTAAAATTGAAAAGTATAGCAAATTGATATGTAAGGATATATAATACAGATTATGATATATATATATATTATGATTATAGGATATGTATTGATATATAGATTAATATGTAAGGGTAGGGGTGTTGGTGTTGGTCTTGTTACCTTAGAATTATTTAACCTTGAATACATCTTGGCCTCCATGTCTATATCTGGATATCTGCTGGTATTTTTGTTACCAAGAAAAATATCACCAAAACAGGAAGGTCTAGTATGATAGTGTATACCCCTATCCTGCTTGTTCTTAAAGGAATGTTTTAGTGATATTTTTCTGGGTAGCAAAAATACTGGCAAGTAAAAAGTAATACTGCAGTGTACAGTGCCACTTTATTTATTTATATATAAATGGGAAAGTTATACAAATTAAACGTGCATTAAGACCTCTTCTCAAATCACATATCTCATCCTTCCTTGTCTGAGCCACAAGCAGACTTGTCCATCCTGAAATCAATAAGAGGTAAAAAATAATTATCAAAATAAGTCATTTTGTCATCCCCCAAGACAAAATATTGGTAACCAAGTTGTTAATATTAATTTACGATATGATAAAAGGTTTTAGGGAGAAATAATAATTACATCAAATGGATAACACAGTTGATAAATCCAAAAAAAAAAAAAATATTCTACTGAACTCTAGCAATGACATCACCAAATCAGTCATCATCATATTTCAGCACATGATGTAATAATACAATTCAGTGGGGAGAAAAGTAATTTGTTTAATATATGTTGTCCTATAAAACTATTAGTTATTAAATTGTCGATGATATAACTGTCCATTAAATACTCTCGGTTACTATATAAGTACATACATTTTAAAACAAAACCAAGGAGGTAAATGATTGGCTAAATGAGTCATATTTTGTAGAGTACATTTTGATAAATTCAGTTATGATCTACTTCAAAAGCCAAATCAATACTGATAACGGGAAAACTTTGTTAATAAATTAAGGACTACATATAAAACATTGGCATTCTGACCTCTTCATGGGCATCAATTAGTAAATTACAATTAAAACAGACCTTTTCATGCTCTTTGCCTCTGTCTTATCCGTGGCACGTGTGGAATATCATTAATTTGTTGATTGTAGCGTTGGAACGACAAACCTCTTGACCTCGCAAACGCTACGTGTATCGCTGCACTTATCATAATGATTAAAAGTATTAGTATATTTATGGGTTTGATATTTGCCATTTTTTATTTCAGATTTTTTTCACAAAATAATAACATTAATGTTAATATATTTTACATTGAAATAAATAAACAAAGTGCATTAAAAGCACGTCAGGTCTTATGACGCACGTCAATAGAGTACATTATACATTGCGCACGTCGCACAAAGCAATTGACAAAACAAACTTTGTTTAAGAGTCGGTTATTCCTTCGTGTACATACTCTATGGACACTAGTATCCGTAGAGTATATTGTTAAAAAAAACTAGAGTCAGACCCGTAGACAGAGAAACCCATAGACTGAGGCACCGGATAACCGCGACTGAAACAAAGATAGTTTGTCAATGTGTGCGCGTAATGTTGCCAAAATAATACCATCCCTGTTTTGGGGGGAAATTCGGAAATCCATCAATCGCATTTTTTTGTCTGATTAATTTTACCGAGAACTATTGACCAATTTATAGGTCGTTGAAGTTATTTTCTAAATCTACAAAACATAGTTCAATTAAATAATACCTATATTCATGATGTTATACGTATTATTTAATTGAACTATGTTTCGTAGATTTAGTAAATAACTTTTTGTTATTGGCCGCAGCATCTTTTGAACTTTTTTCATTTGCCAAATTATTTATTGCAATATTTTAACCACAATGAAACAACATTTTGTGCAAGACCGGCAATTGTGGATATCTTTGGGCGAGGCCTTTGTCCAGCTGTGAGTCTTTAGGCTGATATTATTATGATGATGAAGATGGTACTTGGTTTTCGTCCAAAGGAAACATCGGAGTACCAAACGATAACTAACGATTTGATTATAGGTCAACTGATACAGTGACAGACTTTAGTTCAATAAAGTAAAAAAAGGGAATACTTGAAAAGTTTCATGTTAAAATTCGGTCAAATATTTTTCGAACTTATGATAGGTAACCAGGAAATTCATTTTGGATCTTATAAAATTGAATAAAGTAACTATAAAACTATAGAAATTAAATATTTTTTATTTTTAATACATAAAATAAAACAGAGGGTACCAATCCAATGTAGTAGTTTATGCTTGTAAATAATAATATATTAGTAAATATTAGATTAGGGTTAAATACATATTTATTTATTTTTATTGATAGTATTCGCATTTTATGTCCGATACTGAAAATGATGATAGTGATTCAGACACTTACTATTCAGCATGTAGTGATGGAGACAGCTCCATCATTATTCCTTCACTTGCTGACTCTCTCGAATCCCAGTTCTCTGATGTCTCACGTAATTTTAATGTGATTCATATTAACGCCCAAAGCATTCCGGCTCATTTCCCCGATATGCTGGCAAGCTTTGAATGTAAAAATATTCATGCAATCCTTGTATCAGAGTCATGGCTTAAGCCCTGTCTCCCTTCAGCCTCTTACTCACTTCCTGGCTTCCAGCTCATCAGAAATGATCGTGTTGGAGCGGGGGGTGGGGGAGTTGCCATTTATCTTCGGAGTCATATTAACTTCTCTTTAATCAACTTGTCTTCACAGCCGCCGCCACAGAATGCTGGTGAGCATATATTAATAGAAGTTGAACTGCATCATACCAAAATATTACTTGGAGTCTACTACTGTCCTTCTCTTCGTTTTAATTTCTTTTCCTCCTTTGAACTTTTACTCGAAACTTTTTCTCCATCTTATAGCCATACGATTATTATGGGAGATTTTAACACGTGTTTGTTAAAAAAGGACTCCCGCGCCTCATCTTTTGTTTCCGCTGCAGAATCTAGTAACCTTGTTATTCTTCCTCTAAACTCCACTCATCATTTTCCAAACTCTATTTCTTCACTTCTTGACGTCATCCTTGTCACTTCGCAAGACCATGTATCTAAGCACGGTCAGTGTTCTGCTAATGCCTTTTCTTACCACGATCTTCTCTTCCTTTCATATAAAATTCGCCCTCTTAAGCTTAAACCTAAAATTATTCTACAACGCAGTTTTGGTGGTATGGACTTGGATCGTCTCCGAGCCGATGCAGTTCGCATAGATTGGTCTCCCCTACTAACAGCAGAATCTATTGAAGAACAGGTTAGCATATTCAATGCAAAATTAATAAATCTTTATGATGTACATGCTCCTATTCGTGCAATTAAAGTCAAACACTTACCTGCGCCGTGGCTTAACAACGAGATAAAGGATCTTCTCGTCAAAAAAGCGTTAGCTAAATCTCGATTCACAAGCCGACCTAGTGAATACAATCGAGAAAAATATGTTGCTTTAAGAAATCATTCCAATAAGGTGTGTAGGAGTGCACAACGCCGACATATTCACAACTCCGTCGAAAATGGAGATCCTAGCAAAGTTTGGAAATTTCTAAGATCATTGGGAGTTGGAAAATCTCAAAATGACGCTACTCTGAATAAACGAGATATTGACTCCTTAAATAAACATTTCTCTTCCTCGCCCAATTTTGACAGGGCAACTAAAGCCAGTACTTTGAAATATCTTTCATCTATTCCTCCTCCCAACTATTCTCCTTTTACTTTTTGTCCATTTACTGATTGTGACGTAAAGAAGAGTATTGTATCCATTACGTCTAATGCCGTTGGAGATGACGGCATCACCCGTAATATGGTCCTGCCTATCCTTGATGAAATCCTACCTGCCATATGTCACATCCTCAATTCCTCCATAACACGCGGTGCTTTCCCATCTGTTTGGAAAGATGCCAAAATTATTCCTCTCCCCAAGAAGTCCAACCCCGCTTCCTTTGGTGACTATCGCCCAATTTCAATTTTGCCTTTCCTCTCTAAAGTGCTTGAACGCCTTGTTCATAACCAGATCAGTGCTTTCCTTACCAGAAATAATCTCCTCAATCCTTTCCAATCTGGTTTCCGTCCTGGACATAGTACAACCACCGCCCTGGTCCATATTGCGGAGGACATTCGATCTGGCATGGAACGTGGAGATCTTACAGTGCTAGCACTACTGGATTTCAGTAACGCATTTAATGCCGTGGATTTTGACGTATTGCTTGCAATCGTACGCTCTCTTAACGTATCTCCAACAGTAATTGAGTGGTTCGACAGTTACCTGTCTGGCCGCCGGCAGTATATTTGTATTGATGACACTCGTTCTTCTTGGTGCAATACTACAGCAGGCGTGCCTCAGGGCGGCGTTTTATCTCCTCTACTTTTCGCAATTTTCATAAATTCAATCTCTAATCAACTTCTCTCCTCCTACCACCTTTATGCGGATGACCTTCAAATTTATTGCCAAGCTTGCAATGACAAATTATCAGAAGCAGTCGACGTAATAAATGCAGATCTGGCTAAAATAAGCAACTGGAGCCGTGCACACGGACTACAAGTCAACCCACTCAAGACACAGGTCATGGTGGTTGGTAGTTCTAGGATGATATCTAGGGTTTCCTGGTCACAACTACCACAGCTTAATTTCGATGGCAATATAATTCCCTTAACCGATAACGTTAAGAATCTTGGTCTCTTTTTCGACCGCTGCCTATCCTGGGACATCCAAATGAAGAATGTTAGTCGTAGATTGTATGCTTCCTTTGGATCTCTACGTAGATTAATAAATTTTTTACCTATTACTACCAAAACTGCCCTTGCACAATCGCTTCTTCTCCCAATACTAGATTATGCAGATGTCAGCTATCTTGATCTCACTGAGGCCCAGCTTGATAAACTTGAGCGTCTCCAGAACGTCTGTATAAGATTCATATTTGGGCTCCGTAAATATGATCATGTTTCCGAATTTCGTACTAAGCTCAAGTGGCTCCCTATACGCCTTCGCCGGAATGCTCATACTCTTACACTTCTCTACAACATTATTTTTAGTCCATCCGCTCCCTTTTATCTCAAAAATCGGTTTTCTTTCCTGCATGAGTCACATTCAAGATTGCTGAGATCGTCGGAAAATCTCAAGTTAAAAATGCCAGCGCATTCTACTAATTTTCTTGACAAATCTTTTTCCGTACAAAGTGTTCGATTGTGGAATGCACTGCCTTTAATAGTGAGACGTGCACAAAGTCTGCAAGAATTCCAAAGACTTGTCAAGAATCACTATCTGTCACTACAAGACTCACAACACAATTAGGAACATAATACATTATTTGTATATATTATATGTATTTATTAGTTGTAATATGTTTATATTTCTCTTTTTCTTTTTATTTTTTCATTATGTGTACCCATAGGTACTATTTGTAATGTATCTGTACACCGACAACTGCCCCTCTCAATAACTCCATTCTCCGATCTTTACTTTGGTTGTCTGGAAGAGATCACATTTTGTGATAAGACCGCCCATTGTATACTTTTAAGGTTTAAACAGTTTTTTATTTTGTAATACTTTGGTGTACAATAAAGAGTTTATCTATCTATCTATCTATCTATCAATCTATAAAAACCACTTTATTGATGACTTTTAAAAAAGTATCACGTAAACGATCTCCAGTTTCCCAAAGAAAATATAAGGGAAAAATGTATCCTTTACATATTACAAAGCTCTTGATTGAAAAAAGGAGACAAAGAAATAGATGGCATAAAACAAGGTGTCCATAAGATAAGACTACTAAATAATATGACCAAAAAACTTAAAAGAGATTCAAAAACATGCTCGTCTGGTATTTCTTAACGTTGCCCAAGCTTTTGATAAAGTCTGGCATGAGGGTCTCATATATAAATTGAAACTCTTTGATAGTTTTTGTATTACAGAGTAACAAACATCCATCTATACTCACAAACTTTCGAATTTATAATATTAGTAGGATTTTTCAAAACTAATGATGTCTTAGTAGGGACACACAATTATGTGGTATTATAATCGAGAATATGAATACAGTATCAGTATCATATATTATTTATTTATTTATTTAGCCCGTTAAACTGGGTGAATGATTAAATTTTTACGTCTCTATCTTTGATTCGTTTAGCTATAGGATGTCTATCACCACAGTGTGTCTTTTGGCAAAGGCCTCCTCCAGTAGTTTCCATTGCTGCCTGTCTTGAGCAACTCTCCTCCATTTGGGTCCCGCAGTAAGTTTCAGCTCATTTTCCCAGTGCATTAGTGGTCGTCCTCGACGTCTTTTGCCATCTCTTGGAGACCAATTCGTTATACTTTGGCTCCACTTTTCTTGTCTTGATCTCAACATATGGCCGGCCCACCTCCATTTTTGGAAGTCTATTTTTTCTAGGATATCGGTTTATCTGGTTTTTGCTCTTAGTTGCACATTATTAGTTTTGTCTTGCCTTCTTGTTCCCCTCATGCTTCGTTCCATACCTCTCTGGCACTTTCCGAGTTTCTCTCTATGGTATTTTGTAAGGGACCATGTTTCGCAGCCGTAGGTGATGCATGGAAGAATACAAGCATTGAATACTTTTCTTTTCGTTGTCATATTGTGTTCCTTAGATTTAACAATTTCCTCGAGAGACCAGTATCTTTTCCACCCATTTGCAATCCGCTTATTTATTTCCTCGGTTGTTTGGTCTTTGGGGGAGATAATCGGGCCCAAATAGCAATATTCATCGACATATTCTATTTATTGTCCTTGGATTTCAATGAGTTCGATTTTTGAGTTGGTCATTAGTTTCGTTTTTGTTATATTCATTTTTAAACCCACTTTACAGCCTTCAGTATTTAGACTTTGGATCATCTTTTCGAGTTCCTTTGGACTTTCTTCTAGTATAACCAGATTGTCCGCAAATCTTAAGTTGTTTAGTTTTTGTCCGTCTATGTTGAGGCCTTGATGTTCACAGTCAAGGTTGCGAAAGACGTTTTCTAAAACCGCTGAATCATGTGTGTTGAGTTGCAAATGGAGGGGGTTAATTCCAAGTTACCTAAAGGAGTCTCCATTTAGGTAGATGTATACATTGAGTATTAGAAATTAATTTGTTTAAAATTGAAATATTAAATTTCGATCACTTAAGGTTCAATTGCAATATTTATTTAAACCCATTATAGAAAACAAAATAATAGCACATATAGTAAAAATCTTACAGAATCTATCTCAGGCTGTCGAAAACTTTATTTGGAGTTGATGAATTTGGGAATTTTACACTTGAAGTTTGCAACAAATACCACACAAAAATTAAAGGTTATAATAAGAAAACTTGACTAAATCCTTATATTTAACGAGTGTCAAGACGTATTATCGTTACTACATGCTATGTTTCAAGTAATTATCACTAAGAAACTATATTTAAGGACGACTAATAATAAAACACCGCCGTACTTACGAGTGAAAAGACGCACCGGGAATTTTCTTCTCACTGTCACTATCGCATGAAATAACACGACAACCCACCATTTTATTAGCCTCAATGTGGTGTAGGATAATTTACAAGTAAATTAACAGCTGTAAACCAATCGTTTTATACTGTAAAATCAATATAATAATATAACATAAACAAGATGCTACACGAACTGTCAAAGTTTGTTTCGCAATTAAAGTTGCTGACCTTGAAAAAACTGGTTACACGATACGGGACAGAAGATATCATAGTTGTGTCTCTGTTTTGTTTTCTGTCCTCCACGCGTTTTCAAGATCAACGGTATTGATAGACAGAGGGACGGACGGATAACAAAGTGATACTATAAGGGTTCCGTTTTTTCCTTTGAAGGTACGGAATCCTAAAAGGTCACTACCTACTACTACAACTTATGTAGCAGTAGTGTTACGTATACGGAAGTTGTAAATAATAATCATAATAAATAATTGACCACAAATTTGTTTTATTTACCTTATTATCATAGCAAACAAACCCATTACTCGCCAAATACCTAAGAAAAGCTCTTGCCGTAAAGTTCAAAAAACTCTATATTTCATCATAATTATATATTATTTTAATTACATCAATGTCACGGTGAATTATTTTCGTTGCACTTTATTGCATAAAATATCCCTCAGCGAATGAAATGAAAATGGCAATTTAGACCCAAACTTCACGTCATAATGTCTACTTTTAAAAGGTGAACCTCAGCGGTAATATTTTTGGCCAATCAGAGACGGTATTCCGTTGTGTCAGTTTGATTGGGATATTGGGTCAAGATTTGCGCTTAGTTTCCTTGAAGTAATGCTTCCATGTTTATTTCCGTTCACTGTGTGTGCATAAGTTTTGAGACGAAATAAAAGTTGCATAACTTTTATAATAACTAACTAATATTTCTAAAATTTTCTGTACACGCTGTAACACAAGTACTACTTACGCTGTAACTACAAGTAGATAATAATCAAGAATAATATATAATTATTATTCAAAATGACCACCCCTGTTTTTAATACAGGCCCTTAGAGAATTTGGGCAGTCATCAATGACGGCACGAATCTTTTCCAGCGGAATCCGCTTTTCTTCTCGGATAAGAACCTTCTTCATTGACTCCAAAGTTTAGGTGGGACGCAGGCCCTGAGCTAATTCAGTCCATAAAGAATAATCCAGCGGGTTGAGGTCGGGGCTGGAGAGGGCCATTCGTTCACCGCGATGAAGGTCGGCATATTTTTTTTATGCTGTATCTTTAGCAAAGGCATTATGCGCAATGCAAGCTTTCCTCGAATCGCTAATCATAATATTGAGTTGGTAGATTCTATTAAATACTTAGGCGTATGGATAGACAGAACGTTAAAATAGCGAAAGCATATTAATGAAATTCAGTATAAAACCTTGAAATATTTAAAGGAGATTGACCATTTTTGTATGGATGTTGGACCAAGTGCTGCCCAACATTGAATCATAGTGCATAATGTTCCTTAGACTAATACTAGTCTGTAACCCAAAGCGCTTCAGAATCTATCCCAGGAGTATTGAGAAAAATACTCTTCTTTAGGTTTTATTGACGAAAAATCATAACTGTTGGTTATGATTTTTCGTTCGCTTATTTTTAAAATAAAAGACTGTATAATATAAAAAATGGATTATAATTACTATAAAAACACTTAGTTACGGATATTCATTCAAACAATCAATAATAATTATTTATTCGTTTTACAACATAATAAATAGTTCTCTATGTTAGGCCACATGTAAACATTAAAATATCTAATCAATCGTAATCCTCATCGTCGTCTATAATGATTCTGTCCAAAAACAAAGCAGGGCGCCTCACAACGTCTTGGTGTCTAGCCCACCCCAAAAACCAAACTAGGCAAACAACGTGGGCACAACTGCCGATCGTTCTTCGCCCGATAAAACATGAGCAGCAATAATGTTTAATGGAATCGAGCCCATGATTGTTCTCGTCAATTAAAATGTAGCAATGATATACTTTTGACGATGTATGTCTGCTCTTTATGTGCGCTCTAATTAGTTGCACATTGCTGGTTGGCATCGAAAAATCGGAGAGGTCGTTAAGGCGACCGTTATACTTTTGTATAATAAATGTCTCCGTGGTGCGTATATGCTCGCTGTAATAGCTAGGCGCAAGTTTTATTTGGTACGTTCCTACTGCAAAGAGAGTCAATTCCTCCGGTCTTAACATGGGAAATGAAGCAACATTATCTCCACCCACTGAAATGTTTTCGAAGTTGGCTCTGTTCCGGTTTAGCCTCCTTTGATCAATATACTCAGCTAAGTCATTGGCAACATTCAGCCGCTCTCTGGCTATATTGATAAATTCACGTGCATCGCCATTGTCTATAATATCAACATGGAAGGCATTAGTTATTGCTGCAGCGATTCGAAGGTCTGTATAAAAGTGGCTCATGGCCAGATTATAATATTCCTGACGAAAAATCTTAAAATCCCGTTTTAGCCGTCCATTTACTACCTCAACGGGCCACCGACAAATGGTGCATAACCGCGATTTATTGGCGTCGAGTGTGGTAAGTTGTGCGCCTCTTCTGGTCTGCGATTGTGGCATGATGCCGACATATCCGTGGCTTTCTAAAGACGCAATAGAGTCTCGAAAACCTCTGTCTAATATAAAAATATCACCTGGCTGTAACAGCCAATTAATGGTTCTATCCGGCCCATCTAGCAGATTGTTTAAAATGGTTGCGTCATTTGTAGTCGCAGCATAGGGACCACAAACCTCAATAATGTGTCCATCGCATGTAACTAACAAAAATGGTTTTAGGAGGTTCCTGTACTTGTGCATGCTGTACGTGTCTTTCTGAAATGAGAAATTAGAACTCTTTTGTATGTACATATAGGTACCGTCACATATAACAACAGCTTCCTGGTTATTTGCAAACAATGCGGTAGGAACTGCTAGATTTCTTTCAACGATCTGCTCTCTAGAAATATGGTTGAATCCCAAGTGGTGAGGGACAAAATCACTATCCAGACACTCTCTAGCTATTTTCATTCTTCGTTCTAGATTTGGACGAGACATGTTGAAAAACGTGGCGAGTCGTTCATTGGATTCTCCAGTTCTCAATTTGGCAAGTATTATACCTAATGCAGTTCGTGGATTTTGACACCTTTGTGCTAAAAGTGGAGTTTGATTAAATAATCTTTCGAATTCATCTCGAGTCCGGCCTGTCCAATAATGCAATTCTTCATCATGCAGCGTATTAAGGTTCTCAAAATCGATAATTCGACTTCTGGGTTCTTTTAATAATTCTAACATTTCAAAAACTTGTTGGGGACTAAAATCAAAACAACGATTTGGTGCCGTAAAAAGAACATCCCAGGTGTTGTCTTCTAAATGCTCCTGACACACACGTGCGTATGAAGGAACATAATAATTATTATTAATAAGTAACTGCACTTTCAAACTCTTTGGTACTCGTCGACGAGTATTATTTGTGCAATTGTACACCATACAAGCATTTGACGTATTCGGGGCTCGGCAGTAATTTCCGGGAAGGTGAAATGTTACGTTTTGTCCTAGAATGTCTTCCTCCGTGGGCTGCCCTGCTACTGCTGGTAGATTTTCCACAGTCGGTGCATCTTCCACAGCAGGTGCATCTTCCACAGCAGGCGCATATTCCGCAGCAGGCATTGCAGGCAGCGACCCACGGCGAGCTCTTGTCCAACAGTTGTGGCAGAGGTATTCCTCATTATTGAATGTTATCTGTAACCAATTATAAAATGATAAACAAATAACCCACGGCATAACATGAATCTGAAATATAGTCGAATTATATTGTATACTCGAACCGGGCAGGTGACTCTTGAATAGGTATTCAAGAGCTTATAAGAGCAAACGTTCAGGTAACTATATTCAACGCGTTTTAAAATAATTCGTCGGGTAAGATCATTTCCCTGTAATAATATCTATCTCAACGTCACCGCGTATCTTCTACAAATCTACGATAGAAAATGCATGCAACTAGTGTTAACACAAAAAGTAGTTTTTAATTAAAATAATTAGGTACATACAAAACAACATTCAACCTATTTTAATCATCAATTAGGAACCGGCTTAGGAGGGATACGACATGACAGTGACTCTACGATTTCGGTGCGCAGGTAGCGGTCTACCGATAAGTGGACCGGTTTATTGGACATTTAGGGACCCATGACTGATAACGCGTGGACTATAACTATTTATATCAAATTCCTGTGCGGTTCCTTGTAGTTCTATCCAAGTGGAGTCTATATTTTATAGTAGGTATGTACCTACTTCTAAGTAGATATCTAAGAACGCATTTGTTATGATTTAAGTAATGTAAATAATAGTCTTAACTGTTGAGTTAATGATTTATTTTGTGTTATTATAATATAAATACTTAAATAAAAGTTAAGTACTTACCTCACGTGGTAGAGCTCGAATGATGTTTTGAAATGTATGTTGATGTTCGTTTTGAAGATCTCGAGTTAACATGTATCTTCTGATTCGTTCCACAGAACGATCACAAAACAAACACACTCTGTAATGAGGTTGATACATCGTGTAGTCCAAACGAATAGCCGGGTCAACAGATGATGCAGATACGATAGTCCAAAAGTAATGCCGGGTTGTAAAAATATAAGGAGATAGATAAGCGCACAGTACACAACGGTTCAAGTCAAAGAGTGATGTTAGACTGCGATACAAACAATATGGCGCGCGCGCAAGCAGGTATACAGATTTCCAACGTGCGCGAAAGAGACAGACACATACCAAATCTGAATATGAGCAAGCGAGACTTTTGACTTCTCGCAACTCTCGCAGTAAGATAATAATATTATTTAACGTAGACGTTAAAAAAAAACAAAAGTTAAATCACAAAAGCTATAAGATAAGTTTTTAAGTACTGCATAACCCCGTGGATATTTTTTTTTTTTATTTTTTTTTTTAAGCAGGTATACAGATTTCCAACGTGCGCGAAAGAGACAGACACATACCAAATCTGAATATGAGCAAGCGAGACTTTTGACTTCTCGCAACTCTCGCAGTAAGATAATAATATTATTTAACGTAGACGTTAAAAAAAAACAAAAGTTAAATCACAAAAGCTATAAGATAAGTTTTTAAGTACTGCATAACCCCGTGGATATTTTTTTTTTTTATTTTTTTTTTTAAGCAGGTATACAGATTTCCAACGTGCGCGAAAGAGACAGACACATACCAAATCTGAATATGAGCAAGCGAGACTTTTGACTTCTCGCAACTCTCGCAGTAAGATAATAATATTATTTAACGTAGACGTTAAAAAAAAACAAAAGTTAAATCACAAAAGCTATAAGATAAGTTTTTAAGTACTGCATAACCCCGTGGATATTTTTTTTTTTATTATTTTTTTTAAGCAGGTATACAGATTTCCAACGTGCGCGAAAGAGACAGACACATACCAAATCTGAATATGAGCAAGCGAGACTTTTGACTTCTCGCAACTCTCGCAGTAAGATAATAATATTATTTAACGTAGACGTTAAAAAAAAACAAAAGTTAAATCACAAAAGCTATAAGATAAGTTTTTAAGTACTGCATAACCCCGTGGATATTTTTTTTTTTTATTATTTTTTTTTTATTTCTCTTCATGTAAGGAATAAAATAAAAATATTCCCATGTCTGGGCAGCATTTGGTCCAAATTGGTCAATCTCCTTTATTTAAAGTTTTGGCTGGCTCTAAATGGGGTATGCACCCGAAACATTTGAGAAGATTATATATTAGCGTGATAAGAAGTAGAATTGACTATTGTAGCTTTTTGTATGATACAAGCTCCAAAAGCCTTTTATATTATTCCGTCACCTATGCGCTCGCATCCATAGGTCTGTTCATAACTCAATAAAAATGCATTTCATAGTTTTATCTCGCTCGCACCACAGTATGCACCATTGGATTGTTTGCGTTGGAACGGGAGGTCTATGCGCGTATTATTGCATATTAAATTAATATTTCTCTTCTACTCATTACCTACATCGTCATTGCAAATTTATCGGTATGATTTTAATCACATTAGTCTTCTTAAAACCCTACTAATTTATATTCTTTCGTATATGATGTATTGATTTATTTTCCGGGATAATGGCACTTAATGACTTAAACGCGGGCAATAGTTATAATCTAACCATTTTCTATCAAAATGTTCGGGGTCTACGTTCCAAAACTTCGACTTTTTTGAGGAATGTATTCGGTAGTGCATATGATCTTATTGTTTTAACAGAAACATGGTTAACTAATAGTGAGAGTGACTCGGAGCTTTTTGATAATAGGTACGTGGCGTGGTATGGAGGCGTGACCGTGACTACGAACTCACGGATCAGACCCGCGGTGGCGGAGTTTTAATTGCGATACAAAGGGAGATTTATGCTAATTTACAACCATATTACCATTCAACAGCTGAAGACTTGTGGTTAGTACTCCCGAATAACAATGTTTTAAATAAAACTCGATCCAAATTGTTTGTTTGTGTATTATATCTACTCTAATATCTATCTAAGCAAAATATGGGTCTCACCTTCACTAATCAACTAAATAATTACCTATTAAGAGGCCTATTACAGTCCACTAGCGCCGCCAATCGAAAAAATGTCATAACTCGTAAATAGAATCAAAAATACAAAATGTGGTCTATTATTACTGTGGAAAAGGCAATAACGTAATTTTATAACACATTGTCAACACTTGAAATATAGCTGTTTAGCTAAATCGTGCATTTGTAACAAAAACGGCCGTTTATGTTTTGAATGCACGATTTAGCTAAACAGCTATATTTCAAGTGTTGATAAGGTGTTATACAATTACTTTATTGCCTTTTCCACAGTAATAATAGAACATATTTTGTATTTTTGATTCTATTTACGAGTTATGACATTTTTTCGATTGGTGGCGCTAGTGGACTGTAATAGGCCTCTTAAAGTTAGACGAGATCGTAACAAACCACCCTGACGACCGGTTTCTCCTATTAGGTGATTTTAATTTAAGTGGTATTACATGGAAACCTAACAGTTATGGAAATTTGCTAACGGCGTCTAACGTATGCAGTGTCGATGAGTACTCGTTAATCGATGCGTTATATACCCACAATTTAAATCAGTATGATTACGTAGTCAATTCATACGGCAGAATATTAGATTTGGTATTGTCTAATGACGCGATAATTGTTTCTGAATGTACAGATCCTTTAGTACCAAAGGATCCCCATCACAAAGCACTAAATATAAGTATTAGTTCACACACCTTACCGGACCTAAAACCTGCTGCACGAACTAAGCTCTTTTTTCATAAAGGCGACTATACTGCAATAAATAATGATATTATCGGCATAGACTGGCATCTAGAATTCCAAAACAAAAGCGTTAATGTTTCCGTGGAACATTTTTATTCGTATATGAGACTACTGATAGATAAATATATTCCAAAAGTAAAATCAAATAATAATAATAAGTTTCCTGTATGGTATACTGTGCCGTAAAAAAAATGTATTAAGAAAAAATATAAATTTCTTCGTAAATTCAAAATATATGGTAATAGATCAGACTACGAAGCTTTCAAATTATTGAGGGATAGATGTAGATCTATCGAAACCAATTGTTACAACAGTTACATTGCGTCAGTAGAAAAGTCTATTAAAACAAATCCCAATTTTTTCTGGTCATACGTCAAAGCACGACGCAAATGTTCATATATTCCCGGCACCATCACTTATGGCCAAGCAGTTGCTACCAGTGGTGAAGAAATTTGTAACTCTTTCTCAGAATATTTCTTTTCTAATTTTCTACACTCTCCCCTAAATATACCTACAGTACATAATGTACCGTGCAACGATTTTGACTCAGTGTCACATATCTGCAAGGTGCACATTGACATAAAAGAATTAATAAATATATTAAAAACCCTAGATGAATCGAAATCAGCTAGACCAGATCAATTACCCCCACTTTTTCTAATTAAATGTGCGGATACCATTTCGACACCTGTAAGTTTGCTATTCCAAAAATCACTTGCAGAATGTATTGTACCGTCATTATGGAAAAAAGCATATATAACCCCAATACACAAGAAAGGCTCGCGTACAGACGTCGTAAATTACAGGCCGATATCTAAGTTATGTATTTTAGCCAAAGTATTCGAGAAAATGATATATTATGTTCAACTTTACGCTTCCCTGAATAACGATTTTAACAGCACACAACATGGTTTTTTAAGAAAACGTTCAACTACATCTAATCTTCTTACATTAAATGATTTTATAACAGAGGCTATGAGCAAAGGCAAGCAAGTGGATGTCATTTACACTGATTACAGTAAATGCTTCGACAAAATTTCACATAAACTGCTAATTAAGAAACTTGAACTCATTGGCATAAGAGGCAACCTGTTGAGATGGTTGACATCTTACATTTCCAACCGATCGCAAGCAGTCGTAATAAATAATTATGTGTCTAGCTGGGTAAAAATCCCTAGCGGAGTCCCACAAGGCTCTCTAGTAGGTCCATTATTGTTTTTAATTTTTGTAAATGACATCGACAAACTTCCACCACTCACACTTACTATGCTTTGCTGACGACATGAAAATTTTTACCGCGGTAGAAACACAGGCAGATGTTGTTAATCTACAATCTGATCTAACCCGATTGACGGAATATTGCAGGTTAAATGAGTTGGAGTTAAATCCCTTAAAATGTTCGGTATCGACCTATTGCAGAAAAATAAACATTATCGCTTCTGAATATTACCTTAATGGCTACAAACTTTCGAAACTGCCCACTGTCCGTGACCTAGGCGTTATAGCTAGACGTTAGTTACTCTTCCAGGAACATATCGATCACATCATTAAAAAAAGCATCGCAAGCCTTAGCGTTTGTGATGCGAATGTCATCCAGTTTTAAAGATGCCAAGACATTTAAAATATTGTACTGCACTTTTGTACGCAGCATATTAGAATATGGCTGTCAAGTTTGGAATCCACGTTACGACAAATACATATCCCGAATTGAAAATATTCAAAAAAAAATTATCAAATATCTTTGTTTTCGCTTAAAATACAAATTTAAATCAGATGACTACATTCAGCTATGTTCCAAATTTCACTTTCTTCCCCTCTGTATGCGTCGCGACATTAGTGACATCACGTATCTGATGAACATAGTATCCGGTTCAATTGATTGTCCTTATCTCCTTTCAAATATCCACTTCAACGTTCCCACGAAAGTAGTAAGACACCATATTCCAATCCATCTTCCATTAGTATCTACTAACTATCGCCAAAATGCTTTCCTGTGGCGTGCGAGTAATTCGTTAAACGTAAATTTTAAGAAATTTGATTTTGATATTTTTAATTCGAATCCTGAATCAGTGAGACGGCAGCTCAGTCAAGACTTTTTCTTGAAATTTTGTGCTCAATAATCATTTGTTTGATCCTTATACGACACACATCTAACTTATATCCGAATTCATATTCGTGGAGACCTATAAATGGCTAACTGTTGTGTATACCTAATCTATTATGTAATTGTAAGCTGTTGGTCTTCCTAATAATGTTAAATAAAATAAATTAATAAATAAATATAAGCTTGATAAAGTACAGAATCAATGCATGAGGGTTATTGGTGGATTTATAAGAAGTACCTACTCCGACTCATGTTATGGAGGCGGAGTTGTGTTTGCAGCCATTAAAGATTCGGAGATATTACTTAGCTGGAAAGTTCTGGCTTAAATCTCGGGCGGTTCAAAACAATATTAGTATAGAAATATTAGAAGAATTATCAAATTTGTGTAATAGTAGTAACTATTGGAGAAGAAAAAGAAATCCTTTGTTAGTTGATTGGCATTATTATTTTAAGGATACTCTTATTTATTCTTCAGTCATCTTGGATATGTTCTCGCTGGATTATTGGTTGAGTGGTGTTCATATGTACAAGATAATCAAATGTAATGTTAAAAATATTAATGCAGCAAAACATTTGATAGATCCGTCTCATATAAAAATGGTATGTCAAAAATGTATCGATTATGAATATGGTTCATTCTATAAGATTTTTTGTGATGGGTCAAAGTGTAATGATGCTGTTGGAGCACCTTTTTTCGATCCGTTGAACGGTTCAATGGCCAAATTTAACATTAAGGAGAATATTTCTATCATGCACGGTCATTTATTGCGATAGCAGAAGCATTGTCTTATGTTTCTACCCTTGATGGCAATAATTTTGTGATTTTTTTCGGATTCGAGAAGTGCTCTCCAACATTTGGCTCGGATAACCTCGAAATTTCGAGGACTTTTGATAGCCTATGTTATCCTTGATACAATATGCAAGCTTCGGATGAACCAAAAAAACACTGTGCTTCAGTGGATTCCTTCACATGTTGGTATTGTTGGTAATGAGGAAGCCGACCGATTGGCGGAACAGGCAACAAGTGAAGGTATTTCGTATAAGAGCGCCCCAGTTCACACTGAAATTTTAGGTGAAGTTAGAAAACGTTGTAGAGTAAAATGGTCCGAATATTTTGATGAGCGTTCCCTGTCTAAAGGTATTTGGAATCGCACTATCCAGTATAGCCTTTTGTATTACCCCTGGTTTGATAATAAAAATATGAAGAGAGATCAGGTAGTAACATTGTTCAGACTTCGTTCCGGGCATATTCCATCCATTAGATTTAAACATTTGATAGGACTTGCAGAGTCACCTAATTGCGAAGCTTGCGGTATGATGGTAGATGTCCAACATGTATTGATGGAGTGTGTGTGAGGCGAAGTTTTAAGGTCACAGTTACAGTTGCAATCGAATGATGTTGGTGCATGTAATGCTTTGTTGGCTACACCGGGATCCAGACGATGCTATTTGTTGTATAAGATTTATGTACTGTCAATGAGCCCTAGTTTAAGTTAGATATATAGTACGTTGTCTTACGGAGGTGACATCGTCATTTAATGTACAAAGACTCCTTAAATAAATTAGATTAAAAAAAAAGTCTACGTGAATAAAATCCTTTTTTATTTTATTTATATCAAAATCAGTTGAGTTGTATGATGTAAAGAACAATAATATTTGTCCAATAGTCCATGATGTATTTCAAGTATCAAAATGTATTTTTCCTATTTTACGCAGGGTAAATGTTATGCCGCGTCCGCACTCACGCGCGGTCCGCGCGTGAAGGCGCGAAGCATACGCGAAGCATGAGTGTGGATCCTATTCGCATATTCTTCGCGGCTCGTTCCCCGAAAAATGTCGGTTTTTTGTCCCGCGACAAAGGGCTCGCAGGCGCGAAGCGCGCGTGAACACGACAAGACTCCACATTCGCGGGATGCTAAGTCGCGTTTCGGTGAATGGTGGTAATCCACCATCTCCGTTTTCTGTGCTTCTTTTGAATTGTTTGTTTTTTCTTTAAGGCGTAACTATAATTTGCCAGAGCGCAAAATAGTAAAGCACCTATAGTGGTTTCACTGTCCATACCTACTTCTTAGAAATAAACTTCAAAATTTGACGTGCATACTCGTCAGGAGCGCGAACTATACTGTGAAGCCCGGCGTGAACTTGCGAGTGTAGATTGTTGGCAATATTAACCGCGATTCGCGCCGCGCTTCGCGCTGCTATTCACGCCGTGGTTTTCGTGCGAGTGTGGATCGGCCTTTATGTTTCGTGTGTCAGAATCTCTTCTAAATATTTGAAGCTATTTTTGTAGATTGTTTTATTCTCTTTGTGTAGTGTGTAAATTTTTATAACCTCTTTGCTAGGCCTCTTTCGTATATATTAATCTACTCTTTGGCAGAGGCCAAAGAGTAATATCTTTGATTTTTACAAAGAGTTGTAAAAATCAAAGATATTATAATATAACAAGATTGCGCACTCCAAGATTTAGTTCAAAGTAAAATGAACTCAAAGTCTTTATATTACAGTCCATTTCTCTTTGTAGTGTACCAATAGGAAAAAGCGGACCACTTGAGAGGCTCAGGTTAAGGATTCTGTCCCTGTCTAACAGATGGCCAGCCTAAAAATAACTTACTTGACGTATAAAATAGTAGAATTTTTGGTCAAACTCCTAGGATTATGTTTTCATATAACTATAATTAAATATTTTTTATTTATTTAAGACGTACACAACGTTTTTTTAAACTATGTCTTATTCTTTGATAGCTTTTTAAATACATTTAATTTGGGTTTAGTAAATTCAATAGCAGTATTTATAAGAAATTACGTTTACCACACTCAATTTGTAAACAAATATGGCGAATGTTTCTTATGAAATTATTTATCGTATTGTGCTCCAATCCAGTTCCAATTTGCTTAAAAATGGTTTTAACTTGTTGCGTAAAAGGGTGTAAAAGTGAGGGTCATCTGGGGAGTGGTATATCTTTTCACAAATAATTGTTATCTTGAAACGATCCATCAAATACGTAACGAATGGTTACCCTGTTGCTGAACTTAGCCAAAATATAGAAAATATTTTGGCTAAGTTCAGCAACAGGGTAACCATTCGTTACGTATTTGATGGATCGTTTTTCTAGATTTCCCAAAAACGAGGAATTGAAACAAAAATGGATGAATATTGTTCCCGGTAAATAATAATCTGATATAGCAATTAACTGTTTTATTACAAATAACATTCACATTTGTTTCAGAGTTTTTGCACATTGACACAATATACTATTGCCACTAAGCATACCTACTTGAGATTGTTGCCTCTTACAACAAACGATTTTTCCAACCTGTCGTAATATATATTAGGTATTTTATTCCTACGTAATAATTGTCTGCTGTGTGGTGACGACGACAAATATCAGAATCAGAATATCATCACCCCATCTCATCCCGTGGGGGGCGTAGAAGTCGACCCGAGGGAATATCTACCAGAGGACGGGAAGCAGCTTCCTTCTGAGTACTACGACCATCATACTGCGATCGCCAACCCGCCTGCCAAGCGTGGTGATTATGGCATATCCCCTCAAGATGATTCTTGCGGGAGGCTTGTCCAGCAGTGGACTTATTTAAGCTGTAATGATGATGATGATGATGATGAATAATTGTCTATTTCACTATATCTAACACTAAAACGAGGCTACTGTTTCCTCGTGTCAGTGTTTGTTATGAGTAAATAGGTAAGAAATAGACAATTGCTACACTCTTATTAATAACAAAAGATATAAAATTATCTCAGTTGTTTAGATTAAGCCAATTAGAAGATATTTTCAATTAAGGTAGTGAGTATAGTACTATCCGTGGAATAAATTAAAAAATCGGGCCTGTAGTCTATTCGTGTTACCTGATTTTCACAATCTAATCTATATTGAATATATGTATTACAATAATTATCCTAGAATACTATAGCCGACTGACGCAAAACACTTGTTGCGATAAAGAATATAAGTAAATAAAACATATAATATACTTGAAACTATTTGGATACATTACGAATATATAATATTTGGAAAGTCTACTGCCTTTGTCCAAAATATCTACCACTACTCACACTTACATTAGGCGAGAATTGTACTATAAATAATTATATAATTTCCTAAACGTTTAAAAATCTACAAATAATCTTGGTATAATTTAATTTATATTGCTTGCAGAGAGGCATACAAAATAAAGAAAGTATAAGTAACGAAAACATCTCGAATACGTATATCTAGGTATGCAGTGGGGCAAACAGTAACTTTAAAAGCACTGCACAGGTAGTATGATTATACTTCAAAAGTAAGTTTATTCATTCTCATAAAAACAACATTTTAAATTTGGCGCGTTAAATCATTCGCATAATTCCACGACGCATGGTCACTCTATTAGAAGGAGATGCCATCCAATACAGCGACTTCTTGCTCGGGCCGTTTTTGCTCGCTCAGTGCGCAATCTTGTTATATTATAATATCTTTGGTAAAAATAACCAGCCATCTTGGTTTTAAACGTAGTGTTACCACTAAAACTAAAATAAATTAAGAGATGAATAGAAAAATTCTAGCAGCTTGTTTTACATTCTCTCTGGTTGGGTTTTTTGGCGCCAACACGGAAAAGGACGCATCGAGGCTATGTTTTATATTCAACAAAAAGTGGTGTGAATTCGGGTATTTATGTGTAAATATGGTGGATTTTTAGACATAACATCTTCGACAACGTACACAACTTACACAAGTGGAGGAAAGTGCGATATTGCCGTGAATTGTGATTTCCCGTGTTGTAACCAAAACTCCATAGAAGCCTCTAGTAAAGTCTCCACTGCTTTACTGGGGTAGGACTATGACTTGACTGTGACGGACATGACTGACTGACTTTGAAATATAAATATTACAACTGAAGACGAGACGGTATGGTCTCTGATCTTAGCCTACCCAAAGAGGGCGAAAAAAAAAATCTCTGGTTTTGGCAGATACGTTGACGTTTGTTTATATTTATTATTTTTATGACTTGTGCCGCATGAAAAATTTTCATTGAAAATAATAAGTAAATAAAAATTACTAAAATAAGTTACCTATGGCTTATAAAAAAGAGGACCTAAAGGTGTACTGGAATAAGATAAATTATGCATTCCCTATTCTCAATGACGCGGTTTTCAGTGATTGTAGTACCTCGGAATATGAAGAAGTACAGCAAATCATTAACGGCCTCGGGATTCAGATCAAGATACGAGATCTGATTCTTATCCATATCGAAAAATACCTTCGACAACACGTAGCGCCCTTGTTCTGGGCCAAGTTTGTCAAAGTTGAGGAGGAAACAAAAGGGTTTCAACTGTTTAAGTCGGCTGTAAACGATCTATACGAGGCGGTCTCTAACTTCTCTGGAATGTTACAAAGGTTGACAGTGTTGAACAATAGCTGTAATGATGGAAAGCCTATTTATGGAGAAAAGGATGTTATTTCTGGATTCAAGCAGCTAGTAAGAGCAACACTACTATCTCAGCTGCCTCTAGACTTCCAAGTTATCATCAATCATTTCTATAAAGTATCTTTCAATGTGTTTGACAATGAATATGAAAATAATGAAATGGGGGAAGATGTGATGTGCTCAGGATGTTTGAATGAATGTTCAGATTGCAACTGTATGTATATTGTTAAGGTGTTCCATGATACTAACAGAAAACTCATGGAGCTACAGTTTCTTGAAAGATTGACTGGTCAAGTGCTAACCAGCTTTATTCAAATGAGGATTGAGTCTCACATTCAAAAGCTTTGCACTGGAACTTTTGATGTGTCACATATAGGGTTCCTGGAGAACTGGCTAGACATCACTGTCATGTCATGGTTAACAAGAATTTACTGTGGAGGCTCATCAAAACCATCTCCAGATGACAAAACTATACACAGTGCTATTGCTAAGTTCAAACAGAAACTAAGTTATTTCTTATACCATACCTACACTACACTGAGAATAGAACAGCTATTTAACATTATAATTGAATATCCAGATTCGCAGCCGGCTGTAGATGACATAAAATTGTGTTTGGAAAAGACAGATCTGAGATCAACTTTGTGTGAAAACTTGCAAAATGCTCTTGAAACAAGACTGCTCCATCCAGGAGTTAACACTCCAGATATATTAACTGCTTATGTCACTACTATTAGAGCTTTGAGGCACCTTGATCCATCAGGAGTCATTCTTGAAACTGTGACAAAGCCTGTGAGGAATTACCTGAGAAATAGAGATGACACCGTGCGCAGTGTTGTTAGTAGTTTGACTGAAGAAGGTGCTGGTAGTGAGCTAGCTGAAGAACTAGTCAAGTTTGCAGCTGAAGCAGACGGTGAAGATGATAAAGATGAGGCTTGGGATGAATGGAATCCTGACCCTGTTGATGCCGACCCATCAGTTGACTCCAGTGACAGAAAAGCAAATGACATTATATCAATGCTTGTTAATGTATATGGCAGTAAGGAATTATTTGTCAATGAATATAGGACCCTACTTGCAGACAGATTGTTGGCACAGAGTGCTATTAATACTGAAAAGGAAATCAGATATTTGGAATTACTTAAGTTAAGATTCGGGGAGTCTCAACTTCACTTCTGTGAAGTGATGCTTAAAGACATATCAGACTCAAAAAGAATCAATGCTCTCATACAACAAGATAAAGAAATTGAAGTGTTAAATAAAAAGTTCACTTCAAATGCTATGATTTTGTCTGCACAATTTTGGCCACCATTTAAAGATGAGAGTTTAGAATTGCCTGAAGAAATAAAATGTCATTTGGAGGCTTACACTAAATCATTTGAAGCTCTTAAAGGAAACAGGACATTGAATTGGAAGCCACATCTTGGAAACGTGAATATTGAAATAGAAATTGGAGATAAGAAATTAGATTTAACAGTATCACCTTTCAATGCTACCCTCATTATGCACTTCCAGAATAAACCAGAGTGGACAATAGATGAGCTACATCAGGTCATGAAAGTTCCTGTCACCATTTTGAGGCGGAAGATAACATACTGGCAATCAATGGGACTCATATCTGAGAAAAGTACAGACTTATATGTTCTGGTGGATGGTTCTGATGCTAATAAGGCAAATGTAACAACTAATCAAGTTCAGGAGATGATCTGTGAGGATGATGAGACAGAAAGTGTGATGGCTTCAGCACATGACCAAAGGGAAGGTGAACTTCAGGTGTTCTGGTCTTATATTGTGGGAATGCTAACAAACTTGGACTCACTGCCATTGGACCGTATTCATCAGATGCTGAAGATGTTTGCTTCACAAGCTCCAGGCACAGAGTGCAGTTTGCAAGAGCTTAGACAGTTCTTGGATACCAAAGTAAGAACCCATAAGCTGGTTTTACAGGGTGGAATGTATAAATTGCCCAAAACTTAGTAAAAGTTTAAATAAAAAATAAAAAAATGATTTTTAGTGCATTTGTATTATTTTCTGTTTCACAACTTTCCTATTAGGACTGATTACCCTGGTGATATAAAGTCCAAACGAGACGAGCGATTTTACGGGCTAGCCGAAAGTTCATTCATATCTTATTCTATATCAAGAACCATACTTAAAGTTAAAGTAAACCATATTTAAAGTTCTAAATATGTAGCATACCTTATGTACCAGTTACGATCATTAAAATTCCTGAGGTGACTACACTTTTGATCTGAACTGTAGATACAATATACAGAAGCCACGAAATAGAACTGGGCCTCTAGCACGAGTTCCTGCAGTTTACTTACTCGATCACACGTACAGTTTCTCCCATACATTGAGCACCAGCGACTCTCGCGGAAACTATTAAGAACTAAAATTCTGGTGCTCAATGTATGGGACGAAACTGTACGTGTGATCGAGTAAGTAAACTGCAGGAACTCGTGCTAGAGGCCCTGCTTACTTTTACTTTCCAGTTTATAATACGTTACGCGACACAAATCTCCGAAACCATAGTAAAACAAAGAAATCTACCATACATTAGTAGTTCACCAATTAATTGGTTTATTATATTTTCGTATTCTGAATATCAATCAAAAACAGAACCCTTATAGTTTTTCTACAAAAATGATCGTCAAGTGTAGTCGTTTTTTATAATATTGAAGGTAGGTTTAGGAAGATGGATTTTATTTGTGATTCAATTACTAAGCATTCTGAAGCATTGGTTATTAAGTGATACCACATTTGTCTTGTGAAGAAAACAGAGACATATGAAGTAATACGAAATTTTGCTACTAGTAACACTACTAATATATACTTAATCTATAAATAGTCAGCCCCGGATCTTAAATATTTTTTAGGCGGGGCAAAAACTGAATTTCAGCCATCTGTTGTCCACTAATTTATTAAAATTTGGACATAGTTCTTCAGGAAATAAACCATTAATCACTGTTATTTCTGTATTGAGCTTATTTATTTACCGATAATAATGTCCTCCTAGCCGAATATCGGCCACGGCGACCAGTCTCAATAGAGATTAGCCATCTGCGCGGGACATATTATAGTGCACAAGTGTGTGCGCAAACACAGGAGCACTTTCTATTCAATCACTCTCCATGATCTGATGGGACGCCTAGCGACACGATTGGAAAGAGGCCAGGTACAGGAACAACGGCTTTACGTGCTCTCCGAGGCACGGGGTATATTATCGTCAATTCGGGTTGATGCTGAGAAAATTGTCTTTTTGCAGAAAAGTCCCAGTATCACTTTTTGGCCCGACCCGGGATTTGAACCCAGGACCTCGTTCTCTGCGGGTGAACACTACCGCTAAACCAACGAGGCAGTCCGATATATAGATATGGACGGGTATATTTAGAAAAGAAAATTTATTGCTAACATTGAAAGACACACTTTACACACAAATACATATACGTCTTGTCATATTAAAAAAATATAGTTAATATTCAAGTGGGTGCATGTGTCTGACAACTGCAGCAAATAGGTATCCAGTTCAGTATTAGCCAACCCAGGTGCGTGGCACTGATTTTCAACTGGACCCTCTTATGTCTAAAAAATAAAATAGAATAATTGTATTATATCGTTATATATTGATAAATATGATACATACACAAATATATCGATGGCAATCAAAAGTCCTGCCAGGAACGTGTCCCGACTGTCTGGGACGTTCCCGGGGCTCCCCAATCAGGTGTCAAAAAGGGTTCACGGCAGGTTAGGTTTAGTCGGTGGGAGTCCGACATACGGGGAGGGTATGTCGGACTCGCACCGACTAAACCTAACCTGTCGTGTCTGTCGCCCCCCCCCCTGGATCCGGGCTTGTAAATAGTATTTACAAAGACTACACTGGCACTGTACGTGTGGCGCAGCGGCCAAGAAATTCGCCTTGCCGCTCCGAGTCGCGGGTTCAAGTCCCACGCCAGACAACCATTTGTGTGCCCCATAAATAGTTGTTCTGAGTCTGGGTGTAATTTGTGTTCGTCTATTATTTGTAAAGTACCCCGCAACACGGATAGGTTGTCTTAAAAAAAAGAGCCGGTTTCGCCTGGGAGAGCGATTTTGTTTGTGAATGCCCCGTTCACAATGACAGTTTCTTGAGGACGCATTATCTCGTAATTAGTAAGCGAATGGAGATTTTGACGGACGATATATCTTGGTCACCGCATTGTAAGGGTTAAAGGTGAGGTTTAACTCAAAGTTAGTATACTAAGTTTATGGTTTAACTCTACCTCTCCGTTATGCGTCTGCTATTACCACTTTGTCGACAGGTGAGCCATGGGTAGACACCGCGATGTCACCAGTGAACGTCGTATAACAACTAAAACCTATTCTTAAGACCAAGGAGACCGAACCCGAACCTTGAGTCAATGCGCAATATCAAGTAACACTCCTTTATTGTAGGAATAAAACAACTGAAAAAGTTTAACAAAACTTTATTTTTACATTGGTTTAAATATAAAAATTTGGTTACATTAGATAATGTCTGTGGGTTAATATCTGTATTACTTATTACAAGTGACAATTCTCAAAGCTATTTCAATCAACAAATGCTAGCAATAATAAATTATATTAGCTGAAATAAATTATAAGTAACACCACCACATTGTTTAATAAAATATAACATTTTAATACTTAGTGTTTGCAATACATAAACTTGTGTCAGTCTTAACAACTATAAAAATACTGTTTTAAAATTAAAAGTGGAAATTATCAGATTAATAAATAGTATTAGCTATTACGTTGAATATAACTTAAGTATATATATAATAATACAGATTTTTCAAAAAATATTTTGAATGGAATGCATAAGATTGTTGATGTGAGTACCACAGGTAAACCTTAAATGCAAAACGAGTACGTTATTTTTTTAACACATTATCACCACATGGGCGGGTCCACAATCTCCCTATGTAAGGAGCCAGAAGAGATATCCCCCATGAACCGCACCAAATATAAAATTCATTGTATTTTTATTTTGTTTGTACGCAATTTCCGTTGCACCATTAATATCCTGGATCCATGCATATATTTCCCTTCTTTCCACCACGATGATCAAAAAAAGAAAACCTCATAATTATTCCACCAAAGTTTAGTCCTCATTTTAAGCAATAGAAAACCTATAAAAGAGGTTGGTACATGGTTTATACTGAAGAGTATATAGTATAATCTAAAACTGAATACAGTATTAACAAAATAAACATAATAATTCTGAATTACTATCGACAATAAATCCTACAGAAATTTATTTCATACAGCATTGCAAATCTTTTGAATTTAGCATATTTCATCTGCTATACACATTCATGATCACTCTCTACATGGACATATACAAATTCGATTTATTTCATCTTATACATATTTGTCGAATCCACAAGTAAAGGCACTTGCAGAGAATAGAAAGAGATGGAAATAAAACTTAACCGACAAGATTGTGATGATGAATTTGCAGTACATAACTTGCTAAATTCAATATATTTTGAGGATACTTACGGTTCTTAAATAGAATAGGTGTAACATAAAGGGTGGAAGAAACAGGAAGAAACTTTAGCTTTAGCGCTATTTACGCATGAAAACAAATGAAAGAAAACAGGTGATGAAATATGAAAAATATGTTTTTGGCATTTTTGGCCATACAAAAGGCAGGTGCAGCTGATCGTATCATTCAATTTTTTGTGTATTGAGCCTGTCGATGTGCTACACGTTGTTCAGATTCATAGACAAATAAGTGCCGACTATTTCATTTTGTTCTACTTGTCATTGTTGTTGTACAGACGCCAGCACATCAAGCTACCCCAATCTGTCAAATTTCCCCAATTGAAGCTGAACCTTATGCTTTTGTGATAAAGTTGAAAATCTATAAAAGAAATTTGATAGATTGGGGTAGATTGATGTGCTGGCCTCTGTACATATAACGTCTGTGAATATTAAAAGTCTGTAGATCAAATCAATAATTTATATTATTTAACAGTAGTGGAAGCGCGTCCCTTTTTAAATTAGGCTAACTAGACTAATTTTAAATATCGTGTTCAAGTAAATGAACATGATTTCATCAATTGTTGGTGGAAATGCAGGATCCAGACAGAGCCAACGACCAATCTATACTCCTCAACTTGATTGGATGGTTGAGTGAAAGAGAAAGAATGGAGGTCATTAATTCGCTCGTTTTAATGCGGGCATTAAAACTAAAATCGCCCAATGTTAATCGTTTTTACGTCGTCGCGTTATAATATTTTCATCATTTTCAAATTTAATAATAACAATGGAATGTGGATTTACGTTATTAAAATGGCCAATTAAAATCTCCATATTTAAACTTAAAATATAAAAAAATAAACACATGAAACCTTAGACCTGGTAAGTTAATAACCGGAATTGATGGAACTATTTCATTTCATTGCCAAAAATGGTAATGTTTAGCTACATCAAGCAGTTTTATAAACAAATAAATAAGTCTGGAACTATACGTCTGTATGTAATTAAAAATGTTTGAGGAATTCTGAAAATGCACAAACTAAACTAATTTATATCACAATCATCGTCATTGGACAGGCTGCACAAGAAAATTCAACCTTACTGCCTACGTTATAAAGAACCTGTCAAAGCTGCTAGGGCAATTGTAGAGCCGTCTGTTACTGAGATAGTATAAGCATTTTTGTAGAACAATTTTCGAACAAAGATTAAGCACGTCGATAATAGTTGCATTTTTTAAACATACTATACTTTTTACTAGACATTGGCAGATTATTATTGGTGACTAACGTTTGCCATTTCAAACAATATTATAGATAAATTTTGTTGTATTTTATAATACATTTAAATTAGTTTAGTTTGTGTAAATACAGCATTGCTATCAAACAACTTTATTATGATATCTGTAACGAGTACTTACGTAATAAATAGTTTGATTTGTCCAACAGGTTGGATTTCTTAATGACCACATATTCGTGGTCACTTTTGACTAAGTTTTCATAGCAATTGCGATAATAACCTTAGTCACCATCAATTGCTTTTGAGTATATTTACTAATGTTTAAAATCAACCATATTTAAACATAAGATTGTCAGCGTTTCGGTTGTTCTACAAGTCAAAGTAAAGTCATAATAATAATGCTGTTATGAGCGGTAGGAGTAAGCTCCCTATTACAGTTATCATAATTTTATTCCCTAACATCAGGTTTAATAATAAATATTTTTGGCCGTTCACAATGTTATCAATTAGAAGGAAACAGACACAACAATTGACAAATTACTGTCAACCATATCTGTTGGGCACAAGCATCAAAATTGATCGATTCTTTCATTGTTCATGTTCCCTTCTAATTGGTAGTTCAAAATATCTATTTTACCCGGTTTCATTAAATATATTTTGGCCAATATTCATCTTCACTACGTATACAATAAATAATAACAACAAAAATGGAAATAGCTTTAAATCTCAATTATGCAAATAATAAATAGAATCGTATAAACAAACCTACAACACTTAAAGCTCTACATCTAGTTTACATATGTACAATAACATCAATGTAATGTAGAATGGTTGCTGATTAATTTGAAGACATTTACATAACAAAATATTTGTGTTAAAACGTTTTTAACGCCTCAACAGTACCGCATGTACTCTTTTAAGCTACAGCAAGCACGTACATTACATTTTAAATGCGAAACTACGAATATTAAAAGCTTACAAAATATTTAAGTACATGAATTTTCTTTAAGTCCGTTAAGTAGCGTTATAATCTCTCGATGGACGAATTAACTTAAGATACAGAGTGGAGACATTCATAGAACATTTCGACGACTGGTATATCATCATAATATATTTCTCTCACTAAAAAAGATACTTTCAATAACATTGAGATGGGTTTCCATTTAGGAAAAATGTCAGTTAAAAATAATAATAAATATCTTGACTAACTTTAAGGATGCTGGCATTTTGTATGTGTTTAAAAATGTACCTTTTGTCAATGGACTAAATGTTCACGATCGGTCGAGACGGAAAGAAGTTTTGCTATAATCGATGGGAGGAAGAAGGGAGACAGATAATGCACCATCTTATTCGTCGTCGATCGCGTACGGTTTATGTTCATGCCGAGAATTGACACGGTTCGGCGTCATATACAGAATAGTTACCTAGGAGGTCGACGGTGGCAGCTCACCGGTAGCGACGCGGCGGGCCGGGCGCCAGCAGCGCAGGGGGCGCGGCGAGGGGCGGCGCGGTGTGCGGGGCGGGGGCGCCGGGGGGTGCGCGCCGGAAGGGCCCCAGGCGCTTGGAGGGGCGCGGGGACACCCCGCTGGCCTCGGCGCCGCCCCAGCCCGCGCCGTGGTCCAGCAGCGCGGCCGCCAGCCGGCCGCCGCCCGCATCTGCGGTGGAGCCACATGTAGTACTAGGCTACGTCGGAGGCGGGCTTGGCGCGGGGCCGGCGCTCGGGGCGCGCGGGGCTCGTACCGTGCGCGGGCGCGGCGGGCGGCACGGGCTGGCGCAGGCGCTCCACGAAGGTCTCGTAGGTGCTGGGCAGCGTGTGCTGCTGCACCAGCGCGGCCAGCTCGCGCGCGCGCTCGGCGTAGGCGTGCTGGTACAGCGCCATGGTGGCCCGCACGGCGCGCCCGCCCGCCGCCGCCGCCGCGCGCACCAGCGCCGCGCCGCAGCGCACGCGCACCACGCCCTCCTCCCACAGCGGCCCGAACACGCACACCTGCACACACCACGCGCATACTCACATTACACAGTACAACACGAAAATTGCTACTGAAACTAATTCGAAACAAAAGCAACAATTAACATTATGTGTACACTTCATATTAATTAGTGCGGTTAATTAAAAAACAGCGTCAGATCCATTTATATCATGTTACTCCAATCCAATAAACATATTTACTACGCATTTATAAACCTTATGTAAATCGGGATTATTATTTTGCACTTAACAACGTTAATTATATTATACTAGCTTTCGCTCGAAGCTTCGCTCAGATAGTGTATAGATAAAAAGTAGCCAATGTCCTTCTTTCCCAGACTACATACTATCCATATCGAATGTCATCACTTAAGGTTGCAAACCCAGTAGAAATATTTTGCTAACCCTTTCCATTATGGATATTATAATCAATTTTGTTGAGAATCGAAAAGTCTATATACAAACATAAATGTTTGACTTTTTCCTGCCGTTAAAACCTTTCATAATAATATCTATTAATTATGTACCATACTAGACGTGCCAGCTATTGAGTAACTCTGACAAAACCACTGAGTTATAAAAAAGGATTCATGACATAATTGGGTTCATTTAGTTAGAGCGACTCAATATCAAATTTTTTTGATACTTTCAAGTCTACTAAGTCTACCTGTTATAATCGAGAAGTGTATTTTAGAAGCGTTTACAATGCCGCATAAAAGAGTAAGTTACTGATTTTTGAGGATATGGGAAGAAAGCATAAGTATTTACTTCTTGTACAAACAAGTTCTTGTTTCCCATTTTTATTTATTTATATACATTTTATCTTTTATAATCAGTGAATAAAAGGCTTTTTGAAATTGATATATTTTTAACTATCTAGCTATAGTTTACAACCCAACACAGAATTTTATACACACAGCGTTTGCTGCTATCGAGCACTTAAAGAGTTAAATGCAGGTTATTCCATACAAACGTTAAAACGCACATATAATGTTAGCCCACAAGCGGGCACGTTACCTGTTCGTTGGATCTACGTGTCTCACCATTGTAGCATGCCTCCAATGAAATATGCGTAACACAAAACTTCACATTGTTAAAAGATTACATAGAAATAGTTAAATAAAAAACCAACAAAACAAGAAAACACTTAATACTGCCCAAATCCATCCATTGTATAACAGAATATGTAAGAAATATATAGACCTGATAGTTTGCATATATATCTGCATTAAATTTGGGCAAAATTACTACAAGATAACATTTATATTGTCCATATATTTTCCCCACTTTTAGCCCTTGTTTGTGGTCCACTTAATGGCATCCAATATATATTTATAATAATTTTATTCCAAGTATTAATACATATTCTTTAGTAATAACGAAACAAAAAAAAAATGTGGCCTACGACCACACGATAGAAGTGAAAACCTCGTATTAATTTAATTTTAAACTTGAATGTTTAAACTCTACGCGCATCGCAAAGATTACGTAAACATACAACTGCGAAAGCGCGGGGGAGGGGGTGCAGCGCTAACGCATTTAAACGTGACCCATTTCTCTAGACGCCGAACATTAATGTGTTATTATTATCAGCAGCGTATAGCGCGCGAGCCCAGTGTCGAATGAATTAAACATAGACCTACAAATATCAGGACAGTACAACAAAAACTTATTACTTAAATCATTTTTTTTAGCACTGAGCTATGTCCGAACTTGTACAAGATAAGTTATTTCTTATGATGTTCGGTATCTGGTCCTTTGAGGTTGCATTATTTTATATACAAGTAACCCTGTATATAGGGTTGACAAGTATACTGTGTTGAACAGTATTATAATGTTTTTCACTAAATTAAACTTTTTACTGTTGAACAAAAATAAAGTATACAAAATACGGTTTACGTTTATTTAGTCAGAGGGCGTTCACTGCACATTGCAGCACAGACACAAAGATTGTAAATTAGTAAGTTGCTCTAAAAAAGATGTATTTAAAACAATAAATAAATAAAATACTGTTAATTTTTCTAAAATACTGTTTAATATTCTTCATAGACCTGAATATACTTTTTTATATTCTAGTAAAAAAAGTAGGCAACCCTTCCTATATATAAAATAATGTTTAAAAAATACAAGTACTTACATCTGGTTTTCTCGAGACAGTACACCGCAGCAGTCCACCGGGCAAAGGATATAGCACAATAAGGACATCGCAGAACTGTGTGGGCAATGTGTCGCGTTTGTACGGCCGCCAGTGCTCGCTCCATACTACGTGTACTTCGTCGTTACCCAAATGGCGAGTCTGAATTGTAAAAACAACTTACAATTATTAAGATCCAACAGATTAAGTATTGTAATAGCAGGTGAGGTTAAGCGACGGGTGACCGTCAAAGTGGTTTAATTACTGAGTGTTTCCGTGCCTCGGATTATACGTATTACGTTTATACGTTTGTATAACTATTATACGTTGGTACTTGATAGGCGCGCTCAGATGGGCCAATAATAATAAAGCAATAGAACCCGCTTTTCTCTGATATCCAAAAAGAAAAAATAAAGAACATTGCATTACATTAACATAAACCTATATAGAGGGTTACTTCTAAAACACCAACAACCTCGCAGTACTAGATAGTTAAGACCGTAAGCAACAACTTTTGTTCTACAATTTTTGATGATTTGTTATATTTTATTTTCATACAAAAATAAGTATTAATATAATTTCCCGCTTGAATGTTTATAACTCTACTAGCATCGCAAAGACGCGCACACACGCAAGCTGAGCGTCGTTCACGCGTCGTCCTTTCGTTTAAGAATCAAAACACAGACCTACAAATGTCACGACAGTACAAGAAAAACTTTCAAATTATTTATTTTTCATGTATTGAGTTATGTCCCAACTCGTCGAACTAAAGTTGTTGCTTATGATGTTAGAAATCTAGTCCGGCGAGGTTGTTGGTGTTTTACAAATAAACCTGTATATAAACCAAAAATAATCGAATTAAAATATTCTAGATTTAAATTAGATAACTAAAAATGCAGATATCTGTATTATATACAGTGATTGAATAAATAATGAGAACATATGCAACACATTAATTGCTTGTGTACCTTCAGAATATTGTTGTAAACTAATAGTCGCTGCATACCTTATTAAGTATAGCATCAGGAGTGTCAGCCGGCATCCTAGTAGCCACGTGGAACAGCGCCTCGAGCGTGAGCGTGGCAATGTAGGGCGCGCTCACCCCGCCGCCCCCTCCACCGCGCAGACCCCCCGTGAACCCCACGTGACTCTCCAACTCCACCTAATGTCACACCGAATATGTACTAGGCTACGAATGTCATACTTATAACGCACACATTTAATAATGTTTACAAAAAATATACAATAGAATAACAATTCCAGACCAAGCGCAAATATATAACATACAATTCTGACTGTTTATAATAAAGAATGCTTTTAAATTTCCATCTGTTTCTTGGAACAGCTATTGGACTAATGATCGCTACGCTAAAATATATAATAGGTATAAAAACATTACATTACAGTTCTGCATTACTGCTGTTGCGGTGGATTGCGAAAAACACGCAGATTGTAAAGTAAGGGTATGCAGGTAGTATACCATAACGTACAATTAAAATTGTACGTTACAGACGCCTCCACATCAAGCTACACCAATCTGTCAAATTTCCCCAATTGAAAGTGAACCTTATGCTTATGTGATAAAGTTGAAAATCTATAAAAGAAATTTGACAGATTGGGGTAGCTGGATGTGCTGGCGTCTGTACATACGGCTACATATCGAGCAATACATTTCCAGTATAAGCTGACCTGTCATTGTATGGAAATTCTTTACAATCGAGATCACCTTATACTGGAAATTTATAGCTTGATATGTACCCGTGTGTACAAAGTGCGGACTTATCGCTACTGCGTTTCTTCCAGAAAACCAAGTATAGAGTGGATAGATGACGGAAAGGGATGACTAAGTAGATAGGTGTAACAAGAGGTCAGCTATTTGAGAAAAATAAAAATTTCATAAAATAAATAAAAATTAAGTAAAAGAAAGAAGGAATGCGCAAAAGGAGAAAAGGCGCCAGCAATTAATAAACGCAGATGATCTACACGGATAAATATTATTCTTGAATATGACTAAAGATTGAGCTCGTCTTGTTTTAAGAGGAGTGCTTTCTACAGGCGCATAGCCACCACTACAAAAGATTTGCCGGAACAATTTGTGGGAAAGACTCGGCATTTTCAGTTTAAGGTTATTTGATGACCTCAAGTATCTTGAATGTGTGTCATGTTATGTAGGAACCCAAAACGTTCTATAAGATAAGGTGGCGCAGAAGGATTAACAATCGTATTATAAAGAAAGGCTAAAATATGAGTGTTCCGGCGATGGCGAATAGGAAGCCAATTGAGCTAACAGCGGTAATCAGGAACATAGCCATTTTTGCGTAACCCAAATATGAACCTTATACAGAGACATTTTGAAGCCGCTCAAGTTTGTCAACGTACGACATAGTCACGTATAGGAAGTAATGATTGCGCGAGCGCAATTTTTGTGGCGTAGGTAAAAACTTGCGTAGCCTATGAAAGATCCTGCAGAGACACTGCGAAAATTTATGACTAACTTCTTGCAGCTGTATACCAAGATAACTTATTATCAATGTGAATTCCCAAGGTTTTTACTTGTCCACAAAAAGTTAGTACGATGTTGTTGAGAAAAACTGATGGAACCTGAGACCAGGCTATCTTTGAAGTTATCCTACGTCTTTTCAGGACTCACATTCAGTCCAGATTGTTTACTCCAATCGCAAACACGTCTCAGGTCCTCATTAAACCTATCAATTGTTTATATTGGAATACAAAGAATTATTACGAAGCTTACAACAAGTATTGTTTAAAATATGATTTTAATAAATATATCGTTAAAACTATTATATATTAATTCTATGCAGTATAAATATAGTAAGTGCATTATACCTCCCACGCCAAAGCAGCCAGGAAAGCTTCGTAAGCCGGGCTGCCGCAGCGATTTGACAGAATTTCATTGCGTGTCTCTTGCCCTTTGCCGACATATATTACGGCTACTTTGTGTGTTTCGCGACACCTGTGAGAAAATAAAGACAAGCGTTATACTTTTAGTTAGTGCACTTGTTATGTGGTTATATATATTATATGATCATCAGCCAGGTTTTTACATATGTCGCCAACGGAGGACGCGCTTGGTAAGCGACTCCGCAATTAGATAGTAGCTAGTAGATACGTGACGCTGATGCCCGAATGCCTCGTGTATCCCTTAGTAGCCATTACGACACCCACGGCATTAATGGTGTGGCCCTGCTATTCTTTCTAGGCTGGCAACCACACAGCTTACTACTACACGGTATATTAAGCAAAATTATAACTACTGAGCATGGAAATTCCAGCTTGCTCTGTGTAGAAAGTCATTGCAGCGAACTGCGCCGCAGCGTGCCGAGCTGGGCGCGACACATACTGCACACGTTACCTCTGCGCATCCAAGTTCCTCAGTTCCCGCAGCAGGCGGTCGGTGCGCCGCAGCGTGCCGAGCTGGGCGCGACACATACTGCACACGTTACCTCTGCGCATCCAAGTTCCTCAGTTCCCGCAGCAGGCGGTCGGTGCGCCGCAGCGTGCCGAGCTGGGCGCGACACATACTGCACACGTTACCTCTGCGCATCCAAGTTCCTCAGTTCCCGCAGCAGGCGGTCGGTGCGCCGCAGCGTGCCGAGCTGGGCGCGACACATACTGCACACGTTACCTCTGCGCATCCAAGTTCCTCAGTTCCCGCAGCAGGCGGTCGGTGCGCCGCAGCGTGCCGAGCTGGGCGCGACACATACTGCACACGTTACCTCTGCGCATCCAAGTTCCTCAGTTCCCGCAGCAGGCGGTCGGTGCGCCGCAGCGTGCCGAGCTGGGCGCGACACATACTGCACACGTTACCTCTGCGCATCCAAGTTCCTCAGTTCCCGCAGCAGGCGGTCGGTGCGCCGCAGCGTGCCGAGCTGGGCGCGACACATACTGCACACGTTACCTCTGCGCATCCAAGTTCCTCAGTTCCCGCAGCAGGCGGTCGGTGCGCCGCAGCGTGCCGAGCTGGGCGCGACACATACTGCACACGTTACCTCTGCGCATCCAAGTTCCTCAGTTCCCGCAGCAGGCGGTCGGTGCGCCGCAGCGTGCCGAGCTGGGCGCGACACATACTGCACACGTTACCTCTGCGCATCCAAGTTCCTCAGTTCCCGCAGCAGGCGGTCGGTGCGCCGCAGCGTGCCGAGCTGGGCGCGACACATACTGCACACGTTACCTCTGCGCATCCAAGTTCCTCAGTTCCCGCAGCAGGCGGTCGGTGCGCCGCAGCGTGCCGAGCTGGGCGCGACACATACTGCACACGTTACCTCTGCGCATCCAAGTTCCTCAGTTCCCGCAGCAGGCGGTCGGTGCGCCGCAGCAGGTGTGCGTGCGTGCGGCGCGCCGGCGCCAGCGTGCCGAGCTGGGCGGCCAGCGCGCGACACAGGCCGAACGGACGCTGCGGCGCTTTGTTGTTGCAGACAGGGATTTCTTCTTCGTCAGTGCTACAATACAAAATGTATTGTTACGGTCTGAACTTTATCCACTAAGAAGTGAGAACCATTATTTCTTCTTGAATATTCTCTACGATTCAAGATAAGGGATCAGCGACATAATTACGCCGGATAGTAGGCGGTGAAAACGGTTTGGAATTAGAATGCAGAGTGGTAACAGGAGATTGGAAATTAGAAGGAAAATACAAAGATATAGATTTTGAAATGATTATCAAGTGTAATTCTGTTTCTTTGAAGGAAGTTGTTTGGAATTTAATTAGTTGACATTGAAATGTAGCACGTATCAGAATAATTAGTCGAGTTGCAATACTGAAGTCCAGGAAACTATGATCCAAATGTGTATACCTGTCCCTATTAGCGATATAATGTCGCTCGTGGTTCCGGTGTGCCACTAACGTAGCGACCAGCTCGTCTTCAGCGCCCGGCGGGAGCGGCGAAGGGCCCGCTTCATCCAACCGCCTCCCACATACCACTTCTGGTGACGTGTGACCGATGTATGCTAGCACCTGGGATGTAATGTCAAATTGCAATTATTATTATGACAGACGAGTTAGAACCGTTTAAGCAAAAATTAGAAAAAGTGAACACAGTACAAAAATATCTGTTCGAACTAGAAATGTCATGGAGAATAGTCTAAGAATCTCTAGAACTAACCTTACACTTGAGAACTTGAGTGTTAGAGGTAATTTTTCACGTATGTTTTCTTCCCACTTTAAAAGAAAGAAAGAAACTTAATCTTTTTTCTAGGTGTCGTTTATCAGTCTAATCTATTGTGGCTAGCACAAGAATTAATCAAGTGACTGCCATCTGACCAGAAAACCCATTTAAAAAAGTAAGGTGAATAGACCTCGGACCTGGTGTGACATTCGATTAAGCTTCTAACTGCATGTAATCATTTTAGCATGGCATTCAGACAGCAAATTATTTTAACACTTTCGTAGTCACGCTATGAACCAGGTAGTCGGGTTGTGGGCATGCCTACAATCTATCGCCCAACCACCATAAAGTTGACTAGTGTATATATAATATATATAAAAATCGATGCCACTTTTCGTTGTAGTGTTATAACTCTACAACGCCTTTACCGATTTGGCTAATTTTGGTCTTGAATTATTCGTGGAAGTCCAGAAAAGGTTTGTACGTAGAGAAATCTATCTATCTATATATATAAAAATCAATGCTACTTTTCGTTGTAATGTTATAACTCCACAACGCCTTTACCGATTTGGCTAATTTTGGTCTTGAATTATTCGTGGAAGTTCAGGGAAGGTATGTACGTAGAGAAAAAAAAAAGTGTAAAATCAACATCTTTCTATACTCCCATATACAAACAATTTGTACTAATACTTAAAAGCGTAGCGAAGCACGTACCGGGCCGCTAGTATAATATATTTATGTGGACCTATTTAGCCCGAGTTTTATTTGTTAAATACCGCCTATTTAAAAAGAACATAATATAAATAATCTCAGTAACAGGAACAATATAATTTAAGACGTTGATTACGTTAGGATTGGGAATCTTTCCAGATACCCAATAGTATTGGCAATACTTACATGGTCCAGTTGATGTTTGTCGGGTGGATTGTTTTTGTAGTCTGGTAATAAATCTGGAGGCAGCGGCGGCGGGAGCGACGATAACGTGTTGTCTCGAGGGCATTCAGTGCTGGAATATACACCAATTTATATAGTGTTAATTTAACCAATCGCGAAATACTGAAGGAAATTTATTAACGTTTAGGTTAGGGCCTTTTTTTTTTTTTTTTTTTTGCGGGTTGGAAAATCCTGCATGGATGTCCTCCGCCTTGGGGGAGGCGCAGGGGTCTGTCAGACTCCTACCGACTAAAAACCACCCCGGTGTTCCATGTCACACCTGCGCTGGGGGTCGCGGGAACGAACGATACTTCCGCAACCCCGGCTGGTGCTGGCCCATGTATGCGGGCCTCCTCGCATTAGCGGGGGGAGTGAGGTGTTAAACTCCCCCCGCAACGTCTAAGAGGGGCGCGCGTGGAACACGTCGCGCCGCCGCCTCGGGTCCAGATGTGTAGTGGGCGACGGACGCCCTCGAGTCCGTCGCGCCTGGACCCATTTTAGGGGGGCTGGAAGAGGGCGTTGTCCGCCCTCCGCCGACGCCCGGTGCGTCTGCTGCGGGCCGGGTGGGAGGATGTGATCTCCCTCTCCCTTTCCGCAGCTTCCTTCTGCGAGACGACTGTCTCGCAGAAGGAAACTACCGCGTCCCAGGACTCCTCGCTACCAACCATCGAGTTCACGACGGCCGGCAGCGACAGGTCACTGCCTACTCCAGAAATGAGGGCACGGCGCTGCTCCTCCCAAGCGGCACACTCTGCCAGCGTATGCAGCGCCGTGTCCTCCCGACAGTTGACGCAGTGGTGACACCGGGCGTCCGGCTCCCTGTTTATGCGACACAGGTACTTCCCGAAGCAGCCATGCCCCGAGAGTACCTGCGTCACCCGAAACGACAGGGAGCCGTGCCTCCTCCCGAGCCAACGCTCGAGTACCGGCCGGACCGCCTCGATAGTGACGAGGCCGGCGGTTGGGCGCGAGAGCCTGTCCCGCCATTCCGCCACCAGGGCCCCGCGAAGCTGCGACCGACGCAGCTCCATGTGTCGCTGCATCGGCCGCTCGCCTTGCGCCAGCATCTCCTCGCGCCACCGGTACAGTGACGCGAGTACTTTCGCCTCGAGGTCCCAGGGCGGGGATCCGGCCAGTACACAGGCCGCCTCGTAGGAGACCGTGCGATAGCCTCTGATGACTCTGACGGCCATAGCCCTCTGCGGTCTCCGCAGAACAGCAATGCTGCCGGCCGTCAGGTCAGCCGCCCAGATCGGGGCCCTGTGCCATCGATCGCACGATCCCCATGTAGAGCCGCCTACAGGCTGCGCTCGGGCCCCCCAGATTGGGAAGCAGCGTTGACAGCGCCCCAGCCGCACCCATCAGCTTAGGCACCAGCCGCCGGAAGTGGGGTCCGAAGTCCCACCGGCTGTCGAGCACCAATCCCAGGTACTTCATGGTAGGCTCGACAGCGATCCCGACCCCCCCGACCACAATGTGTGATCCGGGCGGCGGCGCCCGCCGGGGACCATGGAACATCATGGCCTCCGACTTGTTGAGGGCCACCTCCAGGCCGAGGCGCCGGATGCGGCTCACCACCTGTGAGACCGCAGCCGTCGCCAGCAACGCTGCCTCCCTGTGCGAACTCCCACGGGCCGTGACCAGCGTGTCGTCCGCATAGCACGTCAGGTCCACGCCCGGCTGGAGTTCGCCCCTCAGCACCCAGTCGTACCCGATGTTCCACAGGAGTGGGCCCAAAACCGAACCCTGTGGAACACCGCACGACATTGAGTGCCGGTGTCCGCCATCACGTCCCACGTAGGTGACACACCTCTCCGCCAGGTAATCCCCAACGATGTGGCGGAGGTAGGAAGGCACCCGATGATATCGCAGTGCCTCCCGAATGCAACTCCAGGGCAGGGTGTTGAAGGCGTTGGAGATGTCCAAGGACACCGCCAACATCACCCCACCCCGGGACACCGCTTCCTCCGCCAGGACTCTCACCCTCGACACAGCGTGGATGGTAGAGCGCCCATGCCGAAAGCCGAACTGGCTCTCGTCCAGGTCCGGCCCCTCTCCGCACAAGTGGCCGACGAGGCGGACTGCGATTATCCGCTCGAGCAGCTTGCCCACCTCGTCCAGCAGCACTATGGGCCGGTACCCGGACGGCGAGTCTGCAGGGCGCCCCGCCTTTCTGAGCAGGACCAGACGACCAGATTTCCACAAAGTGGGAAACTGGCCCCGCTCAAGGCACGCTGTGTAGAGTCCCGTCAGTTGGGGACCTAGCTCTTTCAGAGCGAGGGCCAACGCACAGCCGTGAATCCCGTCGGGCCCCGGAGCCACGTTTTTGGCCCGGAGCCGCATCACGGCCGCCCTCAACTCTTCCTGTGTCACCCCTGGGACGCTGATGGCGTTCTCCTCTGTAGGCTCTGCGGCTGTGGGCAAAGCCATCGGCGGTGGCGTGTGCTCCGGTGCCACTACTTCCTCCAGCAGCTCGGGTTGGAGACTCTCCGTGAGTGGATGCGCCGCGGCTCGAAGTTTCCCACGAACCGCACGATAAGGGCGCCCCCACGGATCTCCGTCCAGAGTCTCCAACATCTCCTCCCTGGCTCGCGTCTTGGCTTCACCGATGGCCAGCCGCAGAGCCTCCTTCGCCGCGCGGTACACCTCATACCGCGCGGACTCTTCGTCAGGGACCCGACGACGTCTCCTCCGGTATCGGGTGTACTGGCGCCTGACCGCCACGCCCGCGACGTGCAACTGTGCGATCTCGGCAGTCCACCAGTACACCTGGCGCCTTCCTGTCTGTGTGTGGACCCGGGGCATAGACGCGTCGCAGATTTGCGTCATCGCCCCGCGGAACCACAGCGCCTCCTCTTCGACGTCGACGGGTCCATTCGTCGCCGACTCCCGGTACCAGGCCTGGACAATGGCGGCCTCCTCGAGAAGTTCCCTGTCGATGCGCTTACGCGCCCAGCGCGGACCGTCTACCCGCGGGGCCGGTGGACCGCGGCCGCCAGTGGTCTGGGCGGAGACGTCGAAACGGATGTACCGATGGTTAGGTTAGGGCCTGTCTTATCTATCTTGTTGGCTTCAGAACGTACTTCGACGTTAGACGGTTATTTATACAAGCCCCTCTTTCTTCAAAAAACAGTTTGCAATGTACTTTAGTACGTGTCTTATGGCGAAGAAGTGAAACACAATGAATGGACTATTTTACAAGCTTAAAAGTTTAAATAATGCTGATTTTTCTTCCGGACTTCTAACAGAATCAGAATCATACATATTTATTGCACTTAGGAACACATGGTACACTTATGCACGTCAATAATTAAAATTATACATAATACAGAAAATAAATTAAAACTTAAAATAGAAGATAGGTAAGTAGATAACATAATATATATCTATACATATAATAAAATCGTAGAAAAGTCAAAACTGTACATTGAATCTTTTTTAAAAAGGATACTTGAGGCATGATCTACAATCAATATAGAAGCCAAAAATATAGCTTTTATAATTTTTGTCTGTGTGTCTGTTTGTCTGTATGTATGTCCGGGCTAAACTCAAAAAGTACTACATGGATTTACTTCAAATTTTGCATGAATATTACTAAGAGGTCGGGTCAACATATAGGCTACATATTATCACGCTATCACATATGTGGGAGGAGCTGCGATAATTTATAATATTTAACGCGGGTAAAACCGCGGGGAACAGCTAGTTCATAATATCACAAGAGATGGATGTACCGACGTTTTAATTTATTTTAAAGCAAGGAAATATTCAGAAATCGTCCCTTTTTCGCCAGCCACCCAACTACGAACTGCTGCGTGCTACGTTTTCAAATTTGGCGATCTCTTATGGAGGTTTACTGGCTAAGAGAAAGTCAAAGTCAAATTTAAATTAGAAACATCAGTAAAAAGGTAATTTATCTATACACATAATAACATTGTAGGAAAGTCAAAACTGTACATTGAATGTTTTTAAAATCTAGAATCGATATGGAAGCCACTTTACATTTTGCATGAATATTACCAGAGGTGGATTCAACATATAGGATACATATTATCACGCTATCACCTACGGGGGAGGAGCTGTGATAACTTATAACGTTTAACGCGGCTAAAACCGGGGGCACAGCTATTCATTCACATAAAATAATTTACCTGTCTGGTAATTGAAGCGGCTCTAACGTCTCTGAAGACGTGACGGAAGGGTCGTAGAACAGTGCGGACGCATCCCAACAAGCCTTGCCAGCTATATCCCGTAGCAGCACACGCACTTGTCGGTCTGATGTTATTAGACCTGCGGAATAAGTAAAAGTTCGGATTAAGATAAAAGTTCAGATGAGGACACGTTTACGATTATTGAAGTAAGATGGTGAATGCAAGATGAGAGCGTTACGCAAAGTGTCATCGGGCGAGGCAAATGGAATTTGAGAGGGAGTTATAAGTTATTGAAGATAGAAAGAGAGCGAGAGGCGAGCATACATTTTTTTTTCTCATATCCAGTCACGTTTTTGTTATATTTACAACGATAGTCCACCAACGCTTATTGGCAACGTTAAGTAGCCAATTCATCCGTACCAGAGCAAGCAGTGGCCAAAAAAACACATTTAAGAGTATTATATATCATTGCTGTTTTTTTGAGGGCTCAGTAGCCCCCGTCTACTCACTACTTAGGATTCCATGTTTAGTTTTATTCTTTTTCCAATCTTTTGATTTTATTTTAATGCTTACTTTTTGTTCACTTTATTTTTGTTAATTATTATTCTTATTTTTTTCGCCACAAGTGGCGATTCTATTACATTCCATACAATTATTACATAATTCCAACCTTATAATGAATTGTATACATTCATATCATTAACTTAAGTAAACGCTTAATTTATACATTTAAATGCTTACCTGGTGTTGTAGCAGCAGGCATATCCAACGCAGGAAGTTCCACCAGCGAAGCTAGTGTAGTTTCACTGAACCGCAATAGTTGCACATGTGGAGCGGTTAATACTGCTGGCCCCAGTTCTCCGCCCAGCGATGGGCTGTCGTGTTGTTCGCACACTGATGAAGACACTTGCCATCCGTTCCACAGCGGCCAGTGACCAAGGAATAATACTAGTTGGGTGCATATCTGTAGATATACAACATGTAACTTAATTAACGCACATCCTGAAAATAGTTTGTTCAGAATCGTTTACTCAATCGATTTATATCATATTTAATATAGGTAACTTTTTATTCCAAAATAATTTAAACTACGGAAATTATCATTATTTTTACCCTGTACAGTCAAAACAAATTGAAATGGACCGTAAGTCAAAGTAATAAGACATTTAAATCACAATTTTATTTGTATTCATACAAATTCCATCATGCAACACAAAATAAAGAAAAATAAACTTTATTCCAAGAAACTAATTTAGTAAATAACAATGCATATACATGTCAAATTAAAAATTTAGTGTATGTATTATGATTACAACATAATATTCTAATTGGGGTGTCTGAGGGTGTGCGTTAATTACGTTACATGTTGTATATCAAAGTTAGGCCAATCAAATGTTCGATTAAAATTGTACTCCCGGCAGATTTTCGGCTACGGCAACCTGGATTGCATTGGACACTGGACACTGATCACATCTGAACTAAAATGTGACTATTATATGGTGAGATTCCTGTTGGCCTTATACTGCAGTTTTATACTCTATCATTTGCAATTCTTTAAGCGCAAATTTCATTAAGTGAAATTTTGTAGCAAATCACACTCACTATCATGTCAGTGTTTTGATTTTGAAACACAGCGTCTTAATTATGTAGATAGTAAGGATAGTTTTCCCAGGTTTTTATTTGCAGGTGTACCCACTGTCGTGGCGTCCACCTACACTACAAAATGATTGTAGGTGAAAGTACAGGGTGATATACGCAGAGGATAATTTCTGATATATAGGGTATCTTTTAAAACACCAACAACTTTTGTTCTACAACTTTTGATAATTAGTTAAATTTTATTTTCGTACAAAAATAGGAATTAATTTAATTTCTGGTTTAAACATTAGGCAACACAAAGAGTATGTAAATATAACCCTTGTTAGCGGGGAAGAAGTGCTCTAGGCACCGGTCATCCGTGTAAAATCATTTTTTTTTCATATATTGGTTTATGTGCGAACTCGTAGAACAAATGTTGTTGCATAATGTGTTGGCTATCGAGTCCTACGAGGTTGTTGGTGTTTTACAAGTTACCCTGATACATAGGCCCATTATGTAATCTGATTCCATATGAGATACAATAAAATAACAAGTCAATTTGACGTATTACCGTTTGTGCCCAAAGTTTGACATCTATCGTGGAAGCTGGAGATGTTTTTGGTCCCAAGTTGTCCAGCTGAATGTTAGGGTCAAAGTCTTCGTCGACGGGGAGCGATAGGCCTTCGATGTCAGCTCCGTTAGTGCCTTTCATCACCGCATACAAAACCTGAAATAATAGTCAATTTTATAAGGTCTATATCATCAATGCCTTCTTTGTGGCCGCATTGCCTTTTTGTAAAGTTTGTACCATATCATTTGAATATAGTATATAAGCTACCCAGGTCATGGGAGTAAAAATATTCATAAAGCTACTTCATATTAATGTTTCTTGGATCCCTATGCCAGGTTCTAAGCATTTAGGAAGCTACTTAGTGACGACGCATAATACCGCTATGTGCTTCTAAGGTCCTCAATACAAGATGCAGCTATTTACCATAAGCATTTATATATTTCATACTTCTTTAAGCATTAGCATTTTAATATATCTATGTTAACAAGCAAGAGATTACACATGTTACGAAACTATCAATCTCTACAATTTTTAATGTAGTTGCAAACAACTATGTGCTATAATACAACAAAAAAAAACAAACTAAACAAAACCAGCTAAGTACGATAGGCACGTACACACGGATTGTTCTGTACCATTCGGAAACTATAGTAATACGCACTCTGCGAAAATTTTAAAAATCTACTACTGTTCACTGATCATTATTAAAATTAAGCAAAAACAAAAGTTTATTGGATGTATGTGCCCTTTTCTTTATTTATATTTGTTGCTATAGTGGGGAAAACACTCTGTTAATACTTGTACACATCAATTTCAATCGTCTACCGACTGATGGATGCACAGCGGAGGCTTAGTAATAGGGTTCCGTTGGCTCCCTTCGGGAACGGACCCCTGAAAAAGGGAAACTATAACAATATTAGATTTTTAAAATACCGAGTATAAACTACTGTGTCTGTACAATTGTGGTGCATAAATTGCTAATTGTAAAATCACTATGAAGCTATTACAAGGTCTCTGGAATAAGTTATTCCTTCAAACCATACACAAGTCCTTTTTTCACATATCATTGAGTTATTAGAGGCGCGCATAACCATTTGCCCTCACCGGTCCGAAAGAAACAGGCCAGTCTATATATAGATGCTTTGAAGGAAATGTTGAGTTTTCATTCCCAGTTGTGGTCATTAGACAACAGTCGTTAAGCCATGTCCGAGGCTTACTGGACGCCTTGAACAACTTGGTTACTAAGTTTATTGCCTATACGATTGTACATAGTATCATCATCATATCAGCCGAAATACTTCCACTGCTCGACAAAGGCCTCCCCCAAAGATCTCCACAATAGCCGGTATTGCGCTGTCTGCATCCATCCAGTACATAGTATGTTTTAAAATATTAGAAATCACAAATAGGTCATAGTAATTCACAAATTCGTACACGATCGAATTTGGTAAGAGAACAAATACTAGTTTACATAATGTACCGTTAGCTTCAGTTCTGTATGCCGCTGGTATTTTTATTAATTAGCACGTTATTACGCGGGCGTTGTAGACGGTGTCGTCATCGGCAGAGGTTTGCAATAAAACGGCGGCGACACATGATGAAGGCACAGTCAACAGCTGGTTCAGCAGTAGTCACCTACTCCCAAAACATATACACAATCAACATGCAGAAGTTTGTGAGTATCTTTTATTTTTACTGATATGAAGAGTAGTTAGATCATTGAGAAAGAGCACTAAGGATCAGCTTGCAATCAGTTTTGGAAGTGATCGCTTTATCATTTAGATAAATCCTTTAGCAAAGCTGTACTTCACTTCATCAGATTTTTGAACATCATGGAACCATCAAGATTATAGATGTCCACTCTATCAGCAATTTGATTATATATATTTTCCTGTTGCTTCTTCTACATTCTCGTCTCTGGCTCAACTTCTTTTTGTCAATAAAGTGTGTGAGTGTGAGTGGGGGCAAATGTCCTGGATAAAGGAATGAATGGCTAGTCCATTCATTCCTTCATCCAGGACATTTCTCACTAACAAACGAAGGAACAAAGTAAATCCCATGGCTAGTCACCGGCCAGGGCCGATATGTGTGATATATCACATATACTAAGCTGTATTGAATTAGAACATATTGTGTTTCGCCTAGTACCGTGCGGTGACAATGTATTATATATTATGAACACGGGGAAAATTACATACACTTTGAAAAGAACAGAATATTTTGCTTATGAATTTGATATCTCCAGGTGCTCGTTGCTCTTGCCCTCTTCGCCGTGGCCGCAGCTGCCCCACAGGGCCATCCGGCACCCCATCAGGAACACCCAGTCTACATCCTCAAGCAGGAGTCAGACGTCACCAAGGACGGATACCACTTCGAGTAAGTTACCCAATACAAAAACATTTTACAACCCAAAATAAGCTTCTTATTAAAGTTAAGTTCGTCTTCAATTCCTCTACTATCCCACTTCTAAGCCGTTTCAAGGTTTTAAATTGGTTATTTCGTTTGACAGTTTTGAGACGAGCGATGGCACCGCCCGCCAGGAACAGGGTACCCTCAAGCAAGTCGATGAACACCACCAGGCCCTGGAGGTTAACGGCAGCTACAAGTACGTCGGCACCGACGGCCTCACCTACACTGTCACCTTCGTTGCCAACGAGCACGGCTTCCAGCCCCAAGAGCATGTTGAACACCAACATTAAACATGCCACCAACATTTAAACAAATATTGGTTTCACTATAACATGTATGAAGCATTTTGTGAACCAGTGTTTGCTGAAATATTTGTGAATGTTAACCAGCTTGTGTAGGTTTTACTACACAATCTGACTGATCATTGTACATTTCTTGTTATTAAGTTTTTCATAATTGTTTTATACAAATCACATACAGTTGAATAAAATTTAAAATAATTTAATCTGTGTTTACTTCCTTGACAGTCCTTATCAGTATGCAAAGAAATAAAGAGACATTAGTGAGTCTTATGTTTTCAAGTTTGACTGTTTTTTTGAGTTTGCAAGTATTAAGTCTAAGCCTAGAAAGTGTTTATCCTAACAAACATTTAATTCTTCTTCTTCTTCTTTTTGAACATTTTGATAAGGAGTTGAGTGGAAAATTTAACTTTATATCAAGTTTAGAATGCAACAATTTATTTAATATTCGTGGAAATAGGCACCAACTTGTAACCATTTTTTAAACCTTATAAAATATGAAAATGTGGAAATCATTTAGCAACAAAATTCAATCACCAAACTGTTGAATTTACTTATTTATTTATTACAGATAATTAGCTAACAGAGAATTCCATGCACAATAAGTGGTACAATCATAATAGTATATATTCATAATTTCATTGAAAATATTTTTTTATTTTTATGTTAATAAAAATATGTGATGAAATCAAATAGTGAAAATTTAAAACTAAAAAAAGTGAATAGTATAATGCATAATATTAGGTCTTTACCTATGAAATTGCCGTTCTGCAGTACTGGCCATTTCAAATCAAAATAATTTTTGTTTGGCTAAGAATTCTGATTTCAAATTAATTTTATTTTAAAAACATGGATTCTTTTTTCCAAAAGTAGTCATTTCTTTATTGATTAGTGTTACATTTTCATCGCATTTCAATCTTTTTCGTCATCATGGATACGTTAAAAATTCGAGTAATTATGGAATATGAGTACCGTCGTGGCAGCAACGCGGCACAAGCGGCACGCAACATCAACGACGTTTACGGAGCTAACACTACAAACCAACGCACCACCTGTTATTGGTTTGCTCGCTTCCGTTCTGGAAATTTCGACCTGAAAAATGAACCTCGCGGTCGTCCGAAGACTTTGGTCGACAATGACGAATTAAAGGCGGTTGTGGAAGCTGATGATACACAATCTACGGCTGAATTAGCAGCAGCTTTCGACGTTAGCGTCAAAACAATATTGGTCCATTTGCGTCAAATTGGCAAGGTAAAAAAGCTTGACAAATGGGTGCCCCACGAACTCAATGATCGCCAGCGCGAAGTACGCGTCGAGACGTGCCTTGCACTGCTCAACAGACACACAAATGAAGGAATTTTGAACCGCATTGTTACCTGCGATGAAAAATGGATTCTGTTTGATAACCGCAAGCGCTCAGCAAGTTGGTTGGATCCTGGTTCAGCACCTAAACAATGCCCTAAACGAAAACTTACCCCTAGAAAAGTGATGGTCACTGTTTGGTGGTCTAGCGCCGGTGTGATTCATCACAGCTTCTTACCAAACGGGGTGAGCATTACTGCAGATGTGTACTGTGAAGAACTGAGCACAATGATGGAGAAGCTGGCGCATCTCCAACCAGCATTGGTCAATCGCTCGTCTCCGCTGCTCCTGCACGACAACGCGCGACCTCATACTGCACAGCAGACGGTCTCCAAGTTGCAAGAACTGGGGTTGGAAGCTCTCCGTCATCCGCCCTACTCACCAGACCTTGCGCCTACAGACTACTACTTTTTCCAGAATTTGGATAACTTCTTGGCGGGAAAAAAATTCAATACCCGAGAGGCAGTACAAAATGCCTTTGAAGAATTTGTTGCCTCCCGTCCAGCTGATTTCTTTAAGAAGGGCATCAATAAACTGCCACTGCGATGGCAAAGATGCATTGATTGCATGGGTGATTACTTCGATTAATACAAATAAAAAAATTCATGAAAAAAATTCGTTTAAATTTTTTCATACAAAACGGCAATTTCATAGGTAAAGACCTATTAGTTGAAAAAGAAAATCGTAATTAAAAGTTACTGTATAGTGCTCTCAATAGTCAATGCCTCAATGTGACATCCTGCACATTATAAGAACTGATGAAATCATTCGTAACATTTCGACAGAAAAAGAATTTAACTGTCTACTTAATTTTTTCACAATAAATTTATTCCTTAAACCTAGACTCTACTTCAAGAAATTATGTTAGCGAATTGATTTACTTACCAGATAATTACAGTATCACTTGGAGTTATATTATTTAAGTATCTACCAATAAACATTTTAAGTTTCGCTAAATACTACTACTGATTTTTTTAAAGATGTTGACGGTCATCCTTTCCCTTTATTTTGCCCCTTACAGGTTATAGCATACTTTAAATAGTAAACCCAAGTCCGTTCCATATAAGCCTTATTTATAGTTTTAGAAGAAAAACCTATATTTTTCCAATATCCATCCTTTTCCACCAGCATTTATTTTGCAAGTAACTGAGCGTGACTATTGGAGAAAAATGTGCTAGCTTGCCACTTTACAATTTAATCTATTTATTTTTTCAACTACTAACCTTGAAAATCATCAACAGTAACGATTGCTCTCCATCTTTCTCCTGCATCAGATAGGTAGGTCCGCAGCGCACCGCAAACTCAGCAAGGCATAGTAGTAAGGAACCGGCCAGTGGTTTAACAGAGTCCCGACCACTACTGGGGGATATTTGCGCTAGGCACGCGCATATCCACTTTATAATTTTACCTGCATGAAAAATATACATTAAAATGAGATAATTTTTTTATCAAAATGTTGGCCATTTAAAGCAAAACTCAAATGTATATGGTACACTCCAATACTGCTTTAGGACAATAATATCACGGAAACATCTTGTGACGCGAAAATCAACAATTTGCTACAATATCATTGGTCTAATACAGTAAAGAGACATAAGTATATGTGGCCATGCTGATGAAATAGGTAACGTTCTCAGTTTTCAATGCCATTTCATAATCAAAATTCGTTGTCAGTAACTTCTCAATGACTGCCCCACTTTGGCTCGACGTAGACGATTCAATAAACGAAGGAAAAAATAAAATAATTGGACAGTATTTTTATATCGGTTTTATAATATACTAGGCTAGTTATGGTCTTTTTAATAAAAGAAGACCCGTAAGTAGGGGCTGGAGTGACAGAACGGATACATCTGCCTATTGGTAACTCTTAGTTTCATCTAAAACCTCTACAGCTGAATACTTACCGGCCAGTCCAGGATATTGCTCAACGATTCGGTCTGTGTAGTCAGCGAGCGCCAGCACACAGTCGCTCACGACTTTCGCTATGTTCTTGTTCTTCATCTGGTAACAATTTCAAAATATGAGCTAAATAAATTCTTGTAATTGACACCATTCTTGTATTGGACTCATAACACCATTGTTTTCTCAAATCTTAGCATAGGTACAGAGATACAGTACAATTTTTAAAAAAAAAACAACATTTTAAGAAATGTACTTGTTGGATATATTTTTGGATGCAAACAGTTTAAAAATAAACAGATTGTTGATCTGCAAAAATCCCGTCCAAAATATGAACGCGAAAAAAGGATGACATTATAAATAATATTTTTCTTTATATTAGGTCTTTACCTATGAAATTGCCGTTCTGCAGTACTGGCCATTTCAAATCAAAATAATTTTTGTTTGGCTAAGAATTCTAATTTCAAATTAATTTTATTTTAAAAACATGGATTCTTTTTTCCAAAAGTAGTCATTTCTTTATTGATTAGTGTTACATTTTCATCGCATTTCAATCTTTTTCGTCATCATGGATACGTTAAAAATTCGAGTAATTATGGAATATGAGTACCGTCGTGGCAGCAACGCGGCACAAGCGGCACGCAACATCAACGACGTTTACGGAGCTAGCACTACAAACCAACGCACCACCTGTTATTGGTTTGCTCGCTTCCGTTCTGGAAATTTCGACCTGAAAAATGAACCTCGCGGTCGTCCGAAGACTTTGGTCGACAATGACGAATTAAAGGCGGTTGTGGAAGCTGATGATACACAATCTACGGCTGAATTAGCAGCAGCTTTCGACGTTAGCGTCAAAACAATATTGGTCCATTTGCGTCAAATTGGCAAGGTAAAAAAGCTTGACAAATGGGTGCCCCACGAACTCAATGATCGCCAGCGCGAAGTACGCGTCGAGACGTGCCTTGCACTGCTCAACAGACACACAAATGAAGGAATTTTGAACCGCATTGTTGCTTGCGATGAAAAATGGATTCTGTTTGATAACCGCAAGCGCTCAGCAAGTTGGTTGGATCCTGGTTCAGCACCTAAACAATGCCCTAAACGAAAACTTACCCCTAGAAAAGTGATGGTCACTGTTTGGTGGTCTAGCGCCGGTGTGATTCATCACAGCTTCTTACCAAACGGGGTGAGCATTACTGCAGATGTGTACTGTGAAGAACTGAGCACAATGATGGAGAAGCTGGCGCATCTCCAACCAGCATTGGTCAATCGCTCGTCTCCGCTGCTCCTGCACGACAACGCGCGACCTCATACTGCACAGCAGACGGTCTCCAAGTTGCAAGAACTGGGGTTGGAAGCTCTCCGTCATCCACCCTACTCACCAGACCTTGCGCCTACAGACTACTACTTTTTCCAGAATTTGGATAACTTCTTGGCGGGAAAAAAATTCAATACCCGAGAGGCAGTACAAAATGCCTTTGAAGAATTTGTTGCCTCCCGTCCAGCTGATTTCTTTAAGAAGGGCATCAATAAACTGCCACTGCGATGGCAAAGATGCATTGATTGCATGGGTGATTACTTCGATTAATACAAATAAAAAAATTCATGAAAAAAATTCGTTTAAATTTTTTCATACAAAACGGCAATTTCATAGGTAAAGACCTATTATAAGTATCAAAATACAAAATCAATATTTAGTGTTAATTCCGCTAATTGTCAGTTTAATCATGCTGGGATGCAATTTGCACCGCCCTCCCGCCCGCAAAAATGTGCACATGCAAGAAGGACAATATAAAAAGCAAATTACATGCGCCAGTACGATACCCAACACGTGTTTCGGTCCTCCACGGACCATTCTCAAGGGCTGCTAACTCGTCGAGTGCTCGAAGGAGACTAAAAGTCAACGAGGCGAGCGCTCTTTTATATACTACCAACCGCATGGACAATTATTTCTAACTACCCCCAAATATTCGTAGTAAAGGAGATGAAACTAAATTTGTTTGGTCATTCAACAATGCAAAACTATTACTGCTATGTTTTAATATTTCTAATTGTTCCAACACACATAACCGGAAACTTTTATCACAACTATGTAAAATATTATACGTATTATTGTCGCCCAAGGAATGGCCAGTTTCAATCAAATGTTTGGCGTAATGAGATTTATCAGGATGGCCATTCCTATAAGCAGCTACATGCTCTTTATACCGTATTTCAAAATTTCGGCCTGTCTGACCTATATATACCGCGTCACAATCATCGCAGACCAACCTATACACGCCGGATTTCTTGCAATTTTCCAAATTATCTTTTCCATTACAAAGACGTCGTATAGTTTGGTCCGTCCGAAATGCAACGTGAATATTATTTTTACGGAGTAAATTGGCAATTCTATCTGAAATTGGGCCCATATAGGTCAGACTACCAACATATTTGTTAATACGGTCAGGGGGGCATGCATACAGTAAAGAGCGAACCCTACATCTCTGATTATTTTTAATCAAATTATCAATAATAGATTTTGGATAACCGTTTGATAACGCGATTTCATAAAGAATATTAAGTTCTTTTATGTAATTCTCATTAGACAAGGGGACCGACATTAACCTATGAACATAGCTGCGGAAGGCAGCTAGTTTATGTTGATTGGGGTGACAGGATGAAGCTGGAATAGCCATATCGGTATGTGTTGGTTTCCGATATATTTGAAATTCTAATTTGTTATGGACATTAGTGATGGTGAGATCAAGAAAATTAAGGGATTTTTGTGATTCTAATTCCAATTTAAATTTTATTTTAGGGTGGAGATTATTTAATTTAGTAACAAATGAATCAATTTGACGTTTGGTACCAGACCAACAGATTATTATGTCATCAACGTATCTATAATAAAATAAAATGTTGGGTTCGCCCACTATATATCTACGTTCAAAATTATCCATAAAAATCTCTGCCATTAGTGGACTTAACGGTGAACCCATGGCCAACCCTTCCTTTTGGCGGTAATATTGATTGTTAAAACGAAAATAATTTTGTTGCATGCATATTTTTGTGAGTTTAAGTAGATCATACAACTCTCCAGGATGTAACCGTTGTCTCTCAAAGTGTTCACCCAGAATATGTAAACATTCCTCATGAGGGATATTGGTAAATAGACTAATAATCTGTTGGTCTGGTACCAAACGTCAAATTGATTCATTTGTTACTAAATTAAATAATCTCCACCCTAAAATAAAATTTAAATTGGAATTAGAATCACAAAAATCCCTTAATTTTCTTGATCTCACCATCACTAATGTCCATAACAAATTAGAATTTCAAATATATCGGAAACCAACACATACCGATATGGCTATTCCAGCTTCATCCTGTCACCCCAATCAACATAAACTAGCTGCCTTCCGCAGCTATGTTCATAGGTTAATGTCGGTCCCCTTGTCTAATGAGAATTACATAAAAGAACTTAATATTCTTTATGAAATCGCGTTATCAAACGGTTATCCAAAATCTATTATTGATAATTTGATTAAAAATAATCAGAGATGTAGGGTTCGCTCTTTACTGTATGCATGCCCCCCTGACCGTATTAACAAATATGTTGGTAGTCTGACCTATATGGGCCCAATTTCAGATAGAATTGCCAATTTACTCCGTAAAAATAATATTCACGTTGCATTTCGGACGGACCAAACTATACGACGTCTTTGTAATGGAAAAGATAATTTGGAAAATTGCAAGAAATCCGGCGTGTATAGGTTGGTCTGCGATGATTGTGACGCGGTATATATAGGTCAGACAGGCCGAAATTTTGAAATACGGTATAAAGAGCATGTAGCTGCTTATAGGAATGGCCATCCTGATAAATCTCATTACGCCAAACATTTGATTGAAACTGGCCATTCCTTGGGCGACAATAATACGTATAATATTTTACATAGTTGTGATAAAAGTTTCCGGTTATGTGTGTTGGAACAATTAGAAATATTAAAACATAGCAGTAATAGTTTTGCATTGTTGAATGACCAAACAAATTTAGTTTCATCTCCTTTACTACGAATATTTGGGGGTAGTTAGAAATAATTGTCCATGCGGTTGGTAGTATATAAAAGAGCGCTCGCCTCGTTGACTTTTAGTCTCCTTCGAGCACTCGACGAGTTAGCAGCCCTTGAGAATGGTCCGTGGAGGACCGAAACACGTGTTGGGTATCGTACTGGCGCATGTAATTTGCTTTTTATATTGTCCTTCTTGCATGTGCACATTTTTGCGGGCGGGAGGGCGGTGCAAATTGCATCCCAGCATGATTAAACTGACAATTAGCGGAATTAACACTAAATATTGATTTTGTATTTTGATTGTTATGGATTTCCGCAAAGTAACGCCTGATTCCATTACTTACCTATTATAAGAGCATGATACGCCATTTATCTGTTGTTTATGCACCGATTTTTATCCCATTTACAATTTTTTTCCGGATTACTAACTTATAATTATTTGGTTCGGTTGCATGTTTAAATCAGTAATATAATAAAAATCTTGCAGAGTAATAACTAAGAAAACTACCAAACCCATTCGTTCATAAGACTATGCAAACTTTTCATTCTCGCCATGGCCTTGACCCTATCAAATTTGTGGTTACCCTTGTGTCAAAGTTGTTCAAACCGCACAGTAGGCCACTGATATATTAACATCTAATTGAGTTCGCATTCAAGAAATCTTCGAAATGAAATCGCAATTTACGGATTCTTTATTTGGGTAGACAAGTTTTACTTTCATAATGTTTGAACTAGCATATCATGTTTGCTTTACAATTAGTTCATATCGCAAGCCCGCTTGTGAGTCAGTACAGATTTAAAAGCTGTTGTATACTTTGTCAAGTTGAAAGTGGATCCGACTGATATTGATGGTTTTATGAAAGATTTAAGTCTTAATAAAACAATTAAATACAAATATAATTCAAACAGCCATTTTTCGTATAATGACTATCAGTATGGATCTTCCATGACTTAACTTGAAGCAACGTCATATGTTAGTATAGGGCAGTCTTTATTTAAGATTTTAAAATGATTATAATTTCTTTAGTTTTAAGGCATTTTTACATCTAGGCTCTACTGACTGGTCTATTGGGCCAATGTTTAGTGACTGTGACTGCTAAGCCATATCGTCGGTCTGATCGTCCTGGGTTATATCACAACCCAAAACAAATCTTTGTGTGATGAGCACGAATATTGGTTCTATGTCTGGGTGATAGTTTGGGATCAGATAGCAGTGTGTTAGTTGTCCCAATGGTTACCTATCATAAGTTCGAAAAATATTTGACCGAATTTCATTTCACCTAAAACTTTTCAACTTTTATCGTTTGGTTTTTTTTATTTCGCCGAAGTCATGTCGGCCAATGTATCAGTAAACCTATTATCAGTTGGTCTTTTTTCGTTACTCCGATGTTTCATTTGGTCGAAAAACTTTTCACCGAAGTTACACATAGCCGACATAGCATTGGTTCGAAGTATTGTGTTTCCGAACGTTCATTATACCACTATTTTAATCACCATATTTTCATTTCACCAAACGCCTAGAAAGTTTGTGCACATTATTTCATTTCCTATTTTTGCTATTGCTGCAGCATGCAAGCAGCCATGCAACATGCAGCAGATATGCAGTATGCAAGCAGGCATGCAGAACGCATGCAACATGCAGCAATCATTGTTTCTATCAATAGTTTTCAGTAAAATCACTTTACCGATTTATTTTTGTTCAATTTTCGAACAAAAATAAATCGGTAAAGTGATCGGTTCCCTGTCCCAATACATTTATTATTATTATTTATGAATCACTTCTTTGACGATTAAACTTAAGCGTTTTATTAGTAGCCTAACCATTTCTACAGTTATAGATTTTGTTCATCACTCAATACATGCTATATGCCACTTTACAAAGTGTAAACAGCACTCGTATGCCGTTTTCATTGATGGAGAGGTGAGACATTTTCGTCATTTTGCACACTGACTCTGATTCTGACCCAGCAACGTCAACGCAACCAACTTTATTGTCATTGCATTTCTTTCTAACAAAGTTTATATTTAAATTCAAACAGGATATATTATAGTGCGCGAGTGTTTGTGAAATACAGATTGTATTATTGTATTCCCTCACTCTCATAGTCCATTGGGACTGTTCTCCCATACGATCAAAAGAAATTGACCCCTAGTATTTATACTCTTAGACTAGACAACCAATGTTTTACTTCACCCGTATCGATCAATACCCCCAGATCCTCAATTCTACGAGCTTCTTCGCGTATTAACGTAGAGCGATAGTTACACAAAATGTACTTATAAACCGTACCATTCATGAATCTTCCCATTAGTAACTGCCTTGAGGTTCGGACTCAAAAGGAGGTGTCCTCTGGCGCGTTATTTATTTTATAGTTATTTTTTTCCTCTATAGTCAGATGAAGCATTTAAAGTTTTCCTGATAATAAAATCCCCACAACACATTTTAGCCTAGCCGGGAATTGAACCCAGGACCTCTTTGAACACGTTTCCGATACAACATGACACAAATATTATAATATGTAATAATGAATGGCGTTACGAAATTACTTGAGTCGTGTCGAATACAGAATTGCTACCACTGTGATGCTAATAGACTGGAAGAGAAATCGTAGAGTTCAAAGAAAAACCTCTCACTGTCTTCATGGGGTTTATCAATATGAATCATGTGAGGTTTTATTTACTTTTACGAAGTAATTATGAATGGTTAGCTCATTCGAGTTTTTAACTTCAGTTGGTCATGACACTTTTTTTTGTTATTCCTGAACAAGTGGAGTCAAATGCTAGTTTAAAATACTGTTTGCAACATAGTTATACAGAAAACATTGTATTATAGATCTAGAATTTATTTGATGCAACTGTATTTTTGTATTAAGTGAGGCAGCAAAGTATGACTTCAAAAATAAATAACTTTGTATTGCCCGTAAAGAAAAGACAACACACACACAATTTCGATTCTAAGTCTACGGCGATCTCGGCGTCAGTTATCAGTATGCCAGTTAGTAATATAGCTTATATATCCGAATAACACATAGGCTATAATTTACAAAGATTAACGCGTGTATAACGGCGGTGCACAGCTGGTAACAATAAAAAAAAAATATCTTTACATTGCTACTAATATTATAAATACGAAAGATTAATAGTATAGATGTTGTTACTCTTTCACGCAAAAACTACGATCTAATTTTGATGACACTTGGTAGTAATATAGCTTATATATTCGAATCACCAATAGGCTATAATTTATTAAGTTTATGCGGGTGAAACAGCGGAGCACTACTAGCCGATGAAAAAGAACGAATTATTATATTATTATGGAAATTATTTTTTTATTTTATGGAGCTCATAATTGATATTGTAATAAATAATGTACACTTACCATGAGCATCTGCAGTAAGCACGTGACGTAGTGCGGCAGGCGCGGGCACGGCGCGCGCTCGGCCAGCACGTGGCACACGTGCGCCGTCAGCGCACACGCGCCGGCGCAACGCGCGGCCGCTGCGCCCTCGCGCCGGCACACTCGCACCACTATGTTCAGCACGTGCTCCTACGAGTATTATGACGCCTTAGTGGGAATTTTCACAAGTAATACATTTCTAATGTTTAAAACTATTGGCAATGGAGGTAGTATTATTGATTATTTGTCCTTTGATGGTTAAATATTTGTATGTAATTAAGTAAGCCATTGAAACTTATAATTAATATATGCACGAAATTATATTTAATTATAAATTCTTGATAATTTAACGGCACCCGGAGTACGTAACAATAAAACGCAGAGAACCCGGTCAAGAAGTACTGCGAAGTGTATAACAATGATTCTCTGATTACAAAAAAATAGTCTGTCTTTTCATAGAAGTTTTTCAATTGAAAAAAGTGACGTGAGCTAAACAAGGAAACAAAATCAAACCATAAAAGAGATTTTATTGGTAAAATTGAATTAAATTCCAAGTGTTCTTTATTGCTGATTATTAATTTACATCAAATACCTCGCAGTAAGATATTCCATTGATGAGTTAAGGACTCGAATAGTTACTCCAAGTGTCTAAAACATTACAGTCTCTGAAAATTTGAACAAGACTCGGTGTTTTATCAATGAGGCAACAGCTGCAATAACTCGCCTCGTATTTACAGTAGTGACCTCAGTACTGCTACTGGGCAAACATATATGCTCTCACAACATACCTTAAGATCTGGACAAGACACGGTGTTGTATTGATGAGGGTAGGGTTGCAGCATAGGCGCGTTCATTAGCCCGTCCGGTAACGACAGTAGGGAACCCAGGAATGTCACGGCTGCCGTCCGAGGACACTGAAATTATAATCAAATTTAATATATTGCTGAAAAGAAACGCTGTCTAAGAACAGCCACGATCGCTTCAGTGGAGTAAAAGATTGCATTGAGAAACATTGCATATATGTATGAGTAATATAATCTTTCGAGAAGTAGTAACGGTGAGAATATTTCTAGGGCTAAAGGGCTAACGAGACATTCCTCCACACCCTTGATTAACATGTCAACTACGGAATGTTTCTCGTCCGCAAACCTCAGTGCATAAAAATATTTGAACTGATATCTCGACCAGGGGCTTCGCCGCGTAATGGTACAGCCACTAAATTTCATTAACTTTTCATTAAACGCAAGTTGTTTCACGTAGAATTTGTTTTTACTCACCGAAGGTCCCATATCGGAGGAATTGAGTACCACAGTGGAAGCGTGCACGAAGTCCAGCAGTAACAGCGAGTACCCTTCGAGGGCTAACGAGAGGTACCTCGGCGCTGCGTGCTCGACTAATACGTCCACTACTGAGCGATCTTCGCCCGTCAGACCTGATGTAAACAAATTATTACAAATAATACCATAAAAATACCTTATAGGGAAACACCGCATGCTTAAATAATCTTAAAGCTTTGTTTCACATTAATGAATTATTTTTCACCCTCATCAGTTTTAACCCTCAAATCTCGCGCATTTTGATGATGCTGGCATTCATTAATGTATTATCTATTATTTTTTAAGTAACAACGACTCCTTTGAGCTTGGGTTTTAAAAAAAAACATTTCAGTCAATACTAAACCTTATTCATATTACAAACAAAAGGTTTTAAAATTGGTCGCAGTCACAAATATAGTAAATAGTAAGCAAAATGCGCATACTACGGTTGGAGTTGCCGTGGCTCTAGAAGCCAATGGCAATGTAACCCATATTTTGGCTTGAGCTTGGAGTTTTATGGTATTTTCTTGTATGTATATGATGATGCAATTTTTATGTATAAGCAATTGTTTAACTAGAGTGTAAGTTTGCCGCTTGAGGTCATAATAATAGTAATAATGTCCTCCGGACTGAATTTCGGCCACGGCGACCAGTCCCAATGGAGGCACAGGGGCACTTTCTATTCCATCACTCTCATGATCCGATGGGACTAGCGACACGATTGGAAAGAGGTCAGGTATAGGACCGACGGCTTTACGTGCTCTCCGAGGCACGGGGGTGTAATACTTCTCGACTTCGGGCTGACACTGATAAATTTCTTTTTACGGAAAATTCCTATAACACTTTTTGGCACGACCCGGGATTTGAACCCAGGGCCTCATTATCTGCGGTTGACACGCTACCGCTTGACCAACGATGCAATCAAATATCAAAGTAATACACGTGTTTATAATTCAAGGTGATCTCGATTCCAAGCAATACCAGTTATTACTACTAACAAGTACTAACCATGATGTAACGCGCGCTGGTACAGGTTTAGATGCGCAAGATGCAGCCGGTTGTTGCAGGAGGAGGGTGCGCCGGGCCCCTGCGCCTGCGTCGACTCGCATAGCAGCCGCAAGGCAAGCAACTTGCCCGCCCTAAATAACATTAATATTAGTAAGAAGTCTACATTTTATGTGTACAGAAGCCAGCACATCCAGCTACCCCAATCTGTCAAATTTCTTTTATAGATTTTCAACTTTATCACATAAGCATAAGGTCACTTTCAATTGGGGAAATTTGACAGATTGGGGTAGCTTGATGTGCTGGCGTCTGTACAAAACAGGTGTAACATAAATAGAGGAGGACACCTACGGAGCGCTACCTTCTACGCAGTTTGTGAAATAGGAAAAATATTTATAATAAATAAATATTTTTTCCTATTTCACAAACTGCGTATTGGGTTAAAAGACTCGACGGACGGCTGGTTTGGACGAGATTTTTTGATAAGTTTAAGCGCGCTGTGCTGAATAGGAGTGTCTTTATGACTGAATGCATTAACAACACTAAAAAGTGCACATTTGCACCTAACCGTATTACAACCTTATCACTTTGGAATAAGGTCCAAAGCTTGCTGGACCTTAGGGTTAATTCTGTAAGACAAGGAAGCTTCCCACTGAAAAAAGTGTAATCAGGCAAGAACCGTTTCCAGTATTTTCGTTATTCTTGAAACTTCCTGAATGAGCAATACACATGTTTACAAAAAGTATGAGTAAGGCGCTCATATGGCGGTGACCGCCAAAGTGGTTTAATTTCTAAGCGTCTCCATGCTTCAGAGGGCACTTTAAGCTGTCGGTCCTGGTTGTAGTCATTAGACAACAGTCGTTAAGCCATGTCAGAGGCCTACTGGGCGGCTTGAACAACTCTGACACTAGGGTAACCACTGCCTATACGATAAGTATGTTAGTCTTTTTATACCAAGTTTACAACTCGGTAGATTGTTGTTATCGTAGCAGTAATAAAACAACCCGCTAGGGTGAGCTCAGTTTTATCTAATTATATGTAAAATGCACAATATATGTAATAAGAATTCCAATTGTGTGCTAATTTTACAAGATTCTTTTGTTTCAGAATTTTTGGAGTTTGTTTTATTTTTCTATTAAGCCAATGTAGTTGAATCTTTAGGATCAGTGATTTCAAAAGAATCATATTGTAAAAATCATACAGTATTGAAATAGTCCCTTGTTTTCATTAGAAGCTGCTTCGTGAACCAATACAACATTTTTATTTAGTAGCGGATACCCATACGATAAGCAAGCAAGTAAATTACTGCAAACTATTTCATATAAATTTTAAGTAATTTGTACGCCTGATTCGGCAGGACATGTTGATACCACTACTATCATTCTAACACCACATGTAAAAATGTAACACATGTTTCATACAAATAAATGCATCTTTATCATTATCTTTACAAGTACAAAAATATAATGAACCTGTGCGATGGGGGCAGCGCCTCCGCTTCGAGACACCACCCTGCCACCAGATTGAAGGGCACGTGGATCTCCGTGTTGCCATTTAGCGTTTGGTTTGCGCTTATCTGAAAAATAACACCATAGTTAATAAAAAAACTAAAAAGAAATAATATTGGTAAAATGAGTAGGAATTTGATGACCGTCGTGACTCAGTTGTAGTGCACCTACCTCCTGATACGAAGGGTGCGGGTTCGAATCACGCACAGGACAAATAAGTGTCCATGAACATGTCTATTTGTCTTAGTCTAGGTGGTTTTGTGTATTGTATGTATGTATTTACAAAAAAGTAAAGAAGTATTTCCGTCCATTGTATCGTATCCATAGTACAGACGCCAGCATATCAAGCCACCCCAATCTGTCAAATTAACCCAATTGAAAGTGAACCTTATGCTTATGTGATTAAGTTGAAAACCTATAAACGAAATTTGGCAGATTGGTGTAGCTGGATGTGCTGGCGTCTGTGCAAGCTTTTGAGCCATTACATGTTCACTATCTATTCTCTCACTCTTATTAAATGGAGCGAGGAACCTGACACGACCGACAAGTCAGACGTAACACAGATGGCTTGTGGCTTCTCCATGTGTACCGCGAATTAGAGTAAAACTGCCAATTTCCTGACTACGGCGTTACAACTGAAAATTTTTTTACCAGAAATAACGCAATACTATGTATTTCAGATCAGTTTAATTATCTACAGTTGCACACTATACCGCTAGAACTATAAGGTTCCGCTTATACGACCTCGTAGTTCTAGCGGTATACTGTGAATAAGATAAAATAAAAAAGGTTTTTATTCACGTAGACTTTAAAAAAGCGCTTGTAAATAGTCAGAACATGTTTGTAGGTGTATACATTATTATTTCTAGTAACATAGATATTTAGGTAGGTACACATTGTATGAAAACATTTATAAAATTTATTTTATTATAGCATTGATATTTAGCTAGCTCGTATCAAGTTATTGTCAAGAGATTATGTTTAATTATCTAGTTTAAGTCTAATATTTTTACTACATATTGTCAATCTTTTAAGAATCAGTGCAGTTTTATCACAAAAGTACTTGTTGATTAATTTCTAATAATAATAATAATAATAATGCCGGACCATTATCTACAAAAACTGAAGAAAAAAAAAACATTTGTTGCATGGGGGGCTCCTCTTAAATATTTGTTTAGGTTTAATTTATTAATAAATACTGTGAATATTTCAATTGTCAACCTGTTGCCAGACTAAATAATTATCAAAAAACCCCGTTAGTTGTATGGGAGCCCACTTTAATATTAATTTAATACAATTTTTAGTATTTGTTGTATCAGGGGCAAAAGAAATATATCCATCTTTCAGTTGTTTGACTATCACGGTTCATGAGATACAGCCTGGTGACAGACGGACAGACAGACAGATATCGGAGTCTGAGTAATACGATCGTGTTTTATCCTTTGGCTACATAACCCTAACAATAATTTTAATAAATACAAACGAAAAATAACAATAATACAATAACAATCTGTAACTGTAAATTAAGTGTATTATGTCATCGTACATTACGAGGGCTTATCTAATGCTATTCGTTAAATTGAAATCACTATATCACTCATATTTGAGAATAAGTCCATGATTAGAACACGAATTAATTTTCGTTTCCGCATGAACATAATGAAATTAGGCACATTTTTACAATTTCATACACACACTCAAACACAAATGTATAAGAACAAAGAAAAATAATGCCTTAATAGAACACGAATTAATTTTTATTTCCGCATGATCTTAATGAAATTAGGCACATTTTTACAATTTCATACACACACTCAAACACAAATGTATAAGAACAAAGAAAAATAATGCCTTAATAAAACACGAATTAATTTTCGTTTCCGCATGAACTTAATGAAATTAGGCACCTTTTTACAATTTCATACACACACTCAAACACAAATATATAAGAACAAAGAAATATAATGCCTTAATATCACGGTTAATCTCAAACGATTTCTGGTGTGGGTCGTTATTATTATACGGAACATCATCTTCATATTCACTATTCATTCTACTCGTAAAACACTGTGTAACGTTATAAATGCAACATTCAACATTTCATAATTCATCACTGTCATCTTCATAACACTCGTTCGCAACAGCTGACGACTACCCTCACAAAAAAAATATACTGTTTTTATTTCAACGACTATTTTTATTCGTAAACTTTTATGTCGCTAAGTTCGTAATACTTATTTTGTTAGAAGCTGTCAGAAACAGTAGACATTGCTGAGGGATGTCTTTTGTTTAAACGAAGATGAATAGTAACGAAATAAAAAATAGTAATAACTTTCCTTTATGAACTTGTTCGCGTGAGGCAATATCAAATAGACGCGGCAAGTGGCTTCACTTTATAATATGTAATAATAATATCCTGGGACATTATTTACACACGGCCATCTGAATCCAAACTAAGCAGTGCTTGTACTATGGAAACCAGATAACTGACATACTACATATACTCATTTTCTTTTGTAATACTTATATAACACCCAGACTCAGGACAAACAGACATGTTCATGCACACAAATATCTGTTCTGGGACGGAATCGAACCCACGACCTCCAGGCTGAAAAGCAAGCATTTGCCAACCATGCCAACAGCAGCAATACAATGACGTATTTAAACGATATTCAAATCCGTAAACATAACATTTGACAACCTGGTTTTTCCTGAGCTTCTTCAGGAGCCTCCTTTTTCCTGCTCTTCTTTCGCATTGGCAGTTTTTAAATACTTTCGATTTGGACAACAGTTCGCACAAATTCAGTATAACCATTCACACAGCGCGTTCGCAGCCGATGACAAAGCAATAATGCCCTTTTATTTATAAAACAATAAACAAACGGTACAATACTCGCGTAGTAAATTATTTTTCTGTAACACCATCTGCCAAACATTGTCAGATATCGACTGATAAGTTCGACCAGCGTGCCATTATTTGAGATAAACATTAACAGATGGCTAGTCCGCTTTAGAATAACATGATTTCATTACATAAGTGTTTATTCACGATAGGTACCGGTTCAATTAGAATGTGTTTCAATGTATATAATTCCACGTAAAGTTTGTTTACTTGTTGTGGATGGGTAAAGGAACTTGGTTTAGCAATTTTTGTAGTAAGCTAGATGTAAGTATCATACGTTACTCTCCGATACTAAAAGTATAAGTATAAGTTGATTTCGCGTTGTATAGGATTTCCACCTACCTGTCAAGCTTATATTGGAAATGTATAGCTTGATATGTAGCCGTGTGTACATAATTTCATTGGAATTAGAATCGAGGTATACATATTACTGATTACCACTTGTTGGTTATCCTATTGTAACCTCGTTATACGAAGTCAATAGTTTATATATTGTTGGCGTGGTTGGCAAATGCTTGCTTTTAACGCCGGAGGTCGTGGGATCGTTTCCCACCCAGGACAGATATTTGTGTGCAAGAACATGTCTGTTTGTTCTGAGTCTGGGTGTAATTATCTATATAAGTATGTATTTACAAAAGTTAAGTAGTATATATGTAACGAAAGAGTATTTCTTTAATTTAACCTTAGGTGCATGGCATAGATAAAGAAATATATTATTTTCTTTATCATGTCATGTCAAATTATACTGTCATATGTAAAACTGTATTAAAATAGAAAATAACGCATTCTAAATAAAAAACGTTAAATGTCGTTTCTTTTGGAAAGAAAGCAACGCATTGTTTTATTTTAAATGCCAACGATGTCCTATGAATAGGTATAAAATATAGTATATTATATATATAGTATATCAGGTATCTGGATTCCATAGTGAAAGCACAAGCTTAGTTTGGGATCAGATGACCGTGTGTAAATAATGTACCAGGATATTATTATTATATACTACTCAATACGTAATCAAGCGTACGGCCCAAATGTTACTAAGCGGGTTACCAATTGGTAACTGATCACCGCTGCCAATAGATACATGTAACACCAAAGAGGCAGCAAATGTAATACCAGGCTTCAAGAAAGGAATACGAAGAGGCACGATTACACAGAGGATCATTGGACCATGGTGGTAGACAACCATTCATCCAGGTGATATAGATGAAATTTTCACTTCTGGTCAGAGAATCTGTAGCGGAACGTGGCGGCAGGTATAAGTTCGTACAATTCCTCTGAACACTCCTAAGGAAAAATGTGTGTACACAGAGACGCGACGTCTCAGAAGGGCAAGAGTATCAAGCCAAACAGTGGGAAACCCGTAGCCAACGACCTAGATGCACGACGTTGAATGTGTACAAACTAAAAAAAGTTGAAACTGTGGCGTCCCGTTTCAGAGGTGGTGGCAGTATTCCATAAATTTCGGTAAAGTTCAGAATTATATTCTGGACGGTATTGCTTTAGCTATACTAAAACGGTAAATTTAGTTCATAAGGCTATGCACGTGAACCTATACTCCATAGTATAAGATAAGCGTAATCTTTGTCTCACTAGCTCGAAGGCCAATTACATTTGAATAATAAAGTCAAAAATTCTCGAAAGTGTGAAAACAAATTGTTTTTACAGTTGATCTGCTTGACCCTAAACCGGCGAGCATGTATGAATAATATAATGTCAGTAAACGAGTCGAAACAGTTGTGCAAGGATCGTGACAAATGGAAGTCCGTTGTCTCTGCCTACCCCTCTGAGAAACAGGCGTGAGTCTATGTATGTATGTATATTTGATCTGCTTGTTAATATTTCTGTAAGTCGGGGGTTGGCTTTAAAGGGGATATTTGGGGATATTAGTTTAATACAAAATGATGATCATTTATTGGTATCTATAGATCTTCGTATATGAGTAACTTGTTTATCTGCTATCTTATGGATTTCTCGGTAAATCTCACAATGATTCATTGTCCCACTATGTTTTTGATAAACTACATTCTATCGATAAATATTTTCTACTGCGCATACGCAATATGAACTTGACGTATGTCACTATGACATATTGGTTAATGATACCGGATTATGTTTATTACTTTAAGAAGTTTCCCTACATACTGCCTATCGGGGACCATGTCGCTGTCGGCGCATATATGTTAAAAGAAAACAATACTTACATATGTATAACGATACAATCGAGGATGCGTATTCTTCTATTTCATCCTCCAAATGTGGAATAAATATAATTTTTATATTTCATTATTTTTGAAGTTATACTTCTTTTGGCGCGATGGAGAAAAATGATGAGAGTGAATTTTTACAATGCGCGCGCACACCGACACCAAAAAATTTAACAGCATGAAGTTAGTTCTAGGTGGTATGAGAGTGAATTTTTACGATGCGTGCATCGTCATCGTGCACGCGCATCGTAAAAATAACAGCATGAAGTTAGTTCTAGGTGGTATGAAAATGTATGAGGGTGAATTTTTACGATGCGCGCGCATCGTAAAATAACATAAAAATAACAGCATGACGTTATTTCTAGGTGGTATGAAAATTGATAACTATGTTCAAGTTGTATATTAAGAAGTATAACTTCTAACGCGTGTACATAAGTACACACAAGTTTTTTTTCAATTGGGTTGATTTGTTTTCATCAGCGGTCTTAAACGTTTTACAAATCTAGGGCCAAAATTATTATTTTTCTGCACAGCGGGCCGCACCGCCACACGTGCAGTCACCTAACTGTGTGGCGCAGCGGCTAAGACAGTCGCCCCGCCGCTTCGTGTCGCGGATTCGAGTCCCGCGCCGGACAACTATATGTGTGACCCATAAATAGTTGTTCTGAGTCTGGATGTAATTTGTGTCCGTCTATCATATGTTTGTCAAGTACCCCGCGACACAGGGATGAGATTCCCTAGTGCGGGCGTAGTCTTTTTCAAACAAAAAAAATCTATAAGGTTTTTTTTATTTTAAATTGACAGGATTAAACAAGTAGATAAGTAGAAAACATTTATTTATTGAGCCAACATTAACGGAAGGGGCAAATAAAAACCAATACAATGCATTTGGTCAATGACATCTCTAACACTGCTAATTTTTAACCAGTTTATCAATATTTGGTTTAATATTGCCGGTTGCAATCCTCAAACTGTTCTCAAGGTGAACATCGGTGATTCTGGTCCTCGTTTTGGATTTCACGTTTTTCATGCGTGAACATAACTGCTCACATGTATATGTGGATCGAAAAAGTGATATTATTTTCCGTGCATGATCTCTGATTTTGGGGAAATCTGTAATGGAGAATTATTTCGAATAGACATCAAGCAAATCAACATCAAATTTATTTTTAAGGTTGAATTGCACTGTAGCTCTATCAATTCCATCTGTAAGTCTTCCGGAACTTCTTCAACCGAAACGCTGAATGGACGAGCAAATAAATTCAGGTACTTTTCGTCTCTCCGAAAATCAATCGCGAATGAAATTGTGATTTCAGATCCTGAAGTGCAGAAATATATTTGTCCATATTCGAAATCTGGAATAATGACAGATGAGGAAAATGCGTGGTAATGTTTCTTTGGAACTGGCTGATCCATAGTTCGAGTTTAAATCAAAGGTTACAAGTGTTTGATTTAAAACTTGAACTAAAAAATCTAGTAATTCGTGAAATAAATTATTTTGAGAGTGCTGCTGGCGGGCCGCACAAAATATATCGGCGGGCCGCGGGTTGAAGATCGTTTACATGATCGTCGGCAGTTTGAAATTGGATTTTTGTAAGATAGGCTACGTTGGTATTGCTATTTATATAAATGTTATGTCAATAAAAATAGGTCCGAATACGATATAACGTTTTAAACTTAATCTATATTGCGTGTGAAAGGTTCACGTAAGGGGTTCGTTGGAGCGATGATGAATCTTTAGTTTGATAGGCATAATACTAAAGGAAATAAGAGTGTAGTTCGTAAGAACTAAGCTAAGAGAAAACGACACATGTAAATTTGGAATTATTTTGTATCACGATATTTGGTGTGGCTACGTGTGCTTTGTCCAAAGTATTTTTAGGCTAGGCTAGTATAGAAAATAGAAGTTCTTGAAAATTTCTGAATGTTTGGAGAAACTAAAAACACTTGCTAGTCAATTTTGATAAACTTAAGTTATACTTAAAATACATCCACAAAACGCAGACAAGTTGGTCAAGGTGAGGACCTCTCAGTAGTTTCAATCAATCAATCAATATTTATTGCGTTAAATTTGGTACAAGGAGGATCTTAAATATAAATAAATAGTTCACAAAAATCAACCACACAGGTGTACACAATTTTACAAATGTCATGTTTAGTTAAAATATTAAATATCTAAAATTACTAAAAATAATGAACACCAATTTTTTATAACATCACAATATTTTTCAAAGTTAAACAATCCTGATAAAATCAAATAATATAATAAATTCAAATATAATAATAATTAATTTAAACAGTTTAACTTAAACGCTTACAGTATTGTTATATGAATCCGTACCTTGAGCAGCGTGGAGTTGAGGTGTATGAGGTAGTTGTAGAGGTTGGCGTGCGCGTGCGGGTCGCGCAGCAGGTTGGGGTCGCCCAGCGCGGCCAGCATGCGGCGCCACATGACGGCCGCCACGTCGGGCAGCCAGCCGCGCGCGCGCCCGCCCATCACCACGCCCACGCCCTCGTCGCCCGCGCCGCCCAGCCCGGGGCTCGATTCGTTTTCGGTCCATTCTATTCAACAGGAAAATGCTCTTCACCATCGAAGAAACTCTCGACAAGTGCGACAAAACTGTACTGCGACTCACCATAGTTCGAATGCACGCTTGTGCGACACACTGGAGACACACTGACACACTCGACATCTCACTAAACGATTTAGGTTTGGTTCGGTTCGGTTAGGTTAGGTTAGGTTTGACGTGTTATGCGGACGACACGCTGGTCACGGCCCGTGGGAGTTCGCACAGGGAGGCAGCGTTGCTGGCGACGGCTGCGGTCTCACAGGTGGTGAGCCGCATCCGGCGCCTCGGCCTGGAGGTGGCCCTCAACAAGTCGGAGGCCATGATGTTCCATGGTCCCCGGCGGGCGCCGCCGCCCGGATCACACATTGTGGTCGGGGGGGTCCGGATCGCTGTCGAGCCTACCATGAAGTACCTGGGATTGGTACTCGACAGCCGGTGGGACTTCGGACCCCACTTCCGGCGGCTGGTGCCTAAGTTGATGGGCGCGGCTGGGGCGCTGTCAACGCTGCTTCCCAATCTGGGGGGCCCGAGCGCGGCCTGTAGGCGGCTCTACGTGGGGATCGTGCGATCGATGGCCCTGTACGGGGCCCCGATCTGGGCGGCTGACCTGACGGCCGGTAGCATTGCTGTTCTGCGGAGACCGCAGAGAGCTATGGCCGTCAGAGTCATCAGGGGATATCGCACGGTCTCCTACGAGGCGGCCTGTGTACTGGCCGGATCCCCGCCCTGGGACCTCGAGGCGAAAGTACTCGCGTCACTGTACCGGTGGCGCGAGGAGATGCTGGCGCAAGGCGAACGGCCGATGCAGCGACACATGGAGCTGCGTCGGTCCCAGCTTCGCGAGGCCCTGGTGGCGGAATGGCGGGACAGGCTCTCGCGCCCAACCGCCGGCCTCGTCACTATCGAGGCGGTCCGGCCGGTACTCGAGCGTTGGCTCGGTAGGAGGCACGGCTCCCTGTCGTTTCGGGTGACGCAGGTACTCTCGGGGCATGGCTGCTTCGGGAAGTACCTGTGTCGCATAAACAGGGAGCCGGACGCCCGGTGTCACCACTGCGTCGACTGTCGGGAGGACACGGCGCTGCATACGCTGGCAGAGTGTGCCGCTTGGGAGGAGCAGCGCCGTGCCCTCATTTCTGGAGTAGGCAGTGACCTGTCGCTGCCGGCCGTCGTGAACTCGATGGTTGGCAGCGAGGAGTCCTGGGACGCGGTGGTTTCCTACTGCGAGACAGTCATCTCGCGGAAGGAAGCTGCGGAAAGGGAGAGGGAGATCTCATCCTCCCACCCGGCCCGCAGCAGACGCACCGGGCGTCGGCGGAGGGCGGACAACGCCCTCTTCCAGCCCCCCTAAATGGGTCCAGGGGCGACGGACTCGGGGGCGTCCGTCGCCCACTACACATCTGGACCCGAGGCGGCGGCGCGACGTGTTCCACGCGCGCCCCTCTTAGACGTTGCGGGGGAGTTTAACACCTCACTCCCCCCGCTAATGCGAGGAGGCCCGCAGGTATGGGCCAGCACCAGCTAGGGGTTGCGGAAGTATCTTTTGTTCCCGCGACCCCCGGCGCAGGTGTGAGATGGAACACCGGGGTGGTTTTTAGTCAGTAGGAGTCTGACAGACCCCTCCGCCTCCCCCAAGGCGGAGGACATCCATGCAGGATTTTCCACCCCGCAAAAAAAAAAAAAAAAAAAAAAAAAAGGTTAGGTTAGGTTAGAACATGACGAAACAACGCACGAGCCGAGCGAGCGAAACGAGCGTGCCGCGGCAGCGGTCGGCGAAGTACCAGAAAGCCAATCGCTTTTTACGAAATGTCGATCTTCAATGTGTCGCACAAGCGTGCATTCGAACTATGGTGAGTCGCAGTACAATTTTGTCGCATAAGCGTTAATCGCACATCCATTTGTCGAGCTCACGTACGCTCTCATCGTCCTCATAGGTTGCTAGAAAACGAGGTTAAGCACCTAAGTGATAGGTCAGTCTACAGCTTAATGTATGCTTAGCTATGGATTCAATAGCGTCTCTGTGAGCGGCGTCGGGAAAACGTCGGCTGCACTATACACTATCTATGAGTTTTATTTTACTTGTAAAAAAATACCTCTTAAAGTGCTGAATGGATTTTTATAAAACACTAGCTGTATGCAAATACCTACGTTGCAATTGTTCGTAAACAAAAAGTTAATTTAATCTTCTTTGGGACCCACCAAAATTTCGTTACAATCGGAATAATGTTATATTTTCTTTATTTAATAAGCACAAACTAACTAAAGATGAAAAGAACTGCATTAGAAACAGTCCATCCATTTGTAAGCTACAACGTTACTGATAAGCTAACACACCGACATAGGCTGCAAACCAACTATCCCATACATCTTACATACGTCCAGAGACAAAAAACATTTCAGTGAACAATAAATTTATTTACGCAGTTCTGATTATTGATGATAACAGAAAAATTATAAATTAAATGGATATCTACATAAATTATTGAACGTAAAAACACTGACACTTACCGACATTGCCGCCATCTGACGCCAAATCAATCTGTAATGGGGAATCTTTGATAGAACTGCTTTCTACCCCGCTGGATGGCGCCGGCGACGGGGAGCGGGAACCACTAGCTGAGTCCCTCTCTTCGTTTTGTGAAGAGTTTCGTAGGGAGTCCAGAGAGTACCACCTCCTTGATGGTTTCTCTACTACAGTTTCTTTGGCATCTGCGTATAAAACAACAATTTTGAAAAACAAGTAATTCCGTACCTAGAACAATACACTTCTACTTTTAAGTAACTTTAGTTTCTGTAGCGACACATCCTACTACAACAGTGGAAATAAATACGGTGGAGAGGCTTTGCAGATTTGAGTGGAAGGTCACTTTAAACTTTTAAATATATGTGCGAAGGGCAATAGGGAATTTATTGGTTAGTTAGTTGATGGTGGGCTCTAATGCATATGTTGTAAAAAGTTGCCTTGGAAGCTGGCTGATTCGAAATTCAACACCAATGTTAATGAAAGAGGTTTTTAGAGCTAAGATTTCGAGAAAATCTGTATATATACACTGCAGTTTAATAATAATAAAAAAATACACATTGTTATAAACAAAAAGAACTTTTGACATTGGAACAATAAAAATAATGTACAATGGACTTGAACAATTTATAACGTACTTATCGCATTAAGCGATTTCTTCCAGTCAATTTTTGGATGAATTTAATGCCGGTAATGGGGCAACAAAGTGCATTAAAAAATCACGTGCAGAGCTCATGTACATGTTTAAGAGAGTTGGTTTGAGAGCTATCTAATTCATCAGCACTTTCCCTTTTTACCATTAGTGCTTATCATGTTTACTTAGAATACTTTTTTACCTCCGGAAAGAGTTATTTGATAGTTGGCTTTAGTGCTGGCTGATTCGATATAATTTTATTTTACCGGGAAGTTAGTGGCTATTAGAATGTTGTCTTGGAAGCTAGTTGATACGAAAAAAATATATTTAGCAGTTAGTGGTAGTGATCATTGAAAGAGTTGGCTTGTTGGCTGATTCGACATTAGACACAATTTTGGAACGAAGTTCCTTATCTAGGCTAGACAAAAGAAATTCTTACGAAAAGTTGTCACGACACTTTTTGCAGCTGTGCGGCGTGCGCATGTTTCTGTCTCTCTCTCTCTCTCTCTTATAGAAAGCAAGCCAGATATTTTCATTTCTATTTCGCATTGAACAGTGTGGTGCGCGACGATTATTTTTGTTGAGTGTATACAGGTTTTTTGTACATAATAAATAATAAGAAATAACTTCGTTCCATCCGGGTGTCCCTTGACACCTCTCAAGTTTTATTCCTGTTAACACACACTTACGAAATATTGGCCACATGAGTTGGAGGACGTATAGGAGTACAAAATTTACATTACCCTGTCCTTGTACTTGTTTACTCAAATGCGGGTCACTCCGACATCTGGTCAGCTGTCGCCGCGTGCTTCCCTCTTTGCGTGGATGTGCTTCGTGTCCTGATTTAGGTGATTTTCCTGAGAACAAAATTCGATTTGTTATCCTTTCTCTAGTTAATTACACGTTAGAACTATAAATGATACTAAAATTAGGTGCAAATATTAAAATTGGGTTGTGTAATTGAGTATATTTACATTATCGATTGTGCGGATATAAAATGCTGGTTTGGAAACTATTATGTTATTTTCAGTTTAAAGTATAGCATGAAATGTTTTTTTTAACTGATTGTATAGACATGTCTTAAAACTAATCCAATTTAGCCCTTTATACCTGAAAATCAATAATTTTTGTTGGACATTAAGGGGCCGATTACGATACAGATTCAGTATATGTTGCTTAAAAATATATATTTTCACCTGATGGCAAGAGATGGCTTGAAAGGAATAGACTCGCTTCTTGAACGTTACCATGTCCAGTACCTCCACAGTTAATTTATACGACGGAGTCGTAGTCCGCGTATAAAAAATATGGTTATCGAAATAAAATTTTACTTCTTTCACCCAATAGAAAAAGCTAAAGAATCTAGTAATTTTACTACTGCAAATAAGTTGTAATTATTTTAGATAAGGAAACGCTTAGATTAAAAAGTAAAGTTTATAAATATTTGCTTGCAATCATAATCCGTTCTATTTCACGCTGCAAGTTGTAATTTTGAGAGTTTGTATATGTTTGTAAAACTCTCGCGATACTAGGATTTATTTGTGTAGTGCGGGCGTTATCTTGAAAAGAAACAATAAGATTACAAGTAATTTACCTGGTGTCCTAGTGTTATGTGTATGTGCAGTAGCGGGTAGGTGCGACACTCGCGGTAGCGGCGCCGGCGCAGTCGTCACCCGTCTGCCGCCGCGCCCTCTGTCCGTCACGCTCTCCGACAGGTCTAGCGAGTACACGTGCCGAGCCAACACTCGGGTAAGCGTTTCCATCGTTTTCTGTAACAAGGAATGGGCAAGTGATGGAAAACAGAAACATATTATGCAATTTCCATAAGAGATTTATTCAAATGTTTTAATTGAGTATGTCTACTCTATTGGAATAACTTATACTATTGATGTTCATTAGACTTAGCGATCGGTGATGATAAAAGCGCCTAGGCATGGCAAATTCTACAGATCTGTGACAGTCATTGTAGTTTAACTGTCTCGCTCATGTGTGGGACTTACTGGGCAGCTTGAACAAATCTAACAATAGGGTAACTATTGCCCACGCGATGAAGAAAATAAAAGAAAATCAATCACAAGGAACTGTATAAATTGCGTTGGCGCATAACGCACTTACGTGTTTATTTTATTTTGTTTGTTGTAAATAAGAAGACCCCTTTCAAAATGTGACTTTTAATTCTTAATTAGGAAAGCCCGCGCCTCTAAGCCGAGTGAATTAATTAAACAAATTAAAAGCATCAAGTACTTTTCATGCTAATTTGACATATTGACCTGACAATTTAAGAAAAAAAAAATACGATTTTCTATCAAATCGCTTTTCTAGAATAGCGATGAAGAGTCAAGTCTCTTTACAACTTTTTTAAAAATACTAGCGTACGTACTAGCTACGTTCAGGCATTGCTTTAAACTAATGCATTAAAAAGAAGAGCCGAATGGGGAAGTAAACCTTTCTACAGAATATATGCAGGAGTGGCGAAGAGTAGCATAATTTCTTATGGTTTCATATATCATAATCAATTATAAAAAATGCATCTTAATCAACATCATGCGACGTCAATCCATGGGATAATAAAAAACATACGTTATTTTTTTTTTCATAATTTGTTAGGTCAATATGTCAAATTAGCATGAAATGTTGAAGAATCAAGTCTCTTTACATCGGTCCACTAAAAAACACAAGTCTATAACGTCCTATGATAGAAGGCTAGAAGGCAGGAAAGATTTCACAGATACAAGTTCACAAATAATAATATAATGTTGACAATAAAAGACAAAAGTTAATTCTTACCGCCCACTCCTTAATAAGATCCTCCCAGTGCGTAAGCCGCGACAGTAGTTCCATGAAGTTCTGCCATAGTTCCTGTTTCACCGCAACATTTAGATTCGCTTTGATCCACGTCACTATCAATGTTTGGAACAACGCCGGAGCCAGGAAACCGCCTAAAATACATTAATTTATTCGTCACAATAAATTATTACGTCCTTCAACGACTTACTCTAGTTAAATGGTAATGAACGTAAACTTTACCATACGTTTAAATAATCTTTGGGATAAAGAACAAAACAAGAGTTTAGTTTTATATAGTTTAAAAGTGTTATGGACAATAATAATAATATATGTACTTTATTTATTACGCACAAGGTATACAAAAATATAAGGTTACAAGAAGACTTAAAATTATAAAGTAATCGTTGTGTGTGTCTGGGAGTCTGATGAGCTAAGTCGAAACTTGTACCACAGAACTTCTGGTTTCATTGGTAAGATACCTGCTTTTCACGCCGCAGGTTGAGCGTTCGATTCCCACCCAGGACAGATATTTGTGTGCATGAACATGTCTGTTGTCCTGAGTCTGGGTGTAATTATACATATTATTATATTATACATATTATCATACTACTTTTTTTGTAAATACATACATATATAGATAAATTACACCCAGACTCAGGACAAACAGACATGTTCATGCACACAAATATCTGTCCTGGGTCGGAATCGAACCCACGACCGCCGGCGTGAAAAGCATGCATTCGCCGACCACGCCAACAGTCCCGTTAAGTAAGTATGTATTTACAAAAGAAAGGTTGTATATGTAGTATATCAGTTATCTGGTTTTATACTACAAGCTCTGCTTAGTCTGGGATCAGATTGCCGTGTCTGAATAATGTTCCAGGATATTATTAAATACGTACAGACGCCAGCACATCAAGCTACCCAAATCTGTAAAACTTCCCCGATTGAAAGTGAACCTTATGCTTATGTGATAAAGTTGAAAATTTATAAAATATAATTATACGAACGAGCTGTAATTAATGCCTAATTATTGCCCGAACAAATAACGTAGTTATACTCACCTAAAGACTCTTGTTTTCTCTTCGGCGGCACTTTAGTGAGAACCAGTGATGTTATTTGTAGTAGGACTAGGAGTAGTTGTTCCCTGACAAAGAGAACTCACGTTAGAGATATCATAAGATTTATTTTATCGTTACAATTAAATACGAGTCAAAATACAGTAAAAGAAAAACGACTAAATCTTGTTTAAATCCAATATAGTACAAATAATATCAAGTTATGTAGACCTCAATTACTCAATAAAATTAAATTCAATATACGGAGTAAGACCTGGGGCTCTACCGGCTAAGTCGCCGGACATCGTTTTCGTGAATGGCGTTAAAATAAATAAAGGTTCGGCTTCAACGTTGACAGTCGATTCCGGACTATTTATGACGTCACATGTGGTCATGGAAGCCGATTTAACGATTGATTAAGTCATTTTTAACATTTATTTACTTGAATGCTATTCACGAAAACCATGTTCGGCGACTGAGCCGGTAGAGCCCCAGATTTAATATGCCTAAGTAACTACCGTCTTAAAACGTTTATTGTACAAGCAAAGTAAGTATTTTAATTTAATTTGCAAAAAAGGTGATTTATGTAGATCTTTATATAATAAGCTACAAAGTAGTGAGACGTTGTATAAGCCATGATTTATTTTCAAAGAATTTAAACAGCTAGTAAGATTTTAGTTAATTCTAACTTTATTTATGTAACCGCTTATTTATTGCATTTATGTTACATGTTGTATAACTATAACAAAGGTTGTGCAAAAAAAAACTTGGTCTTCAACACACATGTTACTAGGCCACTTTATAGTGAAAGATGCAATGGGTTTGAGATAATGTCCACTGTTCCAATTGATTGTTCAGATTATAGTAAAAATATTAAAGAAGCGAAAAAGCATCAATGTTGTGAAAATTAATTTTGACTGCAGTGTGGCGCAGCAGTTAATACAGTCGCCTCGCTGCTTCATGTCCCGGTTTCGTTTCCCGCGCAGGACAACTATTAGTGTGACCCATAAATAGTGTCCGTCAATTACATGTTAGTAAAGTACCCCGCGACACAGGGATCAATTTAACTAGTGCGGGAGTTCTTTTAAAGAAAGAAAAAAACGTGCAACCCATCCGAATACTGTTATCGCTATACAGAATGTAGGTAAGTTTTTGAAAATAAATAATAGATACTCGATAACGATAAACATACAGATACAATTTTTAAAAAATAAACCTATATTTTTTTCACACAAGTAGTTGTCCTGCGCGGGAATCGAACCCGGGACATGAAATTTAAAATGATCTATACATATAATAAAATCGTAGGAACGTCAAAACTGTACATTGAATATTTTTTTAAAAGGATACTTGGGGCGTGATCTACAATCGATGTCGAAGCCAAAATTATAGTTTTCAGAATTTTTGTCTGTTTGTATGTCCCGGCTAAACTCAAAAAGTACTGCATGGATTTACTTGAAATTTTGCATGAATATTACTAAGAGGTCGGGTCAACATATAGGCTACATATTATTACGCTATAACCTACGGGGAAGGAGCTATGATAATTTATAAAATTTAACGCGGGTAAAACCGCGGGGCACAGCTAGTAGGCAATAAAGATATGTACCATGTATTAGCATCCATGGCCACGTGCATGACCATGTATCGGTAGATGTTGAGCACGCGCTTGCACGTGTCCGTCTGCTCCTCCAGCAGCTGCTGTGCGCTCAGCGCGCCGGGCGGCGCCACCGGCGACGGGGACGCTAGGAACACGTTCGCTGCTTGCGTCATAAATATTTGTAGCACGTTCTGTGAGAGATAAAACATTAAAATTAGCTACATTCTTGGGAATTATACTTTCTTATTTTTAATTATAATTTTGTGTTCGGAATATTAATACAATCGTGATGGTAATTTATGGTGGTATCTCAATTAAAGATGACGACAAAAAATCTGTACAAATATGATGTACAAGAAAATACATCTAATAAATAAACAAAAAGTGGAATCAGACTCGCACATAAAGGATCCCATACAGCGTACGCTTGCCAATCAACTTTCTTATTTTTTTTTTATTAATTGTTCTAGCGGCGGAAACGCACAATCACCTGTCTATTGCAGCAAAATATTTAACTTCTCAATATAATAGCATAGAAACGAAAGCTCAGACATAAATTACTTGTGAAAGGATATATGCGGTGGGGGATATTATGATATATGTATGATAGATTAGGCAGAACCTAATAGAGTTCTAATAATCGTTATTATAGATTTGAATCATTTCAGCAGTAACTAATCATGCCATACATAGAACTACGATCAAAAAGAATGAAAATGTAATTTTCCACGACAATTTCAATAATTTATAAAATAACGTTTTTGAAGTAATTATCACCCAGGACAAAACTAAAGGTTACATAATACCTGTAACCCAGCTCGCACCATGATATTATCTCTTCCCACGGCCCCCAGGTAGGAGTCATTGCGCAGGCGCCGCGGCGGGGCAGATGGCTCGCCGCCAGCTTGCTCGAACGTATTCTCCATCAGGAAAGGAGGGATCTCTGCCACCTGGGAAAGATGAAACTTCTAGATTTAGCCTATTATTTTAATAACCCTGGTTATATTTTGGCCTTCTTGTGGGACATTTATGTCCAAACTGTCGAGTTCAGTTGTTCTTCAGTTGTTGTCTTCGCATCTTTTCCCATTTATGTGCATAAATCGACGAAAATTGATTCGACGGGACAGTTAGCTGACACGACGGGACAGTTAGCTGACACGACAGGAAGGAGTTCAGGCGTTCAAGGTATGGCGTAGTCTACAAGGCACAGGGAGTGGGGCATCGCCAACTCCCAGACTCTGGTTTGATACTGAGAATTTTTCTTATAAATAATATTATATATAAGAAAAATTCTATCACATTAATAATAGGTAATTATAGAGCTGAAAGTTTGTGAGTGTGTATGTTTGTTGCTTCTTCACGCCTAAACGCCTGGAGCGAATTTAATAAAATTTGGTATGGAGTTAGCTGACACCCTAGATTAACTAACATATAGGCTATAATGTATAAAGTTTAACGCGGGTAAAATCGCTGAACTAGTGTATAATAAAACTCTTAAAATCATCAGCAATTTTAGAGGCCTAGTAGGATTTCATTAAGTCAATATGTATTTTTCTAGTTAACTCTAAAGCTTAACTATACAATGAATAAGCCACATCCCAATCAGATAACAGTTCACAATAACGCTTTCCACCGTACGCATGCACCGTCACGTAATAAATCAGTGAAACCCAGCGATGTGTGGTATGCCACTAACTGAATGCGTATCTGCAGGTTATTGTCATGGAAAAACAAATAATATCCTCTACATAGGTACATGGTCTGCAATAATATCCATCATGTCAGCCGAATGACGTCCACTGCTGGACAATGCCCTCCCCAAAACATGTCCACAATGGCGTAGTACATTATCTGATTGATCATTTGACGGGCCTGTTGGCGTGGTTGGCAAAATTATTTTCACCCAGGGGCTCTACCGACTAAATCACCGAACATCATTTTCGTGAATGGCGTTCAAATAAATAAAGGTTAAAAATGACTTAATCGTTAAATCGGCTTCCACGACCACATGTGACGTTATAAATGGTAAATGGTCCGGAATCGATTGTCAACGTTGAATCCGATTTAACCATTGATTAAGTCATTTTTAACCTTTATTTATTTGAACGCCATTCTCGAAAACGATGTTCGGTAACTTAGCCGGTAGAGCCCAAGGACAGATATTTGTGTGCATGAACATGTCTACGTCTCCTGAGTCTGGGTGTAATCTATATAAATAAAAAGACAAGTCCTGACTGACTGACTGACTCATCAACGCCCAGCCCAAACCCTTGGACCTAGAAAGCTGAAATTTTGCACGAATGTTTTCTTTATAATGTAGACAAGGAATAAGGAAGGATTTTTCGAAATTCAACCCCCAAGGGGGTAAAACGGGGGTGCAAAGTTAGTATGAAACTTTGCCGTTTTTGAAGTTAAAGGCATGAAAATTAGTATTTGGCCTTAAAGTAAAAAATAAAAAAATACGTGTTTCAGGATTTTTGGAAATTCCACCCCCGAGGGCGAAAAATAGGGAATGTTCGTTTGTATGAAAAATGAGACAATTTTTAAGTAAAACGCATGAAAATTAGTATTTGGCCTTCCAGTAAAAAATAAAAAATTACGTGTTTCAGGATTTTTGGAAATTCCACCCCCAAGGGCGAAAAATAGGGGATGTAAGTTTGTATGAAAAATGTGACAATTTTTAAGTTAAACTCATGAAAATTAGGATATGGCCTTATAGTTCAAAATAAAAAATATGTATTTCAGGATTTTTGGAAATTCCAGCCCCAAGAGCGTAAAATAGGGGGTGTAAGTTTGTATGAAAGATGTGACATTTTAAAGGTAAACGCATGAAAATCTGTATTTGGCCTTCCAGTTAAAATTTATAAATATATAGTTCAGTATTTTTGGAAATTCCACCCGTAAATACGTAAAATAGGGGATGTGAGTTGGTATGAAAATCTGTCATTTTTTGGAGTTAAACGTATGAAAATTGGTATTTGGTCTATCAGTTAAACATAAAGCAATACATGTTTTTAAACCAAAATTCTGGGAATAATTTGTTGTTAAAAAAAGGTAAACGCCAAGTCGAATTTTAGATAATTTAGTTTTTTATGCCAAGTTGCATAAAATGTCGTCTAAATAAAGACTTAGCGTTTTATAAGATTTGTAACTTCTTTTCTTTGTATAATTTTTATAACAAAGATAAAAAACAATATTTTAATCAAATTGGGATAAACAACCAATTTACGTAAAAGTCGAGTTAGCGTAGTATAATTTATTGGTGTCGAGATGATCGCAGTTGATCGCACGCAAAAAATATCATCTTATTTGATACTAGCTGTGCCCCGCGGTTTTACCCGCGTTAAACTTTATAAATTATCACGTCTCCTCCCGCGTAGGTGATAGCGTGATAATATGTAGCCTATCTATATATAAAATTTTAAGTAAATCCGTGCAGTACTTTTTGAGTGTAGCCCGGACATACATACAGACAAACAGACACACAGACAAAAATGCTAATAACTATATTTTTGGCTTCGATATCGATTGTAGATCACGTCCCAAGTATCCTTTTTTAAAAATATATTATATTAAGTTTTGACTTTCCTATGATTTTATTATATGTATAGATATCTTACTGATCTACAAGTTCACAATTTTGTAACTAGATGGCGTTCGTTCGTTTCAGATCGCGGGACTTATTTGCCATATCGGTTATAATAAATAAATTCTTGAAATAAAAGGTAGTCCAAAACTGAATCTATAGATGATCGAATAAATCTTACCCAAAAAATATGCTCACATCTTAATTTTACCGCTTTAGACGTTTATAGTTTTGTTAGTAGATGGCGTAATCATCGTTTTAGATCGCGCTATGGTTTCGTTCACAAAATGTGATATTAGACCTATCATTGCCGTGGTCGCAACCTAATCTAATGGGAGTTACCTTTGTGATTAATGCATCGTTGATTCTTATTTTACTTTATTTGACTTAGTGACAATAAAGACAACTGTTATGTATTCTTCCTTTTTTTTTTAAAATAGTAGCAAAGTAGTCCTTAGTTTCTTTCTTAGTTGCTTGATTATTTTAAAAGTTATATTTTTTAGATTAAGCTAGAAGTAAGTAGTTACATTGGTCATCATTCAAAATTGTCGCGGACGAAGTCGCGGGCACCAGCTAGTTATCTATATAAGTATGTATTTACAAAAGAAAAGTAGTATATCTAGTATTATCAGTTATCTGGTTTCCATACTACAAGCTCTGCTTAGTTTGGGTACAGATTGCTGTGTGTAAATAATGTCCCAGGATATTATTATTATTTGGAAGGATATGCTATGATCGCAACGCTTGGTAGGCGGGTGCGTCATAGTACACAGAGAGACGCTGCTGCTCGTTTTCTGATAGATATTCCCTCGGGACGACTTCTACGCCCCCCACGGATGAGATGGGGTGGCGATATTCTATGCCGACAGCCACACAGCTACTAGGACCCTACTAAGACAATATATATGACCTCGCTCTCACGCTCGGTAGCTAGTAATCTCGAAGGAATACCAAATTCTAAAGTATATAATAATGTAATTAACATTATTATATACTTTGGCTAAGAAATACTTGGGGAACAAATCCCATTTGGATGTAGTCAACCCCATCATAAAGGAATGTCCTAACGGGCCTTCATCCTGGCAAAGCTATTTACATTAATAAATAATGAACTTGTCGAAACAAAAATCATATTTGGATTTAGTCAACCTGTTTAACAATTAATATCCCACTGGGCCTTATTTCTGGTAAAGCTTTTAACATTACAATATACTTACATTCATCTGTATCCAGTCTTTATACAGGGTTATGACTCGTCGACAAGCCGCTGCGTGTGAAAACGGAAGCAGGAAAGCTTGCCGCAACACCTCGATGGTGAAGTCGACGTGTTCTCGCGACGAACAACACAGTACGTCGCGGACTACTTGCTCTGCGCTTAACTCTTCGAACACTCCTGTACCTGGATCAAGATTAAGTAGGTATAGGTAAGTAAGGGTACAAATAAGTGATGATAAGGAGTACTATAAGTGAATAGTATGGTTTGGGAGCCGATATTTATTTTTATCTGCTCAAAACACGTGTAATATCATGACACAATAAAAAGTTAAATTGCACATGGATGGGAACAATAACTTAATTCGGAAAGCAAGTAGATGCTATGCCGAATTCGGCATACAAAGAAAACAGTCTGTTAATAAACCATCAAATAATAATAATATATCATGATTTAATATCAAATATATATATAAAAAAATATATATAATTAGAATCAGACTTTCTTAACTGCTACGCTACACGTGCAGTCAATTGTCAGTATGTGTGCTTACTAAAACAATCATGTATCATTAAATAAGAAAACAAACCTGACTCCAAGCTGGGATGTGGAGTATTGGACGCGGAATCATGCGATGACGCTCTACTGGAATCAGATGGATGTCCAACAGTGAAGGAAGTCTCTTCCTCATGGTGTAACGACGCCGCAGGGGTAGGTGTATTGGAATGTGGAAGGTGGGACCCCAAACTTGTCATGGAAGATGGCTGGCCTCCATCAGACCCTTGTTTCTTCATGAAATGGGCAAAGCTAGCCACCCACTTGATAAGCGTCACTCGACATAATACAAAGTCATCTTCTAGGATGTTGTGTTGAACTGGCAGTTCTAGAAATATAATATAAATTTATATAATAAACCAAATTTTATGATCTACTCAGTAACATTCATTAACACCTAAGTCATGGATTTGAAATTGTGAAACATTGCACAGTTATTACTTTATATATAAAAAAGTTATTATTCATGTAGACTTTAAAAAAGAGCTTGTTTATAGTTAGGACATTTTGTAGTAGTTTTGAATCTGAGTTTTTTTTTTCTAAAAGCAACATGGGTTGGGTTAAACTGATTAACAAAAAAAACTTGATCAAACCTAAATATATTTGAAGTAGTGTCTCACATTTAAGGCATTTCAATGTGATGGCACTATTTTTCTAAAAACCTAATTATTAAAAATATTTACAACCAATAACTTACCCAGATTAGGTTTATACAGTGAATTCTTGACATTATACTGTGGGCAGATTATTGGCAAATAATATATCTTAAACTTCTCCAGCAGAAACGCAAAGCATCGCATTGACTTAGAGTGTGATCTATCTCTCCATTGGATCTTGGTTACAGATGAAGCCATTCCATCAAGTAGAATTTCAAAGAAATATTTGGTCTCATTGTCAACAGCTTTCTCATTAGCACTTGGTGGTAATAATGGTTGGATTTCTAAACTCTGCACTGGATTTAGAGCATTTGTGTCATGGAATATAGAAGCTGATACATTGGCTAGCTTGCCCATTATACCTGTAGGAGTTTGTTCTACCACAACTTTCTTAGCATTATCAGAAGCTGTTATAAAATTGGGGTGGTGCATGATATCCTCTATGCTGAAGTCACCTGAGTCATGATTTGGATTGTTTGTTACTTCAAAGCCTTTTGGTTTGAGTGGGGACCCACTTGGAAGGATGGTAGGCTCGGGCATGCCAGGCACTAGGGTTGCAAACATTTTGTGGACTTCATTTGGAGCATTATCACCAAGGGCTTGGTACCATAACAGGAAGTATCTGAAAGCAAATGTTGTTATAAACTACTGTTTAGAAATGGTGCCGGGTATTTCTAACACAATTCACGTCATTTATCTTTTATATATGATGCTATATGATTGACTAGGCAGTTTGCTTGCGCTTATAACAGTTAAAGCATTGGCACACTTTAAAAGAACTTATATTTATTTTGAAGTTTTAAAAATAAACTGTGCCTACACCCATACATCAACTTGACTCTAGAATGGGTGAGTAATATCTCTTAAACCATGTTTATTGCTCGATATTTACATAGACAGTAAACGTTGTGACTTGCTTTTAGATACAAATGCACATATTAAGATTTAATGTAAGTGACACACTTCTCACATTTTTTTTTCAGAAGATTATTATTATATTATACAATGACAATGCTATTCAGATTGAGTAAATAATGTATATGTTCAAGCTACCATACCTTATAGCCTCAGCTCTTAATTTTTGCGAATTTCCACTATGGAGGAGTTTTGAAAATATCCTGGTCAAAGAATGTAACTGCCATCTTTTCCCAATTAGCTCTGGCAGGAGACATAATACTTTCTCAAGAAGGGACAATGCCCCCTCTAACTCTTCTCTGCCTGCTTTATGAACTAGAAAATACGAAACATATTATTTAATTTAAGCACAAATGAGTGAGGTACATGCCATTGTTAAGTGAAGCTGGAGATAATGTGAAATACGGTCATTAAGGATCTATTATTTAGTGTATTTAACCATTCAACCCATTAGCAACATTTTTGGTTATAGGCATGAGTCAGTCTTTTTTGTTATGAGGTCTTTATTTGTGTTCAAATAATATGTTTTGGACAATATAACAACCAAACATAGCAATTTGGTTTTTACTTCCCGAAGCATGATTAGGTTTCTTTATAATTGGTTGTATGTAATATAATGCTATTAATAAAATGCGTATTAGTGATCATTCTTTAAGATTACGTGAGTTTAACATTCAATGAGTCATGCTGTCCACTTGTCTATGATTATGATGATCTAGAGATAAGATAATGCCATCTACCAAGATCAGCGTGAAGCACCAAACTATGCACACAATAAATACATGGAAACAAAATTTTAATGATTTTCTCAATACAATTTGTTAAATAATGTTTAAAAAATGTTTTTTTTCTGATATGAAGTACATATCATGTACAAATCATTGGTATATTTAATATCAGTGGAAGATAGACAATAGATGCTACAGCCAAATCCAGATGTTACTCTATCCAATATCAATCAATTATGAATAAAAGGTAACTAAATTATTAACCAAATAATAAAGAGATGGAGTGATTTAATGTTATTTATCACTAGTATAAACATTTTAAACATTATTCAACATATAAATAAAATGATATTGGTGTTCATTTGTGGTACATGACTTAATTGCCTGATGTATCAAAACACCAAAAACTCACCCAGATGAAATGGAAGTTCTGTACCGCAAAAACAGAAAAATAATAATTATAAATATAAGTTAAAATTAGGTATCAAATTGAAATCTACTATGAAACTTTGCATACAATATAGAAAAATAATCATATTTTGTAATCTTTTTCCTACAATACTTCAGAAATCTGATGTTAAATAGGTTCTTTTTTAAAAATCTATAATGGCTATAAGGAAAATTTTATTAATGATTAAAACAGTAACTTTCAGCATCACACAAGTTAGAAAATAATGTTTTAATTACATAACTGGCTGGAGAGAGAAATGTGTAATTACCTCTTTGGCGGAGATTGTTTTCAGCTTGTATGAAATTGTCGTACAGGATGAAATAAACATGACTGAAGTTGCCTTCAAAGTATGCCTTGGCTTCATCTGAATCAAAATGTTCTGGAACAAAAATCAAAGTCTAGCATTTAAAAACTATGTGACAACCAATGTATCATGTATGCTGTATGAATATGATACCAATATCATAATAAGATGACTACTCACAGAAACGCTATTTAACCCATGATGTCATGTAAAAAGTTGTGTTCAAATAAATTTTTAATGAACACATTTTTTAGTTTTAGCTCAAATTCTACTGACTTCACTAGTCCAGATTATGTATGGAAAAGCAAGATAGATAGTGCTTAAGCTTCTATAATTTTATAATGTTTAGACACTGTAGCTCACAGCAAGAATATGTACCCCATGGGATATCCATCCCAAGATTTTATCCCAAGGGAATATCTCCCAGACAACTCAGCATCATCTGTCTGTGTACTAAGCATACTGCAATCGCCTATCCGTCTGCCAAGACGGGTGATTATGGCATATACCTCCAAATTATGGAGACAACTTCATTGTTGAAATGGCCTTTGTCAAACAATGGATGTTATTCAGCTGACATGATGATGAATTGACACGTATTGTCAATGTCAATTCTACTGACATACTTAATGTTTATTGTATACTTGTGTTTTTTTGTATAATGGGTGAAATTTAATTTACATTGCCAGATAAGATATTATCATTGTATGAGATTTTTAGTTTTAGTTATCCACATATATGTTTTTACAAACATATAATTCAACAATGTGCCAGTATAAGAGACAATATATAATATAAGAAACAATATTTATTATTGTGCACTCATCGCTGCAAACATTTTAAGTAAGAATTGATGTACTAGACAGCATTAGTAAAATTTTTATGAATTTATTTTAGAATTGATGAGCATAATTCATCTAATTAACAAAATGACATTCTGAGAAATTACTAAATTTGGACAGAATACAGAATTTTGTAAGGTTATTGATGTGTTGAAGCAATGATGTCATTGCCCTGTATGGTATGTATAAGGTGTCCAGTTTTGGATATCATATATGTATTATGGCCCCAATGGTTATGTTTACTAAGCAGGGCAAAAAATAGGACCACTTCCTATTACTCCATTATTTGTCAAACCTAATTCCAGAATTAGGTGTGAAGAATAAACAGTTACCCCGACTCACAACATGACTGGAGTCATAGATCTGACTACAGAATTGTATTAAATTTTGTTTTCATTGCATTAATTGCATTATTTTAAGAACAGAATTGTAACTATGTAATAATTACTTCTTTGCTACTGGATACATATTGGAAACTTAACTTCAATAAACCAACAATCGTTAACCTAGAAATTTTAATGGTAAATAAGTAAGGGAAATACTTTGCTTAAATACATATCTATAATAATATTATAAATAAATGCAGAAAGAATGTCACTCTGTAATTGATATTACGACTTGAATAATAGACAAATTATTAAAATACTACTTCCTCCATAGAATAAACAGTTGTATGTTGAAGCGCATCAACTACAGTTACTCTCGACTAATTAGCATGTACGGAATGCGATAAGTGTCGAGGTAACAAACACCTTACTACATAGCTTTAATAAACACTCAATAGTGCCATCTTACTCACTAATATCAATAAATACCGTAATTCCTTACCTAAAACGATTTTTAAATGTTTTAGCCTGGTTGCTGAATCCTTTTTAGAGTCTTGTATTTTAACAGTTGACTTCTTGACATCCTGGTGAGATTTTTTGGTAAACATTTCGGAGATGAATTTAAAAGGTCATTACGCAGATTCTTTTCATTCTTACACTATAAAATATTGTAATTTCACATTGTTTTCTTTAAGTTTTCACTCCCATTTTGACATTTCACTTACATAAAAATCTCGGTTGACGTAAACAGTAAAGGCCGTTTCTATATACGTAGAAATATACTTAAAGTTGCAGTGTTTAACTGCCTTAAGATCAAAATATTACTAGTAAGTGTTAAAAATATTATCAGATAAATATACAATACATCAATCAAAATACATGTACTACAATTTTAAGGCTAATTGAGGAATTTTGTAATAATATTATACTTATGATATTGAATGATACCGATACAGTACGTCAAACGGACCGTATTTGTTTATTTTTTATAACCATTTGTTCCGGTAAAAAAAAAATCTAACAGCCAAAAAGGCGGCATTTTTACCCATCAACAATAAGAAGATTTCCTAGGTTTTGATATTGTACATACAATATTAGACCCATCTAAATTACTTATATTTTTTTACAGTATTTATGGTAATCTAAATCAAGTGTTTTGTTCTACCAAACGAGGGCGCCACCTGTTTAAAGCCTCATGAGATAAAGGAAGTCTTATTGATGGATTTTGTTACATGTGGACCTCCACGCAAAACATCGTCGACCATTAAAAATATATTTTTTTAATTTCTTGATCTACTAGGTATACTACACTAGTAATGGGTGACATCACCGTTGTCCCGAGCAGTTATGTAAAGGTTGCTAAAAATGTTCTATTCTTCGGAAATTGAATATCCTGGCCGTATTTCGACAACGGCGGACAGTCACTCAATAGACTAGCCATTTGCGCGGGACATATTACAGAGCACAAGCGTGTGCGCCAACACAGGGGCACTTTCTACGAGTATTCCTTCGCACCATAATCCGATGGGACAACTAGTGACACGACCGGTAAGAGGTCAGGTACACGACCGAGGGCTTTATATGCTCGCCGGCTATAAAAATACTGCCAACTCCTAGACTTCGGGCTGATACTAAATCATTTTTCTTTTACCCAACCCGGGATTTCATCAGGACCTCATTCTTTGTGGCTGAACACGCTACAGTTTCGTAATTTATTGAAGTTTTAAAATAAAAAATCATAAATTTAGTTGGTTTATCATAAACATGTAACGGAAAGGGTGGACGTAACTTCAGGGGGTTGTCTTATCATAACGGCTACATATGAACGAAACTTCAAACAGAAATAATGATTTTTTACTCAACTAAGAATTTATTTTGGATCGGCAACCTAAATACAGAAGTAAGTTTAACGATTTAGGTACAACACAAGCAAAAATCTGCTGTAAGGGTCGTGAACTTTATGGCGACCTCCTAAAGTACTAGGCGCAGTCCCGTAATTTATTTTTCTTTGTTTTTCTTTTTAAGTAAAGCTTATAGACATAATACAAAACAAAAAGAAATTGTTTATTTTAATAAAACATTGCTAATAATAAACAAGCTTCTAACTGGTAATGAAAAATCACTCGCATTATTTTTCCACATAATTATTTCAAGGTTCAATCGCATTTAACTGAATTTTAGGTATATTCCTGTTCTAAAATGAGGTTTTGTGTAAATTTATTTTAATTAAGTATATAAATTAAAATTATGGGTCGTCTCTCGTCGTGCAAATAATTATGGTAAAGTAGGTAGGCATGAATTGTTTTCTAATGTCGTTATCATCATAATAGGTATTGTAACGAATTAGTATGAAAAATGATAATTTAAAAAGTGTACTTAATGATCATATCTAACATTATCAAAATTATTATTAAAATAAGTACCTAATGTGTGTGATTGTAAATATAATATTTCCTGTCACAAAACAGAAACGAAACTTAATTAGATTAATGAAATAAAAAGAAAGCAAGTTAGCAGGTAAAAATACAGTATCACGTGTTGACACACTGCGCGGTTGTAGCCAGTTATTTCAAGATCACGATCGAGTTACAATACTGTATATAACATTACCGTGTCAGTAAAGGCCGGATAAACCTCTTTATAATTATGTACGTCGGAAAAACATAATTATGGCAGCATCAGCAGCAGGTAATTTTGTATTTTTTCCCTTATGTAATGTTGACTGCACGTGTGGTGCAGCGGTTAAGACAGTCGCCTCATCACTTCGTGTCCCGGGTTCGATTCCCGCGCAGGACAGTAACTTGGGTGACCCATATATATTATATTGTTCTGAGTCTGGATGTACTTTGTGTCCGTCAATTATATGGTTGTGAACACAGGGATTAATTTCCCTAGTGCGGGCGTTGTATTTTTATAAGCAAAATATTTTTTTCTCGGGATAAGTACCACACTGTCATCTCATCCCAAACTAGGCAGACTTTGGTCTGGCAACCAGACAACTGATAAACATATTTTTATATTCCTAAATAGATACTTATACATATCACACTAATATTATAAAGTCGAAAATTTGTGAGTGTATGAATGTGTATGTTTGTTACTTCTCACGTCTAAACGGCTGGAGCAATTTTAATAAAATTTGGTATGGAGTTAGCTGTCACCCTGTATTAACACATAGGCTATAATTTATAAAGTTAAACGCAGGTAAAACCGCGGGCACAGCTAGTTATAGATAAATAACAATTCCCGGCTGGAGATTGAACCTAAATCACTAACTACTAAGCTAACGGTCCAGTCAGTATATATCTACTTATACTGACTGGACCGTTAGCTTAGTAGTTAGTGACCCTGCCAAGCTAGAGGTCGGGGTTCAATCCCCAGCCGGGACAAATCTTACGCATAAAATTAGGTAGATAACCTGAAATAAAAACCGGCCAAGTGCGAATCGGACTCGCCCATGAAGGGTTCCGTAGCAGCAGCAGCAAGTATTTCAGTTGATTAAATGAAAGCAAATTGCGGTTTACGGTTGATGACGTATTAAAAAAAAACTACTTGCCAAATATCGTTCAAACTAATTTTCGTTGTTAGTTTTCATGGTAATGTACGTCATATATTTTTGTTTAGTTTTATCATTCTCTTATTTTAGGAGTTACAGGGGGGGGGGGGGGGCACTCATTATACCATTTTATCTCGCGTAAACTATTCGGTTTAGAAAAAAATTATAATCTCTCATTTGTTATACAAATCCCTAACTTAACTAACAGGCAAACTTGCAGAACTGACAGACAAATAATTATCGTGTGTGATTTAACTATTATGAAAAAGGCAGTAATCTTTTATAAAATAATTATGTTGCCTCTTCATAGAAAAACTTGCCGGTGTGGCGCAGTCGCACCGGGCAGTCCAATTTTTCAATATTACTTAATATTGTAGACTTAATTACGTGAAAAATATTGATTCGTAGTAGGATTTCGTTCCAACTGATGACGAGGTGGATAATACTATGAAGGTATATAATAGCTCGGTTTTTCTTGTTAAATATAAAATCCCAATTTTTTAAAAGTATATTATGATTTTTCTTTGCGGAGAGTGTTTACCTGCTTCAGAGCGATCAGGGACTCGAAGTCACCGACTAGTAAACTAGTAGACTAGTAATAAAACAACAAACCAATGGACCCACGCCACGACAGGTGACTTTGGCAGTTTGATTCCCCTCTAAACATGATTTGTGAGCAACGTAGATAATTGTATTGTAGCTGGATGTACTTTGTGTCCGTTAAGTGGATGTTTGTAAAATCGCCTGCGATACCAGGATTAATTTCGTTAGTCCGGGCGTTGTGCTTGAAAAAGGAAAGAGAGAGGGTGCCCCTTTGGAGTTCGCCCCTCGGCTCTTGGCGGTTATCGACTTGGCGGACGATATGCATATGAGGATCTGATTTATAATGTGGTTGAGGATTGAAGAGGGAATTTTAACAATACGTATGCGAACAAAGTCTTATGGTGGACAACGGTAGTCGCGGGATGTTCGCAGTAAGTAGTGCTCTCAATGTATGGATTGAGTTCACTTTCACCAGAGTTAACATGGACTTGTTCAAGGATCGGAATATCTAAACCGTTCTTAGAACTATGGTGCTAACAGGAGGGTTCGATTCCCACCCCTATTATGCTGATCAACTACGGAACCCTACATTGCGCGTATCACACACTTGGCCTGTTTTTATTTTTGTATGTTTGTTGCCCAATTTCACCGTTGCTTGTGAACCGATTTTAAGAAATGTTCAATAATTCGAATGAACGACACTGTTGGCATGGTAGGCAAATGCTAGAGTTTCACGCCGGAGGTCGTGGGTTCGATTCCCACCCAGGACAGATATCTGTGTGCATTAACATGTCTGTTTGTTCTGAGTCTGGGTGTAATTATCTATATAAGTATGTATTTACAAAAGAAAAATAGTATATGTAGTATATCAGTTATCTGGTTTTCATAATACAAACTCTCCTTAGATTGGGATCAGACAGCCGTGTGTAAAATAATGTCCCAGGATATTATTATTATATTATTTCAGGAGTTTTAATTTCAGTTTTAATTAAAGATTTTAAGGAGCTTTGAGTATATTTCGATGTGTACGATACACGTCTGACTGCCCGAGTCCTTAGTATATAATGTAGTTGGTATCTTTATGACATACATATCTTTTGGGAGGATCATATTATCATAGAGAAAGTATCTATTTCTAATGCCGTTACCGTGTTACATAATTAAGTATGCCTAATCTATACATATAATAAAATTGTAGGAAGGTCAATGTGAGCGATAATTATATGAAAATAAAATATTTTCTCGTCACATTATAATTTTTTATTACATTTAGTTTTACATTTTGTTTGTATCCTAGCAACCAAAAAAAGACAATAAAAACTATGAAAAGTCATAAAACGTTGTATAAGAGAAAAGAGTATTTAATGGCAGTCGGCCACATCCTCCCCTTTTTATAATAAGAGGATTTTCTGAATAGGTCGTCGCAACGTCCCCGCCATAGTCCTTACATCCACCACTCTCGTAATACCATCTCTGCTGGGATATGTAGCAGTTATTACGCCTCGTGGCCAGGTTCCCCTAGGCAAATCTCCGTCGGCTATGAGCAGCAGATCCAGCACGTTGATGGCGGAGCGCCCCAGCGAACGCCGAAGCAGGACGACCCGTGACGAGTTAGGGTCGTCGAGGCTGTCCACGAGACTGGTGCAGTCGGAACCGCCCAGGTCCGCGTCCTCTGAAAACGAGGTGTTGACCTCCATTGAGTCAGTATGTGGGAAGGCGGAGAAGCGCGGCACTACTGGGTTATCATCGACGTCGGGGAAGAAGTTGCCGGCGCCCACGCCGCCGACGAGTTCGGCGTGGCTCTCGGCCTCCAGGCCCGCTTCGTGGCTGTCAAGGAATACGTCCACGTTGGAGACCTCGATGTGCGTTATCTCGGGCAGCGCAGGCGGCGCCGCACGCGGATCCGGCGGGCGGGAATGCAGCTCGTCGTGGAAGAGCTTCTGTATCTGCTGCAGCACGGCGCGGTTGACGTGCTCGTGGTGCAGCGCGTCACAAGAGCATCTCGGCTCCTCGGCGACATTGTTGTTTGACTCAACGCTGTATATAATGTGACGAGAAAATAAAATATTTTCTCGTCACATTATAATTTTTTATTACATTTAGTTTTACATTTTGTTTGTATCCTAGCAACCAAAAAAAGACAATAAAAACTATGAAAAGTCATAAAACGTTGTATAAGAGAAAAGAGTATTTAATGGCAGTCGGCCACAGTCAACACTGTACTGTCACGCCCCAAGTATCCTTTTAAAAAAATATTCAATATATTTTTTTAAAAGCATACTTGGGGCGTGATCTGCAACCTATATTGAAGCCAAAAATATAGTTTTAGAATTTTTGTCTTGTTTGTTTGTAAGTATGTCCGGGCTAAACTCAAAAAGGGCTACGTACCCGTAGGACCTCCTAGTTTGGACCTCGTCTAAAAAGATGACCCTTTGGACCCCTTTGTACCGTTTGGACCTTCAAACTTGGATGTTGTCTATACTTGATTACCTATTGGACCCTCTATTAAGCAAAGAGTTCTGTTGGACCTCATTCACATGTCTTCGTATAAAAAGTTAAAATACACTCGTGCACAAAAGTGACACACCTTATTAAACATAAAACACTACAACATAAATCAATGTTATTAATCAAAAATATAAAAGATCACAACGTTATGTAACAAATAAAAACACATATTCCAGTTACATTTTTCTAATTTGACAAATCTTCAAGACCGTAGGTATACATAAAAATGAATACTATATATTAATTTTGAATGTTTATATCACATTTTAAAAGAAAGAAACACTGATATAATAATGTAAGTAAATCTAAATCTAAATTGTATGCCGTAGCAACTGAATTTGTGAAGATTGGTTTTACAGGCAGCAACTTAATTAAATTTGTAAATATAAGATATCTTTGTATTTTACATATTTGTAAATAACTTTTCAAGTAATAACAGTCTTATTCTCGTAGATTTTTTGTAAATTTAAAATAATGTATATAAGTGAAATAAAGTATATAAATCACGGATTTTTTTTAAGTTAAGAAGTTTTTTTACATATAAAACATTACAATATGCGGTTTACCTAAGTATTATTGATATTTGTACATGGGGTTTTTTAAAATATTTATCCATTACACACCTGTAAATTTGAAAGAAATATAGTTTACACTATAATTTCTTGTGTTTCTTCTACTGACTACGGATTGCTGTTTGTTGTTAGTGTGCCTGTATTCGCTTATGCTATTTCACCTAATTATTAGAATTCTGGTTAAACATTTTCAACACAACTGTGCCTTTTTTTACTAAAATAACGCCGGGCGAATACTAAATAAAAACATATTTTATTAAGGTCCAAAAGGTATTAGAATTGAGGTCCAACAGGTTCATCTTTAGTAGTTTTAATTTTGAAGGTCCAAAGGGTACTTAAAAAGAGGTCCAATGGGCACATTGATTATTATATTTTAAAGAAGGTCCAAAGGGACTTAAAATGAGGTCGGACGGGTACTTTTGCGATAGAGGGTCTAATCTTGTAGGTCCAACGGGTACGCAGCCCAAAAAGTACCTACTGCATGGATTTAGATACTTACTTCAAATTTTGCATGAATATTACTAAGAGATTGGGTCAACGTATAGGCTACATAATATCACGCTATTACCTACGGGGGAGGAGCTGTGATAATTTATAAAATTTTACGCGGGTAAAACCACGGGGCACACCTAGTGGGAAATAAAATTCATGAAGGAAACCTAAGAAATAAAAATCTCTGTATTATGGAGACTTTACAAACATACCTACTATTCAGGGACACAAAGCAGAGTCCAGATTCAGAATAACAAAATCTAACACGATGGCGGTGAAGTTGTAGTGAGGCAACCATCTTAATTATTGTAGGTATCATGTTATTGACATATTCCCATAAAAACGCATTCCACATTTTCCTCCTTATCTTGGGTCACCCAAAGAGCAATGGAGAGGGCTATGCTTGGAGTTTCCCTGCGAGATCGAATCCGAAATGTTGAACGTAACTAACCGACATAACCGGAAGAATTGCCAAGGTGAAGTGGCAGTGGGCAAGGCACTAAGCTAGTTAATAATACGTTTATACATATACAACACACATAAAAATATATTAAGATAGTCTTTGTTGAAGTTATCCTCCACAAATTCCTTAATAAGTTAGCTTACTTTTTTAGCTTAGTTAGACTGTTGGACTGTGGAGTCAGTGGTCTCGAGTTGAAACCTAAGGCACACCACTGACTTTGAATTCATGTACGTATTAGAAATTCATTATCTCGTACTTTATACGTTGAAGGAAGTTAATCGCGAGGAAACCTGCAAGTCTGAGAGTTCCCCAAAATGTTCTTGATGGCATGTGAAATCGGTCAGAACGGACTAGGCGAGAGAGGTGGACTACGGGATATCCCCGTCTCACTGTAAGAGGAGGCCCTTGTTCCTGTAGTGGGACGGTAATGGACTGAATTCTCATAATAAATTTCAGGTGAACTAATCTGACGACTTGAAACAAAACAAATAAAACTGACTACCTACTTAGTCATTATATTACTGAAAACTAAATTGATATCAGATCACTTTTGCAGGACGAAAGGATGGGGCGAAACTTAAGTTTTGTCTATTTTAGTGTTGCTTTCTTTTTCACAAGTATGCGTGGAATGGCATCGGGGATCCAATACCTAACCCTTATTTCATAAGTTTCTATTGAGAGGTGTAGGAAAGTTCGCCTTAAGCTAACTTAGGGAACACTAGTTTTAATTAATGATTTATTAAATGCAGATATGCAACTCTTAAGGGTGCCAATAGGACTTGAATGAGTTTACGGGTAAATGTCAATAAAAAAAAAACCCAGTGGGAATGCACGTATTGCCTAAAATATTAAAGGGTTTCCCTAAAACTGTAGGTAGGTATGCACTTAACACATTGTAATCTTATGTAGTGATTGATTTACATTATGCCCCCAAGCCCTTTTAGTATCTTGAGTTTATTCCGCGTACCTACTCTTTGGGGAATCAAATTAACTTATGACGAATTTTACGCACGTTTATTTGATATAAAACGGGTTTGGTTTGATTAATCGCTTCACGCTCATTATGTTTGCGAGTCCCCGTGCTGTATCTCCGGAGATCGGTTAGTCGCACACTGACTGTGTATATAACAACTCGTATTTTATGATATTAACTTATTTGAACTTCACATTTGCCCCAAGCGCAAACCAATCTAGTCAGTCGTCAAGTAATCTAATTAAGTGATTAAATAGTCAAGTTATAAGTGTAAAGAAACCTTGTTTATTTGTCAATTATGTGTTTGTTTAATAGTGTTGTAACATTATCTATTATTTTTGGTGTAACAATCGCGCAAAATGGTGCTCAACAAGCTATTGGATTTCCGGAACCAGAAGAAGACGTGAATTTAGTTAATAGTAATGTAAGTACCTTCGTCAAATGAAACTGAATTTTGAGAAGTATGTCTGAAGTGGTATTTGTATATCTATATATCTCTGTCTGTTAGTTAAGTTTACAATATATCCGTTAGTTTTTGTGGTTAGTTATTTCCGTCTAACCACGTTAATTTGTTTGCCCATTCTAGTGATTTTAATTTATACCTAATATAGGTATGTGTAAAACGTCACTTTACATTTACTGAGTAAATAACGCTATTGACCTTCCCTCGTGATCAGTCATAGGTCATGGGTCGGCAACTGATTTGAGTACCTACTTACATATCAGTGTATTTGTTCAAGACTCAAAAGGAGGAAGTTATCGCTTCCAGTAGATGTTATTTTTTTCTGTATCTTACGCGATCTCTATATCATAATGTTTTCTATATCATCACATATAAATTGTTCTTATTCAAATTGATTGTTATGAAGAAAAGTTTGTTTATCGTATTGGTGCGAAATGCTTTCTGTATGGTATAAAATTTTGTCTAAATTATTGCTTGGAAATAAATGGTTCTTTGTTTTAATAAACACATAAATTATAATGTGAGCGTAAGATAGCATATAATAATAATATCCTGGGGGATTATTGACACTCGGCCATCTGATCCCAAACTAAGCAGAGCTTGTACTATGGAAACCAGATAACTGATATACCTACTTCTTTTCTTTTCAAATACATACTTATTACACCCATACTCAGAACAGACAGAAGAAACAGACATGTTCATGCACACAAATAGCTGTCCTGGGTGGGAATCGAACTCACGACGGCGTCCGGCGTCAAAAACAAGCGTATGCCAACCACGCCAACAGTGGAGTCCCATCGAATAATCGAACATTTCTTAAAATTGGTTCACAATCGTACAAAAATAAAAACAGGCCAAGTACTTATGTGTCACGCGCAATGTAGGGTTCCGTAGTTTCCCAGCATAATAATGCGGACTTAGAAGAGCGGTTTTAGTCGTTATTATAAAAATTGGACAAACGTTTTCAGAGGCTCATAATCACTGAAACGGGTCCACATAGGATAGTTGATTACATAGGATAATTGTTTGTCAACTTATATACTTAACTATTGCTTGATACCATTTTCGTTCAAAGTATTTATTTATTATTTAAGGTTACGGCCTTATTGCTTTTCAATTTTTTTAATCACGCATTTGGAGAGTAATTAACACACATTTCTTTTTATTTTAGTGGCTCATAATAATCACTTCACAACTTTGATACCTACTCAAGACCTATAACTTTCCCACTTTATATATACAGGAGCAAAGGCAACTGCAGAAAAATCTAGCAAAGAGTTGTGGAATATGTAAACGTGAATAATATGAACAGACGCCAGTACATCAAGCTTCCCCAATCTGTCAAATTTCCCCAATTTAAAGTAAGGTTCACTTTCAATTGGGAAGCTGGATGTACTGGCATCTGTACATCCATGCTAAATTACAGCAGTGACTGAGCTAAGCTACGGATGGAGAGACGGACGGAAATGGTCAAACTATAGAGGACTCCTTTGTGACAAAGGAACCCTAAAAATCAGTTAGAAACGTCCTTTTCCCTTGGTGATCATTCTGGAGTAGTTGCCTCGTGTATTTATGACGTGACACCTTTGTTCTCAAGAGCAAATATATTATTAATCAATTTTTGTTTTCACTTCTTTAAAAAAAATATATTCTGTATATTTAAGAAGTTGTTGAGGAAAAGATTGCCTAGAGATGATATGAGGATAAAGAATATTTGATTTGTTTTTCTACAAATCGTTACAAAAATAATTGAATTCATCATTATTAACATATCAGCTGAAAGGCGCCCGCAGGTGGACAAGGACCTTCCCCAAAATCCTCCACAACTGCAATTACAAAATCATTCGTTCAATGGCCAAAACGTTGAACATCGATCCCGAACCATTTATGACGTCACATGTGCTCATGGAAGCCGATTGAACGAATAATTTAGTCATCTATTTGATCACGATGATCGGTGAATTAGGCGGTGACCGTTATTAATGGTCTAAATCATGTTTTTGTAATGGCTCTCTTTGGATTCGGTTTTACGTTTTTATTACGTATCACACAGGTTAATGTTAAAAACTGCCTTCCTAAATTGATTTTGGCCTAAGTAATTACTCAGTTTAGAATAATAAGATATTTGTAATTGTAACGAAAACGTACTAAATATGGATATTTTTAGCTTATACTAATAATCAAATATCGTCGACTGAGGATTCCTTTCAAGGTCTTATACAAAACACCGTTTTGTAGACTAACTTTTGGTAAACGTTCCGTGGTTCCCTGGTGGATTGATTAAAGTACAAAGATTTTTTTCTTTTCCAGAATCGTCAACCCGTATACATTCCCGCTACTTGTCCAGAAAACGAGCTTTACTATCCCGGTGATCAGCAAGATGACTGGATATGTGACTGTAGACCAGGTAATAAAATACATAACAACAATACAATAAATAAAATACAAAGAAAATACATTGATTAAATGAAGCCCAAAACCCGTTGATTTTGTTTCACTGGGTCTTGTCAGTTGGGGCGCATTGGCTCCGGTGCGACCGACATGGCATGGCATCTCGTCGTAATAAACACAAGGTCCGCCATTATAATTATATTTAATCATAGACAGCCATTAAGATATGATGTAGTTAATATATCTTAAACTATAAATATCGTCAGTTTAATGTATTTAAGCTAGTAACTAAATAACGTAAATGTTATTCCTCAATCATTTCATGCAAACCGTAAATGTATAAATCTTTACAAAAATGTTCGGACTAGGCATTTACAAGCGTTATTTTTAAGTGTAGCTAGTAACTACGTAAATAAACAACTTTTTATAACGCTTTTATTACTTTCATACGTACCTTTGTTATTTTTTAGGTATGTAATGGAAACTGAACATTAAATCGAAAAACTAGGATAGAGTAAATCGAAATCTGGTATACCTACTTATCAAGGACCGATGACAATTCAATATTTTAAACAGTTAGACCCGTTATCCTTACTATGATAATCAGGATTAGAGATTTATTGTTCTGGTAATGTTGTTAAATAAATAAAAGTTAGGTTAAAAAACTAAAAAACTGGTTTGATTGTTTTATTGTAAGAAACAATCAAAAAGCGATCAAAGTTCACTTAAAATGCAATCAAGTTTATATGTTAGATATTTTTAAAGATTTGAAGCTACATTAAAAAAATATAACTATAAACTTAGGTTAGGTTTAAGTTATCAAAAAATTTTTGACGTTGCTTCAGATCTTTAAAAATATCTAAGATGTAAACTGTTATATTATAACATAATATGTTATTGTTAATATTGATTGGGCTTGCACATAACTATCTTACAGTCCATCACAATTAGCGTAGGTAACGGAAATAAGTATATGCAGCAATAGACATCTTTCGGCTTCAGTTGATAAAATTAAAAGTAATTTAATATATTCAAAGTTTATTTAAAATTATTTTAAGCAGAACGTGGTTCAAATGACATATTAACTCACGTGACTTACGTATATAAATGAGACATAATATTAGGTCTTTACCTATGAAATTGCCGTTCTGCAGTACTGGCCATTTCAAATCAAAATAATTTTTGTTTGGCTAAGAATTCTAATTTCAAATTAATTTTATTTTAAAAACATGGATTCTTTTTTCCAAAAGTAGTCATTTCTTTATTGATTAGTGTTACATTTTCATCGCATTTCAATCTTTTTCGTCATCATGGATACGTTAAAAATTCGAGTAATTATGGAATATGAGTACCGTCGTGGCAGCAACGCGGCACAAGCGGCACGCAACATCAACGACGTTTACGGAGCTAACACTACAAACCAACGCACCACCTGTTATTGGTTTGCTCGCTTCCGTTCTGGAAATTTCGACCTGAAAAATGAACCTCGCGGTCGTCCGAAGACTTTGGTCGACAATGACGAATTAAAGGCGGTTGTGGAAGCTGATGATACACAATCTACGGCTGAATTAGCAGCAGCTTTCGACGTTAGCGTCAAAACAATATTGGTCCATTTGCGTCAAATTGGCAAGGTAAAAAAGCTTGACAAATGGGTGCCCCACGAACTCAATGATCGCCAGCGCGAAGTACGCGTCGAGACGTGCCTTGCACTGCTCAACAGACACACAAATGAAGGAATTTTGAACCGCATTGTTACCTGCGATGAAAAATGGATTCTGTTTGATAACCGCAAGCGCTCAGCAAGTTGGTTGGATCCTGGTTCAGCACCTAAACAATGCCCTAAACGAAAACTTACCCCTAGAAAAGTGATGGTCACTGTTTGGTGGTCTAGCGCCGGTGTGATTCATCACAGCTTCTTACCAAACGGGGTGAGCATTACTGCAGATGTGTACTGTGAAGAACTGAGCACAATGATGGAGAAGCTGGCGCATCTCCAACCAGCATTGGTCAATCGCTCGTCTCCGCTGCTCCTGCACGACAACGCGCGACCTCATACTGCACAGCAGACGGTCTCCAAGTTGCAAGAACTGGGGTTGGAAGCTCTCCGTCATCCGCCCTACTCACCAGACCTTGCGCCTACAGACTACTACTTTTTCCAGAATTTGGATAACTTCTTGGCGGGAAAAAAATTCAATACCCGAGAGGTAGTACAAAATGCCTTTGAAGAATTTGTTGCCTCCCGTCCAGCTGATTTCTTTAAGAAGGGCATCAATAAACTGCCACTGCGATGGCAAAGATGCATTGATTGCATGGGTGATTACTTCGATTAATACAAATAAAAAAATTCATGAAAAAAATTCGTTTAAATTTTTTCATACAAAACGGCAATTTTATAGGTAAAGACCTATTATATCATCATGGGTGCCGTATATTGTTTATGTTCGTATCTGTTAGACTGACCAATTAGAGGTTTTGTTAAAATTAATAACCATTGCACGTTTTATAAAACGAACCTTCCAATGGCATCAATAAATTAAATTGAGTTTTTAACTCCAATCCCTTATAATTCAATCATAATTGAGATGAGAAAACAATCAATTATTATAGAAGACTTTTTATTGGTGAGAAGTTACCTAACTGTATGTTACCTACTCCAAAAAATACCGGACAGATCTCGTCTGCCTCGCGCACCCAGGTTTACAATACCTAGGTATACAATCTAATATATACGTAGGTAGATTGGTTCATCGCGGGGATCGAGTCTTGAAGATATTTAAGATAGGATCAGATTGAAGAACCAAACTAATGTGTCAACCAATTTAGCTTTGTAGTTCAAATAAGGTGTAAGTTTATAAACGTTAAAGATGTTTTTATATACGATCAGATTAACTAAATATATTAATTAACTTTTCCTTTACTTGTATAAAACCTTTTACTATGGTAGAAATTATATTATTCCATAACTGAAATCTGGTAGCTACTGACAGAGCAACCATCATTATCTAACCTCAATGTACACGTAAAGAGTCTATTATAGGGGCCATCAATAGCGGCCATTAAATTTAATCGCCATTCATCCGGATTTATACGTGACAGCTTGGCTGCAAAATTCTAGATCTTTTCATATTGCCAAGTGGTTTTGCCTTGCACGTATGTTATCACTTGATAAAAAGGTATAGGCACAAAACGGGCCTGTAGGCGTGTTTGGAAAATGCTTGCCGGAGGTCGTGGGTTCGATTCCCACCCAGGACAGATATTTGTGTGCATGACCATGTCTGTTTGGCCTCAGTCTGGGTTTAATTATCTATATAAATTTGTACAAAAGAAAAGTAGTATATGCAGTATATCAGTTATCTGATTTCAATAGTATAAGCTCTACTTAGTTTGGGATCATATAGCCGCGTGTAAATAATGTCTCAGGATATAATAATTATTAGTACAATTGGTACTGTTTTTGGATCCGATTTTCTTAGTTCCTTTGCTAGACATTCTAATTGGTACAAAAAAAACTTTTTAATAAGCAACGTAACCAGCTACAGTACCACAAACTTATCTGACCCGCTGGCAGCGTCGCTGTTATCGCATTTAGTGTTGCTAGTAACTATTTTTTGCAATAAAGTGGGTAAAAATAATATGAACATTGTAACGTAAATGTTACTTCACTAAAAACCAAACAAATGCTGTCATTACAAATCTTTATATTTTTATACAATAATTATGATCATTTACATAAAATGTATGTTGAGTGTTCTCTAACGGAGATACTCCAGGTATTATTATGTCACCGGAATGTTTTAATTCAGAAGTCATTTCATTATCATCATTATCGGAAACACTGCTTTCGCTTTCACTATCACTACCTAAATGAATGATGAAAAGCTCGTCTAAGTATCCATCCCTTTTTCGATACACATTTTCAATATTTTTTCACATTATTGCAATGCTTTTGCCATTCATTGACTGTTATTTTATCAAAAGCTTCTGCAATCAATGATAGGATTTCAGAATTCGATCTACCAATATTCTGATCTGCTATAAATTTTTGCATCTGCTTGCTCTTTTTCTTTCACAAGTTTTCTTACAAATCGCTCCCGGACACCTACAAAGGAAATAGCAAAAATCAAATAAATAATGAATATTTTAAAATATGTATTATAATTTAAAATGCGAGGGGAGTTTCGTATTTTTTCAGAAGCTGACAACAGTAACCTGTAGCAGCAGCTACGCGTTCATACAACTTATTGAAGGGTATAATTGGTGCCTGATGGCGTTTTTCTTCCTTCATGTAATTCAATACTTGTAATATAACATTCCTCGCATCACTTTTTAAAGCTTTCGGCATTTTTCACAATTAAAAAACACATAAAGAAAAATAAATACGCGCAACAAACAATCAATGGCAGGAATGTCATGGAATAACAGGCCGATTGACATTTCAAACTGGCGTCGTTAGTTCTACTTTTGGCCACCGGGCCAGATAAGTTTGTAGCACTATACATAAGTTTTTACTTGGCTGGCAAGGAGTTCAATAAAGAGATTGGATTAGAAATTTCTTACATACAAATTACCAAAAGAGTTTCTACATAATCTTTATAGTTTAAAAAATATTTGACTATAGAGTTAGGCTAGGAGATAAGCAAACATAGGTATAAAGTAGGATAGGACGTATACAGTTAGGCGTTTAGTCTCCTAGACTGTGGCAACGTAACCAGACAACCAAACATGGACCAATTTTTAGTAAAATACAAGTATAATTAAATTGTTTTGGACCACAGCTCTTAGTTATAATATATATTTTGTTGTTTCAGCGTTCTTATATCACCCAAAAACGGACGCATGTTGGGCCGCTTATAGAAAAGGTCCCTGTCAAGAAGGCTACTATTTAGTGTTGCCACAGGATTCAGCGATACCGATATGCCAGAAAAACCCTTGCAATACAGACAACCGAGTAATGTACAAGGGTCACTGTGAAACGTTCAACACTGTCACACCTTGCAGGAATATGTGGCCGATACCGGCCGCCCTCACGGTCAACTCCACGAGCTTAACTGTTACTTGCGAGAGGATTAACCTAGAGTCGAGGTTCGGAGATATGCAACCACCAAACCAATGCCTTCCTGGCTGCAAACGATGTGTAACTGGAAAATGTGTTCCTAAGAAATCATAACAATGCATATGTTTCTTTATTTAACTTAAATACCTTTACGGAATATATTCTGGTATTTGTTTTTGAACACTTTGTTGTGTATAAATTTACTTGGTTAGTAATAAATGGAGTTCTGTAACATGAATAAGATCGCTTTTCTTCTTATTAAACAATGTCAAAGTGATGTCGGTATGTGGTATGACTTAAATTATTAAGTTTATCTCGTTCAGAATCACTTGTTATAGGTAGGTAGATACAGACGCCAACACATCAACCCAAATCTGTCAAATTTCCCCAATTGTAAGTGAACTTTATGCTTTTGCGATAAAGTTTAAAACGTATAAATTGGGGTAGCTGGATATGCTGGCGTCTGTACCTTCCTAAATATACTGTAAAGTGATCAACTGGATGTTACCGTACTACCCGTCAATTGTATAACTGAACTACGTAGCTTAAATTTAAACAACTAGTACATCTAAGAAATTTACCTTAATTTTTATTAAATGGTCTATGATTAGCCAAGTGTTATTTAGTCGTACACGGACGTCCGGGAAGAATAAATGGAAGTGGCAAGCCTCGGTGTCACGATATGCTATCTACATTCCCATTCATTATATATCATCATTTACGTCAGCTACAGGGAAAAATAGCTTAGAAGTTGTAATACGGTCGCCTTGTAGAAAATGGTGTAGGTATTATTCTAAGCACGAAAACTAAGAAAATTCTAAGTTTTCGTAATGCATCGCTGCACGTCTTTGAACTTTCAAGATCTACCGTAAGTAGGTACAGGTAGGGCCTCGGTACTGACTGTTCTATAGGCTTTACACAAGAATATCAACGCCAACCATTAGCTTTTTAGCAATTTACGACGAGCACCCCCGATAGTCTTATACTTCTACACATAGGCGAGCTCCGTAAATTATTCTAAAAGTATTAAAAGAGAGTCTGCCACGTTGCTATTGATACCCTTGGAAGTGGCAAAGAAATGAGTTTAGCATTATTAGTTTCACAAACTTATTTAATGTATTCTGTAAATATATTTTTTTCTAGAACAACACCCTAATACCACAACACGTAAATGTTTTGTAATTAATAGTAATGTTATTAAATTTTACGCTCAGGGATGATTATAATTCACCATTACGGAGGAGTTGGTAGGTTTTATTAGGCAAAAAATGTATGACGATTTATTTTAACCCATACTTAACTTAGGCCAGCTTTACCACTGTCGCCACTGCTACCTTCTATACATAGACTTACAAGGCTTTAGATTATGTGCACAGAATGATAGAAGTTTTTCAAATCAAAACTCAGAAATTAAATCCAATGGGGTTCGAAATAGCAGCCTCGCTGTCTAACAATCCAGGGTACGCGGTCTGCCATTAAACTAGAACGATACATACTAGCAGATTTATTTACGATTCCCCTTGCTAACACCTTTATGGGAGATGTATTATATTATCAACGATTATTGATAAACAGCTAAAGGAAAAATTTTAAGGTTTGTTCGCGATACGCTGGTTCAATTTTATTGAAAGCTTGAACATTTTATTTCTTACTTATACCGTGATCTGACTGTAGAACCGTTAAAAATGTTATTAGAACTATCCGTTATACGAAATCGATATTCACAACTTAATTGAGTAGGTAACTAACATCCACAAGCTTGCAGTCGTCTAACCTTGCACAGTATGGCACGGCGGCGCGCCGGCTATGGCAACGGGGGCGTCGCTGTGTAGCCATGGCGACTCCACTCCGACGGCGTACACCATGCCCTGTCATCGGCGTTTATTTACCAATTACTACAATGGACAGCGACGTGGCAGACACGCACCATTATCGACAACCCTCATAATATCACTATAATAATATTCAGCTTAAACATACTGAGTTGAATTGCTTCGTGTTAGTACGGAAAGTGTATCCGAAGGTTAAGGCTGATTGACAACTCCGGGGAAAGTTTGTGGTGTGGTTGGAGTGAAGAGTGCATACTAGGAATTCCACTTAGAACATGCAGCTACAATGTGGTAAGTTTTACAATGGTTTAATATGTGATTGTGCTGTTTAAAGCACTAGCTGTCAGCTATAAAAGTAATTTATTTCTGTGTGTAAAGTTCAGTGAGCTTGAGGTGGCTTCTGTGGGAAGTGGCGCGACGGGTGATCGTTTAATTTCCATATAATCGCAAGCAGGCAGCTCGCTCATTTCGTATCGCGTCGATCGCTGACCTATTTTCGTACCACTGACCACCACAACGAACCAGTAGGCTAAGTGCTGATTAACTGTCGTACTGCGACCTTCGCCGTTGTTTTTGTTATGGCAGCAACCGGATAATTACTTCCTCTCGCTCCACATAAATGTGATATAATCGATTGTTACCTGCGGTATATACCTACGCTACGTTAAAATATTTAAAAAAATGTACATACGTAGCTGAGTCTTTCCGAGTCCGAACGTGTGTGTTATGCCATGTATGCAGCAAGCGTATGGTGCGATAGTCGTTTTACCATCAGGCAGCCAAAGCGTTTTCCCCCGATTTAGTAATACCTACTCAATAGTTTATTGTGTCCCATAATGTAATTTACAGATGTTCAAATACAAATCAGTTTATTTGCAAGAATGTAGTTTACAGTTTATGTTGTGTTATTATAGTTCCAATATTATGGACCCCGTCAAGCATATTTATAATTTGATAGATGTGAAAAGAAAGATATACTTAGGTATATTAAATGCGATCTTTTTATATTTATTCGTAACATAAAAAAATATATATTGTCATTGTGAATTACTATTTAGCTATCTATATATTTTATCCATTCATCATTGTAAAAAAAGTTCGTATCTTTCAGAAATCCAACTGGGTTACTGCAAAGTCTGCAACAATTAATAAAATTGTAAAACGTTAGGCCTAAAAGTCAAACAGGGGTCAAAAAGGCGCTGCTGGAAGTTATAAATAAAATCTAAAAGCAAACCTACTGCCCAGTTGATGTATGAGCTCACAGGTTACTCGCTTGGTATAATTCAGTAATTACTTACCGAATTATGTATTTATTCTTCATATTAGCATAATAAGTTGGGTACCTACATCGTTCCTATAAGCCTAGTTAATTATGCATTCTTAGGTAATAAAATATGAACTGGTCAAGATAATCTAAAACTGTACGAATATCTATTGCTATTAGCGCATTGTGTCTAAGTATAGTTAATGTCCTCCTGGGGGGCTACGGTCTAATTCCCGTCAGTCAGTCAGGTTAAAAATGATTAAATTATTCGTTCAATCGGCTTCCATGATCAAAAAAGAAGACATCTATTAGGGCTACCGCCTACCGCTGGTCGAAGTAACCATCTGGGGCTCTACCAGCTAAGTCGCCGAACATCGATTTCTTAAATGGCGTTCAAATAAATAAAGGTTAGAAATAACTTCAATAAAATCAATCGTTAAATCGGCTTCCATGAGCACATGTGACGTCATAGATGGTCCGGAATCGATTGTCAACGTTGAAGCCGATTTAACGATTGATTAGGTCATTTTTAACCTTTATTTATTTGAACGCCATTTAAGAAATCGATGTTCGGCGACTTAGCCGGTAGAGCCCCCGGTCGAAGAAACCATCTGGGTGGGCGGGACATATTATAGTGTGCAAGTGTGTGGCACTTTCAATTTCATCGCTCTCAAGATTAGATGGGATGGATAGCGAGACGACCAGAAAGGGGTCAGGTACAGGACTGAGGGATCTACGGGCTCGAGGCACGTGTAAATACCGCCACCTCCCAAACTATGGGCTGAAACTGAGAAATTACGCCCAATTCTATGCAATACCAACTAATTTTAATATCAATGCATTTCTTTCCAAATAGTTTTATAAAAAAACATGACATACATATTACATTGTATCTATTACCTTATTAACATCTCATTAAATGACGGAAAAACGAAATGTATCAAATTCTCATTACCAAATGTGAGACAGGTTATACCGACAGTTGCATTAAATGAGGAAATTTTAGATTTAGTGTCGTCGACCGTATTTTTGGGATTGACACTAGACGCAAAATTGCAATGAGCTCCTCAGATTGAAAAGCTAGCAGCTAAATTGAGTTCGGCTTCCTATGCCGTTTGGAAAATAAGACAATTGTCAGATGAACAAACTGCTAGATTGGTATATTTCGCGTACTTCCATAGTATTATGTTCTATGGCATTCTGCTGTGGGGTTCGGGAGCTGACATAAGTACTATTTCATTTTACAAAAAAGAGCAGTCAGAGCCATTTATGTGTTAGGTAGTCGCGAATCTTTGCGAACTTTGTTTAAAGAAGTAAATATACTAACGGTGCCATCTGAGTATATATATCAGAATGTATTGTATGTCAAAAAAAATATTAATAACTATAGAAAAACAATTGAACTGCATAACATTAATACTAGGAATAAAGACAAACTTGCAATACCAGGCTTTAGAGTCAGCAAAACGAATAATCATTTTTATAATTATAATATATAGTAGTATATAAATTTATAATATAAATCATTTTTAGGAAATTGTATTAAGTTTTATAACAAGCTTCCTACTCATATTACTGATCTGCCTGACACAAGTTTCAAGACACATATTATACGTGTACTTATGGCTAGGGGTTATTATACCACTAAAGAGTACATCGATGACAAAGACGCCTGGCGCTCACCACCTACCTGCACATTGCTCGCTGGAGATCTTGTAGCCATATAGACATGACTAATTTGTTGAGTTATGTGAATTATCTGTGACTGTGTGTAATATGATTGTTAACATTTACTAAATTTAAATTTATTGACTCTGTCTCAAAATGAATAATGTTATTGTTTCGATGTTTTTCTTTTGTTTCCTAAATATAATCTAATTAATATTCATTCAGACAACCGATCGAGCAGATATTGTGTTTGCCTACTAAATAATTACTTTAAGTGGACCAAATCCCGTGTTCATGCCCGCTTGAGTATGTTTCGCCGGACCGTCTCAACTGGGCCGTGTTTAAACCGGTAGTAGATGAACCTGCTGAGCTTGTTTCGCTGGGTCTTCTCAGTTAGGGCGCATTGGATCCGGTGGTAGCATTAAAGCGCGACCGTCGTTTTAAACACAAGGTCCGTTATAATAATAATACTGAATATAAAAAATAGACAGAACCATTCAGACAACATACATACATATATAGACTCACGCCTGTTTCCCAGAGGGGTAGGCAGAGACAACGGACTTCCATTTGTCACGATCCGGGCATACCTCTTTCGCTTCGTTTACTGACATAATATTCTTCATACATGCTCGCCGGTTTAGGATACTTCTGACCTGACCTTTCTTAAGTACGTCTCCGATTTGATCAGAGAATGTTCTACGAGGTCTTCCACTTCCGGTTGTACCATACAGACAATATGTAGTAAAATTTAAATTTCAATACATAATATTAAAAACTTCAACTAAACATAATCTCCTTGACAATAACTTAATACAAGCCAGCTAAATTTCGCTACCATTATAAAATAATTTGTATAAATGTTTTAACATTCCGGGTACCTAAATATCTATCTATACATATAATAAATCTGTAGAAAAATAATTTTTGTACATCAAAAGAAAATAAAAAAAAAAATAGCCAGGGTATTAAAGAACAACCAATAGAACCCATTTCCAGCCTTTTTAGAATTTTTGTCTGTTTGTCTGTTTATATGTTCGGGTATCACGTAAAATATACTAAAGCAATGTAGATAACTTTTACACACAACGATTGAGCGTAACTTGAGGTAACATTTAGTTTTTGTTTTATTGCAATCGGTTCAGTCTATCAAAAGATATTAGATTTTAAAGTAATCATGAAGAAAAATAACACACATTTCATTACTTCAAGATGAACTAATGTTTATAGTTGAGCTACCTAACTGTCCGATAGATGTCATTGTGCATATTATGACATCTCTTTTCTGAATGAACTACGTTGATAGTTGATTTTTATTTCGATAGATGTCGTTGTGCATTTCTTTTGACTTGCGGTGTTAAGATTTGCCCGTGTTTGCTGATTGCATGATTACGTAGGGTTTTTAATGTACTGAATTGTTTCGAAATAAGGTTTTGGTTGCCTAGAAGTATGTCGTTGTCCAAAATTGGTTATTAAAAAAAATCTGTTTTCTTTGGGCAAACTGAATTATGTAGAAGGTTGGATTTATTATAAATTATTGATAGTTGATTTTTATTTCGATAGATATCGTTGTGCTTGATAGTTGAATTTTGTTTCGATAGATGTCGTTGTGCATTGCTTTTGACTTGCGGTGTTAAGGTTAGGGCTTTGAATGTTCCGAATTGTTTCGAAATAAGGTCTTGGTTGGCTAGAAGTATGTCGTTGTCCAAAATTGGTTATTAAAATATTCTGTTTTATTTGGGCAAATTGAATTATGTACAAGGTTGGATTTGTTATAATTTAATTTTAAATTATAATGTCAGTCGATCGAAAGTTTGTGCTGTCGATTCGTTTGTAACGCGAATGTACAGACGATTCGAATTTTATTGAGCCTGTCCGATTGAATGTATTTGAATGTAGTAAATTAACCCTGTCTCTCATAATTTTCTCAGCACAAATCTATATACCTACCTATGTAAAAGAGGAAACTGACTGACTGACATATCAACGCACAGCCTGAACGGCTGGGGTTAGAGACTTCAAAATTTGCCGGTAGGTACTTTTATGACGTATGCATTCACTAAGGAAGGGTTTTTGGAAATACTAACCCTAAGGGGGTAAAATAGAGAATGAAAGATTGTATGAAAATCCGTCATTTTTGTAGTTAAAGGCATTGAAACTTATATTTAGTAGTTCAACTAAAAATAAAAATAAATATTTTAGAATTTTTGGAAATTCCACCCCATGGGCGTAAAATAGGGGATGTAAGTTTGTATGAAAAGTGTGGTATGGCCTTTCCGTTAAAAATAAAAATATGTGTTTCAGGATTTTAGGAATTTCCACCCCTAAGGGCGTATAATATTATTTACCTATGAAATTGCCGTTCTGCAGTACTGGCCATTTCAAATCAAAATAATTTTTGTTTGGCTAAGAATTCTAATTTCAAATTAATTTTATTTTAAAAACATGGATTCTTTTTTCCAAAAGTAGTCATTTCTTTATTGATTAGTGTTACATTTTCATCGCATTTCAATCTTTTTCGTCATCATGGATACGTTAAAAATTCGAGTAATTATGGAATATGAGTACCGTCGTGGCAGCAACGCGGCACAAGCGGCACGCAACATCAACGACGTTTACGGAGCTAACACTACAAACCAACGCACCACCTGTTATTGGTTTGCTCGCTTCCGTTCTGGAAATTTCGACCTGAAAAATGAACCTCGCGGTCGTCCGAAGACTTTGGTCGACAATGACGAATTAAAGGCGGTTGTGGAAGCTGATGATACACAATCTACGGCTGAATTAGCAGCAGCTTTCGACGTTAGCGTCAAAACAATATTGGTCCATTTGCGTCAAATTGGCAAGGTAAAAAAGCTTGACAAATGGGTGCCCCACGAACTCAATGATCGCCAGCGCGAAGTACGCGTCGAGACGTGCCTTGCACTGCTCAACAGACACACAAATGAAGGAATTTTGAACCGCATTGTTACCTGCGATGAAAAATGGATTCTGTTTGATAACCGCAAGCGCTCAGCAAGTTGGTTGGATCCTGGTTCAGCACCTAAACAATGCCCTAAACGAAAACTTACCCCTAGAAAAGTGATGGTCACTGTTTGGTGGTCTAGCGCCGGTGTGATTCATCACAGCTTCTTATTAAACGGGGTGAGCATTACTGCAGATGTGTACTGTGAAGAACTGAGCACAATGATGGAGAAGCTGGCGCATCTCCAACCAGCATTGGTCAATCGCTCGTCTCCGCTGCTCCTGCACGACAACGCGCGACCTCATACTGCACAGCAGACGGTCTCCAAGTTGCAAGAACTGGGGTTGGAAGCTCTCCGTCATCCGCCCTACTCACCAGACCTTGCGCCTACAGACTACTACTTTTTCCAGAATTTGGATAACTTCTTGGCGGGAAAAAAATTCAATACCCGAGAGGCAGTACAAAATGCCTTTGAAGAATTTGTTGCCTCCCGTCCAGCTGATTTCTTTAAGAAGGGCATCAATAAACTGCCACTGCGATGGCAAAGATGCATTGATTGCATGGGTGATTACTTCGATTAATACAAATAAAAAAATTCATGAAAAAAATTCGTTTAAATTTTTTCATACAAAACGGCAATTTCATAGGTAAAGACCTATTATTCCAAATAATATTTCAAATTCCTCAGAACCATTATAGGTATACCCACACGCAACATACATCCCCTATGTATGTTGCGTGTGGGTATACCTATAATGATTCTGAGGAATTTGAAGCCACCTAAACTTTGCAACGGCACTAGGCTTCAAGTCAAAACTTTGCATCGTGTTATGGAGGCTACTATTATGCCTGGATCCGCCCAGGGAGAAAGTGTTCGTGTCACGTATTCCGTTAGTGCCAAATGATCTCCCTTTTCAGTTTAAAATATTGACTCTTGCGTCCGGGAATAGTAAAGAATATAGCTCAATAAATACAGGTATGGAAGAAGATGACGCCACGCACTACCCGGTAGAATTTTTGGATTCCCTCAGCACACCCGGACTTCCAGCCCACAAAATAGTTTTAAAAATCGGTGTAACAATAATTCTCCTCAGAAATTTATGTCCCCCCAAACTTTGTAACGGCACTCGGCTCAAAGTCACAAATCTGCAGCAAAACATTATCGAAGCTGAAATATTAACAGGTTGCGGCGCCGGTGATATTGTTTTTATTCCAAGGATACCTATAATTCCTTAAAACTTTCCTTTCTCTTTCAAACCAGTGCAATTTCCAGTCAGTCTCTGTTATGCCATGACGATTAATAAAGCTAGACATTATCCGTTGCGGGGATGGACTCAAGTATTGGATGTTTTTCCCATGGTCAACTATACGTAGCTCTTTCACGCGTAAACAACCCCAATAACGTTTTTGTGTACGGTCCAGATGGTTCCACAGGTAAAATAAAGAAGCACTAAATTAAATTAAAAAAGAAATTGAATCGGTATCCTCCCACTGCGCTTTACACTAAAAAATACATTGTTAAGTTCCGACATCCACGCGAACGAAGTCGCGGGCACAGCTAGTCTGTAATAAGTAACTAGAAATAATAACTGTATTACTACAAACATGTTCTGACTACTTACAAGCGCTTTTTTAAAGTCTACGTATTTTTTTTTATTTATTTATTGATTTAGTTTTGGCGCGAAATACTTAGAAAAAATGAGCGACCCGTTAGAATCTGCCGCCTACCTACTTAAGCGCCTGATTCGCAGATTAGTTATTGAAGAATTTGAGTCATCGTCGGACAGTGACATCGTTTCTCACTAGCAGCGCGGACGAACTTGATCATATCAGCGAGGCTTCTTATTTTGATAGTGATACAGAAGTGGAAGATATTCAGGTAAACGATGAAGTTACGGTCGAAGATACAACATCGACACCGCTACTATTTTTCCTAGGCAAAGATCGAACAAAGTGGTATAAATCTCCACCTTTGGTATGTTCGTACGAGAGCAGTCAATATTATTACTATCATTGTAAGAATTTGTTTTTCATGTTTAGACAGTTCTCTAGATTTAATTAATAAGTGAAAAAATACGGATAAGTTTGAAAAATACTTTTTTAAATTGTGTTTATAGCAACAAAAAAATTTTTTGTTGATTTTGAACAGAAGTTCTACGATTCTGATTTTTTCTTAATAAATGTTTGTTTGTATACATTTTTTGTGTATTATTTATTTACTTATTATCATAAATAACCATAAAAGGCACGTACACTTCTCTCACTTCAATTACACACAAACTAGAGGCTAGCACGTATGGGGTTATTTTAACCCCACGTGGTACAGGTGAGGATTATTTTTCACCTTGTACGCCGAAGGTTAATAATATACAAGTATGGTTATCATTTGGCTTGTTGCTATAGTACAGGCTTTGCCTAGTCTGGGATCTGATGGGCGAGCGTTTGAAGCGTAGTAGAAGTAGAAGTATGGTGATTATGCGAATTAGTTCTTCGCCGTGCTTGCTAGACTCGCGAGGGGACCGATAGTTTTATCATACTTGCTATCCTATATGCTTATACAAAGCTAATCCACCTTAAATTAGTTCGACATTCCACATTTCAGGTAAATCGGCTCAGTAGTTCAGACAAACGAACAAACTTTCACAAGCACTTTCGGAATCAGTAAGTAGTTTAAAGTCACCGATTGGCTTGAGAAATGTTTTGGTTGCCGGCCCTGAAAAATAGCAGTTTCATTTTATACCATCCCGGGGATGTCGTAAGGAATACACAAGATAGTCGGGCAGCGGTGCCGCCTGTGTATTAGCTACCATATAATCGTGGTCGCTAATCCGCATGCAACCCCTTCCAAATTTCAATATTGTGATAACCTTTGGAGGAGGCTTATGTTCACCTGTGGATGACATCAGGCTGATAACGATGACGCTTCCCTTGAGAATTAGTTTATCTGTTGTTCTACGCGGTGGCGGTACGTGTGGTGTTACTGGTTGGGAATACCCAACCAGTAACACCACAACTTGTAACACTGTTACTGGTTGGGAAAAATAATCCCATCCAGTAACAGTGTTACTGGATGCAACTTTTTTTGTCGCAACGAGTAACACTGTTACACTTCATTCAACATTGGTGTTACACATTGGGAAAAATGTTCCCATCCAGTAACAGCGTTACTGGATGCAACTTTATTTGTCGCAACGAGTAACACTGTTACACTTCATTCAACATTGGTGTTACACATTGGGAAAAATGTTCCCATCCAGTAACAGTGTTACTGGGTGCAACTTTTTTTGTCGCAATGAGTAACTTTGCTGTGCCCGACAGGGTCCATGATGAACTTTCACTTGTACCTACCACCTAGACATACATTGTGGAATGCATAAAGATTTGAGTATTGAGTATATATGAAACATCTCCTTTATAGGTTACAAAAATATTTCATCATTGCCATTGTAAAAAACACACTTTATAAAAAAAACTGCGTCTTTGTAGTGGCAACATTATGCAAACAATACAAACTTGGTCTCGCTTATTGTGAGTTCGATACCAACGCGGTACAAAAATCATGCATCCAGTAACACTGTTACCGGATGGGAACTTTTTTCCCAACATGTAACACCAATATTTAATTAAGTGTAACAGTGTTACTCGTTGCCACAATAAAAGTTGCACCCAGTAACACCTATTACTGGATGGGAATTTTTTTCCCATCCAGTAACAGTGTTACAAGTTGTGGTGTTACTGGTTGGGAATACACCTTCTACGCGTTGATAAGTTTTACAGGCAAGTTAAGCTTTTTAATTGCATCCATTGTTTAAGTTACACCACCTAGGCGATATATTTTGTACAGTTTTATATCCTAATGGAATAAAGTGTAGGTACCTACTTATATCACAATATCGCCTAGTGAGTAGTAAGTAGCGTAATAAATAGCCTTCAGTCTTACAATAAATAACTTCTTAACCAGATAACATAGCAGTATAGTGTTTACGAAGTTTGACCAATGAACATACGGACTCGCGTGATGTTAAAGACAATTTTCTGCGATTTTATTAGCCAAACGAGAGACATATGTCTACGCTGCTTTCTGGACAAAAGAATATTATATATAGCATTGAATGATGTATCAACGGGGCAACGGTGAAACCAATAGAATGGCGCCAAATATTCGGAGTTTGAATAGTCTTATATTATTTAGTATACGGGTAATCCGAGTCCTTGCATGATAAATCAACATTTCAGTTCAGTTTTTGCACCGGGAGCTTATGAGGTTAAACTGATTGCATGTCGTAAGTTCATATGCACGTGTATATAGGTACGTTACGTTGTTCTATAACTTCGCACTATCGCAAAAAAAATCAAAATATTAACACAATTAAAAAAACCCAAAACAAGAATAAATCTATTATCGTATTTCGAAACAAAAACGTATGTATCAACTTATTTGGCTTTGAACTTGAAGTTGAAATTAAATTATTAAATTCAAACTTGTCTAAAGTAACGGTACAAACAAGTTTATCAAATGGATGAAACCTGTCTTTAGACAATTTAATTTATAATTGGCGATGTGATTGCGTCCGTTAAAATATTAATAGTGTTTGTTTTGGGATTCCGTAATAAAAAGTTTACAGGGAAACCTTGTCAGACACTGGTGCGGCTCCATCGGACGGCGCGCGGCGCGGCGGTATATTTCAGTAACGACTAATTCTATGGATTCAAAGTACAAATATTAACATTTTACTATGAACTAATTTTTTTTTATTTGCCTTGAAAGGGTTAATTTTTTAATTTCCAAAACAGGTTTTTATAGTTCGTTGTTTTTTTGCAAAATATTATTGGATTAAACACATGGAATGGAGTGAGGTGAGTTGTGCCGCAACACGAACGACCATTCCAACGTTACCAATAGCAATCCATGGGATTCATTGCACGGTGAATCCATTCACGTGTAAGAGGAGGGACAGAGTCTGAGATTTGCGACTCAGATGTTGGTTTAAGAGGCCTTTGTGATGCATCAACGCTCACCTTCTCGGTCTCACAGTTACCCCTTCTCTTCCCAGCCTTGGTATGATTCTAATAATGCCGTTTTATATACTCGTTCCAAAAGAGAACTTACGGAAGTTCTTGATAATCCTAAGTATTTTCGTAATTTGTAGAGTAAAATGCTAATATCAAAGCTATGCAAGTAATTTTTCATCATAACAACTGTAATAAGTCCACAGCAGGAGAAATGTCATAATCTGCTGCCTTTTTCTGGTAGATATTCCCGCGGGTCGACTTCTACGGGGTGAGACGGGATGATGATATTCTGATATTCGCCGTCATAAGTTATACTGTGTGGTGACCACAGTTAAACTTATGCTTTAGTAAACATTAATTACAATAAAAAATATCGATATAAACCTGTCGATATATATGGTGTAAAATATCTAAAATTATTAGAGTTAATATGAATAGATATTATTTACATGAATATTACACTAAACAAAATTAATAGGTACAGATTTTTACCTCTCGCTATCATGAATATTTCTTTGGGATCACAGTTATGTGCTAAGGTTTTAAGTGGTAGGTATATGTATCCTACTAATATTATAAATGCGAATGTTTATAGTATGGATGTTTGTTACTCTTTCACGCAAAAATTACCGAAGGGATTATGATGAAACTTTATAGTAATACATATAGGTTTTATATCCAAATAATACATAGGCTAAAATTTATAAAGTTTAATGCGGGGAAGTTTGGCACGGATCTTTCGATGCGCGATTCTTACTGTTCTTTGGTTTCGGTATTAATCTGTATCTAATAAGCCTGTTTGTTATGCAGAACCAACTTGGACCGATCACGCTAATTTACCTGTTAGATGTAATTAGCGTGCGGATATTAAAATATCCATGTAGGTACTTACAAGTAAGTGGGTACTTGAAGTCTTATACATATTCCTAATAAGTATATGTATGGAACACACAATCAGGTAATTGCCCTATAGCATGTTATTGTGCAGCGTAGGCGTAATGTTCATGATAAATTACTGGCTCACTGCAGTGGCGGGACCTACTCGCACTTTCTACTGGACGCGTCAACTTCTTGACGGCTGCAGTTCGCACGAGGGAAAGGCAAATATCGTGAGGAACCAGGTCGACACACGCCCTACTTTATTATATTATAATATATTTACCTTCCCACGTATAAATACCAATATAATTAGCTGGGCCCAATGAGTCACAAATGACGAGGTTCTTACTCCGTTAGGTACACAAATATCAAGAATTGGGATTAATATAAACACCCGCAATACTGCTTACTTAATATGAACGAAAAGTACCAAGGAAGCGTCGCGTTGAATGGCAAAGACAATAGTGAGTCAGATATCCTAATCACACTTATATTATAAAGGCGAAAGTTTGTGATTGTGCGAGTGTGTATGTTTGAGTGTGATTTTAATAAAATTTGGTATGGAGTTAGCTGACACCCTGGATTAACACATAGGCTATAATTTATAAAGTTTATCGCGGGTAAAACCGCGGGGCAAAGCTAGTAATATTATAAATGCGAAAGTTTGTGAGTATGGATGGATGTTTGGATGCTTGTTACTCTTTCACGTAAAAATTATCTCCATGGCCATGTCCCAGATGGTCGGGACATGTACCCTGGGGGGGGGGGGGGGTCTGGATTGCCCACCCCTATTGCCGACTTCTGCCAGTCCGGCACAGCGACTGCGCCACAACCAGAAAGCGACCCTTAAGGAGGACATGAAGATTTTTTTATCATGATGTTTCAGTTAATATAGGGTGCTTTCACTACTTTCCTAAACAATAGCACATAAAGAGTTGTTTTACGTGCACGATGGATGGTTTCTACTAACTTACTTATCGCATGGACAGTGGCAACCCTAGTGTCAGAGTTGTTCAAGTCTGCCAGTGGGACTCTGACATGGCTTAATGAATGTTGCCTAAAGGCTTAACCTTAACTTAACGTAACCTGCACGGAGACGCTCAGAAATTAAAGCACTTTAGCAGTCACCTATCTATTAACTGACCGCGAGCCTCGTTGCTTAACTTCGTCGATCACCTACAGACTTATGAGAGCATTCGGCTATGATTGCTTAATCGCTACCTCAACTTTTTAACCTAATTAAGGCGGTATGTAATAAAATAGTAATTAGTTGCGGTAGGTATTGACTGGTAGAAATCTAATTGTGATTCTTCTTGTACACAAAATTGTTTATGGATGTGTGTGTGATACGCGTGGAAATAATATAAAAATCTAAATCTTCACATGGCTTAAATTTGGAGATGACGATAAGGCTTTCTTATTGTTTTACTTTTAGGATATTTCTGCAAAAGCACAGAATAGATAAGTAACTATAGCTCCTACCTGCGGAAACGTTCTGTAATTATACTTATTTAGGAGTTACCCATCTATAGAGTGAGCGAAAAGAGGAATGTTAACTAAGAAAGAAATACTTTTATTTCTAATACACACACATACAAATTAGTTAAAAGGTGCTTAAGGGGCCTTTTACAGTCCACTAGCGCCGCCAATCGAAAAAATATCATAACTCGTAAATAGAATCAAAAATACAAAATGTGGTCTATTATTACTGTAGATAAGGCAATAACGTAATTTTATAACACATTGTCAACACTTGAAATATAGCTGTTTAGCTAAATCGTGCATTTGTAACAAAAACGGCCGTTTATGTTTTGAATGCACGATTTAGCTAAACAGCTATATTTCAAGTGTTGATAAGGTGTTATACAATTACGTTATTGCCTTTTCCACAGTAATAATAGAACATATTTTGTATTTTTGATTCTATTTACGAGTTATGACATTTTTTCGATTGGCGGCGCTAGTGGACTGTAATAGGCCTCTTAAAAACAAAACAAATTGCTCTGTACCATAAATGGGTGCCAACTTCAGCGTAAGCTACTGCAAAAATTACTGTACCGCTGGTATTCTAGTCGGCCCCGGTGATCGACGCCATGCATATTATTTCTATACCTATAGGTATAAAAATAAACTTCATGTGTATTCTCACTTACGGACCTTAGTTAAGGTAAAATAACCATCTAGCATTAATAATAATAATATCTAGGGACAATGTCACACAGATCATCCTAGCCCCAAACTAAGCAAAGCTTGTACTATGGGTACGATATACATACTTATATAGATGGATAAATACTTAAACGCATAGAAAACATCCATGACTCAAAAACAATTCGTGCTCATCACACAAATATTTGCACTTACCGGGATTCGAACCCAGGACTACCAGCTTCGTAGGCAGGAGCACTACCAACTAGGCTACGGTGACCATTGTTAGCAAACATGTAGAACCCAATTAAACCTAGTCAAATTATAGGCATTAAGTATACAAGACTTAAATTACTTACCACAAGTTAACGTTTATAAATTTTATGGCCACGACGTCTGGCCCTTTTCTGTTACTATCGAGGGCAGTGGGTCAACAGTATTCCAGATCTAAGGGGAGTAGCGGAAAGCACGAGAGCACGATTTTATTTCCATCGAAAATAAGGCCTTGAGGGTTGCGTGAGAAACCGCAACCACCGCCATAACTGGCATTACTCACATTTAGTGGAACAGAGGCGTGAAGAATGTTGTACTACAAATTAACATGTTCCAATATCGATCAGTCAATATTAATAAGGTATTATTTTATAGTAACTAGTCAGAACTAGTCACCGGTCCGTCAGATCGGCGAGGTTAAGCAATTAGGCGTTCTGTCAGTCTAGAGATGGGGGACCGCTAAAGTGGTTTAAGTCGGTCCCGGTTGTAGTCATTAGACAACAGTCGTTAAGCCATGCCTGACACTAGGGTAACCACTGCCCATAGGTACGATAAGTAAATCACACCTGCACCATTCTTTATTTAAATATTTTTCCAATCAACACAAAGTGATGAGCTGATAACTATATACTCGTATATTGTATGCGGTACGTTATTGTGGTCAGCTGTGTACTTACTGATATAGTTAATCTCATGTTTTATCATATTTATGACGCAGTCGTCTCGATGTCGGTCTCATTAGATTTTATTTTATAATGAAGTGTGTCCTTCTGTTAGTACGCATCATTTTAATACCTATATAAATAAAAATAACAACTAACACACTGAACCTTATCTTAAACTAGGCAGTGCCTCTACTACGGCCACCAGACAACTGACAAACATACCTTTTTATATCTAAATACACAAATCGATACATATAATAAAATCGTACGAAAGTCAAAACTGTACATTGAATATTTTTTTTAAAGGATACTTGGGGCGGGATCTACAATCGATATCGAAGCCAAAAATATAATTTTTAGAATTTTTTTCTGTTTGTCTGTATGTATGTCCGGGCTAAACTCAAAAAGTACTGCATGGATTTACTTCAAATTTTGCATGAATATTACTAAGAGGTCGGGTTAACATATAGGCTACATATTATCACGCTATCACCTACGGGGGAGGAGCTGTGATAATTAATAAAGTTTAACGCGGGTAAAACCGCGGGGCACAGCTAGTTTATTTATACAAAAATGTATTTATTTATTTCTGTCCAAAATAGTTTGACTGCACGTGTGGTGTAGCGGTTAAGAAAGTCGCTTCGCCACTCCGTGTTCCGGGTTCTAATCCCACACAGGACAACTATTTGTGTGACCCATAAATAGTTATTCTGAGTCTGGATGTACTTTGTGTGGAAGTACCCCGCGATTGTGGTACTGCGGGAGTTGTAATAAAAAAAAAAAACCACAGTACATAGATTTTTTACAGATATTGTGGAAGACTGACATCTTAGCTAGGATCTAGGCCTATATTTCAGAAGAAAAGGTCTTTACCGATTGGAATATTTATATATAGGGTTGATATTTTATTTGTTTATTGTACATTAACTTAATGATATTTGACTTAGTGTGAGGAGCTATATAATAATATTGTGTGTGCGGTCGGTGGAATCAATTAAATACGGCGGTATTTCCGATCCGGTATGACATGGCAATCTTCAAAAACGAGGCTATTCCTTTCTTAAAGGCCGGCGTCGCACATGCGGGTTTTCGGGTGTTGCGGGTGTCCATGGGCGGCGGTGATCACTTACCATCAGGTGACCCATTTGCTCGTTTGCCTTACTATCATGTAAAAAAATTGGGTTGTGGAGTATAGTATGAGTATATAAAACGCGGCCAAGTGCGAGTTGGACTTAAAAAAAACTAGTTACTAGAGGGATCTAGTCACTTTTCCAGATTTTTGAAGACCAATCCATAGATAACCCACATGTCCCATACATGTGGGACATGTGACATGTGTGTTTGATGAAAAAAAAAAGAGTTTTTGTTCTGAGTATGGGGACCCCCAAAATTTATTGTTTATTTTTTATTTTTTGTGTGATACTATTAATTACAGAATACATTTACTTACCAAGTTTCAACAGTATAGTTTTAAAGTGGCTGTGCCATTCGGGCGGACAGACAGACAGACATGACGACTCTATAAGGGTTCCGTATTTTGCCATTTGGCAACGGAACCCTAAAAATTGTAATTTATTAACATTTTCTACATGTTTTGTCAGATGGTCTGCCTACATAAACTACCGCAGACGACGTAAAGAAAATTTCTCAATATCAACTTGAAGTCTGAAGGTTGGCGGTACTTACACCTCCGTGCCTCTCAGAGCACGTATAGCCGTCAGTCCTGTACCTGATCTCTTTCCGGTCATGTCGCTTATCGTCCCATAGCCGTGAGCGGGTACGATAAAAATTATTCTATTCCACGTAAAAAGGATTGAACGGATTTAGTCAAAATTTGGAACGGACATAGGCACCCTAAATTAACACATGACACGATAAATTACTCAAACGCGGGTAACACCGCGGGGCGTAGTCGCTTAGTTTGTTCGTTATTCTTTAACCCTGAAATAGCGGAACGTAGTATACCACCTAGGCTACAATAACATCTGTATTATGTGATGAATGCTCTCTATCCTCAATCGAACAGGGACCAGCTTTGCCGTGAGCGGCCATACCAGTAACCCAAAAAACCCGAAGAGTTCGTTTATAGTTTTATATACTTAACAGCTTTAGTCCCAGCTTGCCTCTATTGTCTGGTAAAGCAATCAAAGCCTTTTAGGGAAACCGTAAACGCCATGTAACATTAAAAGGTTATAGAGATATAAGGATAGGGAATTAGCAGATTTTTTTGTAGGTATATAAAGTCATTTTGAAACCTGATTCTGAAAAGACAATTTTTGGTTAAGAAGTCTGGTTCTCCTGTTATCGTTTTTCTCGAAGATAACCGTCGTGCTCTTTGTGGACCATCTTTTTATTGATAATCTGCCTTTGCTGGTTCCGCATTCGGATGTGAAAAGACGAGGGTTTATCTTGAACATAATAAATCAAACGTGAAAATCCTAACGCCAACCATCAAGCGGCGGATCTGGTCTAAATAGGTTTCAGTGGCCGAGGCGTAAAGTTAGCTGATTGATAGATGATCGCCGTAGTGGTAATTTCTGAGCGTCTCCACGAAACGGAACGGTAGTTGAGATGTCGATCCCGGCTTCAGCATAAGAAATCAGATGGAAGCCTTTCTGCGTAGTTTAACGACTCGGAAACTTTTGTAATCACTATACCGAATAAAATATTTAAATAGTATTTTCAATCACATGTTGTGAATACAAATAACGTATACGCATGTAGCGTTTATGTGTTAAGCCATATTACACTTCCTAAACAACCTGTATTCCAAGGCTTGCAATTTGTCATCGGCCAAACTAACTGATATGATCAAATTCCTCTGTGTAATTAATAATTCACTGAAAAGGTAAGAAAGTTCCTAGAAAACTTTTATCAGAGCACGCGCAAAATCATCTCTAACTCCAATGTAAATTATGTTAGTACGATTACAATCAGCGATGGAGCCGGCGATGGCGTGCAGGGTTACGTCACGCATCACTCCGCCACTACTCAGCTATACGTACCTTCACCTCACTAAAGCCACTGTGTATTGAACTGCCTGCTAAAAGCTGATACCTTAGACTCAGCACAACTGCGGCACCCGTTAGCACAGACCAAGCCGAGGTAACTTTTATCCGTGGCCTTAGAAATGTTGTACAAAGATAAATTTTATATTAGGCTATCTAGAGCATTGAATAGGCTGAATATGTGCAAATATATTTTACTTTTTGTATCCAAATTGGCAAAATTAATTCGAAATGTAAACAGTTGAAAGTTGTGTAGTAGACTTGGACAACTTTTCTTTCCAATGTTGAATTGACTGTAACGTATTTGGAGTCTATAATTACAAAAATGATTCATTTTCCTTCTTTTTATTTATTGGCTTATGACATACCCTTGCATAGTGTCTTACAGTTTAGAATTAGCTATTGATATTAATTATGGCGGTACTAGTTAGGTATGTACAGACACCAGCACATTCAGCTACCACAATCTGTCAGATTTCTTTTATAGATTTTCAACTTTGTCACAAAAGCATAAGTTTCACTTTCAATTGGGGAAATTTGACAGACTGGGGTAGCTTGATGTGCTGGACAGAGAACAGATCCACTCTGCTACATATTTGGACTTTCATAAAATGAACTTAAGAAGAGCGCAAGTTTTTATAAAATCGTCTTGCTTATATGATATGCTGTAAGCGATACACTCGGTGCATTTATACGACAACAGTTTGATGCTCGTCGTAATATGCTAAATGTATGTCACATTAACGCTCAAAGCATTCCCAGTAAATACAGCGACTTGCTTGAAGCATTTACTGACTGCAATGTCCATGCCATTCTGATTTCCGAGAGTTGGCTCAAACCTCATCTTCTCTCAACCACTTACCCTCTTCCGGGGTACATACTTGTCCGGAATGACCGGATAGGTAAAGGGGGGGGGGGGGCGGGGTAGCCATTTATATTAGAAGTGATCTTCCCTACAAGATTATGGAGGCTTCTCCATCCAGCTACTCAGCCTCCGCCGAATTCCTATTTATTGAGGTTACTATAAAGGGGTCCAAGGCCATAATTGGCGTTGTTTATTGCCCCCCTTCTGTTGATTACTTCACCGGTTTCGAACTGGTTCTTGAATCGTTGGGTTCTCAGTATGCACACTACATCATCATGGGCGACTTTAATACCAATCTCCAAGCTCCAAATTCTCCTCGTTCCCGCAAATTCCTTCACATCATCGAGTCAAGCAGCTTGCATGTGTTGCCGCTTCAAGCTACTCACCATAATGCGTCCGGTGATGATACTTGGCTCGATGTAATCCTCACCTCTAACCCTTCCTTGGTTTCCTCCCACGGACAGTACGATGCTCCTGGTTTCTCCCATCATGACCTCATATTCATGTCCTATATCCTTAAGCCACCTAAAGTCAAACCCAAGGTACTGCGTGTGCGTTCTTTTGCTCGGATTAATGTTGAAAATTTGGCAAAGGATGCGTCCAATATCGACTGGAAGCAGCTTATGGAGGCTGATAACATTAATGATTAGATCGGATTGTTTAATGATGCTGTCACCAGGCTATATGATATCCACGCACCCATTAAAAATGTTAGACTGAGACGTCCACCAGCGCCTTGGATGACGCAAGGGATCCGAATGGCAATGCGTCGCAGAGACCGTGCCTTTCGAAGGTATAAAAAGGATCGATCTAATGAGCAATGGGGCTTGTTTAAGGTTGCTAGAAATCGGTGTAATAAGATGATACGTGACGCTAAACGCCGACATATTCTCGATAATATATCTTCTTCTACTCTTGCTGGTATCTGGAAGTTTTTGGGAACTCTAGGTATTGGCCAGTCGCGAAATTTAGACCTCCCCAGCACAATAAGTTTAGATGATCTTAATCTACATTTTACCACAAGTTCTTTTATGGATCATCAAACAAAAACCCAAACTATATACTTTTTAAATGGTCTAACGCGCTCCAATATAGATTCTTTTCGTTTTTCTCCAGTTGATTCGAAGGACATTAAGAAGGTTATCCTATCTGTCAAATCTAACGCAGTTGGCTGTGACTACATCAGTCGACGCATGTTAGTACCAATCCTGGACCACCTTCTTCCCGTAATAACCCATATCATTAATTATTCCTTGTGCCATGGATCTTTCCCCGCTTTATGGCGTAAAGCCTATGTCCGTCCACTTCCTAAAGTCACCAACCCATCACTTCTCACCCACTATCGTCCTATCTCCATCCTTCCCTTCCTATCCAAGGTACTTGAGTCCGCTGTCCATAAACAACTTTCCCATTTTATCCTATCCAATAACTTAATAAGTCCTTTACAATCCGGGTTTAGGCCTGGTCATAGCACCACCACCGCTCTCCTAAAAGTGACTGGCGATATTAGGGCTGGTATGGAGGGGACTATGGTCACAGTCCTGGTGCTGGTTGATTTCTCCAACGCCTTTAATACCGTCAGTTACGATATCCTTTTATGTATCCTTTCCTACCTTAGGGTGTCTGACGAATCTCTGGAGTGGTTTTCTTCCTATCTTCAAGGGCGCCAACAGTCTGTTCGCAGTGGTGATGTTTCATCAAACTGGTGTAAATTAGATACTGGCGTTCCTCAAGGCGGTATACTTTCTCCCCTCTTATTTTCGGTATTTATAAATCTCTTAACTCAAAATCTTCAGTGTTAGTATCATCTATACGCCGATGATCTACAACTTTACGCACAGACAAGCATCGATAAGTTAGCAGAAGCGATCGTCGCCATAAATAGGGATCTTGATTTAATTAGGGAGTGGGCTAACAGGTTTGGCTTGACTGTCAATCCACTCAAATGTCAGGCTATCATCGTGGGCAGTTCCCGAATGATGAGTTTAGTGGATGTTGACAGTCAACCTCCAGTCTTATACAACAAATCTGTTATTCCATACTGCCAGAATGTAAAGGACCTTGGTCTGCTGGTTGATGCTACTTTAAGCTGGCAAAACCAAATCGTTAGCGTCAGCCAAAGAGTGACTGGGATCTTGCGGTCACTGTATAGATTAAAGAATTTCCTACCATCCGAGACAAAAGTAACGCTCGTGCAGGCCATTCTTTTTCCTATAATCGACTATGGTGATGTGTGCTACTTTGACCTGAATGAAGATCAACTCAATAAATTAGACCGTCTTCTGAATAACTGCATTCGATTCGTATTCAATCTTCGTAAGTACGACCATGTGTCATCTTACCGTTCTCAATTGAATTGGATGCCCATTCGGCACCGAAGAAACCTCAGAGCACTCACTACACTATTTTCTCTTCTCGACTCTCCGATTTCTCCATCCTACTTAGTTCCCTATTTTCAGTATCTATCTTCTAACCACAACAAAAATCTCCGTTCCACTCATAACAGACTTTTACAATGCCCTTCTCATCGGACTAACTTCTTACATTCTTCCTTCTTTGTACAAGCTATTCTTCTCTGGAATGCGCTACCTCCGGAAATCAGAATGGCTAAGACGCGGGTTACTTTTAAAATCAAAACTCGTGACTACATTCACAAAAAAATTAAGGCAGAATCATCTTAATATTACAGTTTGTGTATATATTATTATATATGTAATATATTTATAAATGTATATATATTTAATATATTTGTCTATATATTTATATGTATATATATATATATATAGGTACCTATATATTTATGTATTTATAGTATAGTGTGTAGTTATGTAACTATTGTATTTATACGATTGTATTTTATAGTACTTCTCAAGTATTTTAGTAATTTTTATTATACTTGTTCTATAGTGCACCCACCATATTATCTCTGCATCACCCTAAGGTTGACTGGGAGAGAATGCCTTTGGCATTAAGTCCGCCTTTGTACAGTTTTGTGCAATAAGTATAAATAAAATAAATAAATATGCTCTTATTGTTCTCAACGCTCAGCACTGAAGGCTCAGATTTTCCCTCGACCCGTTTAGCAATATTTGCCCCATTAGAGGTTCAAATCTCGACTCTGAGTGGTTACTTACTAATGACTGAAAGCTACAGTCATGTCATACTTAGGATTGACTTTCACACATGTAGACTAGGACTTACTGTTTTCTGAATTATACCTATTTACCTGCTTTCGGCTTGCAATGAATTCCACTCAGTCTGGATATCTGACAACATATAAAAGGGTCACTACAAACATGTTTACGTTTGATTTAATGTTGGAAAGTGGAATATGATCATGTATCCACTTGTTCCGCTTTTATGACCCCTCCGGGTCTTCTCCGTTGGTGAGTTTGATTTTTATTAATTTTTATTCTGTATATTATCATTTTAACACCACAAGCAATTACACTGAATGATGTTCATAAAACTTTTTGATTTTGTTATAGATTTGTTTGTTTCATGATGCAACATGTCGGCTTCGTAACAATTTTCTTAATCTACGGTCTCGGATTTTATTCAGGCTGTCACTTCCACAAACTGTAACAAAACTGAAGAAACAACAAGTATTTATACATTTCTATAGTCTAAATAGTTAATAAACAAAAAATATCAGCCATCGAATCGACCATGCCACCAAAACAGTCACCTCAAATCACCTCTACAACTAACTAAAAGGTCTCAAGCCACCAACACACACTATTGGGCGAACTTTCTGATTATCACTAGTTGGACATTACTGTTCCAAGTACTATTATAATGTTTTGGTTATTACTTCTAATGTTCCGAGGCACACGCAATATTTGAATAAGTAGTTACTTATGTGTAGTTCAAGGACAATACACCGATTTTGATCTTGTTCTGAAAATAATAATTTCAGGTAAGAATGTGAAATTATTAAAACATTTACTAGTCGAGGCATATTCTAAGTTAAAGCAAATATTTTCTTAGTTAGGTTATAGACCCCGCAGGTTAAATTAAGTTCTTATTTGGTTAGGTAAATTAAATTACTACTATAAATCAACCTGGTTTACCGACCAGTACCTAAATGAGAGTAGGTCTGCCTATGGAACTCATAAAAGAGTTAACCAAATCACGTGAACCGCAACACTTGACGTAAACTGATATTTCATCAGTCCTTGTCCTAATGGAAGGTTAATAACTAGACCTAAAAATATAGGTTAGAAAGTAACAAACCGTAGGTAGGTATAGATAATATACAATCGGTCTAAGACTATAATATAGTTTGGGTGACCTGCTTTAAGAACGTTAATAGATTAGGTGTACGTCGGCGGGTGTTGCGTGGCGTCGGGCGGGGGCGGCCCTCTGGTCCGAGCGGGCAGCCCACCTCGGGCCAGTCTGAGGCTCGCGCCCTCCGCGCCCGCTCGCCGACCGCACCTCGCGCGTCACACGACACACATGGCGCGCTAACCCTTGTAACTGTTATGGACAAGCGCGCCGCCAGCGCCCGGGGCGAACCCATCCCGAGCATCCTCAAGAAACCAAAAAGCCGGCGCAAGGGTGACCTCCTCGACAAAAGCTCCAAGATCAAGCGTGAGAAGGTGGAGGGCTCCAACAAAGGTGATGTGAGCGCTCCGCTGCAGCAGGGTTGCACTCCGCTCATGTACGCCTGTCAACAGGCTGATTACAAGGCGGTCGTCGAAATACTCAATAAAGATGTGAGTTTCAAAGGTAGATGATGACGATGATGATGCACCGCTGCATTCACGAGAAGTCTTGGCAATAAGTTACGCTTGATGCTTTGTAGAGTCACCGGCATACCGCATTCACAATGAACTTTCAAGAACCATAAACTGACTCATATATTTTGTTAGTCATAGCTACAAGTCGATCATGTGTGAAAGGGTAAAGGATGCTTTAATGTTTGATAAGTGGAACACGCGATGTTACCGGCCCGTCGCGCGTCGCCTCTGCACATCGTCTGTAAACACTTAACGCTGCTCGACGCTCCGTTAATACTAACGTTCACTGTGTATCTAATTCTACCCCCTAATGTTTTCATTACAATTAGTTTCTTGAAATATAGGTACGTCATGATACTAAGGGCCGGCATAAGTTTTTTTTAACTTAGTCCACATTACAAAGTTGAAATAACTTTGAAATTGAAGACACAAAACGTAAAACTGGGCTTTGTACAATAGAGAATAAAACCCCCTTTGTACGAGTGATTTCAATGTTTGACATTCCACATTGAAGATGTTATCGAATCGAAATGTTTTGTAGTAAGTGCAGCTCACACAGGGTATGACAGGGGCGCGGGTAGCAGGCAGCAGTCAATCAATAGGTTTGGAACTCCGTGGCACACAAAAGGAAGCAAATGTTCTCACATGCACGGCGGCGTGACGATTACAAACATGGTTGTCTAGTAACACGACATGTGTCATAACCTATTCACTCCATTAAAGTTTATTATTGAGTTACCATGTGAACTACTCAAACACACATACACCATCAGCTAAACCGCACAATTAACATAGATATAGATTGAAAATTTGAAATTGAATTGACCGTTTGTTTTTATTCGATACCATTTTTACAAATTAAGTTAAATTCTATGCCAATTCGTAAAAATACCTTCTAAGGGTTTGTCAATATGCTTACGCCACGGCTTTTTTTAACCATAAATGTCGAATATAATAAAACTATTTTAAACGAAAGTAATAATGTATAGGTAATAATAAGTATTGATGTATAGGAACTTTCCTATTCTTGCTAGCGTCATAAACTAAATATTAACATTTGAAGTAGGCAAATGTTATTATTAAATTAACTATATCAAATTTAATCATTTTAAGTTTGTCTTGAATTTGTTTTTAGTAACCATCAATTTTTATTTTATTCTTTTATTTGAATTTCTATGAGATTTGAATATAATAAAGATTTGGTTCAACTAGTGAATACCTTATAAATTTATAGATTAATATCTGATCTGATGACTTTATATGAGTCCACGTCGCAAACATAATTGTTCGAATAATAATAACGTCTAATTAAACTAGACACACCGTATAAAGGACCGGTTTTAAATACAGAGGGAAAATTGTTTTGCTGACTCAAAAGTTTTACTATAAGTCGAAATAGGATCGTTAGATGCTAATTATAATGATTAAATACTGATTTGAGTTTTGAAATAAGGGTAAAAACGGGACCCTATTACTAAGATTCCGCTGTCTGTCTGTCCGTCAGCCACCAGACTGTACCTATCTCATGAACCGGGATAGTTTGAAACAGATACTAAAAAACAAAATAAAATAAATATTTAAGGCGGCTCCCATACATCACACGTGAATTTTTTGCTCGTTTTTATAGATAATGGTACGGAACCCTTCGAGCGGGAGTCCGACTCGCACTTGGCCGGTTTTTCATTTTGATGTCACTAAGACGGTTAAACTATTGGGATAATCAAATACCGATACAATTTTAGTAGTTGTATTTCCCAATGTTGCAATAGAAATATTTTACTTTGTGTCATTCCGTGCAAGGTATTGAACTAAAAGAAAGACTAATTCTAAAACCACTAAAACAAAATGTCGTAAAAGTATTGTAAATTTTCAGAAAACTGCTTAGAAATAAATAAGTTATAGACTTGTCGTTCTCAACTCTATAGGGATATCTGAAAAGAAAATTATGATTCGTATGTATATTCCTTTTCATATAAATATTCCTTTCATATCCGTAAGGCTCCGCAGTACCTACCTAGTGAGAAAGCATAAAGAAAGCACGCAGCGACGCACTCCGCCCTTTAGCTGCTAGTACGTCGGTGCTCCATTCGCGGCGATTTCGTCCAGACCATCTTCATTTCATCGACCATTGCGCCTTTACCGCACGAAATAGAGACAGTACGATCATGCAATAGTCAAAGCCAATGATCTTTTTGCTTTGCTTTACATTCACTTCAGGCAAATCAAATCTAAAGCTTATACGCCGCGATATAAATTATGGTTAATTACGTCCCATTCTTTTTGAGTATGTATTTGTAAGTATTTGTACTTAAACTATCTTTATACATTTAAAAAAATGCAGTGGATAATTGACCAAGGTTTATAGCTATAACATAATATATAGCGTCCACTTATACTTATGCCATGTTTGGCTAATCCATAAATAAGCCAACATGCACTTACAATTATGTCAGTCTTGAATCATTATTCAAGATTGACGTAAAAGATTTCAATTATTATATCCTGTTTCCCAGGCTAATCATTTATATCTAGTCATTGACCTATATGTAATAAGTCAATGTATCTAGTTAATTATGTTAGATTTTTTCCCAACAATCTGAGAACAGCTAAGAACCTATCTAGATAGCTTAATTGATAGCCATCATTGTGGTTATTTGTCTGTATCTTCCATATGGGCAGCCAGCTCAAGTACGCGTCCGTGATCGGGGGCTGCGTTGTGCGCTGCACTACTGCGCGGCTGCGGGTGGCGGTACAGGCGCGGCGGCGCGCGCGGCTGTGGCGGACCGCGTGCTGATGGCGGCGCCCGTGCTGGCGGACGCGCGCGACGCCGACGGGCTCACCCCGCTACACCTGGCTGTGGTGCACGGTAACGTGCCGCTCGTGCAGACCCTGCTTGCCGCTGGCGCAGACGTCAATGCTAGGGACGACGAGCATCACACTGTCGTCCACTGGGCTACTGGTGAGTCACTTCGTACAATTTGGTTTTGCCATTCCAGCATCGTTGAGTTATTTCGTATGGGCAGTGGTTGCCCTAATGACAGAGTTCTTCAAGCTGCCCATCAGGTATGACATATCTAAATACTAGGTAAAGCCAGAACCGAAAGCTTAACATTCCCTCTGAAGTACGGACAGGCTTATAACTTAAACCACTACGGCGGGCATACACGTACAGAGTGACCGCGCGGCTCAATGCGTATGACTTGATATCGTCACGCCACCGTGTTGATGGTTGTATAGTCATCTGAAATGGTAAAAAATTCCTGGCCTTTTCCCAATTCTATAAACGTCGAAAATAAGTTAACCTGATCCAGTCCCTAGTATTCTTCTCACCAAAAGACTACTATTTGATATTAGAGGTCCTAAATATCAAATAGCCTAAACTGTGCAGCATTATAATTAAAATAATGTGAAGGCTAAACTATAACTGACCTGACAGACTGTATATACACATATCATTTATGATACTGCATGAATCCAGCCACAAAGAGATGTAATTCAGTTTCCATCTTAACCAATCCAAGTTTTGGGGGCGTTTTTAGAGATTCAGGGATCTTGGTTTATATTAATATTTTTTCTTAAAAAGTACTAAAATAAGATAAACTTTCTGTCTTCATAAACACATGGCTGATTTGCTCATGACCTCTTGATCGCCATTATGGCTAGGTTCTTTCATCTATGTTTGCGCAAACACGTGTGCAGTCATGTGGTTGGTTGCCATTGAGATTGACTGCTATGCTCAAATATCATGAGCACTACTTATTAATTGTAAAATGTAGCATACATATTCTTATAAATCTCCCAAAGAGCAGCTTCAGCAAATTAAATCAATCTCCATCAGAATGTCGACCGGAGACGTCAGCGTGAAGTAGACTGAGTGAGTCGTTATCTAACCGGTGTCATTCGGCGGGAGTGATGCCTTCTGAGGTTATCATCAGAGGCACGCGAACCAATTAGTTACCACCACCGATGTCAGTCAAACTTTGCCTATTCAACTCTTTGTCGTAGACGTGTTTGTTATCTGCCAATACGTAGGTATACGCTATATAAAATTAATTTATTGTTTCTCCAAATTTTCTCCATCAGCATCAATGCATTTCTACTTACGAATAAACCAATTATGAAAGCAATTGTGCCACTCCTCCGTGATAATCTCGAATCATGTTTTTAATAATAATAATATTCTGGTGATGTAAATCATAAACCGCATAACTAATTCTTGTTATGAAACAGGAAGAAGTTACATGGTGCCAGCTTGGAACTGACCCTGAATGATCTCTTTCAAAATTCGTTTTTCTGTCTGACCGTTTGAAAGCTGGCATAGTCATACACAATACATATAATAAAAAAATATACTGATAGCTATGTATTTCTGTATGAAGATCCTTCAAAGGGACAGTAGCATAGTGTCCAGTGTTCAAAAAACATTAGCAACCATCCGTTTAACGGCACACCGTACACTAGCTTCTTACGTGATTTCGGTTTACAGAAAGACATAAAAAGTGATTGCTGCTATGTTTTGGAAGCGAAGCTGTAAATCCATGATTCATGATAATCATCCATTAGTCCCACACCGAACTTCATGTCCCTTCGTTGAGTGTGTTAAGCATGGCATTGCACAAAAGTGAAGCGGTACGTTTTCTAAGTCTCAGTTAAATTATAAGAGATCCAATGGGAACACGGTGTTTTCGTATGTTTTTGTAGGATTGATCGCATCTGACTCACGCCTATGCCTAAGAACGCCGAATCTCATAGTAGGTCGCATGCCCGTCTGTTTCGATCATCCGATGTACAGCAATGATGTGTTCGTGGTTCATAGCGGTAGACGAACGACCATCACGAAATTGTCATTGAGATTGATACAGTCGCGTTTGAATTATGCAACATAGCCATTAACAGCTCGCAACTCACTTACATAGTGCTTCATCGTCAAAAGCAGTTTAAAGTCGAGCAACACTTTGCTGCATCGTCAAACTACACTTAAAAACGTTTTAACTCTTAATACGGAAATTTTCCTGAGTGTAATCCTTGTCGTTGAAGACAACATTTAAAATGGCACCTAAATGTGAAAAGAACTTCCATTAAAGATTTATGTCGCTGTTTCTTCATCTTTATTTGTTTTCTCTCCGGAAGGAAAAACGAAAAATATGGTACATTACAACAATTATTAAAATATGACTTTAGGCAGTACCTACTGACGACTGCAAAAAAATATGGTATTTCTATGTTCGCCGGGACAGCTAGTATAATATAAAATATCGTAAGCCGTAGTCGTCATAGTAATAAACAACACACAATGTCGTGTCGTTGTTATTATAGCTTGCATGCTGAAATATTTTTTTGTTAGCATTCCAACCTATATGGGTGTATTCTGAATAATAAGATCTAGTTACAACTAAGTGCAACTTTACCATAATCCTTGTTTTGTACATGACTTCTTTAAAATGGCATTCTTGGGCTTGATATGATAACACGAGTCACAAATTAGTATAACAAAATAGGCCTGTATTTAAATTACAAAACTTGAAACTATAGGCAAAGAAAACCACAGGGCCGAACAAGTTATAAACAGCTATTATCATAACACAAGGTTACGTAAACTGCAGGTGTGCATCATAATGTAATACACTTGAGACATAGAACCCACAATAGAATGCAAAGCAATGCAAGGTCCGAGGCCACATAAGTTCCGGTTAACCAATGAGTTGTGTGACGAGACTCAACGGACATCCGAAGGCCTTGAAATATGTTCATCTTTACTTCTATGGAATATAAAAAACTCGTGATAAAAACATACTATCCAGTACACCGTCTACTTACAGCATGAAGATGAAGATAATATTTATTTGAAATACACAAGCTTTGTCAAAATTAAGGCAATTACAACGATTTGAGTCAGTCTCATTAAAAGACAATTTGAATACCGCATTTTTATAAGTCATCATGGCCACGCCTTGCGGCTCTAGCCGTGGGGATGGTTGGTATGGCTAAATACAGATTATATTAGGGGGATGCCAGAGGGGGTTGTCCGGTGCTATGTTATTGAGCGGCTAACAAGGTTGAGACCTTGAACTCCTTCGGACCGCAGTCCGTGCTCCGTAATACTCTGTATGTATTTAGGACTAGGCTTTTCAGAGCTTCACAACGTAAAGGTCGTGTCAGACTGATGAATTAATGTTTTATGCAGGTCAAGCTGACGTATGAGGCCACGTTTAGCGATTATTTATTGACTTCTATGACTTACATTTAGCCATCACCAGAGTACATTTGAGTGTAACTTATTGCTTGGAACAATAGTTAAACTTCACGTTCACAGCTATTATCTTATGTGTGTACTACTACTACTGTACTATGTATGTTTGTATCCTTCACTGCCTAAACGGAGTTTATCCTCACATACTTAAACGTTCACGATTTCTTGTGTACCGTTGTTTGAGAATTTTATCACACATGTAATTATAAGCTGAGGTTAAGGCTTAATCGGAAATAGCCGCGACTTGATGGTTTTTCCTAATAAACTTTATCTCAGGCCCTGCAGAAGACTTAATCTCATTCCCTGGTTATGGCAATCGTTTATAACGGTTTATTCATAGTGCTTGCGTCATATTTGTACGATCACTTACGGAATAATATTTTCTATTGATACAAAATACCTAGCCAAAGTAAATAGCTACCAATGTATATCTAAATGGTTACATTCTCACAACAGTGTGCGGTGAGGTTGGAGCCCTTCGAGCTGTGCTTGCAGCCAACGCAGACGCAGCCACTCCGGATCAGCACGGCGGGTATCCGCTGCACTACGCTGCGCAAATGTGTGGGGCTCCAGCTGCTACCGACCACCAAGTATATATAATATTCATACTAATTTCAATGCAAGACCCGGCACTTCTGAAAGTCTGAAAAATACGACCATGAGAAGAGGCTTAGCGTGATTAGACATTGTATTTGACGTAGCATCACGTGTTGTTCTAAGGCAGCTAATACACGTCGTTGTAGCGTAGTAGTTCTCAGAAAGATATTTATGAACTTTATTCCTTTTAACATATTTTGCAGTTAATAAGTTTTTAGTTTACTGTATTAGTGATATAAACAGTGATCCGCAATATATATTACACATCGAACTAAGTGCTCAATAACTGGCTACTTTCTGATTTACAGTTTATATATATATATATATATATATATATATATATATATATATATATATATATATATATATATATATATATATATATGCATATATTTATTATAGATATATATACTCGTAGTTGTTAGAACTAACAATTTGAAATATCATTATGGCGTCTAATATAAAAGGTCAAACAGTAAAAAATGTCACGATCAAAGTCAATAATTTTAAAAGATTCAGGAGCGAGTTGCATAACTTTATCTGGAACGCCATCTACTTCACGTAGCCTACGGCCTAAAAGTGGAGAAAAAAAGCCATTCTAAATATAGTTGATATTTATTATTATGCTTTTCATTTCTTTTTTTTTTTTTTTATTTATTTACATATATTTTTTTACAATTGTATAACATATAAGTAATCTCGCCAAACTGTTACGTTTAATGGCGAGTAACGCGCTCTTGTAGTACAATAAATCTTAACCTACATTCATCTACATTTTAATTTTACATATTTAGGACATACTTAAGGCTAGGTACATTTGACAGACCCATCGTCTGTAGGCATGAACAATGCCTCAGGTCTCAGATGACCCCTCTCCACCATCGAGAAGTAAATCCCTCAACTTTAATTTTAAACTACTAATATTTATTTTAGGTGTTTGTCTCAATATCGGTAATTTATTGAAAATATGTGGTATTAAAAATTTTGAAGTTCGTTTTCCATAATAATTGGTCACCTTTGGTTGAACGAGATTTTTATTTATAACTCTCCTTGTATTATATTTATTTTCAACAGGAGTTTTATACGTCTCGCTATAATAATATTCTAATGCTATCAAATAATTTATTTTAGTATCTACTGGCAATAGTTTACAAATAGGGAATAATTTGTCGTAGTCCTGATTAAATTTTTGTTTTACTTTATTACTAACTAGGAATTTAATTAATCTTAACTGTAAATTTTTTATCTCATTTAAATATGTTTTGAATGTTCTTCCATAAACAATTAAACAGTAACTTATAAGTGATTCGGCCAATGCGTAATATACGACTCGCAACGTATGTTTATTTAATATTCGGTTCAGTTGGTAAAACTTCCCTAATACGGACCTTAGTCGGTTACAAGTATGTGCGACGTGAATTTTCCAATTAAAGTTTGTGTCAATAGTAAGGCCAAGGTATTTAAATGTTTCAACATATTCTATCTCACTACAGGTGCAGCTGATTTTATTATTATGAAGACACTCGTATGTATGGCCAATTACTGTCAGGTCCTCTTTTTGAGTACTCTTAGCTCGATGGTTATATGGCGAGTGTATATGCATGCACTTAGTTTTTGACAGGTTTAATATGATTCCGTTGTCGTGGGCCCATTTGGTGATATTTTCAAAATCTTCCTCTATATTTTTTTTTACTTCCGATATATTCCTTGAGCCGTATACTATTAAAATATCGTCTGCATATACATACACCCGACACTTATTTACAATATTTGACACACTGTTCACATGCATCACGTAACCGACCGGCCCGAACACTGAACCGGTCGGCACACCTAACTGCACAGATGCCGCGTCGCCAGTCTCTCCTGCAATGGTCGTACGTATTTTCCTATTAAACAGGTAGTTTTTGAACCAGTTATTAGTGGGTCCACGTATCCCACATTCATCCATAGCCTGTAATAATGTGTCGTGATCCAGTGTGTCAAATGCTTTTTTGTAATCAATAAAAAGTGAGATCAGTTGTTTACCAGAGTCTAATGATTCATTAACATAGTCCGCAAAGTCCGTCAAAGCCGAGACAGTACTACGTCCTTTCCGAAAGCCATGCTGACTGTCTGAAAGAATATTATTACTCTCTAAAAATTTACTAATTTGGCCCACAATATTTTTTTCTATAATTTTATCAATAACCGATAGAATGGCTATCGGCCTGTAATTGACATATTCTAAGTGACTACCAGACTTATAAAGGGGGCGTATTAGTGCGATTTTTAATTCATTGGGATATAAGCCGTTGGTTAGGCACATATTCATGAATTTTGCTATAATAGGACTTAATTGTTTTCGCACGTATTTAATATCTTTTACCCTTATCCCATCGAATCCAGGTGCTTTTTCACATGATAGCAGATTAATATTTTTTTCTATTTCCACTGGCGTTACTGATTTATATCTGAAGGAAACATTACTTGGCTTCACATAATTATGTCTGTCTAGAAATTTAACGCTACATGTATGTTTAATACTTTGTATTTCTTCAGTAAAAGTTTTTGAAAAATTTGTACAAATTTGACTAATACTTTCCGTTTTACCTAAATATCTAAGTATCACATTATCAAGACTAGTTTTGTTGTGACCCAGCCACATATTAATATTTGACCAAATTTTCCTAAAATCTCCATTACATTCTTTTATTTGTAATTGTCTATATTTATTTTTCGCCTCGTTTACTAGCTTATTAATCTTATTTCTAAATTTTGTGTATTCTAATCGTTTGTTCATATTCTTTGGGTCGGATCTCCATATTCTAAATAAATAATCCCTACGGTTTAACATTCTGAGCAGATAATTATCTATCCATGGCTCTTTTTTCCTTTTATTTTTCTTTTTGACCACAACGGTACTTTCCTTATATATCTCGTTGAACACTGTACATAATGTCTGAAACAAAGTTAACGGGCACGCTATTTCAAGCAGTTGCGTCCAGTCATAAGCATGAAGTTTCTGTTTAACTTTCTCGTCACTTATAATTTCTCTCATACAGCTACAGCTGTCCCGTTTTGTATCTGTGCTATAATAACTTCCTCGCAAGTCTAGCACTATTCCAACGGCGTGATGATCAGAGATGTGTGTTTCCAGTACGTACGACAAGGCGCCAAACTCGCTGCATCCCGCTCTCACCCATACGTGATCCAATGTTGATGTTTCAAGCCGGCCGTCCACGATCGCTTCTCGTGTTATCTCTGAACTCGGTATAGCACACTGTAGGCCGTAACTACACAAGGTGTTTTTGTATTTTCTAGTACTTGGGTTTTCGGTGGCATACGAGATGTCTATATTGGTGTCGCCAATCACAAGAACGTTATCTTTGGCTGAGACTGATTTTAGGGTAGTTTCCAACTCGTCCACAAATTGGGATTTATTTGTGTTAGGTGGTCTATATACAGCAATAATATGTGTATTTCTTGATTTTGTTTTCAGTTGTCCATGGATCATTTCCAGGGTAGCAGTTCGCACTGTTTGAGCTTCAAAATTAAGTCCATGTTTTACATATATTAATATACCTCCTCCTCTGGAATTTTCTCTCGTAAGGATAAATGTATTATATCCGAATATATTATAAAAGGATAGTTCTTCCTTCTTAATATTTATTTCACTTAATATTATAAAATCGATTTTATATTTGCTTTCTTGTAACAAAACTTGTAATTCGTTGAAATATTGTCTAAGTGACCTTATATTTAGATGAAAAATGTGTGTGTGGCCTTTAGTTTCGTCCAGTTCCTTGCTTAATTGTTTTATATCGTAGTATCTTTTGTATTCAACATCGGTGGATAAACAATCTATTTGGTCGAATGTTAACGATAAAATTCACGTAGTGTGTACTCGCCGCGCTATGTACGCATAGATATTTACTTTTAATCTTGAAATTGTTTTAAGTCATCTTCCGATTTGATGTTATAAATCTTTTTCTCAGTGTCATTTTTTTTTACTAAAATATTGTTGTTTTGAACCCAGATATATTTAAAACCTTTTTGTTTTAGATCATTTCGTACGATCCACAGTAATTGCCGTTTATACTTCGGCAAATCCTCATTAATATAAATGCGTTTCTCACTACCGTTACCGTAAACTTTGTTATTTGTTAACGTCTTATTATTTTTTTTTGCTAACATCCATCCATTGCGGGCACTTCTGGATCGTAGCGTGACAAGAATAGTCCTAGGCCTGTCCCCATCCGGTTTTTCGGTTGATTTTATGAATTACTTATCAATTGGTTAATAAATTTTCGAGCCTCCTCGTAATACATATTTGTTACGTTAAGCCAACCTATTTCACTTTAAAGTTATCAAGCCAAAAGTTTGTTCCTCATTTACACAGAGCAGAGGCGCTGCACTTGAAGTCTTACGAGCACTGGTCAAAGAGGGAGGAGCAAGTGTAGACGTAAGGGATGCCGATGGACGTACACCACTACTGTGGGCCGCATCCGCTGGCTCCGCAGCTGCAGTATTGGCATTGCACCAAGCGGGCTCCAAGGTTGATGATGCAGATAGGTACACTGTTTTATTATCCTGAAGTTCATTTCGTCCCTAGCTCTAAACTTTAGGACGTTTATAATATAGACTAGCCAAAAGGTCTGATATTAGAAAAAATATCTTTATTATTTTAGTTTTTTATTACAGAGATGGTTTAACAGCCCTACACTGTGCGGCTGCTAGGGGTCATACTGAAGCTTTGGAGACGTTAGTTGGATTATGTGGTGCCAGAGTAGATGTTGCCGATTCACATGGATGTACTCCACTCCATTACGCAGCTGCATTAGGACATGCTGACGCAACATCTGCCCTACTACAACACGGAGCAGATGCTCACCGCCAAGATAGAAGAGGACGCAGCCCAGCTCACACGGCTGCTGCGAAAGGACAGATAGAAACTGTACGGATACTCGGTGAGTTATTAAAACTCACTTGGTCGTCATCAACCTGATGTCTTCCACTGCTAGACGTAAGCCTTCTTAAAAGGTTTTCACAGCGTCACCATTTGGAGGGGTTTGTCGTAGTCACCGCACTTGGTGTGGTAGGCGTCTGCAGTTAGTTTAGGACGAACCACGTAGTCAGGTGATCATGCTACCCAGCTACGTGCTGTATCCCTTAGTCCCCTTTTATTACACCCACGGAATGGCATTGAGGTCTTGTTTTTCTCTCTGGGCCGGTAACCACATGGATTAATACTAACAACAAACTTTATTTTATAACCGGTTGGCGTTAACTAACACGTATATATGAATTACAATTTACTCAACTGATTTTCAGGTGCAAGAGGTGCTAATTTATGGCTGCGAAATTCAAAAGGTGACCTACCACTTCACGAGGCAGTTGCATCTGGGAGAAGGGAATTGTTGAAGTGGCTTTTAGATGGCCGACCATCTCAAGTTAACGCTACGAACCACGAAGGCCGTACTCCATTACACATAGCAGCTGCGACAGATAACGCTGATCTATGTCGATTATTATTAGACCGTGGGGCTGAAGTTAATCCAGTTGCCAGATCGTCCAAAAATGAACCACTTACGCCTCTAGACTGCGCAACTACACGTGGACATCGGTCGACTGCAAAATATATTCAAATGCACGGTGGTTTACCAGCTTCTAAATTAGCGAATACAGAAATTGTCGTTGATGGAGCCCCTATAACAGCGTTACCAACTCGTAGAGTCACAAGTACAAAAATTGACGTTCATGATAGAATAAGAATTGAAAAGAGAGAAGTAGTAGAACTCCCTAGTCCAGTTCAAGAAAGACGGCGATTAAAATATAGAAGTGATAGTGAGTCATCAGATGAATCTTCTTATGTAAATAGAAAAGTAACTAGGAAAAAAACTGATTCGCATAGAAATAATGATAAGCTTAAAGAGCGAAGGAAAAGGTTAATGCAAATACAGAAAAGTTTTAGTGATGGTTATGATAGCGAGTTTGAAGGTTATGAAAGAGAAGATGCTCGTGAACAAAAACATAGAAGCTCAAAAAAGAATAGGTCAAAAAGCGAGCCCTCACGACGTCACAAACGTAATGGAAAATATTATCGTCACCATAGATCACGTTCCACGGGGCGTTCTTCAGAATCGGATAGTTATTCTGAAAAGAAGAAAAGCAAGCGGCATCTTAAACGTAGTAAAAGAAGATCAAGTTCATTGTCAGAAAGCAGTAGTTCAGAATCGAGTGAAAGACGAAGTACCAAGCGAAAAGGGAAAAAAACATCCATTCACATTGAGAATGATGAAAAAAAACAAAGTGTAAATATAGTTAAATACAAAGGTGCGGATAATTCACAGGGTAATGATAATGAAAATGTAGTTACTGATGTAGAAATAAAAACTGAGATCATACGAACTGAAACCGATAAAGAAGAAGATAAATTAGAAAAGAATGTCGCTCCCAGTGAAACCGAAACAGATACACTTTCAGTAAAAACAAATATGATTACTACAGAAGCCCAAATACACATGGAACGACAATCTAGTCAACTTGGAAGCTCTGAGCTAAACGTCACAGTTGATTCCGCAAATAATGTATCTATTGAGACATCAAATATGATTGTGACTCATAAGGATTTAAATGAAAATGTACAACAAAGTATCGATAAATCAGATTCTCCTCAGATTCAAGGCGAAGAGGAAGGTCTTAAAGGTGAAGATACTGAAATCAAAACTAAGGAAGATGAAGAGCTACAGTCTCTTAAAGATGAACAAAAACTTGAAAAAAATGAAACTGAAGATGAGAAAACACGAAGTAAAATTTTAGCTGAAGAAACTGAAAGCAAAGAATTAAGTGAGCACTCTCAAACTGAAGCTAATAAAACTCAAAGTGAGATGGAACAAAGCATGAAATCTGAATCTAAAAATATTGAGGGTTCTAATAATTTTGTGGAAACTTCAAGTATAAATAAAGCTACTGAAAGTGATCAATCACCTAATCAAATTGAAGCTAATAGTGAAGTCAAACCAGTACCAAGCTTAAATTTGGAACAAATGCGAAGAAAATCATTTCAGGTATTATCTGGTCCAGATGAAATTACTACCCCAAGTAGAGATATATCAGGTGAGCTTAAAACAAGTCTTGATGTGCCTAGTATAGAACAAACGGAAACACAAGAGAAATCAAGTTCCCCGGTTGTATCATTTTCAAATAAAGATGAAATAATAGGAAATAAAGATTTGGGTTGTAAAGTAGACCATTTGATGGGAGAATCAGTTGACCACAGTTTGGATCCTGAAACTGATAAACAAGTGCAAGATAGTATTTTGCAGAAAGATAGCAGTGAAAGTAACATAGCAAGTTCCGAAGATAAACGCAAAGAATACGCTTCAACAACGGGCAGTAGTACTGAAAATATAGAAAACAATGAAAAAGGCCTTATCTCTATTATTGATGACAGCAGTGACCGAGGCGTACAACAGGTTATAGTGGAAAAATTATCACAGGATTACGATGTAAACTTATCGTTAGCCTCATCGACTCCAAAAAAAACTAGGAAATCTTCTAGAGATAGTCAAGTGAGCAGTAGAAAAGGAAGTATATATGAAACAGAGAGTTATAAAGTACTTTCTGATGTAGCTAGTGCCCCAGATGTCAGTACTACTGGTATTTTGAAAAAGACTTCTTTAAAACTAGATGATGCTTATGAATTCGAGGATGGAGATAACCTTGTAAAAGATAGTACTTATATTGGGAGAGTGCCCAGTCTAAGTGACAATGAGTTATATAGTCATAGCGAAGCAAATGGACGAAGAAAACGTTTTCGGAAGAAGGGTAGAACGAAAAGTCGATCATCCATTAGGTCTAAGAGTGAAAATTCGGAACGAGGCTATGAATCTAGCGGTCTAATGGATTCTGGTTTTGAACCAAGCCCGAGAGCGATACAACGCCGTATAACGAGCCCACGTTTAGTTGCTTATTATCAACAAAGAAATGCAAGTGGAAGATATTCAGGAAAATCCGATAGCAGGATACCTGTGCGAAAACCAGGAGATAAGTACGCTGTGGACATGAAATCGGTAACTCAGAGAATACAGACTAATATGAGAAGGTAAGTTAAAAAAATAAATAACATGTTACTACTGTAATAGGCATATATTCCACATCAAACTCTAGAAAAAGATAATTGGCTGGCTTCAGCTTAAAGTGTCATCTTTATCACTCGAAGCTGGTATATAGGTGAGGTAAATCACTTTAACCATGGGGGACGGCTAAGAATATGATTCTTCGCCTCTGCACGCTAGAAATTATGGTATTGCTAGACCTAACACAATCTTACACACCTTGTGGTAAGGTGTAATGTCCTTTTAGCTAAACCCTCGCATGAAAAACCGGCACCAAATAGTTTTACTTGGTTCCGTTTTCTTCAGATGTAATGTCCTCCAGGGACCGACCACTTCTCCAAGAGACCAGTGTCAAGCCATTGGTTCTCTTTTCATCGCCGTACTAGATAATAAGTTCTAAACCCTAGTGTACTTACACAAAGACTGAAATTCTATACTTTCTCTGAAAACTGTTTCATCAGTGACAGAGGTGTTTTTCATTCCTGAAACGATTCCTTTTCCGCTGTCACGCTCTAAACAACCGATTGTTTTTTAAAAGCTCGAAGTGCAATACATACATACTTATATCTACTTCAAAAGTTTTCATTCTTTTCGCAGGTACTACTGCGAAAGAAAGATATTTCAGCACCTATTAGAATTAAAACGCCTACAAATTAGAACCAGTAAAACAAATGAAGCAGTTTTAGTAAAGAGGGCTATCGAAGAATACAACAAATCCAGTTTATCACACGTAGGGCTGGGTCCATACAATACACCAGACTACTCATTCAGCAGTTTTGAAAAGTTCCTCTATGAAAGTTTGCGTAAGTTGCAGAAAAGTGGAAAGAAGCATTTAGATAAATTACCAGAGAGACCCATAGACTTTGACTATGGTGAAAGTGAATTGTATAAAATGAGTGCAATTCCTGATAATCCATGCCTTTGCACTAGTAAAACACACAGATGTTTCCACGCCGTACATGCTTACACTGGTATACCATGCTCTGCGTATAGTAAGTTATAAGTAAAATTGATACAAATTTTGTAAATTTATATTGATCTATCTTTTAAAAGTATATTCTTATCTTCTAGTACCATACAAATGGGACCACCATACAATGCCCAAGCCTGCAACAGCTGGTCCAAGCACAAAATCAAAAGGATTTTTGCCTAAGATTAACTCCAAGCCGCCATCAGGAATTGGTAAAGCACACGTCACGTTGGAAGTATCTCATGGAACAGAGAAACAATTGATAGCTTTACCAGCCGAAAAGCTGGACAAGAATAAAAGATATTACGTTACGTTTACTGTGAAGGGGTCCGAACCTACCTCAGACAATGATAACTCTTCGCCCAGCGCAACCCTCAACACGAAGAGCGTGCGCAATGGTTGATTGTGATAGTAGTTCTTTTCTTGTAGATGCGTGATAAACACTGCCCGTTTTCTATATGATTTGGAAAGTCATGTCAAAACTTCTACCACTACAACTCGTCAAGGACAAAGAATGTTTAATTATCTTCTAGTAGTTTATTTGCACCTTAATATTATTAGACTGAATGATGCCGTCCAACAAAACAAATAAAAGTATTACTTATTTATTTTTGTAAAATAAAGGAAATATATTATCATATATAAAATACAATATCAGCGTATAAAAATAAAGATAACAGAATTATTTACAAGTAAATAAATGTTGTAGTCTTCCTGTTAAAAGTTGAAGCACGGATTTCCCCAGTATTTTATATAAGAATACGGAGCGAGAGCAGACCGTCCATTGCATTGTTGTGTTTATTTTCCTCAAACCATTAATTTTGTTATGTTTTGATATAGCAATCAATTCAACAATAAAAACAAAAACGTATGTTCTCGTATCCTTGCTCTTACGTAATATCTACGCCGATTGTTGTTTGCACAAAATATTGTCAAGATACTCAATAAATAGCAATAAAATTAATTAGTTAAGAACTGAGTTTTCTTCACCAGTTTATTAGTCTATGGTACACTTGCACATGAATATCGTAAAACAAGTGCTATTCTGATTTATTTAACCCTGTTTGCAGCTGGTAGTGGCAATATAGTAGCCACCATATTTTTAACTCTCATGGTTTGTAAGTTAGTACCTAATAATTATCAAAATCAATAATTTAGGAACTTCTCTACTACCAGTGAAAAGGTTAGTTAATCTCCAAATCTAAAAATTTACTGAATGATACATTTTATTTTCGTTATCGACACAAATGCCAACTAATTGGATTCAAAGTTAAATTAATATATGTTGTATCCATAAATTTTTATCTATAAAGAGGGTCTCCGTCTTGTTACTACTAAGTTTGTAATTTGAATTTGTTAAAATTTGTACAATATTAACTTTCAAATTATGTCATTGTTAATATAAAAATGGATAAACTTTATTATCCTATAGGTAAATAAGATCGTCACGGACAGATTATTATTATTCATAAATAAATTAATGTCTTCTTGACCTTTGAAACGTTTAAAGGTATTGAGCGAGTAAGACTTCTAAGTGCTATCGTTAGATTACACGCGATCGAAGCTACGGGGAAGTCCGTTAATACGAATTTGAGTTAGTTATTGAAGCGTATGAGGTGTGGTTAAAAAAAAACAAACAATTAAACGATTCACGCTCACTACTTACAAATTTATTTAAAAAGAATTAAATGGTCATGAGTATTAAAGCCCGTTAATTAATTATGCCCTATGGAGGTAGGCGCGCCAAGTACTCTCCTGGCTTCGACGATGTCGGTGATCACGCGGAGATCCAGGAGGTTGCCAGGCCGGAGGATGACCCACTGACTGGGATAAGGCTGGTCTGTAGTGTGGCGGTGTTCGGACCTACCGGTACCAACCAGGTACCGGTACGGTAGGTCCGATGTTGCGGTACGGTTAACGACCGTACTTTGGACCCTCGTAGGCCGAACTTTGGACCCTGGAATTTACGTCCAGTAAATAAAAATATTCATTTGAATCAAAGCCTCCACTGACAGTGACCGCGTAATGGTGATGGGGAAGCGGGAGTACTAATTGCGCTTAAGGCGAGTGTGTGCAATTGTCACAGTCAGAATCGGAGTTTACAAATTAAGTTAGTTATAAAAAATATTATAAAATGATTGGTGTGAAGCACCGCACATAATATAAATTTAGATTTTAGGCATAGACACAATAATTGAAGCAGAATGGAAAGACATGATATTTGCTACAAGGTCAATTAAAGGTGGCCGTTACACATGTTACAATACCCTACATGAGATGATTGATTGAGAACTAAATATTAATCAACACTTACCCAATATGGGGTCGTCACTGATTGAACCATTTACGTTAGAACTATATTTGAGAAGCTCACAATTGTTTTAGCACGATAGACGACACACAGTAAAAGAAAAATAAACGTTTCTTATTGTTACTGTGCATACGTGCTAACACATTGAGTGCGATCTCGAACTGAACACAGAGTACAGTACGAACTGAACCCCCACTGATAACTTAGTGACCGCTTGGCGGCTACCAAACCGGTTTAACTGGCGGAGAATCTATACTATATATTTATTAATATTATAAAGAGGAAAGATTTGTTTGTTTGTAATGAATAGGCTCCGAAACTACTAGACCGATTTCAAAAATTCTTTCACCTTTGGAAAGCTACATTATCCCCGAGTAACATAGGCTATATTATATTTAAAAAAAATTAGGGATCCTTACTAAAACTCCAATAATGTAACATAAGGTGTAAAAAAATGACCTGAAAAATTCCTTACGTCGCGTGCGCTGCGAAAACTATTGATGATAGAACAAAATCATTTACTACGACTTTGCAGAACTCATCATTATCTACAAAAAAAGGTCGCGACAACATATGTCTAAATATTATAGTTATGTCACAGTAAGCAGTTTTTTATTCTAAAATATTAATTTATATATGCCGCCTCTTGAAAAGGCTCTTCATTTGTACCTTGGTATTAATCCTCATCAAAATAAATTACTTTATATTCAAGACGGCTTTAATACCTTTTTATAACTTTTTGAATTATTCAATTCGGACATTTCATTCGGAAGATATCACGAGTTTAAAAATGCAAGTATTAGAAAAAAGTAGCGTGGTTGACGCTCACCGCGCTCAGCTAGCCAGCATGCGATGTAGGCTCCATGTATGCGTCACTGGGGTACGGGTAATGTAATAAAATAAAGTGCCGCGCGGCTCACTCGCGCGGTCGGCTCCCTACGCAGCGGTCGTGTTTTTTCAAGCTAAAATCATACGATCACGCGATCGTATGATTTTAGCTTGAAAAAGTTTTGAATTCGCTTTAAATTCGTTTCGTAGGTAAATAAGTATCTGATAATAAATATTATATTTTAATGTAACTATTCAAACTGCTTATAGTAGTAGTTTATGGGTATTCCTGTTCAAAATTTAAGCAAAAATTTAGTAAAAGGTAGTTTTCTAAACCCATATTTTTAATTTTCTTTCAATAAGTACCTACTACTTACCTGATAATAAATATTATATTTTAATTGCTCAAAAAGCTTAGTACTTCATATAGTTCAATAAGCAAAAATTTAGTAAAAGCCTGTTTAATTATTTATTTCCTTTTATTTTTCATTTTATAATGCCCAAAAATTCCAAAAAGATCAAGATCTCAACTTTTTAAACATAGTTCCCAGGCGAGGGCAATAAAAATACGGCGTAATGAGGAATCTTCATCAGAAACTGAAAATCGCCTTGCAAGTCGGAGAGAATACGCGTCGCAATCGCGTGCTAGAGAGTCAAGTATCGAGCGTTCGCAGCGGCTTGCTGTGCCTCTAGCACGAGTTTCTGCAGTTTACTTACTCGATCACACGTACAGTTTCGTCCCATACAGAGTTTTAGTTCTTAATAGTTTCCGCGAGAGGCGCTGGTGCTCAATGTATTGGAGGAAACTGTACGTGTGATCGAGTAAGTAAACTGCAGGAACCCGTGCTAGAGGCTCTGAACAAAATTTGAGAACCTCTCAAGTACGCGCGCGAGAGTCGAGTATCGAGCGTTCGCAGCGGCTTGCTGAACAAAATTTGAGAACATCCCAAGTACCTACGCGCGCGAGAGTCGAGTATCGAGCGTTCGCAGCGGCTTGCTGAACAAAATTTGAGAACATCCCAAGTACGCGCGCGAGAGTCGAGTATCGAGCGTTTCCAACACCTTGGAGATCAGCGAGAGAGACAACAAATGTCAACGACTAGAGTCCGTAATCGAGTTTTAGCTTACAGTAACAGATCGGCTTTCAGATACGATCCACAGATTGATTATGCTCAACAGTCTTCCGTCCAAATCGGATTCATGAATAAGATCTGCTCTAAGTGCTCTGCTAAAAAATGGGCCGATGAACCTAATGGTTTGTGCTGTGCTTCTGGAAAAGTTAGTCTCCTCAACATTCAGGAGCCGCCACAGCCAATAAAAAGTCTTTTAACAAATGATCATTCACTATCTGGACATTTTTTAAGAAACATACGTAGGTACAATAGCTTTTTCAAATGACTTCGTTTGGCGCGAAAGAGATTCGAGAAGGAAATTTTATGCCGACTTTTAAAATAGAGGGACAAATATATCACCTTATAGGTAGCCTTTTACCACCATCAGGTCAAAATCCATAATACCTGCAGATATATTTCATTTCAGACGCAGATCAGCTGTCGTTGCGGTCAAACATAGCTCCAACGCTAAAAATCGATTTAATTAATGAACTACAGACCGCACTAAATAACTACAATGTATACATACGAAGTTTTAAACAAAACTTAGAAAGTAACTCTTCGGATAATTTAAAGCTAATTATTCACTCCGACCATCCACCGGATACATCACATCCGGGTAGATACAATGCTCCAGCTGTAAACGAGGTAGCCGTTCTCTTAGTTGACGAAGAAAAAGGCCCCAGAGATATAGTGCTGCACGGTAGAGATGGCCAACTTAAAAGGGTCTCTGAGTTACACCGATCGTATGATCCACTACAGTATCCCTTAATATTCGTAATGGGTGATGAAGGTTATTACTTGACCATTCCTCAACAAGGTACAGCGCGTAACAAGACTGTGACGTGCATGCAATTTTATGCATTTAGGTTGATGTTTAGAGCTAACTGTTTTAATCCACTACATTATTACAGGGACTTATTTAGTCAATATATTGTCGATTTGATGGCGAAAATGATATCAGAAAGATTGAATTACATATGTCGTAATCAACGGAGACTGAGGGCTGAGGAATACATTCATCTCAGAGACGCTTTAAATCGAGACGCAAATGTTAACCCCTCAAATATCGGCCAACGCGTAATCCTGCCATCGTCATTCACAGGTTCTCCGCGTTATTTACACGAAAAAACCCAAGACTTATGTCCGAAACTATGGGAGACCAGACTTATTTGTCACTTTCACATGTAACCCCGAATGGCCTGAAATTAAAGCGGAACTATTATCTGGGCAACGATCTTTCGATCGTCATGACATAATTTCAAGGGTATTCCATTTAAAGATGAAGAAATTTATAAAATTATTTACCAAAGACGAAATATTCGGCAAAGTCAAATGTTACATGGCAAGTGTGGAGTGGCAGAAGCGTGGTTTACCACACTGTCATATGCTGTTTTGGTTAGAACGAAAAATACAGCCAGACGAAATTGATAGTGTCATAGTTGCGGAACTGCCCAACCAACAAAATGATCCAATGTTGTACGATATCGTAACTAAAAATATGGTGCACGGGCCATGCGGAGAGCATAATTTAACAGCACCATGTATGAAAAACGGTATCTGTACAAAAAAGTACCCACGACGTTTCGTCAATGATACCCAAACCGGAGAGGATGGGTATCCGGTATATCGTCCTCGTGACGCCGAAAATGGAGGACAAAGCGCTACGCTAAATATCAGAGGAAGTACGTTCAATATAGATAATAGATGGATTGTTCCTTATTCTCCACTATTATGTAGGACGTTTAACGCTCACATAAACGTGGAGTACTGCCACTCAGTTCAAGCCATCAAATATATTTGTAAATATATAAATAAAGGATCTGACCAAGCTACTTTTAGCGTCAGAAACCCAAATGATGAAGTGGAAAACTACGTGAATGGCCGGTACATAAGTACATCCGAGGCTGTGTGGCGAATATTTGAATTTCCGATCCATGAGCGGTATCCTACAGTCTTACAGTTAGCTGTCCACTTAGAAAACGGCCAAAGGGTGTATTTTACCCCAGAAACGGCTGAACAAGTGGCTCATAAACCACGTAAAACTACTTTGCTGTCGTTCTTTGAGCTCTGTAATGACGACAAATTCGCAAAGACACTTTTATACCACGAAGTCCCGCAATACTACACATGGGCCAGTAATAAATTCACAAGAAGGAGGCGTGGTGAGGACGTAGTTGGCCATCCAGGTATAAAAAAGATGCCGCTTTAGGAAGAGTCTACGGTGTACATCCTTCTCAATCAGAGTGCTTTTATCTTAGGATGTTGCTACATCACGCACGAGGTTCAACCTCATTTGAGTACTTAAAAACCGTTGACGGAGTTCTCAAAGAAACCTATCAAGCAGCTTGCCGTGACAGAGGTTTGCTGGAAAATGATGACCACTGGGAAAATACTCTGAGAGAAGCATCGCTTTCGCAATGTCCAGTACAACTGAGAGACTTATTTGTGGTCATCCTTTTATTTTGTCAGCCATCGGAACCATTGAAATTATGGGACCGTTTCAAAGATGATTTATGTCAAGATATTATACATAGAATCAGACAGCAAAATCAAGACTTCGCCTTGCCATACAGTGAAGACGTTTATAATGAAGGATTGATTCAAATAGAAAATAAACTTTTGCAATTAAATGATAAAAGTTTAAGTAATTTTGGATTGCCTGTTTCTGTTCGTACAAACAACAATGCTACAGATACAATGGCACATCACTATAATACAAATAATTTGAGCGCTTTTGTCAATGAAAACCTGCCAAAATTAGTCCCAGATCAAAAATATGCTTTTGACACTATAGTCGATAGCGTGAATAATAACAAAGGAAAAATATTTTTTTTGGATGCGCCAAGCGGCACTGGCAAGACTTTTCTTGCAAATTTGATACTAGCTAAGATAAGAGAATCAGGGAAGATAGCGATTGCAGTTGCTTCGTCAGGAATTGCCGCAACTCCCTTAAAGGATGGAAAAACGGCTCATTCTACTTTTAAACTTCCACTATCCGTAAATCTTGAGCAACAATCGTTATGTTCAATCCGTAAAAACGGCCCTCTTGGTAAATTATTACAAGACGCCTCATTGATTATGTGGGATGAATGCACTATGAGTCACAGAGCGCATATAGAGGCCGTGGACAGAACATTAAAAGATCTTAGAAACTCCTCTGCCCTCATGGGCGGGATTACTTTTGTATTTGCTGGAGATTTCCGACAGACTCTTCCTGTCATTAACAGAGGTACGCGAGCAGATATCATCAAATCATGCTTGATATCGTCTCCCTTATGGACTTCGATAGAAAATTTTAAAATACGGACGAATATGAGAGCTCATCTTCATGGAATCACAGATAGTAATTTCCCACAACAACTGCTAAAACTTGGAGAAGGAATTTTTCCCACTCCAAATTTAAAAATAGTCCATAATTTAGAAAATTTAATAGATGCTGTATACCGTGACATCGAGAATTTGCACGAAAAGGACTTTCATTGGTTGTATTCAAGGGCAATAGTGTCACCCAGGAATGATACTGTCAACGAAATAAACAATCTTATTATTCAAAAAGTCTCCGGCCAAATAAAAAATTACAAATCGATCGATACCGTGACTAATATTGAAGACGCAGTCCATTATCCACAGGAATTTTTAAATTCACTAAACCTTTCTGGACTGCCACCACATGAATTGAATTCCAATAATGCTTTTAAGAAATTTAAGCCCTCCGAGCATGTGTAATGGGACGAGACTGCTTATTAAGGAATTGAAGGACAATTTAATTGTAGCGACCATTATCACTGGCCCAGCAGCTGGTCAACTAGCTCATATACCGAGGATACCGATGATCCCAACTGATCTGCCAATCCCTTTTAAACGACTTCAGTTTCCGGTGAAATCATCTTTCGCGTTAACTATTAACAAGTCCCAGGGCCAAACCTTCGAATTATTAGGGATCGACCTACGAAAAGAATGTTTCACTCATGGCCAACTGTATGTTGGCCTATCACGTGTCGGAGCTCCTGAATCTCAATTTATTTTGCTGCCAAAAAATAAAACTACTTCAAATATCGTTTACAGGGAAGCTCTGACTCACTAAAACTAATGGCTTTTGTTTTGTAAATAATATTATATATGTATAAAATATAAAAATAAAAAAATACATAAAAACATTAATAAAAAAATATGAAAAATATTATAAAAAAAAAATTCAAACTTCCTTTATAATTTTACTTTTTTTTTGAAACCCGATGCAAAAAAAAAGGGAGCAGCAGTTATAGTTCTTAGGACTAAAATAACTGTCGCTTACGTATAGAAAATGGTAGGTGACTCGTTAAATTTACCTACCATTTATAATTCAAAAACGGCTAGAGCGATTTTTGATTTGTTGGGGTCGCCACCCCGAATACAAGAATAAATATTCAAACGTTGAAAGGGTTAAGGCAAAATTTGTGAAGATAATTTATTATAAACTTACTTTTAGTGTGTTAGTCCTTTTTTGATGACTTTGAGGTCTAGCTATGAATCGGGGATCTACTAAAACGCACATCATCCATTCTTGAGATGAGAATGGATGATGATTTTTTTGTATTTTTAGTGGGTCCCTCGACAGGTTATATCACAGTTTCAGTGCTTGCAGTCAGTTTAGCTTAAATAGGGGTGCTTCTAGGTTTTTCAGACTCGTCTACTTAAGTTTCACTAAAAAGTTTATATGGAGTAATATTGTGATGGAACGTCTTCAGCAACCCGCGTATTTTTTGGTATTTTTATAAAAAAATATTTACTGTATTTCTTGTGTTGTGCTGAATAAAATGTTTTTTATTTCATTTTCATTTCAAATTATAATTGGTCTCCCTTATAATACAATTGGTCCGGGCTTGCCTTTAATAAATCAATGTGAGAGCGGCTTAGATCGAATATATTAATACTGCTAACAGTATTAATATTTTCGATCTATGCATGGTGATTGATGCTGGTTCAGTCTTTTGCAATTACAAATTGGACGATCAAATACAATTGGTAAGCCAATACGGTAAGTGGTAAGCCACTTCACGTTCAAAATATTACATGTCGGTACGTTAAATTTTTCATGCATTTTTTATATCACTACCTACTAGTAGTAAACCGGTTAGTATAATTAAACAAATTTGTTATCTATGTTAAATAAATATTTATTTTCCTAAATAAAATTATAAATAAAAACATATAACAATTACTAATGACATGTATTAAAAGTCAATATAAACTAAAACACAGTCACACGCCCAATAGGAGAGCGACTCCAGCGAGGGTCCAACGGGTAGGCTTGTCTCTGGTCTTCAGGTTGAAGGTCCACACAAAGGTAGGGCCTCTCATACTGGAAACATAATTGCAATGTATTTATTAAGCATCTTATTAAATAAAAAATAATCATTCATGAATGATTAAAATGAAATTTCCCATAATTGATATTGAAAGAAGTTATGTGAGGTTATATGTCAAGTTAGTCACTAATATACTTAAACCTTTTTGGTTTTATTTACACATACATTTCAAGGTCGTCTCACGTACTCATTAGGCAGGCGGATGGGTCAGTACCGCCTGGTTGAAACCCCCAGTATTGCCATAGTACATAGTCTACAGTTAATGCATAATAAGATGAAAAATATCATATCCCAAGTAATAGTTAATATGAATACGCAGCTTGTTGTTGTCTGATCGTATTTCTGTAAACATTGAACTCACCGAATTTTGTAAACGGGGCATTCGTACACATTCCGTGTATCCTGTTTGTCCTGTGTGACTGCCTTAACGTAGATTACTGGCATCATGGGAAACAGCTCCATCATACGGGATTCCACGATACCACCCGTGGTGGTGTCCCAGCGAGCACCTTCCATGTATAGACCGTGGATGTTTGCCCCCTCGCGAGGTGGTGCGCTATAACAAGCAGGCTCATATTTTAGGTTAAGTATAATGACCAGGAAGAACTGCAACTAGACTGTCACAACGACACAATACTACAAGTTCTACAACCAAATGACCAAATATATATTTTGCTGTGTGAGCACGATCTAAAGAATACCCTTTCAACCTCAAACTGAGCAAAAGCGTATGTTAGCCAAACCCACCCAGGATATTTCGATATCAGCGAAAAATGGCATGGCAATATTTATCAAAACTAAACCCCGCCTGGTGAAATACGCCCATCCACTTTACAGAATACATGCAGTAATTAGTTTCACAATCTTACAGGAGCGCAGGTTCTTGTAAGATTGCATAGCTTACTGATGAAGTGTGAGCAGAGACGTATCGTGTCGAGTGGCGTCAAATTTTTCAGATTCTGAATTTCACAACCTTAATAAGGTCAACACACAAAGTGGACTCAGGGTCTACGAATAAAACCATTTGGTCAGCTCTTGTAGTTAACCTTATAGTTAACACAAGATCTTTTCGAGACTTAATTATTTTTTACAGTGACCCATCAGCATTGTCAATGTCGTCCGTATCAGCAGTGGAAAAATTACATCTAAATATATAAGAAAGATAATTATTTATTTCTCTCCACAATATCAATAATTACAAAACAAAACTTTATATGGTAAGAGCTTTACATAATTATGTACACATTAGTAAGAATTATTACTGTGGCAGACTGGTGTCTAAACTAGGCTCAAGGCCTGTCTTCCGACAGGGACGTTCGACGCTGGACGCGATTAACCGCGTCCGCGCCCTGTCGGAGCCCGCCGTTCGGACGGGGGCAGTGGCGTTGGCGGTGAGCTTAGACATCGTCAACGCCTTTAACTCCGTCCCCTGGTGGGCGATACGGGAGGCACTGGTCTACCATAACGTGCCTCCCTATCTGCGTGGTATAGTCGGGGTATATTTGCGTGACAGGACGATCAAGTTCGTCGGTCGGAACGGGATTGAGATCCAGAGGGAGCTCTCCTGCGGGGTTCCTCAGGGGTCCGTGTTGGGATCTCTGCTATGGAGCCTCGCCTATGATGCGGTCCTGAGGATTGGCCTCCCTCCCGGAGTGAGCGTCGTCTGCTATGCGGACGACACGCTCGTAATAGCTCGGGAGGTCTGCTTCCAGCGGGTGGTACGGCTCGCCGAACTCGGTGTTGCATGTGTCGTCGCGGCCATAAGGATACTGAGCCTTCGGGTAGCGCCTCACAAGACCGAGGCGCTATGGTTCCACGGCTTACGCCGTAGGCAGGAACCACCCAGTATGTCGATGCGGGTAGGTGACGTAGAGTTCAGGGTGGGCCGGTACATGAAGTACCTCGGCCTCACCCTAGACAGTCGATGGGGCTTCGAGGAGCACTTTGAGCGTCTGGCCCCCCCGAGTGTGCCGGGTAACCGGCGCTTTACACCGGCTGTTGCCGAACTTCGGGGGTCCACGGGAAGAAGTTCGCCGCCTCTACGGAGGTGTCGTGCGATCCATGGCTCTTTACGTGGCGCCCGTCTGCTCTGAACGCCTGACGGGCGCCTCCCGCTGCAGAGCTATTCTTAATAGCCTGCAGCGTGTGGTGGCCATACGGATCGCACGAGTACCGTACGGTATCCTTTGAGGCGGCGACACTCCTGGAGCGCCTCCCGCCTTTTGATCTACTGGCGGCGGTCGACGCGGTGGTTTTTACCGAAATAAGCCTCCGCCAGGGGATCGGGGGCGCGCCAGACCGGATGCTCATTGAGTATAGACGGGATGCACACCGGCGCGTACTAACTCGGTGGCGCGCACGGTTTGAGTTGCGACTAAACGCGCGCCAACGTGCCGTCGGTGCTATCTTGCCTCACCTCGAGGCCTGGGTGGGAAGGAAGGGCGGTTACGTCACCTACAGACTGACTCAGATACTCACCGGACACGGTTGTTTCGGTGAGTATCTGAGCCGGATCGGCCGAGAAGTGACGACACATTGTCACCATTGCGGGAGCGACCTGGACTCTGCCCAGCATACACTAGAGGAGTGCCCGGCCTGGGAGGCCGAGAGGCGAGTCCTGGTCGCTGAGATCGGACGGGATCTTTCACCGCCAGCAGTCGTGTAAGCGATGCTGGCTGGCGACTCCACCAAATGGGACGCCGTGGTATCCTTCTGTGAGGCAGTCTTGCTGCAGAAGGAGGCCGACGAGCGGGATCGGGAACGAGCCGATCCCGCCCGTAGACGGAGGAGGCGTCGGGGCGGCGGCGGCAGCCGTTAGCCCAACTCCACTCGGGGCCGCGGTGGCAGTGTGAGAAGTGTTCTCTACTGCCGCCATGTACAAGCAGCTCCGGGATGACAGCGATCTGTCTGTGGCGCAGTCGCTGTGCCGTACGGGCAGGAGTCGGCAATAGGGGAGGGCAATCCAAAGGAGTCCTCCCAGGGTACGTGTCCCGACCATCTGGGACATGGCGCAAAAGGGGGGTACCGGAGCAGCATACCCGCGTTCCCGGGACTCCCACATCAGGCGCCAAGAGAAGTCCACGGCAGGTAGGTTTAGTCGGTGCAAGTCCGACATACCCACCCGCAGACACTTTTTGCGGGTGGCATGCGAAGGCATTCCCCCTGCCTAAACGAAAAAAAAAAAAAAGGCTCAAGGCCTGTATTTCAGGACACCAAACCAATATAACTCAAAGGTGACCGACTGACTGACATAGTGATCTATCAACGCACAGCCCAAACCAATAAACGGATCGGGCTGAAATTGGGCATGCAGGTAGATGTTATGACGTAGGCATCCGCTAGGAAAGGATTTTGATTAATTCTACCCCCATGGGGATAAAATAGGGGATGTAAGTTTGCATGAAACTTTGTCATTTTAAACCGATCGGGCTGAGACTTTGCATACATAAAGCTACTATGACGTAGGCATCCCCTAAGAAAGGATTTTGAGATGCAGGCTATATAAGATTAGTAACTTTTCAGTACGTAATTCTGTATGCTAGGGCCATCCATCTACATTGAGTTATTTTGGAGAGAACTTTGAATAAACCATTTTTGTGCATAGTGCATAGATAATATATCTGGCGAATTATATTTGACGACTAGCTTTTGCCCGCGGCTTCGCTCGCCTTAAGGAGTATTATTATTAATTAGGTATAGTTTTTGCGGCTTTACTTTTGTTTAGCCAAACCACTGGACGGTTCGGGCTGAAATTTGGCATGCAGGTAGACGTTCTCTGGATGACGATGGATTCTCTGTCAATATCAAGGGTGTTACAATAGATAATCGTTGGGTGGTGGAGCGCCAGTTAAATCAACGTCTCACTAAATTCTTAGAGTCACAAGCACTTCTGTCTCCAGCACAATTTGGATTTCGTACTAGCAAGAATACCAATGACGCGGTTCATGAGTTGGTGAATTCATAACAGTGTTTCTGGACCTTGCAAAAGCATTCGACACAGTCTCTATTCCGCCCTTATAAAAAAGCTGAATACACTAGGTATCAGGGGTACACCTCTTAAGTTGATGGAAGATTACCTGACTGGTAGGAAACAAAGAGTTTGGATCAATAATATTGTAAGTGACGAGTTGACTGTTAATTATGGCGTATCTCAAGAAAGTATAATGGGTCCAACTCTTTTCTTGGCGTATATTAACGACCAACAGAGGTCGTTAATATACGCCAAGAAAAGAGTTGGACCCATTATACTTTCTTACACAGCTTCCTCTGCACCAAGGGAAAATCATAACCTTTGCTGATGATACCGCCCTGTTTATCAGCGTTGACAATTGGGAAGAGGTTTTTGAGTTTGCACAAACGGGCTTTAACCAGGTTAGTGACTGGTTGCAAAGTAACATCCTAACGTTCAATGTTTCCAAAACTAAATACATAGCCTTTGGAATCAGATCCGCCCTGCTGCCACTACCTTCTCTTGCTATTAGGGCACATACGTGTATGCTATAGAGAAGTGTTCTTGCCCAATCCTTGACAAGACTGAAAATATTAAATATCGTGGCATAATCATTGTTCAACACCTATCCTTTCAACCACACATACAGACCCTTGTACCCAGATTGATACATATTTAAAACACTAAGACATTCCGCCGACCGCAGGGTTATTAAGATGGTATACTATGCTTTATGTCATTTTTTGTAGAATATTGCAACATGTCATGGGGAGGTGCTGCCAAAACCCATATGATTGAAGTTGAGAGGGCACAGCGAGCAATACTCAAAGTTAGTGCAGGTCTCCCCTTCAGATACCCGACTGTAGATCTTTATAGGGAGTGGGATATTCTCACGGTCCACCAGACCTCCATTCTACGTACTATTATTAAAAAACATTGCGAACTGCAATTTGACGTAAATCTGCTGCAACAACGTAGAGCCAAGGTGTGCCCAGACATTTTATGTCGAACATCATTCTCCCAAAAATTGTTGATACTTAATATATACCCTAAACCAAAATCAAACTGTATCACAACTTTAAAAATATATCTCAAAACGCTTAACTATGAAGTAACTGAATCTCTTATGGATCCTTTCATAAAACGAATATGTCAATTGTATGTATATAACCATCTCATCGCATCACACTCGCATTTATCACAGATCATGATGATGATTCATAATCATCCATTCATTTACAATCCTCACACATTATACACAACATTCACACTTGCTTCTGCTTAAATTTCACACCAAAATGTCTTTTTGTATTTGCTTTTTTTTGTTTTTCTTCATGTTTATTATTATTTGTTTATTTTCCTTGAGCGCTTCAATGTCTGGTAAAATTAAAATTGTACCTATTTATTTCTAACACAGGGTGGGGCGCTGGTGACCTGTAACACAGGTTTTCGTTTGGAAACCTACATCAGGCACCAGTCTCTCACATAGGTGAAATTTTAAGGTTCTCTAATTGTAAGACCTACTAGACCTAGACCTATTGTGAGAGAAAAATAAAATGATTATTATTATATTATTATTATTAATAATCCAGTGCTATTAAGAACATGTAACGCTCACGTGAACGTAGAGTATTGCCATTCAATGAAGTCAATCAAGACGTTTGCATGTTCGAATTTAAACGATTAAAGTTTCCCCTAAAAGTCTGCTTTGCCATGATATAAACAACTCTCAGGGGCAAACTCTCAAATGATGATGGTATTGACTTGAAAGAACATTGCTTCTCTCATGGGCATTTTATGTTGCTTGCTCACGAGTAAGTTCACCCAATAGCTTGATTGTTTTAGCGCCTAATGACAGATTAGTTAAGAATATTGTGTACAAAGAAGTTTTGTAGGCCCTAATTTTTAACACACGCTAAACAAAAGTGAAGCGGCACAAACTATACCTAATTAATGATAATACTTCATAACTCGAGAGAAGCCGCGGGCAAAAGCTAGTATATTATAAAATTGCTCGCACCCGTCCTTAAGTGATCGATGTGATAAAGCACTTAGGACACTTAGGTCTGTAGACAATGGTAAACGACTATGCCCAGGGTACCCAGTGTCCATACGATAAATAAATACAAATGAAATGAACATACTTGAAGTCCTGCCGCGTCTTCTTGGTGACGTCGCAATTGAGGCACATTTTGTCAAGTGGCCATTCATTTTTGCGCGCCGTCTGCTGCATGATGGCCGTCAGGAATGACTGCGGGTTGAAGAACCCTGCCAACCATACTGCGGGTGGAAGCTGGAATGTAACAATACGCCACGATAAGCAAAGAAATTATTGGAACAAAATTCCTTAATGCAGCTTGTGCGATAGGAGTTGTCAAGATAGAAATCGTAATATAACGAAAACGTGGCTCCTCCATGTCACGGGTTGTTGTACATTCGTCACGAAGTAAATTCCTCACATTTTTGTAAACTCCATACATTGAAAGTAAATTCGTCACATGCACTAAATTATATTAATGATATAATATTGATATTGTAAATTCGTCACAAGTCTTAATTTTCTACCATTTTCGCATAAAGTACTGGTAGCAAGCAAAGCAGCAAGCAAGCTTATTAGTTTTAGCGCTTGAAATTATTTAATTTTGTTACTAATGCATGTTCAGTAAAAATATTAGCTTCTGTAAGAAGCTCTTTTTTCGTATAAACTTTAACAGTCTTTTGATTTTATTCACGTATTAATATTATGATACTTAACATAATATTTTTCACTTTCATTAAAACCTGGATATATGATCAGTTTTCTTCACAAAACTAGAATTGTGACGAATTTACATTTTTTTTTTCTGTGGCGAATTTACTTTGTGACGAATGTACAACAACCCCATGTGACTTCCTCTCTCGCACTCTCTTTTCAATTATTAAAGAGAGTGTGACCATGCGAATATCTAGAGACGAGCGGAAAAACATTGTGTGCGAACAAGTTAGATCAGTTGGTTAACCTAGATATTGAACAACTGAAAATGTTATTGAAATTTAATTGTTATTTGCTTTTAATCATATTTATTTTATTTTATTCAAAACTATACGTGAGTCCTAAATCTAAATATTACATAGGTAAAGAGTTGTAAAAAAGCGTAAAATTTACTTACATTGAAGTCTCCAGACCAGTTTTCTAGTTCCGTCAACCTGAGGCAGAGATCAGAAAACCATGCAGCTAGGCCCAGTAAGCTAGGGTACGCCAGCTTCGTCCACGAGTCTGGCACATTGTCCATGAACAGAGATTCCATCAGCTTCTCCATATCACTGCTAATGGTTAGCTCACCCTGCAACCATCAAATTAATTGTAAACAAATAGAAAACAAAACAATTGTGTGCTTCGACTTTCAGCTTCCTAAGCAACAAGACAAAGTACATTTAAAGTTCATTTGGGGAATCATATACATGAATGATTTTCGGAACGAAATATACCTTAAGACCCAACTCGAGTTCTTTCAAAGATCTTCTTATCTCTCCCATGAGACGGTTCATCCTCTCGCACTCCTGCAGCGCTACGATAGTGAACGGAGTCAACTCCTCCACTTTAGCTTGAAGCTCCTGAAGGTTAAATTTCTCTGGCACTCTGTCCAAAATGTCGTCCAGCATCACTCTGACCTGAAGTAGTAAATATTTAATAACAGTAAACAGTAACCACCATATGAACAGATATTAAATGTAGGTCAGCGAAAAACTAGCAGCTTTACTTCACTTTCATCGATGATATTAGTCTAGCCAAATGGCTAATCATCGACGTAAATACAAAGGTACCAAAGTGACTTAATGATGGAGTTATTAAGTTTTACCTACTTAGTTTAACATCGTAAATACTCCTTACCATTTCGTCTTTGCTAGCTCCACCACCCGCTTGTGCGCCAGTGTCCCTCGGTTGCATTTCAAAAACTACCTAAAATAACATTAATCCATTTTTTATCTTTTATATTAAATCAAAACAAACAATTAATCTATTTAATTGATTTTCTTTAATTACCTTAAACAATCTCTCGGAGACGGTAGTCAGGTAACCAATTTCTGCATTTGGATGCAGGCCGTACAAATATGGTGTTTCATCCGGTAAGAAGTCATCTATATAAGTGTGATAGCCAACATAGTCGGAATTAGGTGGTGATATAAAACCTGGGGCCAGTTGAAGTTCACCATCCACCTGAAATAGCCATTGCTCTATTTAATTGTGTGCTGCATGGTAAATGGTTTGAAAAGAACTTATTTTTAAAATTTTGCAGACATAAGCACACTATTACTACCCGTAATAGTGTTCTTAGGTCTGCAAGTGATAAATAAACTTATGAAGTTGCTAGTACGTAAATAAACTCTTTCTAGGGTAAATTTAACTGCTAAAAGATTGGAATACTTTCTCTAAATTTAAAATAAAATAATTATTGAATTTTAGTTACAATTCAGTGTTTTTTGTGAGCACTTGTATCATAGGAGAGCAAATATCACGAAAGAAATAACTAATTTAGAACGAAGAAAATTCCATTTGTTTGGGATACAAATTCAGCACTCTTAACAAATATAGTTTGCTCTCTTGTTGTATGAAAAATTATTCAATAAAGTAACCTTTAATGATAAATGACAGATCACTAACCAGCTCCGCTTGCATATATTCAAGCAGGAACGTGCGACAAAGCCGTCGGTCCCAGTCATCGGTAATATGTCCTCCATACATGATCTCTCCGAAGAGATAGCGCAAGTCCTCCCAGGGAACACGAGGATTCGCCTCCAAGTAGTTGAATAAGACGTACACGCAGATCGTCAAGTCTCCGAAGTTGAAGGGATATGACCTGGAAACCGTTGACATTGGGCTATCTTTACAAGAACCGAGAGAACACAGGGAGAAGAACGATGTATTCCTAACAACTAATTTCGCTTGCACACATATCTCCCTCATAATGAGAACTTTAAAAATGTAATAATAGACATAAATAACATTTTTATTAAACCAGAACATATCCATGTAAAATTGAACCTTTTCGTGATTTTGTATAAACCTTGTACATTAAGAGCCTATACAACCTCAGCTCAAATTCCAATTTCGCCCCCACTTCACCGCGCCGCCTAACTCTTTGTCTCGCTCGCACACTGCAGCTCGCGGTCACGCGGGCACGCCGCGACGTCGCGTCGTTGCAATTTTGTTAGAATAAACTACCTATTTTATTTATCGGACAACTTCTAAAGTAGGTAATACAATTATCAATAATAATATTAATTGGTCACTATTAAAATAAGATAAAATTTATATCACTTAAATTCCAATGTACCGCGATCCCAGCAGGAATTTCAATGTACAGACGCTAGCACATCAAGCTACCCCAATCTGTCCAATTTCCCCAATTGAAAGTGAACCTTATGTTTATGTGATAAAGTTGAAAATCTATAAAAGAAATTTGACAGATTTGTGTAGCTGGATGTGCTGGCATGTCTACTGACAGTTGCTTATCAAGCTAAACTGTCCAGAATAAACTGACCTCTCATTGTACGGAAAGCCTATACAATGCGAGATCAACTTATTGTTGCTACTAGTTGCTACAAAATAATAGACGAACCTGCAACATTACGGTGAGGGTTCCGCCCATTGATTTTGTAGTAAGTTTAGAGTTATGTAGTTTTCTACATGTATGTATTTGTGACAGCCATTATTGTATGTAATTATGAAAGTAGTTGGTCTAAATGCAAGTATCTAGATACATATTATTACTATATGTACCTATAAGATTTTTAACCGATTCTGAGCCACTGCATAAATTCTACTGTCACAAAAAACTAATCAAGTGCGAGTCACTATTGCATTCAGGGTTCTGTGGGTACATTGGCGTGGTATTAAAACGCTTTGCCATTATACAAATTTTAAAAAAAATCACCGAAATGTATGACTACGCATAACTTCCTGCCGGAGGACTGCAACATATTAGTTTTTTTTGTTGTTTTGGTGATTCTCAAGGCATGGTTTGTACTATGAATATTAGATAGGTAAGTAGGTAGGATAGTTGGTTATGTAGCTATACATGTATGTGAAAAATGTAATGCGTTTTCGTGTTATCTATTGGAGGTAGGTATGTACGTAGTATACTTAGGTAGGTACGTAGTTATGTACGTAGGTAGGTAGGCAAGGGTGTAGGATAGGTAAGAGGGTAAGTATTTATGTAGGTGGCTAGGTAGGATAGATATGGTTTTTACCGTAAGTTATAACACATTGTCAAAATTAAATAACATTTAATTCGCTTAAATCTCTAATAGGCATATTTCGAACATGTCTGGGATCGCATAGCTCAGGCAACATGCATGTCATATAAAAATATACTAATTTTGGTTCCATTTGTTCCCAATATTGGACATCTCTCTCTATAGTTTCAACAATGACGTCTTTGACGCATCCAGAGCATATTCCGAAAATACATTTTTGCCTATCAGTCATATGAAGTTGCCCTTGTACTTGTATATACCAAGGATGATTTTTATTTATGACAAGTCCGTATTAGGTTTTCCAAAAAATCACTTTTTTCTTCTCCATAGATTTCGTCCAAAGATGATTTAAATGCTGTCATGGGATACTTGATTTCAATGGTTGTGTCTTCTCCTACTATTTCATCTGGAGTTGCACCTAGAAAAGGCAAGTTTTTATCTTTGAAGAGACCACAAGGGTTTATTTGAATGTTTAATTGTAATGCTATTTGCTCAGTTGCTGTTGCTTCATGCTCTATACCATGTTTCAGAGATGGGACATGGCTTAGATTCTTTGGATATATAAGATTTTTTACTAAATTTTTGACACGTGAGTTTTGTCGCTTATTTACGACTTTGGAAAAAAATTATGCCGTTAGAAGTTTTCTTCGGAGTTCTAACCACTCATTTGACTCTCTTTGTAGAATTGTAGACTTTGTAATTCGATAAATTGGGAATAGCCAATTCCAGAAGATATGATACCAGATGTTGCAGGTTTGTTTAAATCTAGGTCTGATTTCGGCTCAGAATCAAGATAAAATGTTAGATTACACATATTGCAGGCTAATTTATATTTGGAGAGTAGACCTTTTCTTTTTCTGATATAATGTGAACGTGGCTCAATGTACTTCCGAATGCCTGGTTATGATTGGATATATCTTGAAGTCTTTTATAAAAATATTCTACAACAACTCTCTGTCCTTCTACACAAAAGCAGCTTTTCTCTTCCAAAGGATTATTAAAACTCACTTCGTACTTGAAATTACCAGTTTTTTTAATTAATTCTTGCTAAACTGAATAGCATACATGATACACATATAAACTTGTCATATAAAAAATCTAGCAATTACCAGTTAGTATCATCTTTATATTCATCATCTGATGTGTCGTATTGCGGAAGATTATGTGAATATCTGAAAAAAAGAGGTATTTTTAGTATAAAAATTAACTCTACTAACTAATGATATATATGTAATGATATATATGCAAGGTGAGTTTATTTGTTTGTCATGCTAAAGTTTGATGAAATGAAATAAAAATGAAATTTAGCACATGAAAAGACCATGTCCTGGAAACGGGTAGGTATATAGGCTACTTTTTATCCTGGATCACAAACGAAGTCGCGGGCAAAAGCTAGTCACTAATAAAATCAAGAGTATTATTAATAAATAGCTTACGGATAAAATGTTTTTTCGTCATTGTGTATATTCAGTGCACAGTTTGTGTCCTCAAGTGGTAATCTGCAAAAAAAAGCAACATTCATATACGGAACCCTAAAAAGTACAACAATATGAAGTTTGTGAACTCGAAATTTCGTGATAGTAACCGTTACGCGTTAGTCTAGCGGTAGCGTGTTCACCCGCAGCTAACGAGGTCCTGGGTTCAAATCCCGGGTCGGACCAAATGTGATTTAGGGACTTTTCTGTAAAAAGAAATATTTCTCAGCACCAGCCCGAAGTCTGGGAGTTGGCGGTATTATACCCCCGTGCCTCAGAGAGCACGTAAAGCCGTCGGTCCTGTGCCTGACCTCTTTCCGGTCGTGTCGCTAGGCGTCCCATCGGATCATGAGAGTGATCTTGTGTTTGCGCATACATTTGAGCACTATAATATGTCCCGCGCTAATTTCTGTTGACAGGCCGCCGTGCAGGTACTTACGAATTTTCTGGAATTTTCTCTTTATCAACATCATCTTCAGTAGTACGTTATAGACGTCGTCTGGAAAGATCATCATATTTATTATTTAGCTAAACTATTACAGTACGTCCAGTAAGTTCATGTTTTTTATGTATTTTACAACATGCATGGGTACCGAGCACTACAGTCGCATAAGTCAGCAGGTAAGTATACGTGTGACCGGCACGTCCGATTGTGTGTGAAGCAAGCAATAGTTTGGTTTCTCGCAGCTAGTGTTGGTACTTACCGTATATACATTTATATCTAATAACTTTCTAAGCGCTTAGCGGCTACAGTACGGGTTGCGGGTTCGATTACCACATGGAACTTGTATTATTATATTATGACATATAAATAGTTGTGAACACTTGAGTTTGTAATTCCACCGTCTTTTTCAGAAGCAATCGGAGAAATAGGTATTGGAGTTATAAAAATATAAAACCTATATTTTGTTGTATATTGTCAAAACAAAAACAAACCAATTTAGGTAATTTTATTTTTTCATAAAAGTTACCCTAAAATGAATTCGTGGTTGTGGACAGTGCGATTACAAACATAAGTCTTCACAACTATTTGTAGGCCATCATATAATAACACATGTTCCGAGCGGGAATTGAAACCGCGTCCCGTTCTGCAGCCGCCAAGCACTTAGAAAATTATAAAAAATACAAGTGTGTACCGTAAGTACCTGGCTACCCACACATGCAAAAATTGTTCCAAACGTGTAGGCATATCTACTACATATTTACCGACATGTTTGTAAACCCTAATACTGTAAATAGATATATCGGTACATACTTACTTCATTTCGATCATATGTTTGCTAGTTTCCCCGTCGCTTCTTATTTTTATATTTCCCATTACGCAAACACTATAAACTTACGCAATTCAATATTTTTATTTTACGTCGTTCTGTTGCGTTTGTCCGGAGTGCAGAGCGACACAGCCGTCCCGTACGAAAGCCGGAGCGGGACTGAATGCGGGTGGCGCGCGGCAGGGTATAACCTCTAATATGGCTGATATTATATGTAATTTATTTTACGGCGAATGAAATCGAAAATAAGAAAAGTAAATAACATAAGACCTGCTTTATAGTTAGCCCAGTTAGTATAAAAAGTTTCTTGATCAAATTTTAAGTATTTTATGATCGCCAGCGGTTTATAGTTCAGTTTAGAGGTAACTTTGGGATTTTTTTCTATCGAGAAAATTTTATGGAATCGTGTTTTCGCGAAACATAAGACTTAACATTAATTCTCAACTTTACCATATATTTATTTCAAAATTAATGCTGCAGTATTTTCGGCGTATCAGAGGATTCTGCTAAGCCATTTGAGGTAGTATAGGCTCTTAACGATAAGAAATAATATATCAATGTACTACCTGTTCCACCCTTGTGGGCCGAATTTACGCCTCTCCGCAACGACGGCGTGGAAGTAGCACAGAGCAAATAGTACAGATTTGAATTCCGCTTCCTTGCTGCACATCTCTAATGTCTCTTGAGTGAAGCAATCCAAAGACTGTAAAAATAACCAATTTTAATAATTCAGTTATTTGTGTGGTTTGTACTCGTATCTCCATTTTCTGGTAAAATTTAATAATATTCATGGTAATCGTTTTATAATATTGAATATGATTATAACTGTCAAATTGTCATCATTTTAATTAATATTATAAAACCATAGTATACAATGGGATTGCTTAACGCTAACGTTGTACTGCTACTTATTTAACATAGTTATGTATTGAATCATTTTGATTTCCGATCGAACAAACCAAAATAGTTACTTTAAGCATAGGCTATCGGCGATTCGGTTGTTTTTCGGAAGCTTTACGCCGCGTCCCGAAATTAAAATACCCACAATTATATGAACACGGTAGACTTTCACATTGTTATGGAATCACTCAGCATCGAGATGTTAATTCATTGCAATGAATTTAGATGTCATTTCTATTTTACGAATAAGTATAATTGTTTCACTCAAACACAACTCGATTACTGGGACATTGTATAATTCTCTGCCTATCAGCTATATGGCGAGGCGTGGACTAAGCGTGTGGTGGCCAATCAGTCTCAGTAATAACATATTATCGCTAACCAGTAATCATGGTTAACCAAACATAGCTTTGGTATCTGTGCACACTGCATCTGCGCGATTATCACAACAGTGTCAGACTGGGCAAAGCCAATGCAACTGAAAATCGTTGGTCACGGTTGCAAAGAAGTAGAATGCGCAATGGTTTCAAGTGGTATGTTAATACCTTATGCAAATTAGCCCACATGCCACTGGGGGGTTCATTGGTTATTTTGATGGCCGATTCCAGGATCCCTTGCGGTATAACGTGGTAAGCTGCCGCCGCTGCTGGTTCAGCGCTCAGGAATAACCTGGCAAAACATTTAACTATTATAATAAAATATACAAAAGCAAAATTGCTTTAACACATTTTGCTAAAGAAGCGTCTGGATGTGATTGTAAAATTAGCATCCAGTCTTATGAAGTTTTTTATCACCATAATTTTCGACACTCGAAAATTATGGTGAGGTCAAACATCTCTAATGGGCATAAACATCTCTGAAACAAGAGTACATATCCCGTACAAAACATAAACATTAAAAAAGAAAAGAAACGACCTACCTGTAGTTTGGATCAGGATTTTCAAAGCACTCTTCCATTTTCTTTTCTAGCGAAGGCAACCATCGAGCAACCAAGTGAATGTTTTGTAAGATGACCCAGTGTCCTTGTACAGATGAAATCCCCATAGCCTCCTCGGCAACTGGTTCCTGCCCTTGACCCAACGACACTATGTGGAAGTTCTTCTTATCGGTAGAAATACCCACTTTGCGGCCAAGTTTTTCAATATCCTACAAATATGAGGTTATTTTAATAGTTTTATAATAAAATTATAATTGTTAGGATTCCGGACAAACATCTATACATATAATAAAATCGTAGGAAAGTCAAAACTGTACATCGAATTTTTTTTTTTAAAGATTCTTGGGGCGTGATCTACTATCGATATCGAAGGCAAATATATAGTTTTTAGAATTTTTGTCTATATGTCTGTTTGTTATTTTCTTTCTGATGAATATTACTAAGAGGTCGGGTCAACATATAGGCTACATATAATCACGCTATCACCTACGGAGGAGGAGCTGTGATCTATCTTTACATATAATAAAATCGTAGGAACGTCAAAACTGTAGGTACATTGACTTTTTTTTTAAAGATACTTGGTGCGTTTTGCAATTGATTCGATATCAATCAAGCCAAATATATAATTTTAGAATTTTTGTCTGTATGTATGTCCGGGCTAAACTCAAAAAGTACTGCATGGATATACTTCAAATTTTGCATGAATATTACTAAGAGGTCGGGTCAACATATAGGCTACATTTTATCACGCTATCACCTATAGGGGCCTCCCTATCCCTAGCTGTGATAATTTATAAAATTTAACGCGGGTAAAACCGCGGGGCACAGTAGTAAACTATATACTACAAAGTTCCATCAAAATCCGTCTAGTAGTTTCGCATGAAAGAGTAACAAACATACACACTCACAAACTTTCGCCTTTATATCTAATATTAGTGTGATAGTGTGATTATTAAACTTTATATATTTACGACTAAAATTAACGCCCTCTTTAATGCAAGGTTAGTCTAATACAAACTGATGTACAGATCAGATAGTAGTTTGTTCTTATAAGGGAACTAAGACGGTTTCGCTTACATAATTCACAAAATTATTCACAAAAAATATTATAATATGTGATTATATAAAAGACTTAATAAAAAAAAAGGAAACGTCTGTACGGATTAAGATTAAAATAGCACTCTTTTCATTTAAAATATTTTTTTAAATATTAGTTCATTCTAGAGGATGCACAACTTACCTTTAGAGGATCGACTCCAGGAGACAGAATAAAGAACATAGCTGTGGTAGAATTGCTCTCTTCAAAGGATTTTTCCAAGGACGGCGTTCTGGCCTCAACATACTTTGCGCCTAAGTTTTCTTCGCAGAATGCGCTTTAAGATTATAGAAGAAGATTATTTAAGTTGAACTCTTAGTGTTTTATAAAAACCCCTATTGACAAGAAACTGAATTACTAAGACTAGAATAGTTATTCTATAAGAATATTAATTACATACAGCTTAATCAGGAATTTCATTGAGCATCCCTTCACTGTTAAGAGGTTAGGATATAATATGTCTGCGGTCACTGAACACTTTTGCATGCAGTTCATAGAGCAGTATACTTTCTTATTTTAATACTGGACTTCCTCCTCAAATATCTTGTTCAAAAACTTCTAATCAACAAAGACCATATGCCCGGGATTTTAGTATTATAATGCACTAGTGTGGATGCAAACATAACAGTTTCTTCTAATTACTTAATTTTATAAGGCCTCCTACGCACTATGTGGTTAGCCGGAATACGGTCAGCCGTCAGCAATCAATATTGCTGACCGGCTGCCGCATCACAGTGCGAACAAAAACTACTTTCTCATACAAATATCTGAGTATGGTTAGCCGCACGACTGGCATTGCGGCTAGCCGCATACTGCGTAGGAGGCCTTAGACTAGCATGTTTATCTAGTGGTTAGTGAGCCTAACTGCAAAGCCAAAGATCGTGGGTTCCATTCCCACCCAGGATAAAATAAGTGTTTTTAATAGTTGTCTGGTTGACAGAGTACACGCTCTACTTAGGTTGGGATCAGTTGGCAGTATGTTAGTCGTAGTTGATGTTTATTTTATAATGCTAAGTTAATTGGACCGGACATAACCAACAGTTGTACAGCTCTCCGATGCATTGGGTATATAAACGGTGAAGGCTGAGGCTGATTATTGGTATATTTTTAGTAAAACAATAAATAGTATTTTGAGAATATCCACAGCTGAAGACAAAAGCAAACCAATCAGTAAATCTTCTAGAATAGTTTTCACGGTTCGACATTTTGTTTAATTACCGCACTACGAAAATAAATCGTGGTACTACGTACGATTCAGAGACACACATAGACACGGAACAATTATTTATGGCTCATACAAATAGTTGTCTTGTGCGAGGAAGTAGCGAGGTGACTACCTTAACCACTGCGCATGACCTGCAGTTTTGAGGGTAGTAGGTATTATTTTATCCTCTTTAAGTTAATTTATGTTACTTTGATGATCTTTTTTATGGATTGATATGTAATTGATACCAGATAACACAATATATACCTACCTGGAAGCGTAGGACATTCTGTCAGGACGTAGTGCCCGCATGATGCAGAGTCGTTGCAACGATGTCTTGTTTTTCCAATCACCTGGCAATTTGTCTCTTTCGGGAGCTTCACCTTCTGTGTACTTCTGCCATCTGGCAAACAGATCAAAATTCAATTAGAAAGGCCGAAGTCGCAAGTTCACATTAAACTGTCTCGCCGATTACTAATTTAACTAAATGTCGAGATATCATCATCATCATGTCAGCAGAGTACGTCCAATGCTGGACAAAAGCATCCCCAAAAAATGGCGAGGTATGCCATAATCGCCACGCTTGGCAGACGGGTTGCCAAGGATCGCAGTTTGATGGTTATAGTTCACATAAAAATCGCTGCTGCCCGTTCTTTGGTAGGTATTCCCTCGGATGATTTCTACTCCCCCCCCCCCCCTCTCACCAGCAGTCAAGATATATGTCGAAATATCAGTGAGATTCCACTAGAATGGTAATCGACATTTTTTTTATTGACAGTGACCAATTTCCGAAATCGTCATGTCTCAAGTTTTAGCGTCTTGTCTTTAGTTCACTTATTGAACTTCATATTTTGGACTGCATAGTTGAATTTTTATCTATATCATCATCATAACAGCTGTAAGTGGTCCACAGCCCAAGATGATTCTTATGCCATAATCGCCACGCTTGGTAGACGGGTTGGCGATCGTAGTATGATGGGCGTAGCACTTAGAAAGACCTGCTGCCAGTCTTCTGGCAGACATTCCCTCGAGTCGATTTCTACGGCCCCCACGGTGAGATGGGGTGATGATGTTCTGATATTTACCGCCGTCACCACAGATCTGATCTATATATATCTAAATAATTAAGAAAAACATTTGATTAAATTTCAAAGCACCTTTTAGTGGCCCCTTCGATGTCTTTGTCGAGGCTCTCGAAAGCATCCATTTTGGATAGTGCTATAATACCGCCCCAGCAGCTGTTGGATAGCCACGAGTACGGTGACACTTCGGGCGCCACCGCATATTTCAGCAAAAAGTCCAACTCTTTCGGATCCACTTTGCCTTCCACTTGAAGTACCTTTAGAGAACAGTTTAAGATGTAAAATTAGCAATCCTTTTTGAGGGGCTAATATTACAGCCCAACAAAACGAGGATTTAAGAAATTAGCGTCTCTACACTCGGCGCAGCTGCCCTCGAAAAGTCCTCTACCATATTAAAACCAACATAATATTATTTGTGGTTTTCTGGATGGGTAAGCAATAAGCGGTGTCGCCCCGAGAGTGGCAACGTATGCTTGTTAGTCAACCTGGTTGTATAAAAAATAACATAATCCAACTTGTTTACTGCATAACTAAGTTAACAATGCGGGCGGCACGGCAATTAATCGTATTTATCAAATATATGCAGACTTAAAAAATAAAATATACATCACAAGTACAATAATCATAGGAGTTGTGAGATGTCCACAGCTGGACAAAAGCCTCCCCCAAGAATGTTCTTATATATATATGCCAAAATCGCCACGCTTAGCAGGCGGGTTGACAATCGCAGTATGATGATCATAGTACTCAGAAAAATGCTGCTGCCCGTCCTCTGATAGATATTCCCTCGGGTCCACTTATACGCCCCCCACGGCATGAGATAGGGTGATGATATTCTGGTATTCCCCGCCATCACCACACAGCACAATTTCAATATTATTATATTATAAAGATTGAGAAATAACATACCATCTGCTGATCCAAAATGCAAGGAAAAAAAAGTCATTTGTTAGTTACAAAGACGCTAGAAGATTTCATAAAAAGTCGAGGGCGAGCGTGCACATTTGAAGTATGAGTATTATAAGTATTGTACTCACCTACGTTACACCAATAACCTTATAAGCAGCCATTACGAGTGCACTTTTACTTTTCAGGGCTCCGTACCCAAAGGGTAAAACGGGACTCATTACTGAGACTCCGCTGTCTGTCTGTCTGACTGTCACCAGGTGTTATCTCATGAACCGTGATAGACAAATACAAAAAAACACAATATAAATATTTTATCTGTCTGGAAACACGTCGTTCGGGAGCGTCTTCCACTGCTTAGCCGTGCGTATGATGAAGGAGGAAGCAAAGCACTTCGTACGGCATAGTGAGATGTCAACAATAAACCAGTGGAGACCCTCCCGACTGATAGTCCGATGAAAAAAGGGGGATGGAGGGATAAGTTCATAACGAGTACAGCCAAAAATATTAAAAGCAATGTCATCTTTAAAGATCTGGACTCGTTGCTCCACATCTGAAGCGGCTTTGACTTGTATTGGAGCATGCACTTAAAGTCAGCACACGTATAAAATCGGAAAAGGGTCGTCACCGTATCGCCTTTCGCCACACCCTCAAACAGGCATTACCAAACGTAAGCACGTAACCAAAGCAAATCAGCAGGACCTATACATCGAATCTGCCTCAGTATATAAAATATAGATAGTACGGAAACTACCTACAAACGAAGCGGCACAGTCACACAAACATGCGCATCGAGAAGACCTCTAAGCGGCTATAGCAGTGCTGACAGTAGAAAGCTCTACGTCAAGACGAGTAAGTTTTTCTCAGTGATTTTATTAATAATGCCACAAGTGTATTACGTAGTATAAGGCTTCATTAAAACCGCCTATCGTATTTCTTCCGGATGATTTTTAAAACAAACATATTATAATAAAAAAGAAACAGTATCAAAAACTTTAAAATTTACAACCAAGCTTCAGTAGAGCGTAGGCAATTATTTCATCTACCAGGCTTAGTTTCCATACTTATACTGTGCTACGGCTACGCAACGACTCGGCTACGGCTAGGCAACGCCACGCTTACGATGAGCTTGTCCAGAGGCGAGTCGCGTTTTCGTTATAATGCTGATTAGTGTACTTTGTAGTAGGGAGTTTCATACAAAGAATACTGAGCGGTTCAAGTTGATACAGTTACGATCAGTTTCCAAGTTGATATATGTGCTGTACCTTTATAAAGTTAAAATTGGTTCCCTAAATTACCCAATTTAGGGAACCAATTTGTGGAGAAATGAATACTAATTATATACAAACCTGGAATGTCATGAAGAAACAGATTATATTATTTTCGAGGAAACCTCAAAACTTATTAGTTACTAATCGCTCACTACACGGAAGGCGTTTATTGACAAATTACATAGGGTTGGCTAAGACCGTAATGATCATTGCATTTGCATCGAAATAAAAAATGAGGGTATTTAAACTAATTCTATACCAACCTGTAGAGTGATTAGGAACAAGAAGATTAGCTTATCCTTTTCGAATAAGCCACGACTGGTGTATACAAAGACTTGGAAAGTGATGTTATCAAGAAGATTCTTGACTCGTTGCTCCAATTCAGAAGCCGGCGTGGCACGAGCTAGGGCATTTTTGAACACTACGCTGTATGCCTTCAGTGAGAATTGGTACATAGGGTTGATCTTGTACAAGTCATTCAAAATAAAGTACAGCAGAGACGCTCTGGTTGCCGCCCGTCTGGAATAATTGTTTGAAAAACACAATAGAAAAATATCTCGGGACAACTAACAGCATATATAACCAGATAACTGATTAACGTACTTATATAATTCTAAATGTATACAAACATAATCTAGATAAAACACGCATATTTTTCAATTCGTTTCTATAGTTTTTGATGATCTAGACTGCAGTTGTGCAGTCTAGATGGATGGCAACCACCAGGGTGACCTCTGTTGGGACGTTGGTTTGCAACCGTGTAGAAGACCTATCAAAAAGAGATCTACCAACTGTTCAGAGACGTTTCGTTGTGTGCCACTTTGCATGGCTACAACCTGTTTTTAACTATTTCGTTATCTGTTAAATTAACCCCTGACCGCTTAATTTTGAGAGTCACGAGAAGTTCAATTGACTTAAGTCCGTATGTATTGTTTTGAACAATTTAGACAGAACGGTCAATGTGTTTTACAGTACAGTTAATTTTATTATAATAATGTGTAGAATGAATACAATAAAATAAGAAAACATAGATTTGTTGACATAATTTCACGATCGTAAGAAGAATATCCACCCTTTCGGCCTGCCAGTGTGGTTGTGATAAGTCAGCAAAAAAAATAGGTAACTCATAGCATTTTTTTGCCATACAACTGAGAAAGTACCTGCACTATACAAAATGCCGGAGTCAAAGAATTTACGGTCCTGTGGGTCGTATGGTTATCAGAGCTCATCAATGAGAGGAATTTTAAGTGAAGAGATGATGTATGGAATCCATAGGTTAAGTTAACCGTTTACTCTCAGTTTAGCTACAACTTTAGCTAAATTATTAAAAACATAGTTGTAAAAATAAAAATCACTATTGATTTGCTACTGACCGGTATCTCTCTCTCGCCTCGTCAATTTTCACTGAGGTGGTTTTCCCTTCTTCGACTTTTATTTCAATATCCGCAGCTGTTTTCTTCGTGGTCTCTAAGTTAATTACAAGTGCTGAATCGCTCAAAATATCCGGCCCGGCAGAGGAAAGCCGTTTGAGCAAATCATCTTCTAGTGTCTTCAAGGTGATTTTGAAATCGTTTTGCTGTTTAGTGAGAGAAGACCGTAATGTTTCCAAGTCTGGACGTTCAGCTTTTACTACCTCACCTAGTAGTTGCTCTTCTAGACTGAAATAAAAAGATAGTAGCTCTATTATACGATTTATCATGGCACGCCCAATTGGCAGCATCAGGATCCTGTTATTAGGATGTGGGGTGGGGGAGAAGAAACAGTGGTTACATTTGAAGTATTGCATTCCATATCACATATGGAACATATCACCAGCCAAGCAAATATAAAGCTGCTTGCCATTTTCAAATCTTTTAAGCGAAGCAGATAATCTGCATCTATACTTGATGTGTTAAACCGATAGAATACTCTATATAAACTTAATATACCAGTGCACAGAATCATAGAATTGTAATTTTTCTAATGAAATTCTTCGACACTACCATGAATTATCTGCCCATTTATAACAATGTAATAACTAATCCAAACTATAATACATACCCATCACGAGTCACAGTAAAATTAATGAGAGTACACTGTGCCTGCATCTCAGGCTGGTAATGTGGATTAGCCAGCTTTGTTTGAATAATAAAACGGAAGTTAGGATGGTAATCTATCTCTCTATCTCCTATCTGAAATTAATCAAAGACAAGACATTTATAATACTACGGATTGCCAAAAATCACTAAAATATAGTTTAAATCCAAAAGTAACAATGTGTCTTCAAGTTACAAATTGTTTTCCGAAAGGTTATTTGATAGATATGTCAAATAAATACCTTAAGCACTTTTCCCTTGCGTATGAGCACTCTTCCTAGCAACGGCTCGAGCACAGCATCAACTGTTTCTCCAATATTTTCCAGTAGTACGACTTCTCCATTGCTCACACCGCGCTCAATGCGGTCCAGATAGTTACGTTGAGTGAGCCGAACCACGACTAAGGCGTCACCATACTTCGATTTAATCCATTTTATGCCTTGCCTGTTCAGAATTATAAATGGAAATGAATTATAAATTCCGATTTTGTACCACTATTCTGATCAAAGGTCAAAATTAACTGCTTGATTAGAAAACCGTTTTCTATTAAGTTCCTTATAAATATATAAACCCTAATGTTATTATATTACTAACAAATAATATTTGTGCTCTTTCAAACTTTTCTATCTATTTACCTATCTTGGGGCCATTATTCCCTAACATTTACAAAGTGTTATAAATATGGGAATTTGAGAATTTTCCAAATGTTGATCATTATTACGCACTCACTCACTCACTCAAATGAAATGAAATTAAATTAAATTTATTCAGCACTTGGGTATTAACATACACTTGTACTTGTCAAGCTCACAATGCAGTACGTACCTATACATAGTGGACAGTATAACAGTTACAAAAAAATAATTAGTCCGTCCGTGCGGTTTGTTTTATCGCATATATTTTCTGCAATCCTCACCTCACTCATTATAAGCTCTCCTCCTCTCCGATGGATATAAGACCTGAAGTTAAACTAAACGAAAGATATTCTATTCTCTTATAAGTGTCTTTTATTTAAGTATAGCTCACCTCTACAGTCCATCCCAAGGTTGTGTGGAAGACATCATTGATTGCGATATGACCGCCAATTGTGCATGTTTATATTGTAATTCTGTTTTCAAGTATCATGGTATGAAACGTGTGAGTGTTTATCTAATATTATCTCCATAATTATTAATACTTACAGCTGTGGATCAATCATAAGAGGCCACCGTGCTGAGTTGGTGAGGATAGTAGCATTTTCGGTGCTCATCGTGTCGGTTGGCAAGCCCTCGTTGTTCCATGACGCTACTTGGGCATCGTCCGTCAACATTGAAAGTGGGTCCAAACCTTCCGTCGTTTCAATTTTAGGCTGAAGAATGACAAGGACGTTAGTAACATAAAAACATAGCGGTGAAGCCATAGCCAGTTGTCTTTACTTTTATGCTTTTTAGGGTTCCGTAGACAAATGGCAAAAAATGGAACTCTTATAGATTCGTCATGTCTGTCAGTCTGTCTGTCCGTCTGTCTGTCTGTCTGTCCGTCCGTATGTCACAGCCACTTTTTTCCGAAACTATAAGAGCAAGTTTCAATAGTCCATTATTGAAGCTTGGTAAGTAGATGTATTCTGTGAACTGCATTAAGATTTTCTCACAAAAATAGAAAATTAACCGTAATTTTGGGGCTTCCCATACATAGAACTGAAGCTAAAAAAAAATTTCATCGTACCATACATGTGGGGTATCTATAGATAGGTCTTCAAAAATTATATTGAGGTTTCTAATATCATTTTTTTCTAAACTGAATAGTTTAGAAAAAAATGATATTGATGAGTGACGTTTGGTTCTAAAGATAAAATTGGTGAAATAGTTCATTATATTCCAAAATGGCTTTGTATATAAATAAGTAATAATAAGAATATTATTTTTGTTTACAAAATAGGCGACAACCTGATAAATTTCAAAAAAAATCATCATTGTATAATGGTTTTGGGTATACCAAAACCATTATCCAATAACTAACCAAATCAAGTTTAATTGAAAACTTCATTTTACGACGAGCTCTTCACCATCATCACTAACCCACGTGTTTAACTTTAACTAACCCATATGTAGTAAACTCTAAGTTCGTAATGGAATGAATTAATTAATGTCTTGATTATTTTGGGTTAGATTGTGATGAGTGTTGCCAAAACTACTTACATCGCTTTTACCAAGAGCCGGTATCCATTCTTCATTGATTAGTTGCAACCGATAGCGTCGCATGAAACAGCCCACATACGAGATGAAAGCCGTGACTAGCAACACGTCGCCTGGTAACATCACACCAGACTCCTTTAAGTGTACCACAGTGTCTGACCATCTGACCGTTTAGAAAAAACAGTTTTATTACTTATTCTTGTCAGTTAATTCTTTTATTCGAGATTATTTAAATCAATAATTTTCCACTCAATTTCACAATAATTATGTGTGATTATAACAAATCCACAAAATACCATAGAAATATTTCAAATATGTGTCTATTCTGTTTCTATTTACGTACACAAACAGTCTTGAGTTAATATGTTACTTTGCATTTTAATATTCATACTGAAGCAAGGCTGTGTAAAGATGAGACAGACAAAAGTGTAATTTTTCTTCACAAGTTTGTGCTGTCTTCCATAACTACTGTTTTGCCTAATCGTATTCCTTTGATCTATCACTATATTTGGGTAAATGTCATAGACACCGTTAGAAAACTTCTTTAAATTCAAGGAACAACATTTTAGTATAAGTGAGTCCTAATAGACAACTAGAATGAATAAGTGTACTGACAAGTCTCACCTTATTTTCTCTGAAGCTAGACCATTGACCAGCCTGTTAGCGAGGTCAATAGTGGCGGTAGTGGCATCAGCTTCGGCTTGACACTTCATTTTCTCGTTGACCGCCTCTTGGAAAGCCTTAAGCAGTACTTCTAATTTCTCTTCTAGATCCTGTTGTTTAAGAAAAGCTAGTTATTACCATTCCAAACTGAACATAAATGAATACGTATGCGTGGTAATAATTTACAACGAATACTTAATATTCTTAGCAATCTTCAGCCAAGTAGGAACTGGTAAGTTTTATATTGCGTGTTGGTCTCAATGTGTTATACTGAATGTTTTAAAGTAGACCTTTTGTTAATAATTATTATATAGTATTTGTTTGATTCAAATTCAATCAGGGGATTATCAAAAAGTCTTCTTTAAAACATTGCTTGGCTTGCTAGTCTAAATATCTGAATGAGGATCACATATTTAAACTAGCACGCAATGTAAAACTTAAGTTGGTCGATTACCAAATTTTTAATGACGTCTATAAGGCATGCATGCACATTTCAGATTGATAAAATAAACATAATATTCACAGCAATCTGATCGGTGAGGAAGGCGAGCTTGTCTCTGGCAGCCTGTAGCTCAGCGTTGGCAGCATTGAGTGCACGTCGCTTGGGCTCCACTACCGCGTACACGTCGTAGAATTTAACGATGTTGATCACCCACGCGCACAACCCTGCCGCTGCTGCTGACTTTGACATTATGAACTCAGGTTTAAAATCTGGGTCCTTGATGTAAGGTTGAACAGCCTGGAAGTAAAAATTAGAAAAAAAATATATATTACGTTGGCATAGGAAATGGTTGTTCTAAATTAATTAAATGAATCGCAAATACCTTAACAACATCTGGATGAATATTCTCTTTGTCGTAGTATACGAGGTCGTTTAAGAATTGATCTACTTTCGCCATCATTAGCTGAAACAATAATACATTTTTAACTTTCTTCAGTTCATATTAAGATTTATCTACAATGAATGCCATTAGATACTATACATACCTTGCATGCCTTCCACGATCTATCTTTGGGCAGTTTGCCCTTCTTAGAGAACAATACAAGCACAGCTGCTGTAACATTGACGACAGCATCGGGTGGTGAGCCAAACGACTTTAACTCTGTCAAGTTGTTTTTGTTTAGTGTGTTGAGCGCTTCTTGTGCAGCTATCAACGCTGGTTCTGCCTTAGCCAGGTCATCCGCGCAGATCTTTGCTTTTATTGTTACGTCCTCTTCTATGACCTTCACCTTTTTCTCCTCCTCAGCGGCTAAAGACAAAGTATTTTTAAATTTTATTATATATGTTTTGTTTAAATACGTAAAAAAAAAGAAAAGGATCGGGAATTGATCATTTAATTGTATTTCCAAATTCAAATAGTTATATTTTTTCGATAAGTTGCCCCAGGCGTTTTCTAATCCATCTGAAATTTAAGTTGTCACAAATATTGTATCGCAAATGGAATTTTGAGTTCGCGAGTTGTTAGAAATGTTGCAGAAAGCTTATGATGAGTCGACTTTGTCGAAACCATGTGCATACGAGAGGAACAGTGCATTCAAAATCGATCGGTATGTGGTGGAATATCTGCCTCGCTCTGGTCTACCCTCAACGTCTTTAACTAAAGTACACAGCGCTACGTGAAAAAAACGGTTACTGAAAATTGTGTCACATGAATCGATCCGTATGATTTTAAACTATCGCTCGGGCATAACATTCTAGGTCTCGTCCCAAAAGATCTAAATCTTTGCACCATGTTAATGCTGCATCATTATGAAAGGATGTATGCCGAGAAACACAAAAACAATATCCATAGAACAACCACCTTATTCACCGGATTTAGCTCAACTTTTCTGTTTTTTTTAAACTCAAACTACCAGGTCGAGAAATCTTTCAGAACACGTAAAAAAGGATTCTCGGCGAGATCTAAAGTCGACTCAGGAAAATGCGTTTAAAAATGTTTTGATGTTTGGATTATTTGTTGGTGTAAGTGTTTTGTTTTGGAAGGGGCATACTTTGAAGGTGATAACATAAATTAGGACGAATAATGATTTGTGTATTATTAACCATTTCCTGGTACTTAACAGAATATCTCACAGGCAAACAAATATGAATTTGCTTAAATACAATAAAAACACTAAAGTACCAAAAGCCTTCTCCTTTGAGACTTTTTCACTTTCAGCACCAACAACTTCGATAAGTGCTTCCGCTGCTTTATTTTTCTCTTTCAATATCACTTCTTGATCAGCCAGTGTCACCTAGGGAACATTTTATATATTGAAGAGTTAATCTTAAGAAACGAGTGGAGCATTCCAGATAAGACGAAACTTAAATAGAAGGTTATAGAGTATGTTATCTTGTATATAACCTTGAGCACGGCGACATCCGACGCACAAGATGCCAGCTTCTCCAAACCATTTTCCAGTCTGATTATCATCATCTTTAGATTCTTAGTCTTGTCATTGAGGAGTTTGCTGTAAAGCGCAATTTGCTCGAGGAAAGTTTTAGGTGTCGTGTAGTTGTAGCGGCGCTCGTTTTGGAAGTAAACCTCAGACATGTTGTTTACGCTCTGGTGCACGTGAGACATGAAGTTTGACACTGGTTCTACTAACTCCGGCTAGACAATAACAAAAAAATACTTAGCGTTTAATTTTAAGGCAATAGCAATTCATTCTTAGTAGGTACAGTTAGTAGCTTATCGTCGGATATAATGACTTAGACACCATAAAACCGGTTTTGTTTAAATATAAATAATTCATTTAGAACCCTTTACTCCTCAGTAGAGAGCTCCTATCGAGTTCTAAGTCATTATAAGACCTCATAAAATGTAATGTATGGCACAATCCAAATTCAAAATCACATATTTTGTTAAAATGTTACATTGGTGGGTAATTTTTCATCCAACTATGCAGTGCATGAAGTGGCAGCTATTGATAAACTGCCAGAAAATCCAGTAGGAATTTTAAAATATTTGTTTCTTAATATAATATTACATTGTACTTAAATGTCATCATTTAGAGCGTAATTTAGCTTTCATAGTTCTTTTAGTAAAAACGTAAGTAACGTATTCAGTGTTACTTATAATCTTTAGGTATATACTCGTACTTACTGGTAAAGATTCAACTTCAGCTATAAACCTCTTGGAGACAGATCGCAACGCCTCTTTTGGCCACTGGTGGAACCAGTCGATGGACGTACAGTTGACGATGGAAGGGAACTTGCGAGCCCGTATACGGAGCTTTGCCCCCACAGGTGAAAAGCATAACACCACCTGGAATGGAAATTATATTACATTATATGGATAAAACATCGCGTTCTTGCCCTTTTCACAAAAAGCCTTAAGTATATTTATAACAAAAAACATATTTAATCACTAACCAAATTCAGACATAAAATTAATTAAAATATAACATATGAATCCAAAACGGTATACCTCGATCAACCTATAGTTGATTAACTTCCTGAAGTAATCGTGACCTATCACAAGGTCATATTAAAACTTTTGTTTTTAAGTGTTTAGTTTTTTAAACTTATATAAATATGACTAAGACTGTTAGTCTTTTTGAGGGGAGCTAACCTTGAGCATAGTTCTGACACGGTTGATGAAGAACCGCCAACAGTTTTCCCGTGTATCAGGCACTCCTGTAGCTTTGGTCTGCGGTAAAGTTCAAAATACTGTAACACAATCAAATATACAAAACCTACGAAGAACTCGATGAAATAGTATAGAATTAATTAACTCTCCAAGTTAAATAATATAATAATAATTACATATATCGGAGGGGTAAAACTGTATTGTAATTCCATGTAGATGGTTGTAAATACTGTTTTCAAAAACTATAGGATAGAAAATCAATTACCTCTCCTCTAACACCATTGATGATGTTTTCAAGGTCCTCATCAGGAAAGAGTTCAGGTATTTCACCAGAAGCTAACAAATCGTTGATAAGCACCAGGAACCGTTCCTCTGCTACTTGGGCGTCCGTCATCAGGAATACGCATCCAATATTCTTCAATCCTGCTTTTATGTTCAAACCCGCTGAAATTGTAAAAGGGAGAAGGTGAAGTCTAAGCTATCGCTATTCACAAAATGTAGCCAACTGCGTTAGCTTATGAGTCTAGACTAAGAGAATTGTTAAAATAGTCGGATTAGAAAATAGTGCGTATCTAACAATTACCGTGAGCCATGTAAATTTCAATAATCCACGCAAAAACATCATATGAAAAGCTAGGACTACAGTAGTACAAACGTATTGAATAAGAAAGTTACCCAAATCAACTCTGAGGTCATTCATACTGTATCCTTTCCTGAGTTGCACCTGGAACACTTCCAGGGAAGATATGAAGGAAGACAATCGGGAAAGCGATTGCTTGCCTGAGCCTCCTACGCCTACAAGCAAAGCGTTGCCTCGAGGTGACTCCAGGATTCGATTGATCCTAGAATAACGTAGAATATTAACATGTTATATTTTGTTATGGAGATTACAGAATTTTTACAGAATTAAATTAATTAATGGAAATCCGTTGTCTCTGCCTACACTTCTGTGAAACAGGCGTGAGTCTATGGCTGTAAATTAATTTAAATATCATAAATACAGAAATCTTTCGAACCTGCAAATATGATACATGGCATCTTCAAAGAGCACCAAGTTCATAGTAGCGACTAGATCGTTATACGCTGACAGCGATTCATCGAGCAACTTTTTAATGTGCGGCCAATCCTTTATCGGAAAGTACTTGGGGTCACCTATGCCCTCCGAAAAGTGGCAGTAGATTACAGGTTTTGCGAACACCACGTTTTCGTCATAATCCTGTAAAATATTACGAAGTGATGGATTTTCAATTGTTTTGCACAACCGCACAACTTATAGACCAGGGTAGAAGCCTTTAAAAATAATAAAAAGTGAAATAAAATAATAGTAGGATAAAACCCATTATAAAAGGAGTGGAATATTATAAAAATTAAAGGAAAAATAATTTACGGGCGATCTGAGGTCGGGAAGGGGATGGGGGTGAGTTTTTAAGGGTAAACAACGATTTTTCTCGATTTCCGGCAAAACTAAAAGACCTATCGAAAAAAGTCAAATGGCAAAGTTGTAGGTAATAAAAAGATCTAAAACTTTTGTATTTACACTTTTTTCACATAACGTCAAAATTTATGTGAATAATTCAAAAAACCAAGTTTTTGGTTTTTTATTTTTATCTTTTATTTTTTTTTTCTTTTTTAACGAAAATTTGGTGAAAACTTAAATTTTATGTCCCAAATACGCTGTAATTTATTTGATTAAAAATATTTATTTTTTCACCTTATTTTGAATTAATATCGAAAAAACACCCTAATTTTCAATCGAAAACTCACCCGTCAAAATATCAGCTTTTTTCAAAAAGTTGGTATGTTTTCTGTTCGTTGAAATCTCTACTTTCCGATGATGAAAAAAAATACATATGTTACTAGTAAATCTTCTCAGAAAATGCAAGCAATCGCAAAAACTCGAATTCGATTTTATTTAATTATTAAAAAAAATTAGAGCTATTTATTAAAATTAACACTTAAATTACTCGAAAAACGTTAGATTACATGTTACATTGATAAAAAAAAATTGCAAATAAAAATATACTACTACAATTAACAAACAAATAAGTTAATTAAATTAATATTTAATAAGACATCTACAATATTTGGAGAAAGTTGTCGAATCTTCTTTAAATTATATGCGTAGATGTCTATTTATAACTATTTTAAGATAAATTATTACCTGAGTGACCTACGAAAAATAGTAGCCCATCAAAAGGTATTCCATGGAGAAGTGGGGAAGGGGCTAGGCGGTGTATACATACATACATACTAATAATAATCTCCTTAATTTTGCACAAAAAAAATAATTAAACCCATGAAAAAAAATTTAGTTCAAAAAAATAAAAAAATACATAAAAAATGTATTAAAAATATATTAAATATACATCGTAAATATATTTTTAATAATAGGTCTTTACCTATGAAATTGCCGTTTTGTATGAAAAAATTTAAACGAATTATTTTCATTAATTTTTTTATTTGTATTAATCGAAGTAATCACCCATGCAATCAATGCATCTTTGCCATCGCAGTGGCAGTTTATTGATGCCCTTCTTAAAGAAATCAGCTGGACGGGAGGCAACAAATTCTTCAAAGGCATTTTGTACTGCCTCTCGGGTATTGAATTTTTTTCCCGCCAAGAAGTTATCCAAATTCTGGAAAAAGTAGTAGTCTGTAGGCGCAAGGTCTGGTGAGTAGGGCGGATGACGGAGAGCTTCCAACCCCAGTTCTTGCAACTTGGAGACCGTCTGCTGTGCAGTATGAGGTCGCGCGTTGTCGTGCAGGAGCAGCGGAGACGAGCGATTGACCAATGCTGGTTGGAGATGCGCCAGCTTCTCCATCATTGTGCTCAGTTCTTCACAGTACACATCTGCAGTAATGCTCACCCCGTTTGGTAAGAAGCTGTGATGAATCACACCGGCGCTAGACCACCAAACAGTGACCATCACTTTTCTAGGGGTAAGTTTTCGTTTAGGGCATTGTTTAGGTGCTGAACCAGGATCCAACCAACTTGCTGAGCGCTTGCGGTTATCAAACAGAATCCATTTTTCATCGCAGGTAACAATGCGGTTCAAAATTCCTTCATTTGTGTGTCTGTTGAGCAGTGCAAGGCACGTCTCGACGCGTACTTCGCGCTGGCGATCATTGAGTTCGTGGGGCACCCATTTGTCAAGCTTTTTTACCTTACCAATTTGACGCAAATGGACCAATATTGTTTTGACGCTAACGTCGAAAGTTGCTGCTAATTCAGCCGTAGATTGTGTATCATCAGCTTCCACAACCGCCTTTAATTCGTCATTGTCGACCAAAGTCTTCGGACGACCGCGAGGTTCATTTTTCAGGTCGAAATTTCCAGAACGGAAGCGAGCAAACCAATAACAGGTGGTGCGTTGGTTTGTAGTGTTAGCTCCGTAAACGTCGTTGATGTTGCGTGCCGCTTGTGCCGCGTTGCTGCCACGACGGTACTCATATTCCATAATTACTCGAATTTTTAACGTATCCATGATGACGAAAAAGATTGAAATGCGATGAAAATGTAACACTAATCAATAAAGAAATGACTACTTTTGGAAAAAAGAATCCATGTTTTTAAAATAAAATTAATTTGAAATTAGAATTCTTAGCCAAACAAAAATTATTTTGATTTGAAATGGCCAGTACTGCAGAACGGCAATTTCATAGGTAAAGACCTAATAACAAACTTTTGGCCGATTTTCATATATATTTTATACATTTCAAATATATTTCAGATATATTCAAAATATATGAAATATACATGAAAATCAGCCAAAATCGTTTTGGCAAACCTGTGGGAGGTTTGCCAAAACGATTTTGGCTGATTTTCATGTATATTTCATATATTTTGAATATATCTGAAATATATTTGAAATGTATAAAATATATATGACAGAAGGAGCAGCAGAACAACATTGTTACAGGGCATATTATCAGCTTGAAACTTGGTTGGGTAACGAACTAACAGCAACAGATTGGGGCTGGAAGCAATATCAACGTGGAATTATGCCCACATTTACACAAAAAGAATTAATTCCGGAAATAAGGCTCAAAACTATATGCTGCAGCTGTGAAACTGGATGTAACAGTTTAAAATGTGGTTGCCGAAAACATGGTTTAAAATGCACAAATTTATGTTCAAACTGTCAAGGTTCTGAAAATTGCTCCAATATTGAAGAAGAAACCTACGAGGAAGTTGAGGATTCAGAAGAAATTGTGGATGAAGAACCAACGCAGTCTGGAAATAATGTTGGAGAGGAAGAAGGTGATAGTCATGAAGATTTCGAAGATCTGCTAGAATCGGAGATGTTTGACGAATCTAACGATGAAGAAATGCCAAAGAGACAAAAACTAATGGATAAGTGATTAGAATTGAAGATAAGGTAGGTATTTATGAATGATAAGATTAATGTGTTTAAAAATATTGTAATGAATAACGTAATCAGAATAAAGTATCTACATTTAATTGTACTATTAACATTTATATTTATATATAATGAGATTTTCTATGACATAAATGTAATTAGCATTAAGTAAATCAACTTTTTAATTGAAACAAATTGCAGCTATCACATTTTTATATATGAAATTATTTATAATAATTTAAAAAAAATCGAATTCGAGTTTTTTTCGACATTTGGCATTTTCTGAGAAGATTTACTATAGTAACATATATATTTTTTTTCACCATCGGAAAGTAGAGATGTCAAAGAACAGAAAACATACCAACTTTTTGAAAAAAGCTGATATCTAGACGGGTGAGTTTTCGATTGAAAATTAGGGTGTTTTTTCGATATTAATTCAAAATAAGGTGAAAAAATAAATATTTTTAATCAAATAAACTACAGCGTATTTGGGACATAAAAAGGTAAGTTTTTTCCAAATTTCGTTAAAAAAGAAAAAAAATGTAAAATATAAAAATAAAAAACCAAAAACTTGGTTTTTTGAATTTTTCACATAAATTTTGAGGTTATGTGAAAAAAGTGTAAATACAAAAGTTTTAGATCTTTTTATTACCTACAACTTTGCGATTTGACGTTTTTCGATAGGACTTTAAGTTTTTCCGGCAATCGAGAAAAACCGTTTTTTACCCTTAAAAACTCACCCCCATCCCCTTCCCGACCTCAGATCGCCCGTAAATTATTTTTCCTTTCATTTTTATAATATTCCCCTCCTTTTATAATGGGTTTCATCCTACTATTATTTTTTTTGGTTTTAAAAATTATCGACCCTGGTCTATCATGTTACATGGCGACCGTGCCGGTGCGTTACGTATTGTTAGGTCTAGGACCGGAATCGCAAATAACAAGTAGCAGGAATCACAAGAAAGAAGACATTCTGACCTCACAATATTTTCTAATAGTTTCTGCAATAGTCTTATTGAAGGTATCGTTATCAGAAGCATCCACAAGCTTATCTGAGTATACACGCGTCGCTTCATGCATCCACAGACGAAGTAGTTCTGATGGGGTTTTAATAGCATCTCCCGTTGCGAATAATATACCCTGTAAATTTCATATATTGTTAAACAAAGCAACAAAAAGTATGTTACGTACCTAATAATTTAGTTACGATTGATACAATTATACCTGGAAAATATTGGAGAGATCTCTCAAATTGAAAATATAGTGAAACTTGATGGCGGTAGGCAGGAAAGTAGAAGCAAGCTTGGTGTGCAGTCCCAACGCCGTCATAATTATAGTTTCCGTGTACCTTTGTGTTTGAAGGTTGAACTTGTTATGCGTAAGAGCTAGGTGCTGTCTAAGTATCTCTTTGTAAATGTGGTGGCATGCATCGATTCCTGGGAAGCTAGAAACACATAATAGATCAAAAACTCATAGAAAGTCTTGATGGCAGATCAAACGAAGAAAGGCAGAATCGATAACTAGAGCCATTTCTAGCTACAAAGAAATTAGATCCTTGAAAGACCACGATTTTAAGGATTTTTTATGCCTGTAACAAGCTGTTTTTAGGTTATCTATTTTACACCTTTAGCCTACGACCAGCTTACAATAATAGATTATTTATTAGGAATAAGGTTTTCATCACGTAAATTACGTTCTTTTGTACGTAAGTACGTAAACGACGGCAAAATAAAAAAAATATCTTTTCAGTATTACAACCAATTTGGTCGATTCATCTAAAAGTGGTATCCATTAAAAAGGAATCTGATGTACAGATTATTTCTCAATATGATCTAGCGTATGCATCATTAAATAGTAAGCCAAATAAACCAGTGACAGTCGTTAGGGGGAATAATAATAGAACCTTTCTAGGCACAAAATTAAAAATCTATCTGGCTACAAAAAGAATTGTACTACTCAATGTACCGTTACTTCGTCTTATAGCATATTATTGAGTTTACCTCACAGCAAAAGTGCAAAAGTGTCTCTGAAGTCGCGAGTCTATCGTAAACGAGCCTGCCGTTGGGTTCATGCTCGCGACGAACATACAGTTTGATATATCTTTGAGTGACAGTTTCTGTCTGTCATACCTGAAAAATAACCAGCTCATTAATTTTTGGACTATATAAGTTCTGTTAAGTAATTTGAGTACAATCTTTATCCAAAATACGGTAGGTTCTTAAACATTAATCAGCATTCATAAATCATAAGAAATACAATTACCAATGTTTGTAATCCATAAACTGCCTAATGAGTGTGTGTGGCTGCACAGTGCCATATGTATCGACCTCGGGCATGTTCAGATCGTCGACAAAGTATATCATGAATTTGCTGCCAGGTGGGCCGAAGCTGCGACCCGACTTCTTCTCGAGAGGTTTCTCCAGGATTTTTTGTATCATTTCTGTTCTCACAAAAATGTTATAAAATTTAAAACTTAATTAAATTAAATAACAGTAATTAATTTATTTTTTTTAAATCTTGGTTTTAATAGATGTTTATCGTTTAATAAGCTGTTAAACTATGTCACACAAAGCGTACAAACTGAACAAAATAAGGAATTACTTTTGAAGTAGATTTCGTGTAAAAAATTTAATTGTTCAATTATTAAATTTAATTAAGAGGTGGTTAAAAATATGCCACAGAACATTTTTTCAGCGCAATCGTGGGATAATTATCCAGTATATAACAACTTTAAAATTGCTTGAGACAGTTAACACAGACAGTTTTTTCCACAAAGCTGAAGTTTTATTAATTGCGTTGCATCAATATATAATGGGGGCTATTTCTAAGGCTTCTCGGCATTTGTCCGACTCATTGCCCTCTCTGGAATTGTACAACATTTATTTGGCCTTTAGAATAATAGTTTATGCGAATAGTATTGTGTGAACTGGTAAACACTTTCTAATTGCCAAAACCCAATTATAAAAAGCATACACAAACATGTGCCATTCTCCCTTAGCGGGACTTTTAACAGTTCGGCTGAAGTCTGTTAACCACAAAATGCGATACTTACTATTAGCTGAAAACGAGTCCGAAAGATTATCCTACATGATTCATGGTGTCTGTTCTCGCGTACCCAAGCTATTACTTTCTCTACGTGCCTATCTAAAAACGTTCAACGTTCTTCGTTAGTCTTATTTCTACTTAACTCCACGAAACCTAATTGTAGCAATTCATATGTTTAGTCTCTTTTTTTCAATTCTTCTAGTACCGATCTGAGTATCCAGAATCCCAACCTCAGTACTAGTGAAGTGTTGAAGTAACTTACTAACCACGCGCCTGGTTTGTAATGGCATGTTTATAGACGCGTATACATGACAGTTGAGTGATCTGCTTATTAATAGTAGACGATATCTTTAAGTCTCACCATTTTCTAGTTATATTGTAGCCAGAAAGGTTTTAAGAATAAACGAGTACCCAAATAGTATTTATACCAGTTATATCTTGGAGTCTCTAATTGGAGATGTTCTCAAGAAAGGACAGGTCAGAAGGACCCTAAACCGGCGAGCATGTATGAAGAATATAATGACAGTAATCGAGGCAAAAGAAGTCTGCAAAGATCGTGACAAATGGAAATCCGTTGTCTCTGCCTACCCCTCTGGGAAACACGCGTGAGTCTATGTATGTATATCTCTGAACGAATTACTAAGATTTATATAATATCTTTATTATTATTCATCATTTTAAATATTTAACTGTGCCGAAAATTAATAAGCAATATTAATCTGTTGTGTCATACCTGATGTGGTATAGAAGTTGAGCGGCACATTAGTGACAGCGTAAGAATCTGGCAGTGAGTTTAGCTTGGCGGCAACACTGACAGTTTTACCACTTCCAGCAGTGCCCACCAACATAACCGGTTTCGCCTTGGCTATCAAGAGATCCATGAAAAATCTCGTACGTGTTGTTTCTGATGTTGATACTAAACATGACTGAAAGAGATGGCATACTATCCTCAGTATTTTTGTTGCACATAACTAGAATTTCAATTGTAAAGGACTTCTAACCTGTAACGGCAAATCAGGGTCCAATTCAAAAGACTCCACTTTCTCGGACCACGGTAGAAACTTTTTAGTTTCTGGATCAATGAAGAAACTAAAGACGTTGCCTGTGGATGGGAACTTTATTTGTTTGAACTCATTACAGAACCACTTGCTGAACTCATTTCGCCAGTCGACTAGTTGATCTTGGAATAAAGCAGATCCAAATCCCCAAACTATGGAGAACACGAAATAGGTCTCATACCTGCAAATATTATTGTATTAAAACCATGTTTTGTTTAGTTATGCATTGGGATATATTGGCATGATATTATGATTACAGATAGAAATAATGTGTACAGTCTTACCATTCCTTCGGACAGTCACTGGGCAATAGCGTCTTATTCAAGAAACATTCTAGCAGATAGCATGTAAGCTGTATCTGCTGTAATTCTACTAAAGGTGTGATTCGCTTGTACTTTTTGCATGACTCCAGTAAGGAAGGAATATACTTATCAAACATAACTGTTAGCATTGCCTTTTCAGATTCATCATCCCGCGTCGTCTCTATCCACGATGCCACGTACCTAATAATTGAAAGTATAAGTTAATTAGCATTGATTTAGTTCTGCATATGTACTATATATATATATATTATCATTACAGTTAAATACGTCCACTGCTGGACAAGCCTCCCTCAAGAAACGTCTTGCGGGGATATGCCATAATCGCCACGTTTGGCAGGCGGGTTGGCGATCGCAGTAAGATGGTCATAGTACACAGAAGGAAGCTGCTGCCCATCCTCTGGTAGATATTCCCTCGGGTCGACTTCTACGCCCCCCACGGGATGAGAAGGGGTGATGATATTCTGATTCTGATATTTGTCGCCGTCACCACACATCAGTAGTATATATATATATATATTTTTTTTTATATATAGGGACAATGATCATCCTAGCCTCAAACTAAGCTAAGCTTGTACTATGGGTACCAGGCGACGATATACATACTTATATAGATAGATAAATACTTATATACATAGGTAACATCCATGACTCAGAAACAAATATTCGTGCTCATCACACAAATATTTGCACTTACCGGGATTCGAACCCAGGACCACCAGCTTCGTAGGCAGGAGCACTACCAACTAGGCTATGGTGATCGTCTGAATCGATCGTGGTGATCGTCGTTTTTAATTTCTGTTAGAATATGCGCATATGTTGACACTTGTTTAAACTTACGGATTCCACCCCAAATCTTGAGGATTAATGTACAGAATACCAGCACGGGACACGGTAGCTGGAGTTGCGGTTCTCAAATTTGAGATCTCGAACAAGAGTCGCATTGACTTTGTTAGAGCAATACGCTCGTTACTCGCCAACGTCAACACCTGATGAAGCAAAATTGTTTTTACGAATTTGCCGGAATAGTTAAATTATTTCTCGTATTTGAGCAAGGAACTAACTTTATTATCATCCATCAAAGTATTTAAGCTCTCTATCCACATAGGATCAATATCTCCATCGAGTACAATCCACTTGGGCCCATCTCCTGGCATATTAGCCATGTCTCGCATGATCGTTGAAAACAAGCCATCTTTCCACTCTCGAGTTGCTGGATTTATTATCCCAAATAGTTCATCATTTGTTACAGCCTTTGGATCCAGATCATTATAAAACGGCTTCTGCTTCAGCATAAAGTAGGTACGGTTAAGGCATTGCCATACCATAGACTTGCCAGTTCCCGCAAACCCTACAATGAATACGGAATGCCTCACAGCGAATAATTCCACCAATTGCACCATCTAAAATGAAGTACATTTAAATAATGGCTACACAGCAAAAATGTTTCGATAAATTGCTTTTGGTTAGATTTTACTCACCTTAAGAATAAAACCATATTCTGGTTGAAGGTTCATAGACAACGCGCCATCGACCAAATTCTTTTCGAAGTCAAGATCACGTTTACGGGGCACGTCCAGCGCAGGAAATAAGTCACCAATAAGACCCATGAACACTGGCATATCATCAGTGACGATCTTAGGTATATTGAAATCTCTTAGTGCTCTCATTAGCACTTGATCTTCGGGTCTTTGCCGGTCACCACGCTAGTAAAAACATAATTGAATTAACTCGAAGGAACTTGAAACGATATCCGTTAAGAATCTAACGCTAGCTGAAAATATGTTTTACCTTCAAAGAGCCGGCAACCACCAACACGGACTTGATTGCCCTCAGGCCCCAATCGTAATGGTCCTGTTTAGACAAAAGCTCTCGGCACAAAGTATATAGGGTGATGAACTTGCGTGCCAATAGACGAGCGTCCTGGAATCCTTCCGCTACTAACATGATCTCGCAAATCAACTCGAAGTCTGGCACTACCATGGCACAGGGTCTGCGATAATTAAATCAAAACTAAATGCAAAGCACATTACATTTTATTTTTGCCAATACTGCGTGTCTCAATAAACATTTTTACCTGAATAGAGCTTTTAAGTTCTCAGGTAATTCAGTCCTACCAGCGTAACCCGGGTTCATTGTAATAAACATTCCTACCGTCGGTATCAAGGATATAAATTCACCCATGAAGTCGAACTTCTTTTTCTTAGCCTTGATGGCGTCTAGCACACTTTTCACTTGGACTGACACCACAGACAATACTTCAACTGAGATTCTATTGAATTCATCGAAGCATCCCCAAGCACCAGTTTGACATAACCCTGTAGATAAAGAAATCAAATTATCTTATTGTATCATAACGTAATCATATCATATCTAATAACCACTTCTAATTGTAAATTATTAAAAGCAACAGCATTATATTTCTAATCAACACAACTGAAGTATTAAGTTTATCCGGTAAGTAGGGACCACAGTATACGCCAATTCTAATTTGAGTCCAACATGATATGAATATTTTCTTACTGATAATTTAATATTTGATCTGTTTCCGTTCAAATTTATTTTAGTTTTTTCTTTTTACAATAGCTTAAATAACTATACCTTTATAGATATTTCCACAAGACTTATAATCCATTTGTTCGGAGCAGTTAAATACGTAGACCATTATTCCCAGAGCTCTACCCAAATCTTTTGTAGTTTCTGTCTTTCCAGTACCAGCTGGACCCGCGGGGGCACCACCCATCACTAAATGAAGACTCTGCAAACCACATTACTTTTACAATTACCTAATGAACTGTATTATTTAATTCCGGTTCTAATATTGGCTCCACCTTAAATAGAGTTTATCTTCAAACAGTATTGTAATTGTTTAGCTAAGGTTTGTTTACCTTAGGGTCACACAGATAATACTGATATTTAAAAAATATTACCTGAGTTAAAGTGATGTAACATCGATCAGTCAAAGGCGTAATGACAAGTCGAGGCGTGTTGCCTAAGTACTCGTAATCATACAGGAACTGAGCATCGCAAATGTTAGCAAAGCAATTGCTTACATTGTTATCCCATCGATGTCTGAAAAGCATGATATAACCAAGATATAAAAATACATCTAGAATATTTTGGATAATCATCAACCTAAATATCTTTATTTATTTTCAAATTTTAAACGCGACGATGCCGTGATGGCCAAATTTACCTCAACTGACTCTGCCACTGGAAAGCGTTTGAGTTCTCTACTTTAGCGACGATGATTTTAGCAACTACGTCTCGTGAGTGCACGTCTATCGTACATATAGTCATGATCTTCTGCCTGTCACCAACTGATAGGTCTCCGAGCAACAAGACGATCAGTGCATTTAGTTGAGCTATTTGTTTCTTCTGGTAATCTTTTAGTGCGTTCTCATAACCTAAATAAAATAAATATAGAATACATTAGAGATCAGAAATAATAAAGAACCGATATTGTAGATAGAACTATAAAAATAATCTTGATTTTGGAAAGATTTTCCATAGTTCCATGCAATAGTTAGAAATCAGCTATTAAGTATTACCTTCTTCGAGTTTCTCGAATGCTTGATTCGTTTCAGTAGTCCACCATATTTGAGTACCCACTAGTGCTGGCTGGGCAGGCCAGTCAAACACCCATTCATCACGTGGCTTTTCTTCGTATGAATGAACGCTGTGGTCAAATATGTCGCGCAACGTCAAGCGCATGCAATCTGTCACTCGATTTAACCACGTCTCAACCTGCCATAAATTACTCAATTCTGAACAACTTCACTTAATTTACTATATTTAATGACGAGTTAACTTGTGAACATATAATAACCCCGTATAAATAAAAAAAACACTTCGTCTAATACATATTTAGGACTTTTGCAGCTGAGCTACATTCGAAAATTAAAACACTTCTACCCACTCCGCAATAATCATTTTCATAAATTAATAAAACAATATAAAAATTGCGTTAGTGTGGGTGATATATTTAATTAAAACAATCTAACCTTTCCAGAACAATCGCAACAAGGTGCTTTGAAAGGTACGTGTTCTTCGTTTTCTTTAGAGATCATTTCGAAAGCCTGCTTACTGCCTGGCGTGCGGAAGACCAGCTTTGCTAAATTGTCATACAACTTTGTGAGGTGACGGCAGACAGCCGGGGGGTTGTTACCATTTGATAAAATATCTGAAGAACAAAACATGATCCTTGGATAAAATGTATATTGAATTGTACAGATCAACAAGTTATAAGGCATTTTAGGCCACATTATATCATGAGTTTATAGCTTACAAATTCAGCAAAAAAGTATTAATAATTCGCTAGTCATGCTCATAATGTTGATTCGCTAATAAGACTTAAAGTGTGTAAAAAGTTTGAAATCGATGAACCAAGAGCATAGGAGGAGTTGGGCACTCTTACCTCTATCAGGTTATAGTAAAATTTATTGATATGTAAACAAAAAGCGTGTATAAAATTTTAAACACGCACTATTTAGCAATGTATCAAGTTTCCTTTATAGGTCGTTGTATTAGATCGCGACTTACAAATAAATCCATTGTGTTCATATTAAACATCGCAAACAAAATTTGAGCTTGATAGGATTAGCGAAAACTTGCAAGATTTGCATCGAGCATACACCACAAACAAAAGCTCGTAAAAAGAAAGAGGATACCCATTACTAACACAATACAGTTACTTTTTAATTGAACTTAAAACTATATTTTAGGGCGCTAATATTAGAACATTTCTAAAGCTTTAGTCCAGTTATATGGGACAACTTTAAATTACTCTTAAGAAGATCATAAGTAAGAAGGAAGTATATTATTATCCTATAGTTGACGTAAAGACGCATTGGCGCTATAAATCTCAATTCATACCAAGTAAATCTGCCGAGGACACGAAATAAAAGCGTGGGTAAGCCAGTCGCTTTGTCTCCAGGTAATTATTCAGAGCTTTTTCGCAGAGGTTCAGGTTTCCCATTAATTCCTCAAGTTTTTCTAGTAGGCCCGGTTTATTAGTAGCTTCAATTACGTTTGGAGTTTCTCCTATATCTTTTAACAGTTCCTAGGGAAAAAAATCATGAATAAAAATTAAAACAATTCTTAAACTTCATGAATTAAGATAACGTCAAGATAACCGAGTCACCTTAAAGGTTTTGTCAATAGCATCAAATCGCTTCGAGTCTTCAGGCAACTGCGATCGAATATCATCCGATCCCACAAATATGCTCTCTAAATATTGCCATTTGCGTTGCACTTCGAACCACAATGCTATAACAGCGTCCGCAGTGCCAAGTTTCTTCTGCCATTTTGATACTTCCTCCTCAAAGAATCCAACGAATTTTGATGACATCATATTTTGTACTTGGTTCTGTGTGGGTTTAATGAGAACATAATTTATTACACCGATACAAATGTGAAAATACAAGGTTGTAGTAATACCCCTGGGTATTATTAAATTACAGTTAGATATCTTATCGCTAACGTAATTCCAGTCAGCCGTTGGATGGAACTAAATACTGGAGTGAAAAGGTGGTAGTTAGTCTTATGTTAATCTACATATAAAGATACTAACTATGCCCCGCGGTTTTACCCGCGTTAAACTTCATGCATGTAAAATGAAGCCTATGTGTTATATATGTTATATTACTACAAAGTTTTATCAAAATCCGTTCGGTAGTTTTTGCATGAAAGAGTAACAAACATCCAATCATACATTCATAATCACAAACTTTCGCATTTATAATATAAGTAGGATATTGGAGATTTAGATATGTTCATCCATATATCTCTGTAAAAATAATATGAAGTTTGTGGAATATGTAGGCTAAGATAAAATTTCACCAGCATTTTATTCTATACCAGGAAAATAATTGGTTAACTCACTTGGTTATCTTCCAATGTTTCTACAAGTTCCTCGCTGGCTTTTGGAAGTTTGATTCCAGTTCTATCATGCTTAGTATAATCAAACTCCATAACTGACCAAGTGGCTTCCAATTCCCTGAGGAAGACCATTGTTATATTCATATAGTAAGTATGATATCCTACTTTTACACGCAAAACAAATTTCATTAACATACTTGAGAGTCTTCTCCATAGCAGATTCTTTAACTGATTTGTCAACAATAGTTTTGACCTCTTCCTCGTACTTGTGTAGATTCAATGCTAATAAATCGGCAAGAGTTGTGTCATCATCAATTTGGAATCTTACCTGGAATATTAATAAGTAAAGATACAAACACAGATTAGGTACAGGTGATACGATTCAACAAGTGGGTATTCTCAATAATGGGAAATCATAAATTTAATCATGCGGCGGGTCTCAAACCGGCCGCCCTCTACTAATCCCGGGTAGGAATTCTGCCTTTAGCTACGAACGATACACAGCGGCAGGTCAAATTTAGGATTCCCTCGCTACACACCTTTCCGGAGTTGGTATTATCCATCGGCCTTGTTTTCTAGACCATGTTTCTAGTAAATGACTGATATTTTTGAGATTAGAGTAACGCTTTGCATTGCAAATAAAGCTATTGTCTCTAAGCCAGTAACAGTAACACTCCAGCAAGTGTTTTCTCGAAAAAAGCTTCCGTTAAAAAAAGAGCTGAGATTGAAACAGATTACTCTAACTACCTTACTATGAATATAATAGTGATAGTTTTAGATGTACCTATAACATATTGACTTACCTCGTAATCCTAAACAATTATTATGCTAAGTGACAAATATTTACAATCTACACTAGATCTAAATAGGTGTAAAATGATCTATAAAATGTATTCTGATAATATTACTGGATGACATGAAACTTTTTGCCTGCCAGGCTTTAAATGAAATCCTTGGTCTTTAAAATCTTGCATATTATTCTTGTTAATTCTAAATGAGTTGATCTTTATTCCTTCTTGCAGCTTCGGTTTTCTATAGTCCTGTATTTGCAGATGTTCTGATCTCATTCTATTCTCGGCTTCTGCATTTCCGTAATACTCTGGAAACTCAATGTCTTCTAGTGATTTAAACTCTTTCAAAATATCTTCTAATGATGCACTTGACATCTTGTTGTATTTCAATGATGAAGTGAGATGATTTTGTGATAGTGTGTCGATAGTCATGATATGGGCGTGAGCTGCTTTCTACATTATAAAAATAAATGAAATTATCAAAATCTGAACAAACAATAAATGTAAGACCATAAGTGTAGTATAATATGTAAAATTAGTATTACCTTAGTTGCCATCATAAGCTCTAACCAATGCCTATCTTTTATAGCAGGGTTCTGCAAATCCGTGACAGCACGTAATGACGTCATTAAATTCTTTATAGTAGCTTCAATCGCAATATATGGTTCCCTGAGATAAAATATGGATTAAATCAATTGATATATTCAAATTTTGCTCTCGGCTATTTTGTACAGCCAAATAGGTATATATTAAACTGACCATGTCCTTAAATCCTTGTCGAGCTGTCGCAAGTCCTTAGTAAACCGCTTGCATTCCTGATCCATGCCATCAGCGTCAATCTTTTTCCATGGTGACTTTTTCCAGAATTCTATAGTTCCCATTACTAGATAGTAGTAATCCCAAAGTGTCTGTTTTAAAACAAGAACAAAAATAAATAAATCTAATTCTACTAAAAACGAGCGGTATTAAAACCTCTTAGTAGCATATTGGTGGACTGTGGGAGTAAAGTGCTTAAATAGCACATATGATCTGTATCTGACGCTATCGCCCCTCCTAGGCCACAAACTCGAGGCTTACTTATTTAATAACAAATCTAGAATCCTTATTTTTCTACACCACAAGGACGTTCTCGACAGATATATTTTTGCAGCTTTTAAGTTAATAGATAATTTATACCTTGACCAATTTCAATTCACGTCTACACTGTTTTAAGTTCTTCTCGTCAGGTGGTTGTATATCAAACAAAGCGCACGAGGTCTTAAGGCTCTCAAGCAGTTCCTCGAAGTTTAACAACTCATGGTGCACTTTATCGATTGCTCTGTACGGTTCCTTACAAGACTCTAGGAACATCTGTGTTGGAGAGCAAAACAATTATTTTAGTAGAAATTATTTTGAGATTAGATAAATTTGCTTTGCATTGCGAATAATGCTATAAAATTAAAATTTAATTATTTTGAGTATTTTACAAACTTGCAGCATTTCTCTACTAATTTGCGTCTACAATGTCGACAGTACAAACTTACTTCTTTAATCTTGAACTGTTCCCTATACATAGTTAAGCGCAGGTTGATAAGTGCGACACGTTTGGCGATGAGCGCCGCTTGAGCTGCTTGCAGTGGCGCTACGTTATTCTTCATAACTGTAGCCAATTTAACAAGGTTGCGCCATTTCTCAGGAAGGACGTCCAGCTATATAAATTATTGCATATAAGAGAGAGCAAACATGATTATAAGCAATCACGAGACAGATCGCATTAGAAAATCAACTTTTTCCTATTACTTATAAAGACAGAACAGCTTGAGAAATGGTCTACTTAGAAAGTTAAATGCCGTTTGTCAAGTCAACATTAACGACACTGTTCAGTGTTTTCAATAATTTAAAAACTATGCAAGACGGAGAGAATTAATATTTTTAGCAAACAAGTTGAGTAAGCGGTCTGCCTATGAATATTTTTCCCAGGACCTTACCAATGTGTGTACAGAATACTGGTGATCCACCTCATCCTATCAAATCCGTAAGCATAAAACATACAAAATAATTGAAAACAGTATTCATTAGGTATATTATTATGTTCACATCTTACTTACTCAATTTTACTCCATAAAATTTCCAACAAACCTGCTCATAAGTCTCTTCGGGGAAATCAACACCGTACTCCTTGAGCACATACATAATGTCTCTAAGCGGTTCAAACATCTGGTCAGTACCCGCGTCCATTTTAGCACGGACCTCGTTTAGTACGCTCATCACCTTCAAGAGACCATCATAGTCATCTTCACCTAGATCCACTGACAACTCCTTTGTTGCGTATTTTATGAACTCCTCAAGGTCATTTAGGCTAAAAAATGCAACTAAAATGTTGATTTATTCAGAAATAAAAATTAATTCTTGGGAAATAATTTGACTAAATCATTGGAGGTAAAAAATCTTATATCACAGCGCAGAGTTATGACTCTGCGCTGTGATATATTTTTAATGTAACAGCATGCAAAGTGTATTACTAATTGGTATTACAAAACTTTTTCATACCAGAGCGTTAAATTATTAATCCATAAACTTTACACATTATATTTGAATCTAGTATACTACTAATTGGCTGGACTTTTAATTAACAACGATAAATAGTTTTTTATTTTATTAAAATTAACAGAACGCTCGGAGGCTCCGTGGTTGTAGAGTTTCGTATAATTTTGGTGTTACTTAGTGCTGTAAGTCTTAAAGGATGCTTTATACGAAAACAATGGGGAGTAATAAAAGCTGTTATAAATCTTCAAGGATAGCATGCAAAGTGTATTACTAATTGGTATCACAAAACTTTTTCATACCAGAGCGGTTAAATTATTAATCCATAAACTTTACACATTATATTTGAATCTAGTATACTACTAATTGGCTGGACTTTTAATTAAGAACGATAAATAGTTTTTTATTTTATTATAATTAACAGAACGCTCGGAGGCTCCGTGGTTGTGGGGTTTCGTATAATTTTGGTGTTACTTAGTGCTGTAAAAGTCTTGAAGGATGCTTTATATGAAAACAATGGGGAGTAATAAAAGCTGTTATAAATTTTCAAGGATAGCCGACCATTTACAATGCTCAAAAATGCTGATTTTCTACGCGGTGTAGCATTTTGTCACGTATTAAGTCATCTCGTGGGGTGATCAAATATCGTTCAGTTGGCAAAACAAAATCAAATCCTTTTAAATGAGTTGAGAAAAAAATATATCGGTGAAAACAACCTTTCAGCAATCCAGGCACGCATTATTCGAAGGACTTTCGCATAAGAAAAGTTCCAAGGATAACCAAAAAAACCCAACCCAAATTGAGACACAAACCTCTTATGAACATGATTTTTCAAATCTTCCTTGTAAAGATTGCTCCACTTGCATATAATATTCATTATTGCCTGGTTGAGACGCTTCAGGTCTAACTTCAGCCATCCCTGACAGAGATACTCTGAAGGTAATGCTGCTACTTCATCATACATTTTGTTATATTTGTCAATCTGTAAGCAGATTTTAAGCAGATCTTATGAGAGCGATTTGTTTTGCATGTTAGTCGCATATCATCAGATTAAAATTTACTTTTAAATAATTTCGTAAAAGATCTGATAATTGACGACATATGACAATTAATAAAAACGTCACCAGTCTCACGTTTACTGTAATGATTACAAAAGTGGCATTCTTAACTAGGACCGTCTTTAAGAGACGTGGTCAATAAAAGATAATATTGTGCACATTGCACGAAATTACCTCCGCCTTGTATTGATCAAGAGTCGGCTTAGCTTCTGGGGGATCAGCACCATTCTCAAACCTGTATTTATCGAAATCCTCAGGTGGAATGTGACGGCCATACTTCAAAAACGCCGCCAACACTTCCTGCCTGTCTTCCATCCATAGCGGGGTGTACTTTTCATATTTCTATAAACATTGGACAGACTCTTTTAGACAATGTAACCACAACCTCACGCTTCAATAACATCTATGTGTCGCGGAGTTCCGTGGTAATTTTATAAAATTTATGACACTGCTTCTCAAGAGACAAGTCATAGACGTGGCCTTGGGGGAAAATATATTGTTTGAGTCTAGAGTAAAGATTGAAAATCTAATTGCATAGGTCATTAAGTTCAATAAATGTAGGGAAAACAAGACACCATGAATATTGCTATGCAACAGAAGGAATGAAATGTTGTTTAGTTTCAACCAATAATTCGTTATTGGTTGAATGGCTAGATAAGGTAATGCAACTAAGCGGTATTTATTTGTCGATTAGAAATTAAAATCTGTGCTCGTTTACTTTTAACTCCATTATGGCTTGCAATGTTTGCTGCCTGGCAGTGTCAGGGAGATCTGTATCATGGTGGTCTCAGGAAGAATGATAATAAAAATTTTACTCACTGATGCGTAATTTATTATGTCTTTGATAGCATTTTCAACTCTCTTCAGAATATCGTGGTATAAGTCAATCATAGCGTCTTGATCTACCAAATCATCTAGAAAAATTAAAACTGTTCGTTAGTCTGTTCTTACTACTATCAGTAATTTTTAGATTTCCGTACCCGAAGGATGTAGACGGTTCCTTATTTCTACGACTCTGTCCATCCGTCTGTCTGTCTGCCAGTCGGCTGTATCCTTTAAACTGCGTTAGGAAAATGTAATTTTCACAAAATGAGTATTTCTATAGCCGCTATAACAACAATATATTTATTTTATACCTTGTTTTTATCGCTATAGATAATAAAAATAATACAAAGTTAAATGTATTAAATTTCTAGCTGTGCCCCGCGGTTTTACCCGCGTTAAACTTTGTAAATTATCACAGCTCCGCCTCCGTAGGTGATACCGTGATAATTTGTAGCCTATATGTTGACCCGACCTTTTAGTAAAATTCATGCAAAATTGGAAGTAAATCTATGCAGTACTTTTTGAGTTTAACCCGGACATACATACAGACAAACAGATAAACTGACAAAAATTCTAAAAACTATATTTTTGGCTTCGATTCAAGTACCTTTTAAAAAAAATATTCAATGTACAGTTTTGACGTTCCTACGATTTTATGGTAAGAAACCCTTCACTCCAACTAGGTTTAATCGGGTATAAGTTAAAGAAACATTGTCGTGTTTTTGCAAGGATTCGTTTTAGGGTTAATTCGTTTTATTTTATTGAACTGAATTACTGAACGATATTAAACTATCAAGACCCGAAAAAGTCTACTTAATATATTTATATTTTGTCTTTTATAGTAATATAACAACAAAGATATTGAAAAAATAAGTAATGTTGCACCTTCGTATGACGCTATGGGTACTATCGGATCTATTCTAGGGAACAGCGTCGTTTGTAAGAACATATCTTTCATCATATCCTGTAAAGTGCCATACAATCCATCTTCGTCCTCCAACTCCAGAGATGGGGAGAAGTATATATCTGAAAGTAATACAATTATAAATTACTGAAGATATAATAATAACTTAGCAGCAAGGCATGGCATGTGAAGTCATAAAATTGAATTGGAATTTATATAAGGTATCGTACAGCAATAAGGTAAATATTAAGCAATATGGATATATTTGGTCTTCTTAATTGTTCAACAATTTATGTACTTTTAAGCACTAAAAAATGTGCATTATCTTTGCAAATCCTTTTAATAGGTACATAGTTAGTATAATTATATAGCTTAGCATCGCCGGAGTCGTATCTATGTAGATAATAATCTTAGACCAACCTGGATCTCTAAGCTCAGCAATAACTTCCATAAATGCCATTCCCGGGCCTTTTTCTAAATTAGTCTGCAATTCGAACAGGTCCAAACTCGTTTGTACTGCTTTCATTACTTGACCAGAAACCTATTAGGAGTAACACACTTTAAATTTTGCAGTTTTTCGTAGTTAGTTAACAATGACCTTAATAAATTCACTTAGTTGATGAAATCAGTTCAGTCTCGCTTCTTTTTGATTGTAGGATTTTTTAAGATTTCATGCAATGATTGAGTATTATGAAGACATCAGAAAGGATCTGTTAATGATCTTAAATAAATATCTTGGGACAATTAACACACTGTCACCTGATTCCAAACTAGGCTTAGCCTGTACTATGGCAACCAGACAATACACACCACACAAACTGATAAACATACTTATGTCTACATTTTAGATACATACATATTATAGATTTAAATCAGAACTCGGAGGCCCTAATAGTACTTTAGATCTTTAGCAGCAGAACCACTTTATGAAGTCATTACTACCCAGTTCCGAATGCTATTGTGTGTTTGATTAAGTAAAGTAAAGTAAAAGTAAAATACTCTTTATTGTACACCATAACTTAAAATTAAAAAAAGAGCATACATAAATTAAGTACAAAGGGCGGTCTTATCGCTACTGCGATTTCTTCCAGACAACCAATTATGGAGTGGATAGATTAAGGAAAGGGAAAACAGGGTAGGTAGGTGTAACAATAGGTCAACTTAATGTAAACATAAACTTATACAAATTAATAACAAAAAGTAAAAAAATAAATTCATAGAATAATTTTAAAAAAGTCTATAAAAACCAAAGGCGACAGCGGTAAATAAATATGCTTATACAGTAGTCTAGGCAGATAGATAATGTTTTTTAACATTATTTTTTAAAATATTTAACGATTGCGCTTTTCTTATTGTTAAGGGCAGTGCGTTCCACAGGCGCACAGCCTGCACTGTAAATGATTTGCCGTAATAATCGGTGGAATGATTAAGTATGTGTTCTTGTTCAATCTAAATGAAAATGATATATTATACATAAAATTGGTGTTTAAACTAATTTAAATTAAGGCATACGATAATAGTTCCTGCTATACTTTGAAGTACGTTGACAAGGGATCTGAAGTTCATTGGGAAATCCATTTACATTCAATATCTTTTCAAATAAATTGGGATGTTTGTAGAAACGTATTCTTTTCCAATTAGCTCTAAAGTGAATCACGAATAATAAGACAATCCAAACAATTTGATACGAAATCAATAATTAATGTAGACTTACAAGTGAATCAACGTATTTGACATACTCAGGCCACCGTTCCGCTCGGAAGGCCTCTTCTTCGAGTTCCATCCTCTCTGTCTCTATATCTGCTAGTTCTTCAGGGTCTGTTATGACTTCTTCCTCCTCTGCGGGAGAATCTACCTCTTCTCCTTGTTAAATAAAATACAATACCTTGAGTCAATACTTATTTTTTTAGATTATGAAGTATTATAGTAGAGGTGTACAGATACACATCTACTATAGAAAATATTTACAATATAAATAGGCCCGTATTTAGAAGTAATATTAACATGTTCCTTATTGAACAATAAATTACATTAAGCCCTATTGCGGGTTATACTATATTATGCCGAATATTTAACACTACCACGGATGCACATCACAATATTTTATAAGAAGTTATATGCAAAATGTATGCCAGCTGTAGGTATTACATAAGATTATTGCGTAGATGGTAAAAGAGTTGCTTATCATATCTCCATTGTACCTGTCCACATACGTGTATATTTTCTTTATAAAGACAATGCTTGCACACTTGATATTAGTCATTGTGTCGCGGAGTACTTTACAAACATAAAATTCACGGACATAAAGTATATACATATATTATCATCACTTTCTTACCTGCTTCTCTCCGCTCCTGCCGTTCAGCTTTCTCCGTTGCTTTAATTTCCCTCTTGAGCCTCCGAGCTTCTCGTCTCGCGAACTTTATCTGATCAGCTTCTTCCTTCAATCTTTCTCTCTCCAACTTAGCCAATCGTTTCTCCTCCCGCCGTTGCTCTATCTCATGGAGTTTCGCTGCTCGTGCCGCTTTTTCATCGTCGTCTAAAGTCGCTTCATCTACTTCTTCAAGGACTTCTTCTTCTTCTTCACCCTAAATTTCAAACAATGTTATGTTTCCTCATATGAGATGCATGTTAAGAAAAAACATATATTGTGGACGTCAAGAATGATTTTGCGTTTAGCTAAAATCGGATTCGGCGCCATGCTAATTTACTGTGTTTTGTTATGTGTATTGGAAACCGGTGCCTCAAAAGATATTTGATTTGATTGTTTGCATCATGTATACTTTCTATGTGCTTACCATCAGGAAAAAATCAAGTTAATAAAACAAACGTAAACCTTAGTTCAAAATACAAACCTCTTCTACATCCTTTATGTTGAAGAAAAGTTTATAATTGTCTTTCAATATATTTTGAAATTCTTCATGGCTTGCCAAGATTTTAGAACGCCTGTAATATAGGACATTAATATATAATAGTTAATGACAGTATATACCGAAGACTATTCCGTTGTTTCTTCTTAGAAACTTTACGGTTGGCTAGTTATGCAGCAATATATTACCCAAGAAGGATATGTCTGCTAGACACGCTTCTAGCTGATCCAAGCATTAAGGCTTGTGTTTAGGGTCATATATAAGATCATTATGTATCCTTTAATGGAATCTACCTTTTAAGAAATTTCTTGTGTCTGTCAGGAACATTGAGTAGCTGCATTTTATCATCGTTTTCTTTGCGGTTGTGCAACGGAATATCACCCCAGGTTGCAATGTTGGCCAAGCCTCGCTTCACGTTGTTCTGAGCAGTAAGCACTCTTTCTTGCAGTGTATTAATGGCTGTGTATACTTCCGCCATCCAGTCCGCAACTGCATTAAAATGTTAATTTTTGTTGAGCTCCGAACAAAGTGACATTAGATGTAGAACAAGTGGCCCAAAAAAATGGTGAGTAGTTAAATTTTCTTGCAGCATTTTATCCTAACTTACCAATGATGAATCATAAAATAAAGTGATAAACATTAGTAAATCTGATGAAGACTTACAATCATCATTCCAGGTGAGTTCCTCCACGCCACGTCCAAGTAAATTATCGATGGCAGAAATCTCCTTTTCAATAAGAGCCACTTCAGTGTCATGACTGCCTTCACGGATGGCATTGTACCAGGACAAGGCACGGTTTAACCGGTTCATATCGTACTGTCAACATTATGGCTTATTAAATTAAAATCTTTGATTCAGTCTTTGAACCGAAGTCCTTGAATTTGAACGGAAAATATTCCGGAGAAAAGTGTCTAATAGCGACGTACCTGTAACTTTTCATTCCTGTCGTATAAATCCAATCCATCTTGAGGAATACCTTGTTTGTCCAAATACTTCATGTAGCGAATTTCACGCAACAGCATGGTCAGCTGCAAATATTTGTAAACGCTTTATGGAGTATGCTCATGTACATGATATTTTGAGCCAATATTAGCCAAAGATAAAAAAGAAAGAAGGCTTAAGCTATCAGATAGACGGATTATTTTCAGAAGATTCTTGATGAGGTGCAAAATACACAATTTATATTATGTAGGCGCTTATGAATATGTTTAACTTCATTTAGTGGTCGAACCCTCCTGATAATTTAATGAGTTAGCCTAATAGGAAATCATCAATTTCAAAGATACACGAAAGTCCGATATAACACTGTACTTACGATCAGTAAAACATGAGGCTTGAAGCTTTTAGGTGATAAAATAAAAGCTATATATCCCCCAACATATTCGTTATCTAGTTAGCAATGTGCTTTGATCTTGGAAATTTGAAAAAAAATTACCTCTGGACTGAAGTTATTCCTGACAAAAGGTGGATCCCTGTAAATCAGGTTTTTGACGAGGTGTGTCTTGCATATAGCAGGGACTGTGGTACACCATGCTTTGAATTGCTTTTCTTCCACAACATTCAGGTAGCCCAGCATTTCATTAGCCTTCTGCTTCATATACGTCGCATATTCAGACTCAATGATGCTGATGAAAGATAGTAGATTGAGTATTTAAGTTTTTTCATTACCTACTTCCCTTTCTACCATGGTAGGCTTACTCAGACATTCGACTAACGATTTAAAACCCTTTCGTTTGTAATGTTTGCCAAACTTCTTATTAAAATATCATTTAAAAGTAAGGCGACTCAATTGGGAATTAAATTTGCTGCTTTAAAGTGCTATTAGATGGTGGTAAAGGGGTTGATCAATAACCACTCATGGTATCTGATAAAAAATTTGGAAGGATATGCCATAATCGCCACTTTGGCAGACGGGTACATAGAAATTAAATATTTTCGTATAAACTTACGGATCTTCGAACATGATAAAATCTTCCATGGGTGCCTGAATTCTTCTGCGCAACTTGTGAAGCCACCAAATGACACCGGCTACGGGTGGGAGATACGGATCTACCATTGGCCTTTCCGTCCCTTTCATTTTCTGCCAACATTCATTTTGCAACTATATGTGTGGTTGTAGTATGATATCAAAAATATAACGGAGACTTTACCCATTGGCGTGAACCATCAGGTGTCTCTTGCGATGGGGTTTATTATTATTATTATTAAACTCTTTATTGTACACCAAAAAATTTATCAATACAAGAACAATACACATAAGAGAGAGCAGTACAAATGGCGGTCTTATCACTAAAATGTGATCTCTTCCAGACAACCTACTTAGGAAATAGGAGAAAGGATAAAGTTACGGGTAGTTTATCACATATAATTATTAAGATATGTTAGTGATAATCGGATTACTGCTACCCTTGAAGCATTGGTATATAACTTACACTAGTAGCATGAGTGTAGGGCTACTGTTTCACTGGCTACGCTGCGTTGCTGCGGTGGAGCCAAGATTGTCAGATTTTTCCCAAGAGGCAAGAGAGAAATAGGGTTTTCATCGGAGAGGCAAAACACAGGATTATTTCACTACACTCCAGAATTCAGACATCTTTTAATTTTTTTATCCTACCGTCTCCGTATAAAAATGGACAGTACGGAAACTATCTACAAACGATCGAAACGGCACACTCACACAAACATGCGCATCAACAAAACCCCTAAGCGGTTATCGAGGTGCTGGCAGTAGTGAGCACAGAGTACTATGTATATATATGAAAGTAGTGAGCGCCGCGTCAAAACGGGAGCTTTATTGTAACTGATTTATAAAACAAATATGCCAAAATAATAATAGGTATCTAAAACATTAAAAGTTACAACCCTACAGCTTCAATAGACCGTAGGTAATTATTTCATCAACTAGGCTTAGTTACCTTACTGTCCAAATTTATACTGTGGCACCGTGCAGTGAAAACGTGGCAGCTACTGTGAAACACTGCCAAAAAACTCAGTAGGTATCCTTTTTTAAAATAGTATTTACTTATACACATTGTTTGTGTGTTGACTTAGAACAACTCAATCCCAAGTATTCCCAAGCAATTTCGTCCCGATTTTCATTACTTTACACCGTACGATCTTGATGAAAAAACATTCAATTTAGGCCATGATCGAAATTAAGACAAATTTTCACCATTCAAATAATATATTTATCAATATGATATTATATGCAAACACGTTACTCACGGCCATCTCTTCATCGAATATTTCCTTCACGTCATCCAAGTTACTATGCATGAAGTCAAGCAACCTGGGCAGTTTTGGCTTTAACTCGTTCTTTATTATCGGACGATGGAACAGATCTCCTATTATTTGGAAGAACTGCAAACATACAATACAAATTTATAATTTTTGTCCGACAAGTACATGCGCCATATAAGTATCATAAGTCCTCTGTCCCCGTCCTATCTGAGAGAGTGGTTTTCTTTTAAATATCCAAGTGATGCTCTGTGTAGATCTCATTTAAAATCCGTCCTAAAAACTTCCCATCCATAAAACAGATTTTTATTCCTATTCCTTTACTGTTCAGGCAGTTCGATTTTGGAACTCTCTTCCGCCAAATATACAAAACTGCAAAACTATTCACACCTTCCAAAGACTAGTGAAAAATCACTATATTTCAATTTCATCCTCATAGAATTTATTATTAGTATTTAGTTTATTGTTAAGTCTAAATTGGATATAATGTTGATATATATTTAAGTATATATGCAATGATTAGTATGTAAGTGTATTATAGACCTACACACATTATTACAGCTGTTTAAAATTTCTCCTGTCGCGGGTCTGTTGGAAGAAATTTCTTGCGAAATAAGCAGCACCTTTGTACTATACATTTCGTCGTCTTTCGTCTATTTATTACATGTTTTGTGTGTACAAGAATAAATAAATAAAGTTAAGATTAAGGGAATCATATGTCATTAAAAAAATATAAGAAAATTTGAAAATAAAAAGTTATATTGCAACTATCACACCTGTTCCTGCTCCACATAAATAACAGTTCAGAAAAGTCTGTTATAAAATAAAATTATTCTATTTATTATAGCCTGTTTACTGTTACTAGCGCATAATGAATAAAGCCTTGTCGGGGCTGAATACACATCATCTTGATGAAATAGTCACTTGCCTTATAAAAGTGTTCCAAATTGTGGCACTCGCCTAACCCCTGTGTAAATAGCGAGGCCAGGCGTCGGTCTACGTCTTCCAGTACCCCCATATGCTGTGCGTAGTCTTCAAGAAATGAGTTATCCTCGGGATCCGCTGGATCGTACGATATGTTGCCGAGGTGTTGGTACTTCAATGTGTATTCTTCCAAAACCTACAAATAAGTTTCTTAGGACACACAAAAACATACTACACGATCTTTACTTCTTTTAACTTTTATCCTAAAATGATGTAGTATTAACTTATAAGAGATGTAGGTATAATAATGTTACATTTAACTTAAACAAACGGCTCTTGTATATCGAATCGAAGAGATGCAACAATGTTATATTTAACTAATACAAAAGAATTAAACGCACCACTGTGTATCTTATCGGAGAGACATCATAACTTTATATTTAAAAAAGAAGGAGGAATTGACAAAATAAATATTAATATTGTATAATATTTATTTTGTCAATTCCACTAATTAAGTATCAGTATAATGACGCCGGGAAGCAATTTGCACCGCCCTTCCGCCCGCAATAAAAGACAATCAGCGATGCTAAATATTAATTTTATACTTTGATTTACAAGCGATTTCTGTTAAACGCCTTATTCAATTCCCTATTTTATGTTTAACTAATACAAAAGACTTCAACGCCTTGCGAATCGCTTTTGAGAGGTGTAATAATGTTACATTTAACTAATAAGAACGGCTTCAACCAATTGTATGTTGAACGCTGTAGTGGAGGCAGATTAATTTCAAATGTAGAATTAGCTAGCAGCTATAAATAGCATCTAATATGATAAGAAAGCTTAGAAACTGGTACCTATTAATATGAATTCACCAAAACAATAAATTATAGGTGAAATTATATATTATACTTTCCAACACATAAATCAGCTATCGGTATAATTTTGCAATGACTGTTTGGCCTTGTAAGTAGTGTCAAATTAGATATTATGGTCACATTAATAACACAATTTGTGAAAACGATAGTTGAAGATATTTGTTTAACAATATTATACTCAAGGCAAATATAAAATTCAAAACGTTGTATTACTAAATCGTGCTTATTTTCACAATAACCGTTAGTTGCATTTATCTTACCTTCATACACTCTGTGCTAAGTATCTTCCCTCTAAGGCCACTGAACTCGACTTTTTCTAACTTCAATATCTCGACAGTGGCCTCTAGGATTTCCTCAATCATTTTGAGGCGCTTCATGTATACGTTGAACCGCATAAATACGCGGTCGAAGTCAAATGACCATCGCACAGGCATCACGCCCGCGGGGAAGAACGTTTGCACTTTGTCTCGGTTCATCTCATACGTCTCCCTGGAAATGATGTACAACTATTATTTTTTAAGGAGCTATTTGCAATAAAAATACGAATAAAAATCGGTCATGACCTTTTAATAATATTATAATAATAATGTCCTCCCGACCGAATTCCGGCCACGGTAGCCAATCTCAATGGAGGCCAATTGCGCAAGACATATAATAGTGCACAAGTGTGTGCGCAAACAAAGGGTCACTTTCTATTCCATCACTCTCATGACCTTTTATCATCATCATTACAGCTTAAATAAGTCCACTGCTGGACAAGCCTCCCTCAAGAATCATCTTGAGGGGATATGCCATAATCGCCACGCTTGGCAGGCGGGTTGGCGATCGCAGTATGATGGTCGTAGTACTCAGAAGGAAGCTGCTTCCCGTCCTCTGGTAGATATTCCCTCGGGTCGACTTCTACGCCCCCCACGGGATGAGATGGGGTGATGATATTCTGATTCTGATATTTGTCGCCGTCACCACACAGCAGCCTTTGACCTTTTATACCGTACCTAAATAGCAATAATTGTATTTATGTCGACCACTTCTCAGATTTGGTGGATGTCAACGTTCAGGCGTTCTGAGATAAAATGTATTATATAGATAATAGACCAGGGTAGAAGCGTTTAAAAATAATAAAAAGTGAAAAAAAATAATAGTAGGATGAAACCCATTAGAAAAGGAGGGGAATATTATAAAAATTAAAGGAAAAATAATTTACGGGCGATCTGAGGTCGGGAAGGGGATGGGGGTGAGCTTTTAAGGGTAAAAAACGGTTATTCTCGATTTCCGGCAAAACTAAATGTCCCATCGAAAAAAGTAAAATGGTAAAGTTGTAGGTGATAAAAAGATCTAAAACTTTTGTATTTACACTTTTTTCACATAACCTAAAATTTATGCGAAAACTTCAAAAAACCAAGTTATTGGTTTTTTATTTTTATCTTTTACATAATTTTTTCTTTTTTAACGAAATTTGGTGAAAACTTACCTTTTTATGTCCCAAATACGCTGTAATTTATTTGATTAAAAATATTTATTTTTTCACCTTATTTTGAATTAATATCGAAAAAACACCCTAATTTTCAATCGAAAAGTCACCCGTCAAAATATCAGCTTTTTTCAAAAAGTTGGTATGTTTTCTGTTCGTTGAAATCTCTACTTTCCGATGGTGAAAAAAAATATATATGTTACTATAGTAAATTTTCTCAAAAAATGCAAAAAATCCAAAATAACTCGAAATCGTTTTTTTTTTATTTATTATGAAAAAATCATCTAAAAATTTGATTGCTGCAATTTGTTTCAATTAAAAAGTTGATTTATTTAATGCTATATAAATGTAAATCGTACAATTAAATGTAGATACTTTATTCTGATGACGTTATTCATTACAATATTTTTAAACAACAAAATATTAAAGAAATAAATGTCAAAATGTATCAAAAATATATTATAAATATATTAAATATCTATTTTAAATGTATAAATATATAAAAATATGTATAGTAAATACATTTTTAATAACTAACTTTTGGCTGATTTTCATATATATTTCATATATTTTGAATATATCTGAAATATATTTGAAATGTATAAAATATATTTGAAAATCGGCCAAACGTTTGTTATTAAATATATTTACGATATATATTTTATATATTTTTTATAGATTTTTAATATATTTTTATGTATTTTGAAATATATTTTTTTTTATGGGATTAACTAAATTTGTTTGTGCAAAATTAAGGAGGTTATTATTAGTATGTATGTAGTAAGACCCAGACCCGCCTAGCCCCTTCCCCACTTCTCCATGAAATACCTTTTGATGGCTACTATTTTTCGTAGGTCACTCAGGTATATAATTTATCTTAAAATATAAATAGAATCTACGCATATAATTTAAAGAAGATTCGACAACTTTCTCCAAATATTGTAGATGTCTTATTAAATATTAATTTTATTAACTTATTTGTTTGTTAATTATAGTACTATATTTTTTTTTATCAATGTTACATGTAATCTAATGTTTTTTGAGTAATTAAAGTGTTAATTTGAATAAATAGCTCAAAATTTTTATAGTATTTAAAAAAAGAATTCGTTTTTTTTTTGCATTTTCTGAGAAGATTTACTATAGGTACATATATAGTTTTTTTCACCATCGGAAAGTAGAGATTTCAACGAACAGAAAACATACCAACTTTTTGAAAAAACTTGATATTTTGACGGGTGACTTTTCGATTGAAAATTAGGGTGTTTTTTCGATATTAATTCAAAATAAGGTGAAAAAATAAATATTTTTAATCATTTAAATTACAGCGTATTTGGGACATAAAAAGGTAAGTTTTCACCAAATTTCGTTAAAAAAGAAAAATTTATGTAAAAGATAAAAATAAAAAACCAAAAACTTGGTTTTTTGAAGTTTTCGCATAAATTTTAGGTTATGTGAAAAAAGTGTAAATCTAAAAGTTTTAGATCTTTTTATTACCTACAACTTTGCCATTTGACTTTTTTCGATGGGACTTTTAGTTTTACCGGAAATCGAGAAAAACCGTTTTTTACCCTTAAAAACTCACCCCCATCCCCTTCCCGACCTCAGATCGCCCGTAAATTATTTTTCCTTTCATTTTTATAATATTCCCCTCCTTTTCTAATGGGTTTCATCCTACTATTATTTTTTTTTGTTTTTAAAATTATCGACCCTGGTCTATAATTATTATCATAGGCATACGTTAGTCCCAAATGGCATAAAATATATTTTACTAAAATGTAATTGTTGATCAAATCATTCCGTTGACAATGATAAATATATGCCACGGCGTAAACGTGCGGCGGAGTTTGGAGTTGAAATTTTAGTACCGCGAAAAAAATTCGTACCGATTAGATTGGGTGACGCTAGCCTGGAACTAGGAATGCCAGCTGAAAACCAACCATACCATGATCTATACTATCTAGCTAATTGACCTTATCCACAGAGCGTGCAAAAACCTCTTCCTTTATGATATGCTAAAATTTATGCTCAAAGTATGAGTATAAATCAGTTGTCTTGTCTGTTTATACCAACGGCTAATTTGATGGAAATAATGAAAAAAAATTGTAAAATGTATTTTCTACACTTACGATTCAAATAGCTAATAATCAGCTGTCTTAGTTCAGAAAATGAATTTTGTCATACAATGCGAGGCAATTGTTAGGTTGCTAGTCTCAGTGCAGCTTTGGGTAGCCTGCAATGCATATTTTTAATATTTATTCTTAGGCTTGCGCGGGGTGCCATTTTGCATTTTATTACTTAACTTAACTTACATACGCGGGACCTGTCCCGCGTATGTAAGTAGATAGTATCTGGCTCTTGCCCAAGAAGCGAGCTTTGATGACAAGAACTAAGAGTTTGCTAGTAAATAATTATCCATATTTAGATTGTTTGACGAAGTTAGCCAATCAATCTAAATATGGATAATTGTTTACTAACAAACTCTGCACAAAAAATGTGATATAGTGTTGTTGGCTCTCGTTTAAAAACACCTAAATAGAGTCGATAATTATTTCTTTAAACAGATTTCTGATAAATGGACTTATTTTATACGCCACAAAATATGTATATACATCATCATATTATTATCATAAAGCAGTTAAGAAAAATTTCCAAAAAGAATAAACATACATTTTAGCATATCATAAAAGAACTTTTTGTAGGTAATTGTTTTTTTTTTATTTTTGAAGAAATTTTTGCACGCTCTGTGGAATAGGTGGCTATGGCTGGTTTTCAGTTGACATTCCTGGTTATTACTTACAAGCGGGTATAAATATCATAAACAAAATATGTTAATGTAAAGTGAAACGTTGTGCTTTCTAAATACAACTAATACTAGGCTAAAATTACAATGTTAAGATCAGAACAATCTAAGTATCTTTTATTTTATGTAAATAATAAAACTTACACAAAATGATTCAATAAGCCAATAGCCTTCCTGAGCTTCATGAGTTGTTCATCGGGTTCCCCTTGGAATATTGAAGGAGGATCGATAGACGACGTGCACTGTTGAATCACTAGGTTGCATACTTCACGAAGAAGAGCTACAAAAACAACACCATAGAAATTACGCTAAAGTTATTTGGCTATTGCACAGGGCCACTGGAATCCTCACTATGTCGATGACATATCCACTAACTGGAACGAGCGTATCGTTTCCATTTCATTATACCAACGGCTAAATAGAGAAGTTTGCTACAAGACATCGTGTTTCCAAACTCTTAGTACTTTAAATGAAAAAAATAAGTAAACCGTATTTTCGACACTTACGAATCAATTTTTCAACGTTGCAGAAGTATCTGGAGTTTCCCCACAAGAGACCAATGCAATGAAACATTGGTCTAATGAGAGCTTTGGCGTCCGCAAAGTCAGTACCCTCAAAGTTTTCAAAGTGGGGTATTAAAGGCTTCTGATACACGAAGATGTCACGACATTCAACGATCGCTGAAAGTAAAAACTAAGTTATTACTGGAAACTCATGCGTTCCTTATATTATTCCTATACATATATGTACTATTCTATTTGCACCTTAAAGTTATGAAGAAAAGCAAGGTATAGTATTTTACTGCTCGAAGAGCAGACTGTGAAAGTACTAGGACTAGTCGCCAAATAACTAAGAGAGCGTAAAATTGCTACAGCTCATCGCAAGGAGTATGGTTCAGCAACGTTGTAGGGGTCTACGATACGACAGCTACCAAATGAGAGGAGCATGCGCTTGTTTGGCTACAATTTTGAAAAGTAGTACATATTCGTACCCATATCCTATGTCACGTTAACACGTTAGAAGACTCGAAGTAGAAAAAATCAATCCTTTTTATACTATCTTACCTCAGCTTCTTATCTACATTTCTATCGCACACTCGAATTTGCTATAAATACACCTGGTCGCAGCCTACCATTATTATATTATGAGTCTTAAAGACTGGTTGGTGATAAAAGTCAGTTGATGAAGCTAAGATACACTCTGATGTAGGTATAGATTAGGGAGGTGTGAGAAAAAGTGCTATCCGCTTGGCGTGTGAACCAACGTGATCGGGTTACTCGTATCTAGTTATACGAGTAACCCGATCACGTTGGTTACCTAAGTATCACACGAATGGGCAGTAGTTGTATTACGAACAAAGAGTATGATCTTGAAATATTTGAAATGCACGCAGATGTAAGTATGGTATAATGCTGCACCAAATTGACTTGCGGATCTCACAGATACGTCATTCCCCATTCCGTAAGGTATCATCTGGTATTAGAGCAGTTCGTATTACCAGCTACGACGTTGGTGAGCATAGTCTTGAAGCAGCTGAGATAAACGCTGTGGGTATCCTCTAGATAGTGTGCCATCCGTTTAACTCGTGGGTCTCGCAGTTGTGAATATATTCCTTCGAGGTTACGCAAACGTCGGTCATAGAATTCTATGTCAGCTGCTGGTAAGGGAAATTTGGTTCTTTTGAAGGCTGAAAATACAATAAATGATTAAAGTAAAATAACTCTTTATCGTACACCAAGTAAAATCTATATATATATAAAAATCAATGCAACTTTTCGTTGTAATGTTATAACTCGACAACGCCTTTACCGATTTGGCTAATTTTGGTCTTGAATTATTTGTGGAAGTCCAGGGAAGGTTTGTACGTAGAGAAAATTTTAAAATAGTCTTGAAAAAGTGTAAAATCAACATCTTTTGGCAATTTAAAATATTTTTTGTTTGAATAAATGAACTTAATAATCATTTTTTTATTACTATGCCTTATACCTACGTAGCGAAGCACGTACCGGGCCGCTAGTAAAATATAAGAAACAAGGATGCTTTACAAAATAGTTCAATTGCCTTATCACTAAATGTAGATTCCAGTTTCACTTCCAGACAACCTAGGCAGAGATTTTAGTATGGAATAAAAGTGTTAGGGTAGTTGTCAGTGTGCACAAGGATGAAATGATACGCACTGGTACCATGACTAAAACAGTGAACCTAATACACTACAAACTTATATTTCATAGTTAACAACTATTGCAATATTCTGATACACTGTATGACTGCCACGTTGATCTAGCCGTAGCAGCCTCTACAGCAGATAATTAGGTGCTGGTTTCAAAAACTGTGTTAACCAAAAAAATACTTTTGAAGTAAACAAACTAGTAGCAGGAGTCTGGAAGTTGATGGTAATAATATACAGTAGTTTTTCACGGAGCCAGGTCATGTAGGATAGGCATTACATCGGGATCCATGAGTTAGAGATTATACCTGACTGTGTATACAAACTAGGGATGTTGCGAATATTCGCATCTACATCCGCAAATGCGGAGCTTCCCCATCAATTCAGACATCCGCAAACGCTTCCGCATCCGCATTAATCGATGTGGAGTCGCAGGCGGATGCGGATATCGCACAAGTAGCTACAAGAAAGAAATTGGGTGGGGCTGGCGATCGGCGCGTGCTCATTGACCAATAGGAGCGAAGTTTTGTTCGATGACAAGTTTCGACGCGTTTGTTATTGTGTACCTATCATTTGTTTACCGTAAATTAAACATTAGGTATTGACCATTGTTTGTTAAGGGTGACTTAGTTGATGAAAATCCTCTAAAATTACCGAGAAGAATTAAAACTATTGTCACAAATAGCTCGCAGATTTTTGTCGACACCACCAGGCAATCTTCAATGTGAACAATTATTCAGTAGTGCGTGTTTGATTTACGAACATCTGCATAACAGACTTGACCCTGATAAAGCGGCAATATTGCTTTTTATTGAATATAATGCTCCAATTTTTTATTTTTGCTATTAACTAATAAAAATATGCAAAATCATTCTATTCTTGTAACTTTATTTCTGCACCTATATATTTTTTGTAAAAAGCCATCCATATCCGCAACCGCATCTGCAGATGTGAACGCAAACAAATCCGCATCCGCATGAAAAAATTAGCATCCGCAACATCTCTAATACAAACCCATACACAATCTTTCACTATTTAGACCAGGGTCGATAATTTTTAAAACCAAAAAAAATAATAGTAGGATGAAACCCATTAGAAAAGGAGGGGAATATTATAAAAATGAAAGGAAAAATAATTTACGGGCGATCTGAGTTCGGGAAGGGGATGGGGGTGAGTTTTTAAGGGTAAAAAACGGTTTTTCTCGATTTCCGGCAAAACTAAAAGTCCTATCGAAAAAAATCAAATGGCAAAGTTGTAGGTAATAAAAACATCTAAAACTTTTGTATTTACACTTTTTTCACATAACCTAAAATTTATGTGAAAACTTCAAAAAACCAAGTTTTTGGTTTTATATTTTTCGATTTTTTTGCATTTTTTGAGAAGATTTACTATAGGTACATATATATTTTTTTTCACCATCGGAAAGAAGAGATTTCAACGAACCGAAATCATACCAACTTTTTGAAAAAAGCTGATATTTTGACGGGTGACTTTTCGATTGAAAATTAGGGTGTTTTTTCGATATTAATTCAAAATAAGGTGAAAAAATAAATATTTTTAATCAAATAAATTACAGCGTATTTGGGACATAATAAGGTAAGTTTTCACCAAATTTCGTTAAAAAAGAAAAATTTATGTAAAAGATAGAAATAAAAAACCAAAAACTTGGATTTTTGAAGTTTTCACATAAATTTTAGGTTATGTGAAAAAAGTGTAAATACAAAAGTTTTAGATGTTTTTATTACCTACAACTTTGCCATTTGACTTTTTTCGATAGGACTTTTAGTTTTGCCGGACATCGAGAAAAGCCGTTTTTTACCCTTAAAAACTCACCCCCATCCCCTTCCCGACCTCAGATCGCCCGTAAATTATTTTTCCTTTCATTTTTATAATATTCCCCTCCTTTTCTAATGGGTTTCATCCTACTATTATTTTTTTTCACTTTTTATTAATTTTAAACGCTTCTACCCTGGTCTAATTATATGAATTGCGAAGTTGGCTAGCCACTATTGAGATTGCGATAGCCGAATTCACCCAAGAGCCCTACTTACTAGTGCAATAATAATGTCCTCCTAGCCGAATCTCGGCCACGGCAGCCACTCTCAATTGAGATCAGCAATCTGCGCGGAACATATTATAGTGCACAAGTGTGTGAGCAAACACAGGAGCACTTTCTATTCCATCACTCTCATGATCCAATGGTACGCATAGCGACACGACCGGAAAGAGGCCAGATACATGACCGACCGCTTTACGTGCTGTCCGAGGCACGGGGGTATAATACGCCATCCCAGAGTTCTGGCGGTTGCTGGGAAATTGTTCTTTTTCAGAAACGTCCCAAAATCACTTTTTGGCCCGACCAAGGGCCAACATTCTCTACGGGTGAACACGCTACCGCTAAACGAGGCAGTAATATAGGGTATTATTAGCTATACAAAATCAAAAGATAATATAGACAAAAAGGTTTTAGTACTACGATCTACCACGGAATAATGTGATCACCGATCTGTTGAGGGAAATAATTGTCTTACCTATATAAGAATCCTCCGCCAGTAAATCGTGTACCTGTTGCGCCCACTTTATAATTGCACCCTCTATATTTGTCTTCAAGTATAAGTCTACATCCTCTTCACTAGGAAAAGAATATCATAAATATGTAATAAAGTCCATACAAGTAGTTATTGTTGTGTGCTTGTATACTAGTGAAAAACTATAACGGGTCACTCACGTATTCGTTTTAATTATTCCTCTAATCCTACTAGGTAATTATATATACGAAAGTGTGTGACTAGGGATGTTTGTTATTCTTTTACGCCAAAACTACCGAACGGACTATGATAAAACTATGCAGAAATATAGCTTATACATCCGAATAACTCATCCTACTAATATTAAAAATGCGAAAGTTTGTGATTTGGGATGTTTGTTACTCTTTCACGCAAAACTACCGAACGGATTATGACAGAACTTTGTAATAATATAGCTTATATATCCGAATAACACATAGGATTTAATTAATAAAGGATAACGCGGTGGTAGCATTAAAGCGCGACCGTCGTTATTAACACAAGGTCCGTAATAATAATAATACCTTAATATAGACAGAACCATTGACAATATGTAGCAAAAATATTAGACTTAAACTAGATAATTAAACATAATCTCTTGACAATAACTTGATACGAGCTAGCTAAATATCATTGCTATAATAAAATCTATATATATAAAAATCAATGCCACTTTTCGTTGTAATGTTATAACTCAACAACGCCTTTACCGATTTGGCTAATTTTGGTCTTGAATTATTTGTGGAAGTCCAGGAAAGGTTTGTACGTAGAGAAAATTTAAAAAAAGTCTTGAAAAATGTAAAATCAACATCTTTAAGCAATTTAAAATATTTTTTTGTTTGAATAAATGAACTTAATGATCATGTTTTTAATTACTATGCCTTATACGTAGCGAAGCACGTACCGGGCCGCTAGTAAATGTTATAAATGTTTTCATACAATGTGTACCTAAATATCTATGTTACTAGAAATAATAATGTACTTATACAACTATATTACTACAAACATGTTCTGACTATTTACAAGCGCTTTTTTAAAGTCTACGTGAGTAAAAACCTTTTTTATTTTTATTTTATTTAATACAGCGCGGCAAACCTAGTCTACCATAATATTAATTACGTAAGTTACCCGTAACAATTTTTGAAGTTATACTTCTTTTGGCGCGATGGAGAAAAATGATGAGAGTGAATTTTTACGATGCGCGCACACACCGACATTAAAAAATTTAACAGCATCAAGTTAGTTCTAGGTGGTATGAAAATGTATGAGAGTGAATTTTTACGATGCGCGCGCATCGTAAAAATAACAGCATGACGTTAGTTCTAGGTGGTATGAAAATTGATAACTATGTTCAAGTTGTATATTAAGAAGTATAACTTCTAACGCGTGTACATAAGTACACACAAGTTTTTTTCATTACATTAGCTTGTCACGTCAGTTTTAATAATAATACTTGTATAGTTACTTTTCTTTAAGTCTTGTTTCTGCATGATATATATTTTCAACTCCAGCTGGCATAGGTAACATCACTTGACTAGTTGTTTCACCTTTCAGCTGAAATGGTTATATTTTAAGTGTCTATTCTCAAGCCTAATACATATTATTATGTATCTGTGTCGGTCATACTACACACAAAACCTTTGGGTGAACGAAAGCTTTGATCTGATCTAAATCACAATCGGATGAAAAAGTTGGGATTGAAAATGCTATAACTTACTAATTTAGTTGCCTAACCGGTAGACGGTTGGGGCAATTAAATTAGTAATTACTAACTAACTAATAAGTGATCGGCTAGGGCTAGGCCTAGGCGCATGACACCCTAAAGTGGTTTAATTTCTGAGCATCTATTTTTGTGCTTTAAAGTACCCGTTAAGACCTAACTACTGCAGCGCGTAGTTAGCACTCTGGCATTTGAAATTATATTACGCATGTTCCAAATAAGTAAATAGATTTTTTTGGGATAAAAATTTTAAAAAATAAGGTGTATTATAGTGTTTATTTTGAACATAATAAAATAGGAAAATCAGTTTTCCTATATTTTGTAGTCATTAAAAATATAATAATAAAATAACTTGGCCTGGATGTTTGGGATAACCCTCTCTCGCATTTGCGAGAGTGCAAGTCTGTGCCGATACCGGCAATATCATTATAACAACAAGAACAACAGTAGGTAGTAATGTCCTGTCAAATTCCTACTGAGCGGCTTTAACTACTCGCTTGGGTACACATGATATCTAAGTAATGATTGAAGACTTAGAAGTCATCTCAGTGTAGACAAAACACACAAGTTGTGATCCAAACAGGTCAGGTCTTGAGCACATAAAATCCAGTAACTTTATCTAGGGTAGACTGGGTACGGTTGTAACAGTTTTGCGTTGATCGGTGGTACAAATCGCAATAATAGTACTAACAACTTATTAAATGTTTAAAACAAAAGAGTAAACATTTGTCTTCAAATAGACAAAACAATTAGAGGACTAGACGCAGTAGTTTCCAAACAATTACAACTTAATTAAATGTGTGCTACTGTTACAACTGACCCCCATACCACAATAGGCCCCTCTGGAAACGTATACAGCGTGCGGACGGCGACGCAGCACTGGCAATCATGTCCGGACACGAAAGCCGCGTATTTTTCCCCTTGTACCCCACCTCGTACGGTGAATTGTTCCGCGAATATTTGAATTGTTACAACCGCACCCCGTTACAACCGTACCCAGTCTACTTCTATTAGTCCGACTAAGCTGTGGAACACCCTACCGAATGACGTGTTTCCAGACTCATTTAATATGGGTTTATTCAAGGCTAGAGTGAACAGGCATCTTATGGGTACGCGCAGTCCACCTTCGACCACATCTTCACTTACCATCAGATGAGACCGTAGTTAGGCATAAACCCATTGTGTATAAAAAAAAAACTGTGGAAAACTTTGAAAGTGTTTGGCGCTGGACTTAAATGCGAAGGTGATTGTTAATTAAATCCAACTGCCAAGCATGATGGATTGGTTGATTCTAACAATTCTTGATTAAAACATCCAAACATCGAAATTGCAAATAATTGATCATTGAACAGATAACAAACCTGATGCATCAAGTTCCTTAATTCATTAACATGTCTCTTCATATCATTTTGTACGATCTTCGGCCAACCTTTCTGGTTCTCAGGATTGCACAAGAGCGGTCCTATAACCTCATCAGCTAACACACTCAGATCATGCAACACGTTGCCGGACAGTTCGCCAATTGTCATCGCCTGGTGGATAATTAACACAAATCAACTTGTCAATTGTTTTATATTTGTTATTTTTTGTATTTTTTTTTATTGTATATATAGGAATTAATTAGAACAATGTGCCAATAAAGCATTTCATCATCATCGTCATATCAGCCGAAAGACGTCCACAGCTGGACAAAGGCTGCCCGCATCCAGCGGCTTCCCGCGATCCTTGCAAGATCGTCAGTCCACCTTGTAGGGGGCCTGCCGACGCTGCGTCTTCCGGTGCGTCGTCGCCACTCAAGGACCTTTCCTTTATAAAGCACTTACCTATTAGTTATTAGTACGTAATTAGATTGCTTCTGACTTTTCGGACTATAGGCTTCACCTCGTAAATATAGCAACCAGCACCGACTCTGGCACAATAGTTTTTTACAATGACATACCGTAGGTAGGTACTACTGATTTTTAACAAACGCCGTATAAAACAAATACCGACTTCAAAAACAACTACACCGTTTATAATAATTTCATATTACGTTACGAGGCAAATAAAAAGAGGTGTGCAAAGATCGATTGCGACAAATGGAAATGGTTTTCGTTTTACTCTTCTTAGAGAAGAATCTCGATCATGAATTTTGAGAAAAGTGAAATATTTCAACGGTTTACCATCATAAAATTAATGCACACAAAGCACACCCATACCCAGAAAAACTACTTATGGGTTACACAAATAGCTGTCCCATGCGGGAGTCGAACTCGGCATACGAAGTGGCGAAACGACTGTATTAACCGCTGTGCCATAGGTGCAAGTGATTATTTCTTACCTGTGTTAAATCTGGTTTCTTACTTTTACCATTATAGCGTACAGTTGTTATTAACATATGTTTGTCATATGTTTAACCCTTAACTTTCTACTAATAATATAAGTTTGCAAGTTTGGGAGTATGGATGTGTGGATGTATAGATGTATGGATGTTTGTTACTCTTTCTCACAAAATCTACCGAACGGATTCTGGTGAAACTTTGCAGTAATATAGCATATATGTATGTACATCCGAATAAGACATCAGACTAATATTATAAAGGCCAAAGTTTGTGAGTGTGTATGTTTGTTACTTCTTCACATCTAAACGGCTGGGGCGATTTTAATAAAATTTGGTATGGAGTTAGCAGACACCTATAATTTGTAATGTTTAACGCGAGTATAACCGCGGGGCACAGCTTGTAGATTTATATATCAATAAAACGCAATAATATATATTATTACCTCACGGAAGTTCTTCTGTGTGATTTTATCCTCCACATTCCTAAGGAAGTATACCATTTTGCCCCTGCTGAGGGGCGGGAAGTTTGTCGAACAGCTGAGCAACCCAGCTGTGTTCATGCGAAACACAATCACATCGTATTTTGGAAAGTCAAAATATCTGAACAGGATGTGCTGTAAGAAACAATTGGGTATTTTTTATCGGTTGGTTAATAATTAGATGATAGAGTAGGTATGTTGGTTAAGAATTGGATGATAGGGTGTTTTTATTATTATTATCAATTTGATATTTGCATATTTGCATATTTTTTGGATAATTGGGTAATTTTTAATAATTGATTGTGTTCAAATGTTTGCACAACTCTTGGATAATTGGGTAATTGGGATACTGATGTATATTTTTTTTATTTGGACAGCTTTTGGATTTAAATATTTACATATCTTAACGATAATTGGGTAATTTTGAAATAATTCTGTAATTTTGGATGATTGGGTATTATTGAAACTCTGGTCGTTGTTATAATTTTCATAAGTAATTCATGAAGAATTAACTATCTACATCTGCCCTAGTTTTGCTTGATAGTCAGCATAGACTAAGTCGAAGATGATGTAAGTATCGATAGCTTACGGTGACCTTTTACCATACGACCTTTTGAGATACACATACTCGTAGATTTCCTGCTAGATTTAATTTAATCATTATATAACTCGTTCACTCACCCTTTCATCGCCAGTAATGAACTTGGTCCATTTGTCTAGTTTCTGTTTCAACGTCTTTGTCAAATACTCACTCATAAACTCTAATCGAAGATCTACATCTTCCTTTTGCTGCAAAGATTTATGGTTTAAAAAACGATGTAGATACATTATAGATTTAGGTATTTTAAAATGTGAATCGGTAGACTTTTACTGTTCAAATTCACAGTAGTCAACCAATGGTTCTTATACCAAAATACGGCAGCCGCTATTAACTGTCCCACTTGTGATTGAAAGGTACCTAATCTTTATAGAAAGATTACATATTCCACCTATACTAAGCTACATTATTAGTGAGTGACATGGGCTGTATTTTATATTCAAATAAAGCATCTCTAACGAAAAATACAATATTGTAACTCCTGGGTTTAACAAAAATATCTACCCGTGCGAAGCCGGGATGGGACACTTAAAGTTAATAATATAAGAAAACAATCAAATAAAAATGATTTTCTTTTAACTCCTTATAAAATTTCAGGTTTTTGCACTTCAGGCAGCACCCTAGAGGATTTGATATTATCACTAAGAGAGAGTGAGATGCGGTTTATCTTCATACGAGTCGGTATTACCCTCAAGACTCTTTAATAGATATTTCGAATCAATAATTACCAGCCGCTATAAAGTGTCAAAGTCAAGACTAAGTTTCAGATACAAAATAATGCATACCAGATCCAATTCCCTATTTGCTTACCATATTGGATTAGTAGGTACCTATACATACACGTACCACAGGGCCTTAGTTTTAACACCCCTCTTCTCAATAGGTATAGTCTTATTTTTAGAATAGAAGAGTCTACGTGTGGTGTTTGCAGATCTTTTATCTATGTAAATTTATTTTTCTACCAGACAGTTTAATGTCTAACGTAGAGCGATTTTCCAATGGTTATTAAGGAAATATAATAATATGGTAGGTAGTCGTGGCACGTTCATGATCGTAATCTCGACTGGTAACTACGATATGTCTGATATGTATACAAAATTTAGAGGATTTTTAATAGCTTCGGCTTGCTCTATGTTAGCCGTGATGCCCTAGTCCGGAATGTGTAGAACGATCTTAGGATGAGGATGCTTATCTATTCGAGATGTTTTTTATCTGTTTTTGAACTTTTCTATTCACTCTATTTTGACACATGCTTGTAAGTACATAAATGTAGTAGGAATTGGCGGCGTGTTCAAATGCATCATTTAAATTTAAGGATATTGACAAGCGTAACGTAAATACAATTAATAAGGCGCGTTTTCCGACTAAGAAGACACGACGCACGGTGCCGTGGTTTATCAGCTAATAGATTCTATGGATTTGGATATAGGAAATGGTGACACTGTACCTATAAAAGTCATCGATGATTTCAACACCTCTCTGTTAGTGAGCGGGTTTAGGTAAGCATGGCTTATAGCGGAATCAAAGATAATATTACAAACTACGTGCGCAACTCCCGAAGTAGGCACATTGGGAGATCGCGATCTTTTTTTCGGCATTCTATTGCGATGAAATAAGATGTTTTACTCACATCACCCATGTTTCTTGTTAATTAAATCAATTTATAGAAGTATCTCCCATGTACAACGGAAAGAATAAACCATTTTTACTTCTATGAACTCAGCTAAGTAGATAAAAAAACTATGGGTTATTATTATTTATTTTACCGACTTATTAACAAAACAAGTTTACGTTGTCATGGGAACGTAGTCTTCAAAATCAAATTCAAAATTTTAGAATTTAAACCATAAACTGCCAGTCTTCTAAATTCGGATACACACAAGATAAAAATACAAAAGCGAACGCTCCGTTGGTTGGTCAACTAAAAACTAACGTTATCGTAAAAAATCCTTGATTCCAATAAAAAGAACACCAAATTTAGTTTTTTATTAGCATTTTCGAAACTAAGATTTATCGCGACTCGTAACTATCTCTAGTAATAATAAGCTTATTTGTGACAGGGCTAAACTAAAAACACACTAATTTAGGACCGCAAAATTTCTTGATGTAGTTATTCTAAATTGGAGTTTGAAAACGTTTGAAATGCACCTTCAAAATTGGTATCGCTTGTTTTCCACTATGGGGCACTAAGGTAGATGTACCATATTACGTAAGTGTACGAAATTCCGTAAGTTTTCGGTTTAGGCCTAAAAATAAGAAAACTTCTAATTGTATCAAAAAGTTCTAAAATTATCTATTAAGTATGTACAATAGAGCGTCAATTACACACGTTAAAAAGAACTGTAACAATCGTCGGCTCAGTTGTCACGTCTCCCTCGGTCGGTCTGCGCCAAACCGCCATAAAGGTAGTGTGTGTGTTGCGTACGCGTAAGCTACCGCGCGGATTTTCATAAGGATATTGCGAGTGATATGTAAGTATTTTCATAACTAAGTAATGTAATTTTTTTAAGGGTTTTAAAACAAACTGATTGATTACCGTTTCAAGTTACTTCATTTAGTTTTTAGCGAGTTAATTGAAATTTTCTGATTGCCGGTATTACCTACACCAAAAACCAACCGTGTCCATTATTACGTAACAATTACGGAATAGAGGAAAGGCAGGTGATTTTGTTTATTGTAATTTGTCAGGAACGAGATGAGATAAGTAAAGAAAAAAAGCTGTTACAGGTCTAATATATAACATAGTTTCTTGGATTCAAATTACGTATTACGATTTTATTTCTCTATGTTATGAAATACGTGTGTAAAGAGAAAATATTTTTTTACTTTAAACAGATTCGTCACAAATAACATCGGTACAAAATCATTAATTTGTTTAATTTTATTGTATCTTCCAGTATATTTTTTGGTACCTATTACTAGTATGATTGCATTCCTATACAATTCAAGTCATTTTATGTTGTTAAAAAATTATTATGTTATAATAATATATTTTGTTACTAAATTTAAATAAACTGTTTTCCTACACTTATAAAATAAAGTTGTTTTATTTAGAACACGTCACATTAAATTTATGTTTCATATTTCATGTAATCCTGCAGAAAAACGGCATTTTTCTGCATATGCCGGAATTACCAGCACCCATTTACGGAATTACCTGGAGAGTCAAATTTTATACCGTAATAACGGACATTTACTAGGTCCAGAAAAATTACGATTACTTTTATAAAATAGTTTAAATATAGTAGTGTTACGTAACAATCTCTTCTCTGAAAACCTCTTTTTACGACTAAACTAACTTCAATTCGCTGATTTTTCCTGCTTTACTGAAAATTGCTAGGAAAGACAAGAATGTCTTAGTACTCCGGAATTACGTACATTTACCTTATACATTGTCGGTTACGTTAATAATATTGACCGCCGTCAAATACGTAATACCTACCTACTATAAAATGATATATTTTTCCGTACCCTTTAGCCAACTCAAAATATGGTTACTTGACGAAAACACGCAGAAACATGAAAATGACGAATCTATGAAGGTACAGATAGACTTTAAACAAATTTCTCCCGAAGCCTATTTACATAGGAATTATATTTATTGGAATGTATAAGTTTTTCCAATTTTCTGCTGTTTAAAATGTTTTATGGCAATCTGCCGATGTTTTACTTGTTTAAAAATTGTCCAACAAATGGGGTTGATGGATAGTAGGTAATATCGGTATGCAACCAGTACTACCTGCCTACTATCCACCAATAAAGAACTTTCCATATTTTTGAGTACCTAACGTTTACATAATTAGTTCATTATATCACTATGATCACTGTTGTATTGTTGTTATTTTCTGGTACACGATGCGCCCACACCGTTCAGAACGTTATAAGCCCTTATGCTATCTATAATAATATAATGATGGATAAATAAATGATATGTTAATTTCAAGTTGACGGGCGGCAGATTAATCATTTCATATTTTGTCCGAAATTATTAATCTGTCGTTATCCCCAAATCAAAATATCCGAAAGTTTCACGACCTTAATGTTGTGTCACTGTCAGTGTTGTCATGTCCAGCTTGTCAGTTTACGCGCCAAAAGCCGCATCGCATCGCTTTCTCAAACTAAATAGTGTTTGAAACTGACTAAAATTACATTTGAAGTTTGATTTTCATATTATAAGTTTTGAAATGGAAGGTTTTGACGATCCCGGTGTTTTCTTTTCGGATAATTTCGGCGTAGAGGAAAATGAATCACAGGATCAAGTTAACCTGCAAGCCGTAAAAAAGAAGTTCAAGGAATTCATTCGTCAGTTCCACACTGGAAACTTTAACTATAAATACAGGTAGTACCATTATTATCACACTAATATTATAAAGGTGAAAGTTTGTGAGTGTGTGAGTGGGTATGTTTGTTACTTCTTCACGTCTTAGCGGCTGGAGCGATTTCGATAATATTTGGCAGAATTAGCTGACACCCTAGATTAACACATAGGCTATAATTTATACGCGTTTAACGCGGGTAAAACTAATACAGCGGGCACAGCTAATACTACGAAATTTGCCTTAGCTTGAAGACTCAACTAGCACCGCTGCACTCTTATTTATTTACTTTTTATACAATGAAGTCAGCCACCATACACGGCCAGTTCCATGGTGAAGAATGACCCTTTTCCTTTCTGATGAGTTTTGGTGACCTTACATATTATGGTTAATTGTTTACTTATATATGTTTCTTTATTATGATCTGCACTAAACAAACTTAATAAACTTCTCTAAAAATATCATCAACTTCTTACTAATATAATAAATGTATAAACTATGTACATATATTTGGATGCCTGTTACTCATCAGTCAAAAACTACTGTATATATTTGGATGAAATTTGAAATAGAAATGGGTACCCTGAATTAACATAGCCAATATATTGCTAAATTGGGTGTAACTGGGTGGCTCATGTAGTACATAGAAAGTATTAGTATATTATTCTATGGATTTTGTACTGTTTATGTTCCTTATGAAAGTAAAGATAGAATACTTCTTTTGCATACACCTATTCTTTATGGTGGATGTTGTCCTACTCTTTAGAACTTTCTTTCTAGATATGAGTGTTACCTACTTATATAATTTTATTTGCAGGGACGCATTAAAACGTAATTACAATTTGGGACAATACTGGGTTGAAATCAATATCGAAGACTTGTCAAGCTTTGATGAGGTTTTAGCTGAGAAACTATACAAAAAGCCTACAGAACATTTACCTATATTGGAGGAAGCTGCTAAAGAGGCAAGAGCATAGTTCTTATTTAGAGTCTTAGTTATATATGTCATGTCTTAGTTATGTATGTTATAAATGCATGATTATGCTACTACAACTGCGATGTGCAAAATTGATAAATTGTAATATACTTAGTTTGAGAATATCCAAATTTTGAAAGTGGTTCTAATGTAAGTTATCACTGATGTGTATACCCAATATTTGTTGGTGTGGTTGGCAAAGATTTGCTTTTCACGCCAGAGGTTGTGGGTTTAATTCCCATCTAGAAAAGATATTTGTGAGCATGAACATGTTTGTTTGTCCTGAGTCTGGGTGTAATTAACTAAATAATTATGTATTTACAAAAGAAAAGTAGTATATGTAATATATCAGTTATTTGGTTTCCATAGTACAAGCTCTGCTTAGTTTGGGATCAGATGGCTGTGTGTAAATAATGTCCCAGGATATTATTATTATTGTTAATATCATTGATATATCACACAGTGCCATCTAGTCCAAACTGAGCAAAGCTTGTACTATAGTTTTAAGACAATGGAAAGAAATATTTACTTTTTTGTAAATTTATACATACAGTACATGTAACACCTAGACCAAGAGAAATAGACATGTTCATAAATTATCTTGTGCAAGCATCTAACCCTCAACCTATTGGATCAAAAGGCTGAACCTCAGTTCAGTTACAGAGTAAATAATTGGCTGGGTTAAGCACCTAGGTATCCAGTTGATCTCTTGCTTAAGTTGCATCATTTCTTAGTATTTCTTATCATTAGACAACAGTTATTAAGCTATGTTGGAAGCTTACTAAAGGGCTTTCAATTACTCTGGCACTGTGATCTTCTTAGTGTGTTGATGGCAAACTAGTTAAATTTTTGTGGCCAAAATGATCACTCTACTTGTGGCATTCTTAAGATCCTGCCATGAACATGTGGCAGGGCAGGCTGGGACTGTGATAACCACATCTCATATCAGTAAATATTGCTGATGACATTGTTCTACTATTGATTCTGGAATGTGTGCTTCTTGACATAATATGATATACTTGCAGCTTGCTGATGAAGTAACTGCACCAAGGCCTGAAGGTGAGGAAAAAGTGGAAGATATTCAGGTCTTATTATCCTCTGATGCACATGCTGCTAACTTAAGAGAACTGAAGGTAAAAATAATTATTTCACGGTATCATAATTTATTGTCTCCATAATGGATATTAAAATCATGCTTTTATGTTCATTTTGCAGTCAGAGACAGTTTCCAGACTTGTGAAAATCCCTGGAATAGTGATATCTGCATCAGGTATTAAGGCGAAGGCAACTAAGATATCAATTCAATGCCGGTCTTGCCGCAACATGATCCCCAATTTACCTGTCAAGCCTGGGCTTGAGGGCTATGTGATGCCCAGAAAGTGTAACACGTAAGTATCGGAACATATTACATTACAATTATATATGAATCTACTTTTTATTACTAGCTTTTCTATTATTTTGTTTACATGGAAATAAGCTATTATACCAATGATACATCATATTTTTATTAAAGACGCTCATAGCCAGATGCTCTCATCTGTGCATAAATGATTGGCGAGGTTAAGCAACTAGGCTCGCGGTCAGTCCATGGATGGGTAATCGACTAAGTGGTTTTACACTTCCCCATTATAGCCATTAGAGAACAGTCATTAAGCCATGTCAGAGTCGTACTGGGCTGCTTGAACTACTGACACTAGGGTAACCACTGCCCATAAAATAAGTATGTATAAAAGACAAACATGTTTATTCATAAAAAAATACCTATATCCCACTGCCCATCATAGTGAGAAAATGTATAGACACCTGTTCTAAATCTAAACATATACAATGAACATAAAATGCTTTATCTAATTTGGATAGATAGTTCCATTCTCTATATTTCTATAGTATGTATGTATTCAATTTTCCAGAGAACAAGCTGGTCGACCAAAATGTCCATTAGACCCTTATTTCATTGTTCCTGATAAATGCAAGTGCATAGATTACCAGGTATGAGCATTTATTTTATTTAAAAGTTGCATATTTATTATAGATTATAAACCAATGTATCAGCCTAGCTAACATTGCAAAAAATTCAAGTCTACAGCTTTCATTCCCATACTAGCAATCATAGAGTCATGTTGTTTCTTCGATTTCATTGGTTATATGCCAAATCCAATCATAAGATCCTCTGACCAGCAGAGGCTTTTGAAAAACATTATTTTTATTAATTATATATTACAAGGTATAAAATCAACCATAACCATGCTGTCAAATAAACCATTTGGATACTTGAAATATTTAAATAGATAGTAAATGTTTTCATTCACTTAGTCTAAAAAGCGCTTGTAAATAGTCAGAACATGCCTGTAGTAGTATTGTTAAGTATACATCATTTTTTCAGGTACATATAGATATTTTGGTATGCGGCATGTATAAAAACATTTAGAAATATAAATAACATTTAATTTATGATAGTAATGATTTAGTTGCTTAGCTAGCTTGTTCAAGTTATTGTCAAAGATATTATTTAAAGATTTAACTATTGAAATGTATAGTTTTAGATATATTTTACTACATATTGTCTGAATGGTTCTGTCTATAATTAAGGTAAGAATTCAATATAATGGTGGACCTTGTCTTTATAACGATGGTCGGGCTTCAATACTACTAACGGATCCAGTGCACCCCAACTGAAAAGACCCAGCGAAACGTTTACTACGAAACTACATAGTAAAGACACTTGCTGAGTTGGATGTCTCTACTACGTAATTTTGTTAAGATGCTAAACAATGCGGAAACAAAATTGTACCGTCCATTTCAGGTGCTAAAACTTCAAGAGGCACCAGAAAGCATACCCCAAGGCGAGATGCCGCGCCACCTCACCGTGTACTGCGAGCGCGTGCTGTGCGAGCGCGTGGCGCCCGGGGCCAGGGTCACTGTCCTCGGCATATACAGCATTAAGAAAATTGCTCAAGTTGGGGTAAGAGTCATCACACTAATAATTATAAAGGCGAAAGTTTGTGAGTGTGTGTATGTTTGATACTTCTTCACACAAAAACTACCGAACGGATTGTGATAAAACTTTGCAGAAATATAGCTTATATATCCAAATAACACATAGGGTATAATTTATAAAGCTGGTAAACCCGTGGGTCACAGCTAGTAAATAATAATTACTAACTACACGAGTTATCATAGAGCATTCCTCATCGCAAAATGTCGTGTCACCGCACCATGTACAGTGCGTCCATTCATGCCCTCTCCCCTCCCCGGGTGAGAGCATCGCTGAGGCTGCAGTGTACGGCGATGGTACTGGTGTGATCTTTCATGAGTACCCAGAGCCCCCGCTAAGGGGGAGCATTGAGGCTGGCTACCGTGATGGTTTTAGTGGGTTGAGCCCTATTTACCCCGTCGCCTCCTCAAGCGACGGAAATGCGACATGAGCATTTCCACCACGTAAAAAATAAATATAAATGTGTTTCAAGTACAGTGGAAAAAAAGATGTTCATTTTAAGCCATGTAATTGGTGAGTCGTGCCACAGCTCGTCTCCGCCCTGCTCCGCTGCGCCACAGTGGAACCGCAGCCTAAGGAACTTTATGCTAACTCTTTATCGGCAAGAACGAAACCTCAATCTTCTTTCAGCGGATCAGGCTTGGCGACTATGCCATCTGTATTCAGTTTGTTATTGTAACTAGTAGAGCAGTAGAGATAGGGCACAGCGTTCATTCGCTCAAAGAGCAGCCCGACTGGAGAAGTACCTCCACCTTACAGAAGACATTCCTTAATAATAACATTAATAATTTAATATTGTGTTTCTGAGTGTGAGTAAGGTCGCCAGAGGTCATCGGCGTGGGGAGGGTCAGCAACAATTGTTTGCGGACTCTTTTCAAGGCCGGCAACGCACCCGCGACTCCTTGTTCTTGCGAGTGTCCATAAGCGGCGGTGATCACTTACCATCAGGTGACCCCATTTGCTCGTTTGTCGCCCTATATAAAAAAACACTACATTGAGGTTCGTAAATCAGTAGGAAGATTTAAAAGTCTGGAATATTGTAAGCTGGTAAACTACACTAGTGCAGGTGTTTTTATTGTTCATTTTGTTACAGAGGGGGGACCGCGACAAAAACTCAGTAGGCGTCCGCTCGTCGTACCTGCGCGCTGTGGGGCTCACAGCTGAAGAGGGGGTGACGGGGGGCCTGCGCCCCTTCACGGCTGATGAAGAGGAACAGTTCCGACGCCTGGCGGCCTCGCCCGACATCTACGAGCGTATCGCCAAATCCATCGCGCCAAGCGTGTTCGGGGCCGTAGATATGAAGAAGGCGATTGCTGCCCTCTTGTTTGGTGGTATGTGCACTTGTTAATTACAAATCTATTGAATTTCCAAATTAATAATAATAATATCCTGGGACATTATTTACACACGGCCGTCTGATCCCAAATTAAGCAGATAATAATTATATACTATGAAAACCAGATAACTGATATACTACATATACTACTTTTCTTTTGTAAATACATACTTATATAGATACAGCCACCCAGACTCAGGACAAACAGACATGTTCATGCACACAAATATCTGTCCTGGGTGGGAATCGGACCCACCAGGACAGGTAAAAATTAAAACGAGATTAGACTTCTATCTCGAATTTCAGGCTCTATTTGTTTTTTTTTTTTTTTTTTTAAAGAAATATCCACAATCAGCCTGTAGTCACTATAAGTGGATTTGTTGAGAGATGTATGTCGAGTCAAGTGTGTCTTCCATTGAAGACATCTACTTCTTATTTCTTATTAATTTAAATGTAGCTGAAGTATGTCTTTTCGTTTCAGCCGTTTGACATAGCTCTGTCGGGTCAGTTCAGCTGCAAGTTTATTAGGATGCTGTTTCAGCCGGTTTTGGTAGTTTATTGCAGTTGCTTGGATTTCTTCCTTGATCGAGTTCATTTGGAGGTGTCTATGTACCTCAGTGTTAGTTGTTAACCATGGTGCCATGGATATTGTTCTCAGGATCATATTCTGCATTCTCTGCAATATCGTGATGTTAGAATTGCTGGTGCTACCCCAAAGCTGGATTCCATACATCCATATTGGCTTGACAATAGACTTATAGATCAAGAGCTTATTATCTGTTGAGAGTTTACTGTTGCGTCCCACTAACCAGTGTAAGTCTCGCAATCGAATTTTTAGTTCCTCTCTTTTACTTTTTATGTGTTGCTTCCATGTCAATCTGCGGTCTAGGTGTAAACCAAGGTATTTTACACTATTTTTGTGTGGCAATATTGTATTTTCGAGGGTTACTGGTGGGCAGTCTCCCTTTTTCAAAGTAAAAGTGACTTGCACTGACTTGTTAGCGCTGGCTCTGATTTTCCATTTGTGCAGCCACCCAGTTACCAGATCAAGTCCTTTTTGGAGTGTGGCTGTGGCTATTTGAGGATCTTTGTGGCTTGCCAGGAGAGCTGTGTCATCAGCAAAGGTGGCAGTGGTCACATTTTCAATTTGTGGGAGATCTGATGTATAAAGAATATATAAAATAGGTCCCAGAACAGATCCTTGAGGAACTCCAGCCCTAATTTCGTAGAAATTTGATGTGACATCAGCGTCCTTCACCTGGAATAGCCTATCTGTGAGATAAGAATGGAAGAGCAGATAGTAGCAGTGTGGTAATTTGGTCTTTATTTTAGATAGTAGCCCATCATGCCATACTCTATCGAATGCTTGTTCTATGTCCAGGAACACCGATGAGCAGTACTCATTACTTTCCAAAGTATTCCTAATTTTGTTGCACACTCTGTGCACCTGCTCAACTGTGGAGTGGCTCTCTCGAAATCCAAATTGATGATTTGGTATGGTATTGTTTTCTTCCAGTAGTGGCAGGATTCTTCTGAGTAATGCTTTTTCAAAAAGTTTAGAAAGTATGGGCAGCAAGCTAATAGGTCTGTATGATGTCACCTCATTAGCTGGTTTTCCCGGTTTCCGTATCATCAGGATTTGTGATACTTTCCAAAGCATCGGAAAATATTGCACCCTAAGGCATCCGTTAAATAATGTTGTCAGAAAAACAATAGCCTTTCTTGGTAGATGTATAAGTACCTCCTTGGTTAGGAGATCAAAGCCTGGTGCTTTTTTGTCTTTCAGTGTTCTTATTATTTTACGAATCTCATCTCAAGGCTCTATTTGTGGGTAGTTATTTTATAACGTGTAAAATAGCTACTCATTGTGTCCGCGATCTTCCAGAGGTGATGTTTGCATACACAATTCGGTACAACGTATGGCGTATATGCGAAAAAGGCAAAAATTTTCTTACTAACATGACCATCGGTCTCTGTTTGATGGAAAACTTTAGAAGACCCAATTTTGTCATCATCAAAGTAGAGCAAACACCATCAATCACAACAGTTGAACTCATGTCTGCAGAGACATAAGTTCAACTCATGTCTACAGAGACATAAGTTCAACTCATGTCTACAGAGACATGAGTTCAACTGTTGTGTGATTTACCTTTTGATATCTGTATATAATTTAACCAACGAAATCACAGACAAATACTATATCTCTGACAATGATAATGACGAATGGTACCCATACTACCTACACTGGTATTGTTTCGTAATGCGTATAAGTTTCATCAACAATTATTCTTTATTAAATTTGTATTTTTTAGCATTATTCGCACTGCAAAGCGTTAAATTAATCTCAAAAATGGGCAATCATAAATTTATTCGTCCTGCGGGTCTCGAACCAGCACCATCTACCAATCCAGATCCACTGACAGATCAAATTTAGGATTCCCTTGCTAACACCCTTTTGGAAGATGTAAGTATTATCCATCGGCTTTGTTTTCTACAAATATGGCCGAATTTTATAGCGTTATTCGCAATGCAAAGCCTTAATCTAATCTCAAAAACGGGAAATCATAAATTTAATCGTCCGGCAGGTCTCGAATTAGCACCATCTACCAATCCGGGGTAGGCGCTCTGCGTACGAACGATACACACTGGCAGATCAAATTTAGAATTCCCTTGCTACAAAATTATTCTTTGTCTCTGGATCCCCTTTAATATAGTTATCATCTGTGACAGGATCGCGTAAAAGGCTGCCGGATGGTCTGACTCGGCGAGGAGATATTAATATCCTTCTACTGGGAGACCCTGGTACTGCCAAGTCGCAGCTACTGAAGTTCGTGGAGAAGGTGGCCCCTATAGGAGTGTACACGTCGGGCAAAGGTTCCAGTGCGGCTGGTCTCACTGCTTCTGTAATCAGGGATCCTGGCAGCGTGAGTGTGGACTATTTATTACGTATTACATAAAATAACAATAATATCCTGGGAAATTATTCACGCACGGCCATCTGATTCAAACTAAGCAGAACTTGTACTATGGAAACCAGATAATTGATACATTACGTGTACTACTTTTCTTTTGTAAATACATATATAGAAAATTACACCCAGACTCCGAACAAACAGACATGTGCATGCACACAAATATTTGTCCTGTGTGGGAATCGAACTGACGACCTGCGGCGTGAAAGGCAAGTGTCTTACCAATGAAACCTGAAGTAAGTTCTGTGGTACAAGTTTCGGATTAGCTCAGACTCCCAACCACTCCAACCGGCCTGTCTAAGATACTGTGCAACTGTACAGTATCTTAGGTATTTATATTCATAGCATTTCCCTATTTAACAGGGATACACTTTACAAATTAAATAAAGAAAACTTTAAAATATCATATCCAAACTCAAATGGCTTGTATATTTAAATGGAACCAGCAGATGTACTATAATATTGAATATTTCATAAAATTTTATAGAAAAAGATGATGAATTATGCAATTAAAATAATGAAAAAGCGCCATCTATTGGTTTAATATAAGCCTACCAGCTCTCAATATTTCCATTGCAAAACTTGAAAACAAACATGTTTTATAAACTTACGCATGTTGGTAAGATCTACTTAACAATCTCACACTTGAAACCTTTGGGCCCCTTTTACTGTATATCCGCTTTAAGAGCACTTGCGAGAAGCAGGATCTCGCTCTTTTCCCTAGCCAGGTTCATTTTCATGAGCGTACATTGCAACCAAGTATCGTTAGGCGGGTGTTGGCGCTTTTGTTCTTTTTATTCTGTGATTTAACAGTCTCATAAGCCTAATTCAGCTTCAGTAAAACTGATAGTGAATTTAATATACCGTTAAATCAGGTTTCTAAAGTTCATTAATCGATTCCAGCGTAACTTTGTAATGGAGGGTGGAGCGATGGTGTTGGCTGATGGCGGCGTGGTCTGCATCGACGAGTTCGACAAGATGCGAGAAGACGACAGAGTCGCTATACACGAGGCCATGGAACAACAAACAATTTCTATTGCTAAGGTACTCACTCACATCACACTTATATTATAAAGGCGAAAGTTTGTGAGTTTGTGACTGTGTGTATGTTTGTTACTTCTTCATGTCTAAATGGCTAGAGCGATTTTAATAAAATTTGGTATGGAGTTAGCTGATACGCTGGATTAACACATAGGCTATAATTTATAAAGTAGGGTAAAACCGCGAGGCATAGCTAGTCTGATATAATTCTAAAAAGTCAAAAGAGCTTTTCAGTCTTTCTTGAGTTGGCAGTATTTACACTAGTGTCAGATTGTTCAACACGGCATCTGACATGTCTTAACGACTTATGTGATCATATATAATGACCACAAAAAGGACCGACAACTTGACAACCCACCGAAGCATGGAGATACCAATAAACGAAACAAATTTGGTGGCACCCAATTATAGACTGACATCGTGCCTAAGGGCCTTATCATACTAGCAGATTGCGAACGTCCTCAAAGCGGAGAGGGCGCGCAACGAATTCGTTACGGACACACAACGAACACGCCGCGCATGCGCAGCGAATTTGTTGCGGACGCGCAACGGGATTCAAATTCGTCGATGCTTTCGTTTTCGTCTCCGGCGTCTTCGAAGTAATAAAGCCAACAACAGTGTTTCCTCGTCGGAATCCATTTTGTTACTGAGTGTATTGTACGTCGATAATTTGCTACAAACATGCGACGGTAACGTAACGTATTTGACACGCGTCCGCGACGTCCTCGCTGCGCAGACGCAGCGTGTTCGCGACGCATTCGTTGCGCGTCCGCTCCGCCCCGCTGCCGCTTCCACACCGCTAGTATGATAAGGCCCTAAGTGCTTAACCTCGCCGATGACTTACGGAGCCGTAAGGGCACCTGACCATAAGCGTTTCAAACTATATAGGTATTATTTGTTAAACTATATCATTTATTTGTAATAAATACTTACCAAACAAAATATAAAATGTTACGATCTTCCTTTTATTTAAGCTATCGTGTTTATTAACGGGTGTGATACCCGGTCCAGGCTGACCAGGGTGACTTAACCGCGTCATCAAGCAAGCGAAGCGCGGTGACTAAGGCAAACCCCTCCAAATTCAACACGTTATAGAAACCTGTCTTATGTCCAGCTGTGGACGATATCAGACTTATTTTCAGTCAAAAAGTATCGGGAATGGATGATTTGTTTATGGTTCCAAAGTCAAATTTTTGTTTTTTATTTGTTGTTGTTAGATTGGCACAACTGTTGCATATGTTATTTATATTAAATACAGTGGTGGTTTTAGTAATATCATATATAGTGCATTTCATAATGGTAAAAAATATCGAACAAAAAGTTTGTCTTAAATTTTGCATCGCTAATGGAATTTCGTATTCGGAGTCACTGAAAATGTTACAGAAGGCTTACGGTGAATCGACTTTATCAAAAACTCGTGCTTATGAGTGTATCAAAAACTCGTGCTTATGAGTGGTTCAAAGCGTTCAAAAGCGGTCGAGATGTGATGAAAGATTTGCCTCGCTCTGGTAGGCCATCAACGTCTGCAACTGAAGTTAACATCGCAAAAGTGAAGGAAATAGTGACTGAAAATCCTCATTCAACTCTGAGAGAGATAGCCGCCGAACTTTCTGTATCTCACGAGTCGATTCGTACCATTTTAACTAATCATTTGGGTATGAAACATGTTGCCGCTCGGCTAGTCCCAAAAGATCTGAATTTTCTCCAAAAACTCAATCGCATGAAAGTCGCTGAGGCCATGGTAGAACGAGTCAATTCCGACCCAACCTTCATGAAACGCATTGTTACTGGTGACGAGACGTGGGTTTACGAGTTTGACATGCAAACTAGTCAACAAGCTTCGGAGTGGCGCCTTCCAACTGAACCGAAACCGAAAAAACCACGCCAAAGTCGATCAAAAGTCAAAGTCATGTTGACTGTTTTTTTTTACTATCGCGGTGTTGTGCACTCTGAATTCTTACCGGAAGGTCGAACGGTAAATAAAGAATATTATTTGAGCGTTATGCGGCGTTTAGGAGAGCAAATTCGACGAAAAAGGCCAGATTTGTGGAAAGAAAATTCTTGGATTTTGCACCACAATAATGCGCCTTCGCACAAGGCCATCATTGTGAACGGATTTTTGACCAAACACTCAACAAATACCATCCAGCAACCACCATATTCACCAGATATGGCTCCAGCTGACTTCTTTCTTTTTCCTAAACTCAAATTACCACTTCATGGTACCCGTTTTCAATCGGTAGAAGACATAGAGGAGAATTTGCGGCGAGAACTGAACTCAATTCCGAAAGCAGCGTTTAAAAAATGTTTTGATGAATGGATTATTCGTTGGCGTAAGTGTATCGTTTCTGAAGGAGCATACTTTGAAGGTGATAAAATAAATTTGGATGAATAACAAATATTTTGTATATTATTGATCTTTTCCCGGTACTTTCTTGACAGAGTAGTATAATGATGAATCATGAGACACACTGTATAGTAGTCCTGACTCTTTTTGTATACTTTGTGTATTGTATGTTGTAAAATTGATACAGATATTTATGTGCAGTTCCCCGTATAAAGGAGATAAAGTATCGGTATTCTTCATTTCTTAATATTGTTTGTTGACAGGCTGGCATTACGACAACTCTAAACTCACGGTGTTCTGTCCTCGCGGCTGCCAATTCAGTGTTCGGCCGTTGGGATGATACGAAAGCTGATGACAATATTGACTTCATGCCAACAATCTTGTCAAGATTCGACATGATTTTCATTGTTAAAGATGAACATGACCAAAATAGAGATATTGTAAGTATTAACATTGAATAATCTTTAGAAAATGTTACGTGTTAACCGTCCATATTGGTTAATAATCCTGAAAATAAATTAAACGACAAAATTTGTCATGCGTGTCTCCGTTGGCAAAGTTGCGAACGACGATTTTACGAAGAATGGTAGAATGGCCGAATTTCAGGTGCTACTCTCAAGCATTGTGTGAAGCAAGTGTCTAAATGCTTTTTTTTTACTCGAGCCATGTACCATCTAAATCCCTTGGTGGTCGCGGCAGGCATATATATACATATCGGGCGTCCTCTCTCTTCGTCCTCTATCTTGAAGAGATCACGGTTGACCTAGAGTAAAGCCAAGGCTTTTAGAAACCCTCGTGATACTGTACACAATCCGAAATATCGTACTCGATCGTTGAGAGTACGTACAGTCTCTCAGTCGCATTTATTATTTTGGTTACGATTTCATAAACATTTTTCAAATGTCAAGGAACTTGAAATTTTGAAATGGTTGTCCCGTGGCAAATTTAGGATTACTTGAGTAAATTAAAGGATGTTATTATTTTATTATATACATATATCTATATATATAAAAATCAATGCCACTTTTCGTTGTAATGTTATAACTCAACAACGCCTTTACCGATTTGGCTAATTTTGGTCTTGAATTATTTGTGGAAGTCCAGGGAAGGTTAGTACGTAGAGAAAATTTTAAAAAAGTCTTTAAAAAGTGTAAAATCAACATCTTTCTATACTCCCATATACAAACAAATTGTACTAATACTTAAAAGCGTAGCGAAGCACGTACGAGTAAAGGATTTTATTTTTGAAGGATTTTATTTTTTGAAGATCTTTTCGTTAAATGTTTACCATCGCGACGCACACACTCACGGAATCTTTTGAGAGTATTCTGAGCGACACTGCAGTACTGACCGAGTAAAAGCGTTCATTTCTCGCACGAAATTTTCTTTTCAATCCAATAGATTCGTCGGGTTGCTGTCGTACACTTTTCTCTGGGTGGAATTTCCGAGCTTAATAATAGGTCTTTACCTATGAAATTGCCGTTTCGTATGAAAAAATTTAAACGAATTTTTTTCATGAATTTTTTTATTTGTATTAATCGAAGTAATCACCCATGCAATCAATGCATCTTTGCCATCGCAGTGGCAGTTTATTGATGCCCTTCTTAAAGAAATCAGCTGGACGGGAGGCAACAAATTCTTCAAAGGCATTTTGTACTGCCTCTCGGGTATTGAATTTTTTTCCCGCCAAGAAGTTATCCAAATTCTGGAAAAAGTAGTAGTCTGTAGGCGCAAGGTCTGGTGAGTAGGGCGGATGACGGAGAGCTTCCAACCCCAGTTCTTGCAACTTGGAGACCGTCTGCTGTGCAGTATGAGGTCGCGCGTTGTCGTGCAGGAGCAGCGGAGACGAGCGATTGACCAATGCTGGTTGGAGATGCGCCAGCTTCTCCATCATTGTGCTCAGTTCTTCACAGTACACATCTGCAGTAATGCTCACCCCGTTTGGTAAGAAGCTGTGATGAATCACACCGGCGCTAGACCACCAAACAGTGACCATCACTTTTCTAGGGGTAAGTTTTCGTTTAGGGCATTGTTTAGGTGCTGAACCAGGATCCAACCAACTTGCTGAGCGCTTCAAAATTCCAACAATGCGGATCAAAATTCCTTCATTTGTGTGTCTGTTGAGCAGTGCAAGGCACGTCTCGACGCGTACTTCGCGCTGGCGATCATTGAGTTCGTGGGGCACCCATTTGTCAAGCTTTTTTACCTTGCCAATTTGACGCAAATGGACCAATATTGTTTTGACGCTAACGTCGAAAGCTGCTGCTAATTCAGCCGTAGATTGTGTATCATCAGCTTCCACAACCGCCTTTAATTCGTCATTGTCGACCAAAGTCTTCGGACGACCGCGAGGTTCATTTTTCAGGTCGAAATTTCCAGAACGGAAGCGAGCAAACCAATAACAGGTGGTGCGTTGGTTTGTAGTGTTAGCTCCGTAAACGTCGTTGATGTTGCGTGCCGCTTGTGCCGCGTTGCTGCCACGACGGTACTCATATTCCATAATTACTCGAATTTTTAACGTATCCATGATGACGAAAAAGATTGAAATGCGATGAAAATGTAACACTAATCAATAAAGAAATGACTACTTTTGGAAAAAAGAATCCATGTTTTTAAAATAAAATTAATTTGAAATTAGAATTCTTAGCCAAACAAAAATTATTTTGATTTGAAATGGCCAGTACTGCAGAACGGCAATTTCATAGGTAAAGACCTAATATACGGTGCACCGCTGCACCGTGGTTTTTGCCAGCCGCAAATTTGACGCTCTCTTGCGTACGGACTGGCGGGGATTTTCTCGCACGCTGCTTGCAACACGTTCAATGTTTTAGGCAGGCCTTGAAGTTTGGCTGAGACCTGGGCGTGGCTCATTAACTGTTGAATCTGTTGCACGATACTTCCGGACCCACGTCCTTATCTTTTCACTCGGTGCTTCACCTAATCCACGAATATTGTAGTGAGAACAAAATCTCCGGCGTGCCAGTCCACTGCGACATCGTGACTGATCAATCCGCACGAATGCCGCGAATTGTAATCCCTCCCCGGTCCCCCGCGCAACCTATGGAAAAATATTCGAATTTCAAATCCTAAATCTGCCATGGAACACCTTGTATATCGTTGTGTTCTTCACTTAAGTAATGGATTGTCAACTATGAAGCTGCTAATTAATAGATAATGCTATATGCTTTCAAATTTACGCCCATGTAAGGATTATTCGTGCTTTTTGGAATAAAACTTTTTTATTTCTTATATTATTTTTCTTTTTTTTATGTAGACCTTGGCGAAGCACATAATCTCCGTGCACATGGGCGGTGACAGTGCCACGCGCGCGGCGGCGGAGGGCGAGCTGCCACTGGCGCTGCTGCGGCGCTACGCGGCCTACTGCCGCGCGCGCTGCGGGCCGCGCCTGTCCGCGCCCGCCGCCGAGCGCCTGCGCGCGCGCTACGTGCTCATGCGCAGCGGCGCCTCGGCGCACGAGCGCCAGGCCGACAAGCGCCTCTCCATACCCATCACCGTCAGGTAGCGCTCACTCATTGACTATGTACTGCCGCGCCTGTCCGCGCCCGCCGCCGAGCGCCTGCGCGCGCGCTACGTGCTCATGCGCAGCGGCGCCTCGGCGCACGAGCGCCAGGCCGACAAGCGCCTCTCCATACCCATCACCGTCAGGTAGCGCTCACTCATTGACTATGTACTGCCGCGCCTGTCCGCGCCCGCCGCCGAGCGCCTGCGCGCGCGCTACGTGCTCATGCGCAGCGGCGCCTCGGCGCACGAGCGCCAGGCCGACAAGCGCCTCTCCATACCCATCACCGTCAGGTAGCGCTCACTCATTGACTATGTACTGCCGCGCCTGTCCGCGCCCGCCGCCGAGCGCCTGCGCGCGCGCTACGTGCTCATGCGCAGCGGCGCCTCGGCGCACGAGCGCCAGGCCGACAAGCGCCTCTCCATACCCATCACCGTCAGGTAGCGCTCACTCATTGACTATGTACTGCCGCGCCTGTCCGCGCCCGCCGCCGAGCGCCTGCGCGCGCGCTACGTGCTCATGCGCAGCGGCGCCTCGGCGCACGAGCGCCAGGCCGACAAGCGCCTCTCCATACCCATCACCGTCAGGTAGCGCTCACTCATTGACTATGTACTGCCGCGCCTGTCCGCGCCCGCCGCCGAGCGCCTGCGCGCGCGCTACGTGCTCATGCGCAGCGGCGCCTCGGCGCACGAGCGCCAGGCCGACAAGCGCCTCTCCATACCCATCACCGTCAGGTAGCGCTCACTCATTGACTATGTACTGCCGCGCCTGTCCGCGCCCGCCGCCGAGCGCCTGCGCGCGCGCTACGTGCTCATGCGCAGCGGCGCCTCGGCGCACGAGCGCCAGGCCGACAAGCGCCTCTCCATACCCATCACCGTCAGGTAGCGCTCACTCATTGACTATGTACTGCCGCGCCTGTCCGCGCCCGCCGCCGAGCGCCTGCGCGCGCGCTACGTGCTCATGCGCAGCGGCGCCTCGGCGCACGAGCGCCAGGCCGACAAGCGCCTCTCCATACCCATCACCGTCAGGTAGCGCTCACTCATTGACTATGTACTGCCGCGCCTGTCCGCGCCCGCCGCCGAGCGCCTGCGCGCGCGCTACGTGCTCATGCGCAGCGGCGCCTCGGCGCACGAGCGCCAGGCCGACAAGCGCCTCTCCATACCCATCACCGTCAGGTAGCGCTCACTCATTGACTATGTACTGCCGCGCCTGTCCGCGCCCGCCGCCGAGCGCCTGCGCGCGCGCTACGTGCTCATGCGCAGCGGCGCCTCGGCGCACGAGCGCCAGGCCGACAAGCGCCTCTCCATACCCATCACCGTCAGGTAGCGCTCACTCATTGACTATGTACTGCCGCGCCTGTCCGCGCCCGCCGCCGAGCGCCTGCGCGCGCGCTACGTGCTCATGCGCAGCGGCGCCTCGGCGCACGAGCGCCAGGCCGACAAGCGCCTCTCCATACCCATCACCGTCAGGTAGCGCTCACTCATTGACTATGTACTGCCGCGCCTGTCCGCGCCCGCCGCCGAGCGCCTGCGCGCGCGCTACGTGCTCATGCGCAGCGGCGCCTCGGCGCACGAGCGCCAGGCCGACAAGCGCCTCTCCATACCCATCACCGTCAGGTAGCGCTCACTCATTGACTATGTACTGCCGCGCCTGTCCGCGCCCGCCGCCGAGCGCCTGCGCGCGCGCTACGTGCTCATGCGCAGCGGCGCCTCGGCGCACGAGCGCCAGGCCGACAAGCGCCTCTCCATACCCATCACCGTCAGGTAGCGCTCACTCATTGACTATGTACTGCCGCGCCTGTCCGCGCCCGCCGCCGAGCGCCTGCGCGCGCGCTACGTGCTCATGCGCAGCGGCGCCTCGGCGCACGAGCGCCAGGCCGACAAGCGCCTCTCCATACCCATCACCGTCAGGTAGCGCGCATTCACTTATTTCTAATATTGACTATGTATGCATTCGACTATTAGTTGTACTTGTTACGGAATACATTCATTGTTTATGAAACGATTATGATTACTGTTTTCTTTTTATCCGAAAGGAAATCCTTTTGAGATTGAGAGGATTAGTTATAATTAAAAGTTGTATGAATGTTGCATAGTAAAGTCTTTATTTATTTTACATTTTTTTATTTTGATAAGAAACAGATTTTTTTATTTACAACCTTTACGATCTCTTACGGTAGAGATTTATTGATCTTTCCACGCACGGTAGAACTGTATAACGAGTTCCCCACTACGGCTTTTCTAAAATACTACAACCTTCTAAAAAGGAGTCTTAGAACTTCTAAATCAGCTACGCGTGAATTATGCATCAGATGTTACAATCATTCCTAGACTACGAGATCACTTATCAAGTAGGCCATTTATTACCAAAAAAAGAAAACTTAACATGATAAAATGACCGGGTGCCCCTTTAAAAGGTCTCCTAGATGCGACAGTATCACGCACTAAATTAAATCACATATTTTTTACTGTCCATATTTTCAGACAATTGGAAGCCGTCATACGAATATCTGAATCTCTAGCCAAGATGCAACTACAGCCTTTTGCGACCGAATCTCACGTCACTGAATCGCTGCGTTTGTTCCAAGTGTCGACGCTCGATGCGGCCATGACGGGCAGTTTAGCTGGTAAGTACAATTACAGCTACATATACTCTCAATTAAATATACTGACTGTTCCTCATAATTAATTTTTCTTTTTTTTTTCGAATAGACTACCTGCATTATGTAAATGACTGTCGCCGGGGTATAATTAAGGAACCCAAAGTACATTCAGACTCAGAACAACTATTTATGGGTCACACGAAAATCGAACCCGTGGCAAAGTGGTGCGGTGGCTGTCTTAACCGCTGCATCACTTTTTCATTCCAGTGAAATAAAAATAAATTGCCCTGGCCTTGATATTTGTGGTTGGAGATGATACCACCAGATCATCGACGCTGTCTTGCCGAAGCTAATGGCACATTTATTCGATTCCAGGAGCGGAAGGCTTCACATCAGAGGAAGACCACGAAATGCTGTCTCGCATTGAAAAGCAACTAAAACGCAGGTTTGCCGTGGGCTCTCAAGTATCAGAACAAACTATTATTCAGGATTTCCTCAAACAAAAATATCCTGAGCGAGCTATACAGAAGGTCATACACACCATGATTAGGCGAGGAGAACTACAACACAGACTACAAAGGAAAATGCTTTACAGACTCTCATAATACCTCAATCTTCCATAACTTTTTGATATTCATGATTCCAAATAAAACAAAACGTTCAACTTGGAAATTTTATTTTCATATGTAGAGTATAATATCCCATAATTTTGCTTAAAGCATTAAACACAAGAAATTTAAATCAGTTTTACTGATCATTTTAGCTTTAAAGCTGGAAGTGATTGCTACGGCACTTAGTACGCTTTTACGGATCGGGCAACATTGCAATTCACTGCTAAGTTTTCTAGTTCAAAAACATTAAAATCAACTATTATTGGGTCATAACATAGTCGTAGGTCTCAATTGCCTCGTGGACAAACTAGCAGACTAATATTGAAAATAAGGCCCAAATAAATTAGGCATCGTATTTTCATGTATTACTGATATAGCTATTCATGTAGTCGTCTGTAATAGACGACGCAAAGGCCATACATACATATATATATATATATACCGACGACGTGTGTGTGTATATATATATATATAGTATAACTACTAGCACAAAATAAAAACTATATCTGGTTGCACTATCTATATAATATACCTTATTTTTTGTACAGACTGCGCATCAATATTAGTTATGAACCCCCGACGCGAAGAGGGGTATTATAAGTTTGACGTCGATGTCGGTATGTGTGTCTGTCTGTGGCATCGTAGCTGTCAAATGGATGAACCGATTTCGATGAGATTTTTTTCATTTGAAAACCAATTTTCTTGTGATGGATCTTAACTGTTTGGTTATAATCGGTCCAGCAGGGTAAGAGTATCAGCTCTTTTCCATAATTATAGTTGGACTTTTCTAACGGTTTGTTTTTAATTGTATCCCAAATCGTTTATAGCAACGTTGTTTTCATCTTAATGCACCTTTTGAAGCAACCGCAAAATCGGCCTTCGTATTATTGATATAAGGCAGGTTTTAGAATTTATAGTTAGCATTAATTGTACTTGTAAAGCAACTATAGACTATAAGTGGGAAGTGTAATACAAGCTAGAAATAACTATGTTATTATTAAGAAATACACGATATTTAGTACAATTTTATAACCCAAGATAAATAAAAGACTATCAAATATAACAAATTGCGATGTTGCCAGTTATACCGTGTGTTAGCGTATACAAACTACAAGTATACTGCAGACTAAAGTATCACCCACTTGCTTACTATTTTGAATACTATCAATCTAATCTATGCTGAGTGTCTGACGGCAAGGATGTCACCACCCCATCTTATCCCGTGGGAAGCGTAAAGGTCGTCCCCAAAAGAATATCTCTCAGAGAACAGAGACACTGCGTCTCTGTATACAATCACTACCAAACTACAATCGCTAAAGTGTCTGCCAGAGACATTAGACATGTTTTCATTGCGGTAATCTTTTGGGGAGGCCTTTGTCCAGCCGTGGACATCATTTGGCTAACATGATGAATCTTTACCCTTTCCACACCCGCGTTTATTTATATCTAGTGTGTAATCTGCAAGCCTTGCTTTACTTCCTTACATTAGAAATCTGAACTTATAACAGAGGTAGTGATTGACTAGAATGTGAAGTTTTAATAAATTAATTTAACCTACATAGAATATGTAACATAAATAGTGCGTCATATTTCAGGAGCCATTACCATGTTTTTGATGTGAATGTCATCTATAGCCGCACGTAAAAAAGATTTCTGGGGGAGCGACGCGTCGCCACGTTTTTTTTTTTTTTTTTTTTTTTTGATGTGAAACAAAACAATCGACTGTGCGATTATTAATCGTAATATTTTATTTTATAATTATGACATATTTAGTTCATATCAAAATATGTTCTTTACTGCATATTAATTTTAAAAATAATGTCGATGTTTCACATCTGCCAGGCGTCCCGTGACGACTCAAATTTTTTTATTTATTTAAGTCCTTAATAAAGCCCCCCGGTAGGCCTCAGGCATGGTTTCACAGCTTGTTTAATTACTACAGCCAGAATCGATAACTTGACTAGCGTTCAAATATCAATCTAAAGCATATTCTACACGGTTGAAAACCAACGTCCCAACAGAGGTCCTCCTGGTGGTTGCCATCCATCTAGACTGCACAACTACAGTCTAGATGGATGGGAACCACCGGGGTGACCTCTTTGTTAGTTGGTTTGCAACCGTGTAGAAGACGCTTAACACTATCTATGGACCATGGGCTTGAGTGTTTCACCCCTCTAATCTGATCGTTGATAGACCGATGAGGACAAGTGGTTATCTCATCAGCTGCTGAGCATGTTTCTAATAGCAGGAAAAATATTGTATGTGCAAGTATTTAAATATAGTATGGGCTCCTTGAACATTGTCGCGATTTATGAACATATATAAATAGTGAGCACTTGGTAGTATAATTAATGCTGGCTATGTTCTACTTCATTAGACTCTTGCAGTAAGAACGGATACTCAGGATGGTTCTCAACACCTTTCCAGAATAAGAAATTGAAAATTCGCCCATTCTCTCCTTTATCTAAATTCTTCAGAGTGTTCACCTCATCTTCAGTTATTTCAAAATCATACAAGCCAATGTTCTCCTGAAAGAATACAATGAAATTAATACCAAGTATGTTTTTATTTATCCCATATTTAGGGCAACAGCATATATTAAAAGGTATCGTATGTCAACTACTTTGATGGGCTACATGCAGTCATCTTTTGGGAAAACCACAACAGAGAGCTCATTCCTCAGCCTTAGTGTACACACGGTTACATATCAAGCTATACATTTCCACTATAAGCTGACCTCTCATTGTATGGAAATCCTATACAATGCGGAATCAGCTTATACTGGAAATGTATAGCTTGATATGTAGCCGTGTGAACATGAGAGGTATTTCTCTGAAACCATACAGTACAAGACCATATAGGTTTTAGGATGTTACGAAAACTTGCTGTTGGTGGTAAGAGTGGTGAGATTCTAATCAACCAATTCTTCCAAATAAGGCAAGAGATGACTAGATGATACATATGTAATAGGATATTCTGAGTGTCAAACAGAGTTGAATAAATATTATCCAGAACGTAGCCATGATTGCTTCGGGCCTAAGAACATAGGACTTATATTTTTGATTAAAATTTACAGCTGATACTTAAATTGGAGTTGTGCGTCGTGCTTAACTTTAAAGTTGGATAGTTTAATCAGATTGGTTAATCAATTCCTCATGTTGGAACTTGAGCTTACTATAGTTTACTTCAATGGTGAGCCATTATACTTAAAAAATATATTTATTTAATATTATTTACCTTGAGTCTCTCTTCATTGGTGCTCTTTGGTATTACAACAATTTTCTGACGTACTAGAAAATGTAGAAGTATCTGTGCTGGCGTTTTCCCATACTTTGTTGCCATATCATTTACTTCTGGCAAACCTAATAAATCTGGAAACACACTTGGGCTAAAAAGAAAATTTTCTCATTAAAGATCTGGGAGACTCCATTCCCGTGCTTGGGTTATGAATCTCCGTGTCGCTAGTGCCCGTCAATTATATGTTTTTGAAGTACCCCAATTCAAAAACATATAATTGACGGGCACTAGGTACTTCCAGACTCAGAACGTCCTGAGTGGGAATCGAACCCGAAACACGGAGCGGTGAGGCGACCGTCTTTACCACTGCGCCACACGTGCAGCCAATGCAATACTTTACCTTGATCAGTTTTCATGTACTACTAACCTGTAATTATATTTGCTAACAAAATGGCCCTTTGCTCCTGGACTACCTAGGGGAGCATAAGCCGTTAAAATAATATTGTTATCAGCACAAAACTTTCGTAGTTCTTGCTGTTGAAAATATGCATGAAGTTCCACTTGTAGTACTTGTGGCTTGATTGTAGACGCTTCTAACATCTTTTCCATTTGTTTCTGGTTAAAATTTGACAGCCCAAGGTTACGCACAAGTCCTTCAGCTTTACATTCCTCCATTGCCTAAAACATTTAAAAGATTTCAACCTCCATTACCGATATTATACATATAAGATTTCACAAGCTGTGCCCCGCGGTTTTTTCCGCGTTAAACGTTATAAATTATAGCCTATGTGTTATTTGGATATATAAGCTATATTATTACTACTAAGTTTCATCATCAAATCCATTCGCTAGTTTTCGCTCTTTTTAAAAAAAAAACAATGCCCGCACAAGGTAATCTAATCCTTGTGTCGCGGGGTACTATACAAACATATAACAGACGGACACAAATTACATCCAGACTCAGAACAACATTTATGGGTCACACAAATAGTTGTCCGGCGCGGGACTCGACCCTGAGCGGCGAGGCGACTATCTCAGCCGCTGCGCCACACGTGCAATCTATCACAATCATGCAAACTATCCCATTTATAGTATTAGTAGGATATTATAACACTAGTGCCATCTGCTTCACTTTTATACATGCTAAATACATTATGTCTTTATGCTATCTCTTACATTCACACAATATTTAAAGTATTAAAATGGAAAGAAGGGTAGGTGGAAACTAAGACATAATTCAAATTTGAGTATTGGATTCACTTGTTTACTTTCCCCTTCTGGAGGAAGAAGGGAAAGAATATAGTGCATACTTTTGTCACTGTACTATGGTAATAAATAATGTTCACAAAACCCTTGATTTTTAACAGACTTCAAAAGGAGGAGCTTCCCAAGTTCATCGGTATTTTATTACCTCTATTTCCGTGCAATGTATTTATGAGTATATGAGCATATTACTCATGACAACACATAGAATATCTACAAGCCAGAGAGACGTACTCAGAGAGTAAGTACAATGGGCATTCCATCTAGCAAGACTAATCAAATATTAGATTAAATAGATCGACTTAGAGAATAATGTATAATATGTATGTAATATAGAATGTTGAAATAAAAAGAAAATATATTTAACTACCTTCCATGTAGTAACATGATCAGTATCCAAGTCTAATTCATACTCTCCGTTAGCATTCACCACTGGTGTAAGAGTAACTGGATCACATTGGAAAGCAAATGGCACATGTATCAGATACAAGTCCACATAGCTCATCTGCAGCCGTGAGAGCTGCAAGTCGATGAACTGTCTCACACTCGATGCTCTGTTGCCTACATGAGGAAGCTGCCAAGTAAAAAGAAATTCTTATAATTATTTGCTCTATACATTAAATCAGGAGACATGATTTAATAATAATAATAAGTCATTTATTCTCACTCACAAAGTAAACAATTCGGTTTACAATTACAATGGTATCTTAGTATATAACAAAACTTTGTGAGAGACTGGTGCCTGGTGTAGGTTTGATACCTGTATTACAGGTCACCAGTGCCCAATGATGCTTGAACACTTCTTATGTTCAGAAGACCTGGTCTTTTTTAGGTTGGAGGATAATATACCAGCCAGTATTGCCATCTAGGATAGCAATGCAGCCAGGATTTCAGGCATGTTATTCCTCGACGATGCAAGAATTCTTTGATTTTGATGCTCAGTAGTCTGTAGGTTGATTATTTTTGCTTTTTGTGAATCCTTCATTGCTTCATTTTATTATCAAGGTTTGAACTTTTATTATTAGGAACAAGTTATTATTATATTATATTTTAAGCTACATTAATGATTCATCAGATCAGAAATCACGAGGCGCTCCTAGCTAGATGCTCTCACCGGTCCGTAAGTGATCGGCGGGGTTAAGCAACTAGGCTCGCGGTCAAGCCATAGATGGGTCACCACCAAGGTGATTTAATTTCTGAGCGTCTCCGTGCTTCGGAGGGCTAAGCTGCCGGTCCCGGTTGTAGTCATTAGGCAACAGTCCTTAAGCCATGTCGGAGGCCTACTGGGCGGCTTGAACAACTCTGACACTAGGGTAACCACTGCCCATACGATAAGTAAGTAAGCTACATTAAAGTTTGACATACCTTGGTTGTGATAAAAAGATCAGCTCTTACACCCTTCCCATCATTTATCCATTTCTTAATTGCATTTCCAATAGCTTCTTCATTGTTATAATTAAATGCTGTATCGATGTGTCTGTATCCCAAATCTAAGGCTTTGTATACTACATTTTCCACAACATCAGGAGGTGCCTAAAATTTTATATAATTAGGTATTTGCATGAACATAAATTTTGACAAGGCACATGCATGTTCTTGATAATATTAAAAAGTACTTACTTGCCAAGTTCCTAAACCTACGGTGGGCATCAAATCCTCCGTCTGAGAAAGCTTGACGAACATCATACTTTTCATAATAATGGTTATAACTTTTATCAGCTCGAGACTAAAAATTAAGCGCAGTCGAGCTCTTCATAAATTACAGCTGAAACCAGACTGACAGAATTAAATTTGGCAATATGCCAGACAATTTCTTTACTAGTGTACAGCAAGATAAATCTCACGTATTTTGTTTAGGTTTAGATCAATTACATACTAACAGTTTCTGAAAAATTTACACGTTTTATCGTCGGCAAAAATATTGATTTTTCGCTGACGTTTCGTAGGAGATAAATTTAAAATTTGGCGCCAATAGTAATTAGGTGATCGTTTCGCTGAAGTAATATCGCAGAAATCGACTAAAATAATTACATCTTTTAAGAAAATCGACTAAAAATTATAACGGACCATAGATAATTGCAAAGAGTTGACCATAGATAATTGCAAAGAGTTGTCGCTCAACCTCAGGTCTGGACGTGTATTATTGTTATCGCACTGCACTAACCTGTAACTCTTTACAGGTTAGTGCAACAACAATAAGAATGTTTTTCCTTGTTCAGTAATAATAATACGATATTTTCAGTATTTGGGGATTTCAACTTAATTATATAAACAAAAATTGTTTTTTTAGATTTTACAGATAGGTCCAAAACTCACCACTTTAGTGGGTCTTGCTGTTTCTTTATATTTACGCATAAAATATTATCGTTCTTTACTCATTCAGCTTGCGACAATAAAACCTACATCAGATTATTAACATAATATTTCTCTTCCTTTTTCGTCGTAACATTTTATATACACTGACTTTCGAGCATCTCACTAATATTGTAAAGGCGAAATTTTGTAAGTTTTGTATGTTTGTTTACTCTTTCACACATAAACTGCCGAACGGATTTTGATGAAACTTTGTAGTAATATAGCTTATATATACGAATAACATATATGCTAAAATTTATAAAGTTTAAGGCGGGTAAAACCGCGGGGCACAGCTAGTTTAAACAATATATTATGTCAGAATGCTCGAAGATACTGACATACAAGCGGCCAGACAGCCAGCGACAGTAATAAGGATCCGGTTTGTGCTATTGTACGGGCCACTTGCAGCGAGGCGTGAGATAGGGAGATGTTATATCTCCGAAACTGGTGACCGCTGCATTGGAAGATGTCTTCAAGCTTCTGGACTGGAAAGGCTTGGCATCAATGTCAATGGCGAGTACATCACTCACCTTCGATTTGCCGATGATATAGTAGTCATGGCTGAGACCATGAAAGACCTCGGTGCAATGCTCGATGACCTCAGCAGAGTCTCTCAACAAGTGGATCTGAAAATGAACATGGATAAGACGAAAATCATGTCTTGTCCATGTTGCACCCACTCAATTGAAAGTTGGTGACTCTGCACTCGAGGTCGAACTTTGAGAAGGAGGTCAATCGTAGAATCTAACTCGGCTGGGCAGCGTTCGAGAAGCTAAGTAACATCTTCTCGTTCAAAATAGTGTCTCAAGTCGAAAGTCTTCGACCAGTGCGTGTTGCCAGTGATGACTTTTTTGACAGAGACGTGGTCGCTCACTATGGGCCTTATTAGAAGGCTCAAGGTCACCCAAAGAGCAATGGAGAGGGCTATGATTGGAGTTCCCTGCGGGATCGAATCAGAAATGTCGAAATCCGCAGGCGAACCAAAGTCACCGACATAGCCCGAAGAATTGAAAAACTGAAGTGGCAGCGGGCGGGGCACATAGCTCGTTGAACCGATGGCCTCAAGACTCAAGAACCTTTCTGACCCAACGGGCAGAAAGGTTCTTGAGTGGGGACCGCGAACCGGAAGACGCAGCGTGGGTAGGCCTCCTACAAGATGGACCGATGATCTTGTGCGGGTCGCTGGAAACTACTGGATGCGAATAGCGCAAGACCGGCAATTGAGGAGATCTTTGGGGGAGGCCTTTGTCCAGCAATGGACGTCTTTCGGCTGATATTATGATGATGATGATGATGACGGGCCAAAGAGTACATTATGTACGGGCCCTAAAAACCGTCAGTATAATGAAACGTCAAAATCATTCAATTCGTCTATGGTCATTGTTTATGTTTTGTGCGTGATTTATTATTATTTCCCGCCGAAAAATATATACGAACGTTGATTTTATTCATTTTTATTGAATTTCCATTAATTAAAACCATGGGAGTAAGTCTTTTTTGACTAATTACAAACTACGTATTTTCGCCAAGTATAAACAAACAATAACAACAAAAATGTTCTTTTCAGAAAAAGACGCAAGCTAATGTGAACAAAAATAAAGAAAAGCGTCAAGCTAGAAAATTGGAACAACGCCGCATTGCTGATGGGATGTCGTACGTGACTTCGGCCAACCAACTCAAAGACCTAGCTTGTCTCTGTAAAGAACTTTTAGTCTACCGAAATAACGATCTTGAAGTAGAAATGTACTTACAAAAGGTTACTGAACTTGACAAAAACGTTCTCCAGTGGGCAATGGATCTAACTGAAAGGAATATGAGAACATTGTACGTGCCGTGAATTTTATTAATACAAACAATATTAACCTTGTATATTAAGTTAGGTTACTTATCTTACTGGTATAAAAAACAGCCTTGCCTGTAGGTCTCTTGAAAGTTTAGTTTGTTTTTCTTACCTCTGATAGTTATGAGTATAATTCAAAATGTCATTACATGGTTTAATAATGACTACCAGTCCTGTAGTGTTTCTGGTCTAGCCCAACATGTGGCCGAACTCTGCAAATAGTTGCATCTTAACCTCTTGTCTCTACTGCATTAATGTGCAATATGCTTTGGCATTTAGCTATTAGGGACAAACTCTTGAAGGGAAGATGATGAGACTGGAAATTTGACCTGTTTGTTTTTCTTCAGTTACATCAGATTATATTAAGATAGTAAGGATAGTGCGGTTGTATTGAAGAATACATTTGAAAAATATAATATGGCTTGTATAGGTGGCTCATTTTAATGGTCTATGCCATAGGCTAAGCTGGTTTTACAAGAACATATATATTATACATTATAAATGGTGTAAAGAGAGTATACATTACATAAATAATATGTACTAGCCTTATCCTGCGGTTTTACCCATGTTAAAATTTATAAATTATAGCCTTTGTGCTAATCAGATGTATATGCTATATTACTAAAAAGTTTTATTAAAATGCGTTGGGTAGTTTTTGTGTGAAAGAGTAACATACATCCATCCATACTCACAAACTTTCGCATTTATAAAATAAGTAGGATGTAAACCCCATTTTACTGCTGATATAATAACTGATGAGCTTTAAATTTGAAGCCTATGTATCCATGTCTCTCTGTCTTCATATCTATCTATCATATTTTATTTTATTTTCATTATTTAATTTATTGAGGTTATTGGTCTTATATTTCAGATATGAAACATGTGCTTGGGGCTGGAACCGGGAACGAAAAATGGAAGAAATGACAGATGACTCAGCATGGTATCTCATTGCCAGGGAGAATAAGGGTACAAAAGATACCCTCCTAGCATTCTCACACTTCAGATTTGACATGGACTATGGGGACCCAGTCCTTTATTGGTAAGTTCTAGTCTGTTATAAGGTCACAGAGTAAAACAACTTTAGCTCCTAGTATTAAAAAGGGGTTTGTACCACCAAATCTTATATCCTTAGCTATGTGTGTAAATTTTTTTAATAATTAGTTTATTCCATCATCATGTCAGTTAAATGATGTCTACGGCTGGAAAAAAGCCTCTGCCCTAAATTATAATGTATAAATAGACTAGCTGTGCCCCGCGGTTTTACCCGTGTTAAACTTTATAAATTATCACAGCTCCTCCCCCGTAGGTGATAGCGTGATAATATGTACCCTATATGTTGACGTGGCCTCTTAGTAATATTCATGCAAAATTTAAAGTACATCCATGCAGTACCTACTTTTTGAGTTTAGCCCGGACATACATACAGACAAACAGATAAACAGACAAAAATTCTAAAAACTATATTTTTGACTTCAATATCGATTGTAGATTACGCCCCAAGTATCCTTTTAAAAAAATATTCAATGTACAGTTTTCACGTTCCTACGATTTTATTATATGTATAGATATGGCATAATCACAAATAGCAGCAGATCAGTTGCCAATAGTAGTATGATGATCATAGTTATTTCAGAGGAGCTACTGTTTGTTATCTGGTAGCCAGTCTGTTACTCTTTTGCTAGAACAATACCTCCACAAAAAGAGATGGGGTGGTGTTGTATTTGTCACGCTAACTAGTTACTAGGTTACTAAATAAGGAATTTCAGACTAGCTAAAACAAAGTTCATTCTTTTGCAATATGTGGGTTATGTTGTTTTTATATGTATACCTCTAACTTCTAAACTTGTTGAAATAATATCTCCCTGAAAGTAATTAAAAATTTGTTATGGCCCTGGGCTCATTACAGCTATATCATGTATTCACAAGGTGTTGACATGGATAGGCTTGTGAAATTATCCATGTTCCTCCAGTCAGGTAAGGGCAGGAACATCAGGGGAAAACATAGCATTGACCATTTTTTTTTATAAATATTTTGAGACAGTTAACACACTGCCATCTGATCCCGAATTAGGCAACCTGCACTATGCAACCAGACAACTGTTAAACATGCTTATATTTTGCTAAATAAATACTTATTGTAGATAAATTACACCCAGATACAGAACAAATAAGCATTTACAGCACACAATGATTTGTATTGTGTGGGGATAGAACCTTACACCCTTATTTAAAAACGAAGTCTAAAGTTAAACTGCAGTTGATCCTTGGTTTAGTCGGAAGACATCCAATGAGATTGCTTGATCCATAGTTCAACTGTTTAACTTTGAACTTCGTTTTAAAATAAGGGTGTTAATGGTCAGGGTCTGTAACCACTAGATCAACATTTAAAAAAAAATGAGAAATAATAATAAACAAAACTTATTACAAAATTTTATTTAAATATCTTAAGAATAATATTTACACTTACATTATAATACAATTGTAAATCTATCTGTGCAGCACTGTCAATTTGCTTTCAGTTTATATCTCCAAAGAATATATAGGAATAAACTGAGGTTCCTTTTGAACAGTCTCTTTTCAAAGAGAAGTTTTTCTTTAGACCATCTTCTGATGCAACGGGTGCATAAGGCGCGGAATAGTTTGTGTAAAATGTATATGGTGAGGGATGCTATAGTAATGCTCAAAGCTAGTACATCTAGTAGGAGATACTGGGGTAAGGTGAGGTCGAGAGCAGGCGACCGAAGATGGGTGGCACCGTTGTGTCTCAGCACATATTCTATCCAGTACACGCCCATATCTAGAGGCTTCATAGGCCTATCTAGAAATATGTCCCTTAACTTCAGTGCATTTTCTTTATACCTGAAAAGATAAACACCACTTTATTAATTGCAGTTATCTTTTTAATAGTCTTAGTAGGACTTTACCTACTAACGGCTACTACGTCATAGAAAGTTACTGCCAGCTAACACTTTTACGACGTGAATTTTGAATTAGATTAAAATTTATGATATAAATATTTATATTACTTATTTTCTTATTATATAAAGACTATATTATGACTTTAACAAATAATAAATGTTATTATTGTATCTCGCGTCTAGTAATGTTAGCGATTTGGTCTGTTACATCATTAAACCAATTTAAATATCATTTAATTTATCTAAGGCCATACATAGTGGTTTCAAACTAGTAAAACTGAGCACCTATACACGCACCGTGCGCATAATTGATTCTAACGCGTCTCTTATCTTTACACAGCATTTCGCACCGAAACTTAATTGACACAACTAAAGATGCCGTATTCTTTTCTCGAGAACTGTGTTAGAAAGAAATGCATTGATATTGAAATTAGGTTAGTAACATATTTATTTTTCATGAAATTAGGTACTAATGTCTAATTAGGTAAGGACACTGTAGAACTGACGACGGCACACTATCAGCTGCCTGTCATTTTCAATTAAGCTAGTCCATCCTACGGTTGTCTGGAAGAAATCGCTATTATGCGATAAGACCGCCAATTGTACATTATTTAAATATTAAGATTTTTTCTGTAAAATGTTTTTTTATAGTTTTTGCAATAAAGTGTATCTATCTATCTATCTAATGTTAGTTGCTCTAGGTATTTGACCAGTTAGAATTTGTAATAGGGGCTTCTTTAAAAAATGGTACTTTTTCCAATAGATGAAAATGAAAAAACACCATCATCATCATAACATAACAAATGTGTTAGAAGCTTGACAGGCCAGAACTATCTCTCTAATGAATTTGCTTAGCCTTTGCTTTTTTGGGCAGTGATGTTAGCCTATTGTCCAGTTTAAGATGCCCAGTAGGCCTCCGACTGCGTCATTGCTTAACGACTATTGTCGACAGCTGGTACCGACAGCACGGAGCCCTCTGAAGCAGCCCTTATAACTATAAAATGAAAAACGCCCGAGCGACATAGATGCGTCATAACGTCAACTCAGTCTTATGTAGTTATTAGTAGTCTGTTTCGAAGACCTATACTTACGTCGGGTTTGTTAACAAATCATGAAGATGCATACTCCACGTTTGTTTAAGATTGTTGTCTTGTAGCGTGACGACTTGCGCGACGCCTCTGTCGGCCATTGCCATGGCGTTGAGCGCCTGGTCAGCGTACAGGGGTACCATGAGCATTGGTACCCCGCACGCCACTGCCTCCTGTGTGCCCAGTAGACCTCCGTGCGAAATAAACAACTTCACGTTAGGGTGACCTGAAAATTATAATTCATTTATTAAACATTTGAACCTACTACGCATCTATCTTTGTATATAAAAAAGAATGTCCTTTAAAGAAGCGTAAACTATGCATTCGATCAAGTGAAGTTCTTCAGTAAAGTGTTGTGCATGAGCCCACAAAGGTTTCTGAGTTGGTACGACCAATTGTGGACAGATGTCGCCACTATCTTTCCAATGAATTTCGTATATTGCAATGCCGTAAAAACGCGCACAGGAACAGCTAGTTTATTATAAAAGGAAACATTAAAAGTTAGAAAATGTGGTGGTGGACTTTGATAATCTGTCGGGGTATTATACACAAATGTCTTTATTGGTCTAGCGGTAGTGTATTCAACCACAGACGGTGAGGTTTTAGGTTGAAACCTCAGGGTCTCTTAAAAACCACTGTTAGTTTTTTCTGTCGCTTCAGTACAATTTTTGGAACTGGTATTTCCGATCCAATATGAAGCGAGCCTATTCTTTTCTTAAAGGCCGACGACGCACTTGCGGCTCCTCTGGTGTTGCGAGTGTCCATGGGTGGCGGTGATCACTTACCATTAGGTGATCATCGTATTTTACAAAAAAAAGTGGTTCATCGCCGTGGCTAGGCATGCACTTAAAGCTGTTTAGATTACTTATATTATCTTTGATATAGCTGGTCTCTCCCCTGTCGAGTCTAATTGCCGTCCTGTCTGATAGAGAGATCAACTTTGTTAGTGCTCCTGTGTTTGCGTACATACTTGAGCACTATAATATGTCCTGCGCAGATGGCTAATCTCTATTTAGACTGGCCGCCGTAACCGAAATTCGGCTAGGAGGACATTATTATCTCTATACGTTCTGCATAGTTACATAGTTTCCGTTACGATTAACGTGTATAACCCAAAACGATTTCAGGAGAACGACTAGATATTTTTGGCCGCCGTAACCGAAATTCGGCTAGGAGGACCTTATTATCTCTATACGTTCTGCATAGTTACATAGTTTCCGTTACGATTAACGTGTATAACCCAAAACGATTTCAGGAGAACGACTAGATATTTTTGGCCGCCGTAACCGAAATTCGGCTAGGAGGACCTTATTATCTCTATACGTTCTGCATAGTTACATAGTTTCCGTTACGATTAACGTGTATAACCCAAAACGATTTCAGGAGAACGACTAGATATTTTTAGCGAGGGACTCTGGAATTTTCCCAGATGGTAGAAGTCCGCATTATGTCTATTATGTCAGAAGGGCACCGAAGTTGTAGATAGACTACTACCTTAACCACTTCGCCAGACATGCATTACCAGATATAAATGATCATTAAACGTGATTTAGAATTACAACTAACTACTTATACTTTGAGTAATAGTAATGGAGTATTTTGTATTACATTTCTATTTTATGTCGCCATTTTTACCTTAATAGCGTCGTTCTGTATGTCTTGTATGCGTGGTCAATATTTTTTATTTCTTTTCTACTGGCGCTCCGTTGAGTTCAACCCTACAACGCTATCTGTCCACTCATTATGGTACTACATATTTATTGTTTACTTGCACTATTTACAATTCACGAAGAGCCTAATAATACGTTATCGTATTTATGAATTATAGCTATGAATTATGTTTCACTAGTTATAATTCTATGTATCTGGTATTAACTGGTTGAGAGAAGATATTGAACATTTGTCTACATAAATAAATGTATGTTTATAACACGACCCTTATCCCTTATTATATTACATAATATTTATCAACAGTGTGAACATATGAAGGTAAATACAAATTTTTTTGTGTACTTATACCTAATATACTATGTTAGGATTTTGAGCTAAGCAACTTATGACACATTCATATATTGTTTTATTTATTTATTTATTTATTTATTTATTATAGACACACCAACAGTATACATACACAACATTTAAATCTTAGCTCACTATATAATTCAGTTCTTATATGTACACCTATTAAAGGCATGCACAACACACACTAAACATAGACAACGTTGACATACAATACAAGTTATTTTAAATTAAAAACAAACAAAAATACTATAACTAACACAGATAAAAATGCATTAAACACAATTAAAAAAGTTCTTATTGGACTAAGAAAAAAAAATCCTTATGCTAACGCTTCCAATATTTTACGCTTGAATGCATAAAATGCATCGGAAAAAATATCTAATTGGTCTATTTTTTTATTAAAACCATTGTATTCATTACACGCTCGCACCAAAGGTGAATTAAGTGCGAGATTTGTTTTTGCGGGTGGGTGAGAAAAGGTTTTATTTATTGGGTAACGTGGTGGTAAACGAGGAACTGCTATTAGGAGACGGTTGAGTAGATTACTGCAATTTATATTGTTGTTCACAATTTTATGCAGAAAGAGCAAATCGTGCAATTTTCGGCGATCCGATAACGATTTTATTTTAAAATGCTTTAGCCGCTGGTTGTAACTGCACCTGTGTGTGATACCTGAAGACAGATAGGCCAAGTGTCGAGTAAACGCGCGTTGAACGCTTTCCATGCGTTGGGAATGTACAGCATAGAAAGGATTCCAAATTACACAAGCATATTCTAGATGAGTCCGTACCAGAGCATTATATAAGGTAATTCGTGTTTTTGGGTGTTTGAATCCTTTAGTGTTGCGCTTCAAAAATCCATACATCTGACATGCTTTATTTATAACACTGTTTATATGTGAAGTGAAACGAAGCTCTCTGTCGATAGTAACTCCAAGATCTTTAGTGTTAAGGACGGTTTGTATTTTAGTCGATCCAATTTCATAACTAAAGTCTATTGAATATTTTCTTTTTTTACTGAATTTAAGGTGATAACATTTGTCAACATTAAGCCGCATATGGTTGAGGTTACACCACTCCTCTATCCTACGTAGATCCTCTGGGATAAGATGATTATCATGCTGCGATTCAAGAGGTCTGTATACTTTTAAGTCATCTGCAAAAAGCAAGTATTTACAGTCATGTATAACAGATGTTATGTCATCAATAAATACAGAAAACAGGATAGGTCCTAAGTGGGACCCCTGGGGTACACCAGATACAGCATAAAATGAATTAGAGATGTAACCATTGACAGAAACTAATTGAAGTCTTTTTGCTAAGTAAGATTGAAACCAGTGTAATAAAGAACCTGTTATGCCAAAGCAATTTAATTTATTTATTAGAATATTATGATTCACCTTATCAAAAGCGCTGGCAAAGTCAGTATAGACTGCGTCAACTTCAGTACCTTTGTCGAGCAACTCTGATACGTCCGATACAAAAGAGCATAAATTGGTGACCGTCGAGTGACCGGAACGAAACCCATGTTGATTAGGAGATAGCAGTCCATCTACGTGGTTGACAACAAAAGGGCATACAAGTGATTCAAAAAGTTTTGAGAAACAAGATAAAATTGTAATAGGACGATAATTTTTGGAATTACTTGGGTCACCTTTTTTATGTATAGGTAAAATTCTTGCCTTTTTCCATTCGTCCGGAAAGCTTCCCTCTTTTAAAGATCGATTGAAAATCAAGGTAAGCGGTAACGACAGTGCCTTACAACAGCGTTTTATGAACACGGGAGGTATAAGATCGGGGCCTGCACCCTTAAATATGTCAAGCTTTTTAATTTTAGATAGCACTTCGCGTTCGGAGATAGTGATATGACTGAGACATCTGTCACAGGAACGAGAACCTAGTTTGGTTGAGTCAACAGGTATGTTATTTTCAACATTGTACACAGCAGCAAACTGACAAGCGAATAAATTGGCAATTGCAGGCCCAGTATTGGCTACATTATCTTCTCTATACACTTGAGATGGAATTGAGGATTTTCGGTTGTTTTTATCATTTATGAATCGCCAAAACGCTCTTGGATTTTTAACTATGTTGACCTCAGTATTATGTCTATATTGAGAGTAACAGGAACCATAAAGTTTATTGCAGTAATCTCTCACAATTTGAAAAGAAATTAAGTCCATAGGATTTTTATACTTGCGGTATTTAAGCCTTAATTTTTCTTTTTCTTTTAGCCTTTTGATTAACGAATAACTAAACCAGTGGGGGTATTTGGATTTATAAGCGCTTCGCGTCGGCACAAATGATTTTATTAGGGTCATGATTACATCATAAAATATTGAAACCGTTGCATTTACATCGCTACACTTTTGAAATTTCGCATTCCAGTCGACACTTATCAGTTCAGATATTATATTATCGTAATTAGCCTTAAAATAATTAAATTGTGTACCAGCTATTGCCTTCAAAAAATGCTGATGAGCAGTATTAGGGATAACAACCAGCAATCCGGGGTGTCTATTATCTAATTTACATAAAAGATTTAAGGGTTCTTCTACTTTGATATGGGATAAATTAGTTAAAGCTAAATCTAGGATTCTCCCGTCTACATTTTTAACATTATTAAATTGTTGAATATTATTAATAGCCATGAAGTCCACCAATGCGTAGCCCAGAGAATTATTGTAATCAGTTGGCTCAATATATGACAGATCATTGTTTATGGACCACTTAATTGAAGGCAGATTAAAATCGCCCAGTATTAGCACATCATCTACAGTATTCAACACACTATTTACACTATCAAGGTAATTATTTAAGGCTTCTAAGCGAACAGGAGGCGGAAGATAAACAGCGCCGATGGCAATTTTTTTTGGTGAGTTATTAACGCTAATATCGATTAAAATCCATATATTTTCGCAACCGTGTTCCCAACCGACCATTCGAACAGATGGGATATCGCGAGATACGGCTATTAGGACGCCACCACCATCCTTCTTGGAACCCTCAATACAAGAACGGTCTCTGCGATATACAATGTATCTAGAGTCGATGAATTCGTTGTTACAAATTTTAGCATTGAGCCACGTTTCTGTAAATATGAGTACGTCATAACTGGATTTGAGTATATTTTCATAAACACTTACAGTCTTAGTGCGAATCCCGCGTACGTTTTGGTAGTATATTTCCAAGCCGTTGAATTTGAGAACAATACACCATTACACTGACCTTATTATTTAATAGTATGCACAAGATTACACCATAAGTTTCAAATTATCATAACCCCGAATAAATAATGCTTGGGACGATTCATCTTTACGCACATAGATACGGCCATTTCGAACCCAAGTAAATTTGTAATTCATCTCCTTCGCCTTCTTACGAATAGCTGCATGTAAGGCCTTGTTGCTAGGCGTTAGGTGTTCCGCGACATAAACTGGTACAAGCGGGCCGCCGAGCCCTAGGTGATGAGAGTTCAGTTTGTTGTTGGAATTCTTTTTGTTGAAGTTGATTACAGCCGCCAACATAGTGTCACGCTGACGAGGATTGCGGAGCTTCACGATGATTGTGCGCGGTTTATCATTGTCTTTAGATAACTTGACGACCCGGGTTACTTTGCATATATCTTGTTCAGCAATTGGACAGTCTATTGTCTTCGCAAGTTGCGACACTGTTTTAACCAGGTCTTCTGAGCGATGCTCCGGGAGACCGCTAATCTCAAGGTTACTTTCACGCAAATGTTGCTCAGTTATAGAGAGTCGCAAAGAGAGGTCGTGTACTGTAGATTGCAATTTTTCATTGTCGGACTGTAGTTTTAGTATAGTAGACGACTTTTCCAAGACGGAAGCTTTCAATTCTTCGAATTTCGTATTAAAAAATGATATGGATTCGTGGTAAGATGATAATTGTTGCTTGATAACATTTAACTCTTCGGTGACTTGTAATTGAACAATGGACTTCATTTCTTGCTTAATTACATCCCTTATGTTGTCGAGAGTGAGGTTTGGTTCCTGACGACTCGGTCGCTGATTGGCTCTAAACGTAACGTTCGAACAACAAGGCGACTCATTCAGTACATGAGCGTCTAATAAAGAATCTGTACTCGGTGGTGTTTGAGGGTTTGCACCTTGGCGTACAGGCGTATTAGTGTTCCCTTTTTTCGGCAGCTTACTAACTTCGGGACATTTCCATGTACATTTCAGTTCCTTACTCATGCTATAATTAAAGCGTTTCTCAGTAACATTAGCGCATAATAAGTCAAACTTCTTAGCACACAGCGAACAAGATAGAAAATCTTTCGATTTTATGACATTATTGCATCCAGCGCAAGCATTATTAGGCGCCATAATTACTGTTAATTTATCAATAACAGTAATACAGTGCCAATTCCAATAAGCGGGTAAAAGCTCAATTTGTTTATGCTATAGTGGCACAAGTAATGTATAAGATTGTACTATGTTGCTTCACCAGTAGCGCGGGCGGCGAGAAGAAGGTCGTAAGCGCCGTGCAATCGAAGGCGCTTACGCGTTCAGTTGAAACACTATTTCAAAAACACAATCTGCAACAGTTTTTATTATATTTTAAGTCTTGATATGTAATTATCGATGTTAATAATTATTTGTAGTTGCAAACATATCACACAGAATGTTATCACACAGTTCAGCAGTAGTTTTAACACAAAACTAAACGAAAACGGACACTTTGGACTACTTATTATAATTTTTTTATTTTATTTATTACAGATATCTTATTGCTAACAGATAATTCCAAGCACAATAAGTGATACAATCATAATAATTTATATACATAATCTATAGGTACTATACTATACTATAATAAGCTAATTAATTAACCATGTTAAAAAAAAAATAAAGTGAAAAGTTTTCTAATATTATGTATCTACTGCATAATATTAGAAAAAGATAAAATTGTAATAAGAAGTTACTGTATACTGCTCTCAATAGTCAATGCCTCAATGTGACGTCCTGCAACGGTTAGGAATGCATTTTCCGTGCATGAGAATATACCTATTGTTGAGTCATTCTCGATATCATTGATATAGCGAACTGCGCGGGACAGAGGTGCATTTCGGGCTAGATTTGTTCGAGCGGCCGGCACCGCCAATAGGTTATGTTGACGTCGCGCCTGGACAAAGTATGTCCTGTGTCGCGGCACACGGAACTGTAATAGTGCCAATAGTAAAGAGTTATATGTGTAACCACGCATTAACCTGAAGAAATACGTGACTAATGCAATGTTACGTCGTACTGCTAACATACGATAGTCCACCATACCCACGATATAAAGTGTTGGATATAAATACGGATAATAATAATATAATCTTTTGAACAAATAGCGTACAAATGATTTCTGTATTTTTTCGACTTTTTGTATGTACTGAACTTGATGGGGATTCCATATCACTGAATTAGTCTCGAGTGTGGTACGAACGTACGCGTTATATAAGGTACACAAAGTTTTACGATTACAAAAGCTTCTAGACTGTCTCAGAACAAATCCTAGGCTTTTCCGCGATTTATCACAGAGTTTGCAAATATTATCATGGTAAGTTAATTGGCTATCAAACCATGTGCCCAAATCTTTTACGGTGTCCGCTCTTTTCACAATCGTATTGTGTAGTGTATAGTTTTTGTGTATTGGGGAACGTGCGCGACTATAAGACACAATCACACATTTGTTTGAATTGAGACATAAACTATTCTGATAGCTCCACTCAATTACACTGTCGATGTCACTTTGTAATAGGTCGCAATCGGATGGTGTATCAATTGGCAGTGCCAATTTGACATCATCTGCAAACATTAGACATGTGCTATATTTTATATTAGATGGTAAGTCGTTTATTAATATTAAGAAAAGTAATGGGCCCAGACAACTACCTTGCCCAATACCTGAATTAACAGTATATTCTTCAGATTTGCAGTTTTGGTATAGAACATACTGTTTACGATTTCTTAGGTAATTTGAAAGAAAGTGAACAAGATTTTTTGAAAAGCCTATATTTGCTAGTTTGTAAAGTAGGACATCATTTTGGATCTGATCAAACGCCTTTTGGAAATCAAAATAAGCCACGTCGACCTGCCTTTTAGCATCAATTCCGTTCGAAATGAGCGTTGAAATATTAATAAGATTGCTAGTTGTGGAACGCCCAGGTAAAAACCCATGTTGTTCATCACAAAACCAACCATTTAATTGTTTATATATTAGTGTATATAAAGTGGACTCCATAACCTTACCAAATACTGACAGAACTGCCACGGCCCTGTAATTTTGAATTTCAGACTTAGATCCTGCCTTGTGTATGGGTATAACTTTGGTAGTTTTCCATACGAGCGGATAAATTTGTTGTTGGAGAGATAATTTAAATATGTGCCATAGAGGCTCAACAAAGATTTCATAACAGTCTCGGACAATTATTTGTGGTACACCATCAGGCCCTTGAGTGAATTTTGCTTTAAGTTTTTTTAGGGCGATGCGTATATCGTTCTTTTGCACACTGTCCACAATAACGTGAATGTCCGGTGCGAGGCTGGGTGGGGGCGACATTGAGGCGGCGGCCAGCGCTGCGAGCGGATCTAATGTCGGCGCATTCGATAAATAAACACTTTTAAAGAACGATGCGAATGCATCTGCTACTTGCTGTGGATTAGACATTCCAAATGTTGAGGGTTCATTCGATTTCCTGTTTTGTTTAATATAGTGCCAAAAACTACCGGGATCTTGCAATATATTATTTTCAATATTTTTATAGTGAGTTGTGAAAGCTGTCGCGAGTAACGATTTAAATTTTTTGCGAAAGTAGGTAAAGAACGCGTAATATAGTTGGTTGTTTGTTTTTTTATAGAAATATTTTGTGAGGAGGAATTATTTTGTGAGGAGCACTCGAATGTACGTCAACTCTTACGCGGCCATTTTTTTCCTATTTATACAAGAATATTGTTTATACAAGAATATTTAAATATTATTATGTGTACAATATAAAATAAAAGTGTCTGCTGCCTGGTTTGTTTTTTTGGTCTTAGTTAAGTGGACAAGACTAACCACATTTATCAAATGTCAACATCTATAATACATGTGTAGGATGTTTTTATACTTAACCAAACAAATTTATAAATTTACCATTACGGATCAATTTAATACGCGTCCTTTTTAGGCTATGTGTATAAGTACAGTTTAAATAAGGCAAACCGACTTAAATTTTTTTCCCTGTTGTCTAAAAGAAAAGTTGAAGTTGATTTTATGTTATTTGCAACAAAATTTTTAGATTGTATAATTTATTTGATAATCTTGTATGTGTTGCTCAGTGTTCTCAAAGTAAACTAGGAACATAATATTAGTTATTAAGATAATGGAACTTTAGGTCTATTAGAAATTAAGTTTTGTATACATTTTTTGTAAACGACTGTTTGTTTCCTAAATAAATAAATAAATAAATTGATATGACACCATCGATACATACAATAATTATCATATCTCTCCCCGAACAACGGAAATATCGCGTAACATATCACGTCATCAGTCTGATATCATCCACTGCTGGACATAGGCCTCCTCCAAAGGGTTTCCCGTAGTCACCGCGCTTGGCATGCGAACTGGCGACCGCTGTTAGGTGGTAGCTAGTACACAGGTGCCGCTGCTACCCGACTACTACTCCCTTAACCTGCCTTTTACGATACTCACGCCTTTGACTGCCTCGTTGGTCTAGCGGTAGCGTGTTCAACCGCAGAAAATGAGGTCCTGGGTTCAAATCCCGGGTCGGGCCAAAAAGTGATTTTGGGATTTTTCCGTAAAAAGAAATTTCTCCGTCGGTCCTGTGCCTGATCTCTTTCCGGTCGTGTCGCTAGTCGTCCTATCGGATCATGAGAGTGATGGAATAGAAAGTGCCCCTGTGTTTGCGCACACACTTGTGCACTATAATATGTCCTGCGCAATTGGCTAATCTCCATTGAGAATGGCCGCCGTGGCCGAAATTCGGCCGGGAACACATCATCACGATACTCACGCGATGGTAAAGGGTGGCCCTGTTATTCTTTCTAGGCCGGAAACCACACGGTTATATATACGTATTGAACTTACATAAAGTCGCGTATTGTGGAATCCAATCCATAGTGTAAACATTATCTGGCACGGTGAGATTCTGTGCGAGCAGTTTTCGGTCCATCTTGACGAAGACTGTCTGCGGCAGTTTTGATATCACGGCGAATATTAGAGACAAAGTTTGCTTCGGTATAGTTTCTATTCTAGACATGGAACCAAAGCTCCAGTAGATGACTCCTTCCGACGAAGCGTCCAGTAACTTTTTCATGTCCTGAAATCGAAATTAAATTGGATATCATTCTTAGCCAGGATAACTACATCCTATTCTCCAATCGTAATGTTTTTATAACTTATACACTGCCTCTTTGGTCAACCGCATTTAATGAGGTAGGTAGGTACTGGGTTAAAACCCTACGTTGGACCAAAAGTGATATTAGGGTTTATCTCTTACGATAAATTCTCAGTATCAGCCCGGAGTCTCGAAGTTATAGGCTCCGCCAACTTCTAAACTCAGAGAGCATACTTTAACAGAAAATGGATCATGCAAGCGAGGGAACTTGGAGTGCGCCTGTTTGTGCACACCCTTGTACATTATTATATGTCCTGTGCGTATGGTCTCCATTGGCCGCCGTGGCCGAAGTCCGACGAAGAAGAAATTATAAACCATATGCTAATTACATTTGTGCTTGCTTTAGCATCTAACCCAAATTTACATAAGTTACAATTGTTAATAATAATAACATCTAAATGAATACATACGTTATAATTTACAGTTATATATATACTTTATAGGTATACTTCCGAAGTCTACCTTTAAAATCCAGTAGAGACCAGATTTCATAGACACAATTGACTGACCAATTTTGATAGACACAATATTGATAGACACAATTGGTCAGTCAATTGTGTCTATATATATCTGTTGGTGTGTGAATAGTGCACTTACGACAAATCTTTATGTAATGAGCTCGATTATTTGTTCTGAATCTGGGAGTTATTAATTAAAATATCTACATATGACAGTGTGTTAATAGTACCCTAATAAATAAGTAAATAAATATATTTATTAACTTATATATTAGCTCATTGGCTAGGAGCTTAGTTAAAATTACCCTTTCATATCTATGACTTTTACACTATTGTTTTGATAAGAAGTGTGGTGATAGTTACATAAATTGTTACATAAAATATTTATATTGTATCTAATTACTAATTGCGCATGAATGGTAAAGCTACGTTACATAAATTCTAGAACCATCTGTATTGCTTAATAATTTATAAAGACTGTAATTTAGCCACAATATTACGATAAGTGTCAAGTAGTCTGAAAGTTCCTGTCCTCTCAAAGCTATCTTGGCGTGCACTATCTAAACCGTTGGAGTTACATGAAGATAATGTATTGTGTATGTGTGTCTCAAACAGTTCTAAATAAATCTATAATAAAAAATAAGTCCGCGAAAACATATACCTACCATAGCCATTATTACTTTGCTCCAGGACCTTATTTTCGAACCTAAATAAAGCTGAGCCTGTGGTCATGGACTAAATGGAAGTAATTTAAAAGGTTGTTACATCTAAACTGGACTGGTTATATCTACAGAGTTCCTGATAAGTAGTGGGAAAAATGGTCTTTCATCAGGTGCCAAAAAACCCTGTAGTAGACACCAGCAAAGGTGGCAAGCTGAGCTAAGCGTTGCCGCGGCTTTAAAAAAGAATGGTTCTTTATATATACCTAAAATAGTCTAAAAAGGAATGAGAGGCCTTCGCCCTGCATTGGGACAGAAAATATTGTCTTGGTGGAATTGCGGCCATGGAACTGTCTCAATGGAGACGAGTTATCTGCGCGGAACATATTATATTATAGTGCATAAGCGTGTGCGTAAATTGGTGCACGTTTGAATCAAGAGTGTGATAAAATATTCTCACACTCTTGATCCGAAGCTTAGCCGTGTCACTACCTGCAGAAGGTCAGAAACAGGACCGATGGCTTAACGTGCTCACCGAGGCACTATGGTGTGGCACCGCCAGCTTTCAGATTTCAGGCTGACAATTTTTCTTAGTAAAAAACCCATTATCACGTTATTCGAGCAGATTTTCTGCGGTTGAACACGTTACAACTGTAAGGCAGTGGCAATAAAATAGTACTACATAGTGCTACACGAGGCAATGCCAATAAAGTAGAAGGACAATAAATAGAGGACGATAAGCTACATTTGTTACTGATCGGACGGATGACAAGATATAATATGTGTTTAAGTGCACTTGTTGTAGACAACACTATCTCTATTGTTCGAAAGGTCTTAGGTCCTAGTTCGGTCCGATAGTCGATTTCCCTTTTAGTAAAGCCGCTCAAACGTAACTAGGTTAATTGTCTTATATAATTATACTCAATTATATGAGCCTGGTCATTATTGTTGTATAGATAACAATTACTACAAAGTCTGAAGCTACGAAATTTGTAATTTCTCCATAATCTGTGCGTGTTCTCAGTTCTGGCCGTGACTACTTTAATTTAATTCTGGATAGGACAGTCCCATACTGAGCCATTGGATACGCCTACATGCCACAATGGCGTAGTTATTATATTCTGATTTGTTTTTCTGGTAGATGTAAGTACCTACTAACACTACTTTCTATGTCACGTAAAAGTATTTTTTTATGTGTCTGAAATAAAAACCGTTTATGTAATCAGTAATTTCAGAACCTTAATACAAACACACTGAACTATGAGATACTTAATAACTTAAGTATAGGTTAAGTGCAGGTCCGGTTTAATTAAAGATCTATTGTTGTTAACAATTACTTGCGTTCTAACTGATATCCATAATGCTGGTCATTAAGATAAATCTACCCCGTGTAGACTAAAAATTTCTGACGCTAAACTACGAATAAATAATAAGTACATAACGTAACTACCTACTAGATTTCTTAGAACCAACATTTGATTTAACCGAACGGCCAAGCGCATTCAATAAATGTATTAATTAAGACGCGGACTGCGTGACCTAGTGACTTGTCGATAGGAACAGTGTGCACCTACCGCGCGCAACACGCTGATATCTATTTAAACGTCTATTAAACATGATTGATTTATCAAAACAGTAATATAGTAACTTTAATAGTTCTTGAATTTATAAAATTAAATTACATTTTCTTGATCACTAAATAATTTAAAAAGCAATATTTAATTCTAAATGTTTAGGGTTCCTTTTGATTATATCCTAAAGGTAAAGTGTACAAATCATAGATATACCTATGTGTAGAAATTAAAAGCACTTTGAAGCCTTCTGAATGTGCCCCAACTATGTGTGCCATGTCAGTAGATGCACTTTGACTTTGATTTTATTACTTCAGTAAGGACGATTTCTTAGTGCATGTGTATTCATCGTACGAACAAAATGGAGCTCTCGGTGAGAATGCAGCTCCTCATTGGTTGTAGTTTTAGTACCATTATACTTTTCACCCATTACTCCTCTCCTTTTGATAGCGAACATAAATTTGGTTAGTAAAAAGTAACTCACTTGAGGCAGAGTCCTAGTATCATCTAAATGTAAACCTCCGACTTCGATTAGTGTAGGAACCATGGGCCGAACTTCATTTATGCTGAAGTGGCTATTGGATAAAACCAAACTGTAATTTTGCGCTAAAGCTTCCAATTTTGGTCCTACTCCAAAAAGGCGATCTGCTATAACCTGAAAAAAGAAAATATTCAATACTGCGGCTTATTTAGAAGTTTCTTAATATCCACAGTATTGTAATGCATACCTGTGAAGGAATTTGAGATTTATATCTGTACATTACTTTTGCCACTATCACTGCCAATGTGTTGGTAAATCTTTCCCATAAAGTCATCCGTTGTCCAAATCCAACCATATACGATGGCACATAGGCAGTCGCATCAGGATTACCAAGTTGCTCGTTTACCCAGGGTAATGGCACACTGGACAGGAACCCAACCACCGGTGCTCCATACTTACGGCCCAGTGGGAGGAAACAGTCACTTCCGAAGACTTCAACAATAATCAGGTCGAAAGTTTCCGCAGAATTGAGGAGCGCTTTAACAGCAGGCACGCGGGACACAGTGTCACATGCCTTGACGCATTCTTCCATTATATTTTCCAGGTTTCTTATAAAGTCAGGTTTAATAGAATTGTGTTGCTCTGTGAGATTGTTAGTGATTTCAGGTATCGTCCCAGCCAAACTGATCTCGTAGACGTTTGGAAGAGGAGTTTTCTGTAAAAATTAATCATTGTTTTTAAAATCATTAATAATAATTGCCAACTATTGAGACATGGGTGTACTCGTACATTCTCGAACACTTGCAGAAATAGTATCAGCGAATTGTACCGAATGAAAATAATTACTATGGTACAATAATGTCCTCTATGTGTAGTCAAAATATTTAAATTTAAAATATTTTTATATTTGGGACTTATAATTACAAATTTTAAACAAAATGCCCCCTCACCCCTCCTCTCTATCGCCTGACCTCCACAGTTTGTGAATCGTATAATCTGAAATAAACACAGTTGATAGATGTTTATGGAAATAATACTAGAAATATTTCAAACAAAAACCGTTTTTGTAATAATTATTATCTGTCAAACATATAATTAATTCAATCACATTCTATACATCTGAGCAAGGTATGGAATCCAGTTCGCATTAGCGCGATTTCGCTCGCCCTTCTGCGGATCATGACGAATATCATTAGCAATAAAATTGGAGAATAAAACAGATTACTTAATGTTATTAACTACAACAACCCTAACCTACTACTATAACGATTTATAACCATAATCCCGATACCGTTCACTGCTGGATATAGGTCTCCAAAGGTTGCCATTCGGAGAGGTTTGTCTTAGTCATCGGGCTTGGTATGCGAGTTGGCGACCGCAGTTAGTTGGTAGCTAATACACAAGTGGCGCTGCTGTCCGACCACCTGATCCCTTAGTCCTTTTACGACACCCACCACCCAGCCGGAAACCACACGGCTAAAATCGTAAATAACAGCACGTAATCATGGCACGAGGCACATGACCTGAGCACGCGCGTTAAATACGACAGACAGGAGCTACGGTTATCGCGTATCATTTCATAACATAAATAATAATATTAATAATTCTACCGTGTAATACGCGGTGTTTTATACTTCTTAATTGCACACTGGGATAAAATATGTGTGTGTCATTTATACTTATTACTTCACGTCGATCGTCTGTAATTTAGAGCCATAAATAATTGACTAGCTTTAATGCACTATTTCGTAAGAATAAATCATTTTTGATAATATTTAAGCCACTCCTCTGCGGTAACTTCGGAAACATGCTTTTTATACTCTTTCAACAACCTCACGATGCAGGTTATAATCCCTGATAACTAATTACTTTAATATAATTATTACTTTTGAAAACTACAAGTGGCATGGTGTAGCCAGCTCAGTAATATCTACGCTTATCTCATTCAAAAATTCGTTTGCCTGTCTAGCCGTGTGAGACCTGGCATTGTCATGGTTCAAAATGGAGCGGCGTTTTTGGTCACCTTTACGGAGTTCTTCAATAACTTATGGCAAACAAATGGTTGTGTACCGATTGCTATTTCCTGTACTACGATCCTCTAAAAACCGTAGCCAAACGTGGTCAGTTTTATTAAAAAGTAGCAACCATCGTCATAGCGATAGACCGCACATTTTTTTTTATATTAGAGGGTGACACACGAGCAAATGGGTCACCTGATGGTAAGTGATCACCGCCGCCCGTGAACACTCGCAAGTATACACCCGCGTATCCTCTGGTGTTGCGAGTCGCAACACCAGAGGATAAGCGGGTGTATTGCGGGCCTTTAAGAGTCAGCAAACAAGTGTTGAGTCAGCAATTAAGTTATTAATGCTGTTATTAAGGAATGTCTTCTGTAAGGTGGAGGTACTTCCCCAGTCGGGCTGCTCTTTGAGCGATTGAACGCTGTGCCCTACCTCTCTTAATTGACCACTTTGGTTTCAACTCACTTGCAAAGGCACAAACAGTCGATTGTTGCTTTGTTTTGGGATCGTAGACTCATGATTCACCTGATTCACCACAAATTTGACGCCCTTTCGTTGAATCTGGTAAACACGGCATCAAGTGACGTGGTCGGTTTTTTGGGTCTCAGTTAAATTTTGACGGCAATGGGAACATAGTTTTTCATACTGAAATATTTTTGTAGAATTAATTGTACCTGAGTCATGTCTATGACTAAGAATACATGGTCGGTCACATGCCCGCCTGTTTCTTACAAATTACACTATGATTTGAACATTTAAAGATGAAGATACGCGCGATTCAGATTTTAATTTCGATATTTAGAAGAATAAAACCTTTGTGGCGTAAAATATTCGAAGGAATTACAAGGAACTACAAACCACCAAGGTGCACTTTCAGTACGCAAAGTCCATCAGTGGCGAGGCGTAATGTACATATTTCGTTAGTGAAGTCGATGAGTGTAAATTCATTTATGATTTTTAAAGTTCATTTATTTGTAATTTTTATAACTTTAACGTGCTGCAGTGTATGTGGTGACATCTACTGAGAAACACCGCCTCAAAACTTAATCCCATATATTTTTATATGTGTTAAATTAGGGCAACTCCATTCCATATTGATTATCATGTATTCATGTTGCGTAACAATTAAAATACTTGAGCTAAGTAGATAAATATATTCATCATGTACGTAACTTAAAAAGGAAGATATGAACCGTGTTATTTGGACCCTCTGCCAGAGATAACCATTTCAACTACATACATCTTTGCAGTTTCCTGACTGGGGTCGCGCACTAACTACAAAATCGCGCCTTAGTTTTGACCACTTTTATCACAATAGTAGATCAGTGAAGAAATTTAAATCTTATACAAATCGTGATTTTAAAGTTTTATGTCATTTTAACCAAATTCAAAACAAGGAGTTTATTAATTCGATTCAATAATTGTTTTTTTTGTGATACGCCACTTCTCAGATAATCCTTTTTTTATTCGATGAAAACAATTTCATATAAATTTGATTAAAATTGAAATATAATAATCAAATAAGTAAGTAATTCTATCATGTAGATAAAGTTTTAGAATATATTTTCCTACTTTTACAGTTCATGGGTTTTTATATTTACAAGTATTAACCAATTTTACTATCACGCAAACGTCATAACATTTGTGTAAATATGAGGGATTTATTGTTTAACTACCAAAATCTTCTCGAATTACATTCAGTACAGTTGCCGATAGATTGGGCAAGATAAGCACTTGTTGATCTAAACTAAGCCAAATCCCGTAATTTTAGCCCTCCGGGCACCCCTAAAACACAACACACAAACACGGAAACGGAATCGTGTATAACATACCATTGGGAAGTGAGTCACGACGGTAAGATGATGGTCCCTCCTGGCGAGCGCCTCGATGAGCCGTCCGTACATGGCGTGGTGGCTTTTGGTGTTGGTCGGCAAGACGGCCAACAGACGCGCCGCGCGCGATGCGGTCACCCACCACATCACTAGGTACAGCATCCGCGCCTGCATCTCGCTGCTGCTCGCCTCTAATTGCGAATCGTCTAGCCCGAACCGTCTGCAGCCGCCTAACTGCTGATAACGCACGCGTCATCTCCCACTGCACTTCACTATCAGTAGCGACGGCCCCTTTATTGTATAGTGTACCACGGGTCCAACACTCGCCTGTTCGTCCGAGGAAGACTTAGTACGACATGTGTGTATTAGAAATTAATTATCTCATACATAAAACGGTAAATTACCCAACCCGCACTAGGCTGGACTATGGCCTATCCCCTCCCATTGTGGGAGGGGAGGAAGCTCACGCCCTGCAGTGGGATAAAATCGCTGAAAGAGTTTCGGTGTATAGCTGCGTTGCAGAGGTGTCGCGGTCGGTCAAACCACTACATGCGGACATTTTGAGTAAGCTGAGATGGTTCCGGGAAAACAAGTACCTGTTATAGAAATCGAATTATTTAGTGCTCAGATTAGAGAGACATTCTACTAATGTTATAAATGTGTAAGTTTATATGACAATCATCAATTGCGCAAAAAATACTGCACACACAGTTAGGACCGCTATCGGTACCTGGATTAACACAGAATGCTTTTGATCCCGAACCAATGTAAGTTTTCTGTGGGAGTAGCAAAGCAACTAATAGTCAGTAAATTTTACTTAAGGTGAAATTTGGTATCAGGTGTCTGTGGCAGTATGAGAAGTGTCCTCTACTGCCGCCACGTGCAAGCAGCCCCGGGAAGACAGCGAACTGTTTGTGGCGCAGTCGCTGTGCCGTACTGACAGGAGTCGGCAAATGGAGAGGGCAACCCACAGCTCTCCCCGGGTGCGTGTCCCGACCATCTGGGACACGGCGCAAAAGGGGGGCACCGGAGCAGCATACCCGCGTTCCCGGGGCTCCCCGTATTAGGCGCCAGAAGAAGTCCACGGCAGGTTAGGTTTAGTCGGTGCGAGTCCGACATACCCACCCGCAGACACTTTTTGCGGGTGTCATGCATTAGCATTCCTCCTGCCTTATAAAAAAAAATTAAAAAAAGGTGTCATATGCAACATTATTCCGAGATCAATAAGGCCTATCCCATATCTAATTCTAAGGTCTACGAGGAGGAAGCTGCAGTTATAGTTAAAAATAAATTTACCAGACGGTGAATGTGATGATAATTCTTTAGGCAGCCTAATGGTAATCTATCTAGCAGTGGCATGGGGATCACTTAATGCATCCTTTTATATTTTTATACTAGCTGTGCCCCGCGGTTTTACCTACGTTAAACTTTATACATTATCACAGCTCCTCCCCCGTAGTTGATAGCGTGATAATATGTAGCCTATATGTTGACTCGAAATTTGAAGTAAATCCATCCAGTACTTTTTGAGTTTAGCCCGGACATACATACAGACAAACAGACACACAGACAAAAATTCTAAAAACTATATTTTCGGCTTCGATATCTATTGTTGTAGATCACGCCCCAAGTATCCTTTTGAAAAAATATTCAATGTACAGTTTTGACTTTCCTACGATTTTATTATATGTATATATAGGAAGGTGAAATGCTTCTGAGTCAATAGTTAGGTACTTCCAATATCTAATCCCAACTGCTTTAATCAAGTAATCTTCTGTCTGTTAGGAACACGTTAGATTTAGAAAGATGTAAAAAAGGCTTGACTTATGAAGAATATCACACTTAAATTATAGAAAATATTATAATTTAGAGGCCAACATTTTCGTACTAATTATGAGTGTCGTTGTTAGAAACTTCACGCCGATTTCCAATTGCCTACCATCAGGTTTCATTGTATGAAAGAAGCGACCAAACGCTTCGACTCAAGCATGCCCGAGGCATATGCAGCATTGCCTATAAATATTATAGACAATCTGGATGATAAGATCAAGGCTTGCCTGAGGGAAATCTAGGCTATTATAACCTAGATTTCCTGTTTTTGTAGCCTAGATTTCTTGTTTATTATACTAAACACTCATGATACTACGCTATTTCCGACAAATCGTACCTACTCGCCGCCGCGCCGGAGAGTCTAAACGCGACGCGTTTTCGATCGCAAGATTACAATGAGGAGCTTTGAGTTTTCTCGTTTTAACGTAAGGCAACAATTTTTTTATATTTTTTTAGCCCCAAACTAAGCAAAGCTTGTACTATGGGTACCAGGCGACGATATACATATATAGATAGATAAATACTTAAATACATAGAAAACATCCATGACTCAGAAACAAATATTCGTGCTCATCACACAAATATTTGCACTTACCGGGATTCGAACCTAGGATCACCAGCTTCGTAGGCAGGAGCACTACCAACTAGGCTACGGTGACCGTCAAAGCGTCTCTAAAAACGAGTCGACGTGGTCCTCACCGTACACAAAGAAGGTCCCTTCTGGAGCGGGTTACTTGGTAGTTATATTTAGCTTGACTGCTTGCGCTCTCGCTCCCCTCTATTTTCCGGTGAAGCAATGAGTGTCCTAGGCTAACGGTAAACTTCATGTTTTTAAGAAATCTTCACACCTGTTACGAAAACTGTCACCCTTGCCACACTACGCGGCTTTCCCAGGAATTGTCTCAGTTTTATGCCAGTTCTATAGTTATTTTCCATACTTATATCTAAGTGTGAATTGTGTGTACTTATTTTAATTTCTAATCTACTATAGTAAGTTAATAAGGTCAAATCACTTACGACTACTTTGTTAATCAATATTAATTAATCAAATCACTGTCGGGTTGAGTGACTGGCAAACATCCATTTTATCTATCGATATAACTACTGGTAAGACATTTTACTTAATTGATTTTTAATTGTACCGGCATTCAGCTGCGGGTAAAGCCCGCACACACATATTTACTGCCTAATAAATATAATATAATGGTGGCGAATCTGTCTTTTACACGACTAAACTAATTTAAATGTCATTACATGTCTCTTTTATTTTAATATACCAAGAAAATGGGTACCTATACATTCAGTCAAAAAAGTATCGGGAATGGATGATTTGTTTATGGTTCCAAATTCAAATTTTTGTTTTTGTTTTGTTTTTGTTAGATTGGCACAACTGTTTTCCACTTTGGCGCGGAGTTTGAGTTGCATCTGTTATTTATATTAAATACAGTGCTGGTTTTAGTAATATCATATATAGTGTGTATTGCGAATTTCATAGTGGACAAAAATATCGAACAAAGAGTTTGTCTTAAATTTTGCATCGCTAATGGAATTTCGTGTTCGGAGTCACTGAAAATGTTACAGAAGGCTTACGGTGAATCGACTTTATCAAAAACTCGTGCTTATGAGTGGTTCAAAGCGTTCAAAAGCGGTCGAGATGTGATGAAAGATTTGCCTCGCTCTGATAGGCCATCAACGTCTGCAACTGAAGTTAACATCGCAAAAGTGAAGGAAATAGTGACTGAAAATCCTCATTCAACTCTGAGAGAGATAGCCGCCGAACTTTCTGTATCTCACGAGTCGATTCGTACCATTTTAACTAATCATTTGGGTATGAGTCCAAAATCTAGTCCCAAAAGATCTGAATTTTCTCCAAAAACTCAATCGCATGAAAGTCGCTGAGGACATGGTAGAACGAGTCAATTCCGACCCAACATTCATGAAACGCATTGTCACTGGTGACGAGACGTGGGTTTACGAGTTTGACATGCAAACTAGTCAACAAGCTTCGGAGTGGCGCCTTCCAACTGAGCCGAAATCGAAAAAACCACGCCAAAACCGATCAAAAGTTAAAGTCATGTTGACTGTTTTCTTTGACTATCGCGGTGTTGTGCACTCTGAATTCTTATCGGAAGGTCGAACGGTAAATAAAGAATATTATTTGAGCGTTATGCGGCGTTTAAGAGAGCAAATTCGACGAAAAAGGCCAGATTTGTGGAAAGAAAATTCTTGGATTTTGCACCACGATAATGCGCCTTCGCACAAGGCCATCATTGTGAACGAGTGTTTGACCAAACACTCAACAAATACCATCCAGCAACCACCATATTCACCAGATATGGCTGACTTCTTTCTTTTTCCTAAACTCAAATTACCACATCGTGGTACCCGTTTTCAATCGGTAGAAGAAATAAAGGAGAATTCGCGGCGAGAACTGAACTCAATTCAGAAAGCAGCGTTTAAAAAATGTTTTGATGAATGGATTATTCGTTGGCGTAAGTGTATCGTTTCTGAAGGAGCATACTTTGAAGGTGATAAAATAAATTTGGATGAATAACAAACATTTTGTATATTATTGATCTTTTCCCGGTACTTTCTTGACAGAGTAGTACTTACATATAAATGCACTTAGACGCGCACCGGACACTAAATATAATTGGTCGACAGGTCGTAATATGTCGCATATGTATTTTTATTTAGTATTTCGCGCCATAACTAATTGTTGAATTATAAATGACATCCATACAACATTTAATAAATATTTTGCACTTTAGTAATACTAGATATCTGTAGTTTGGATAAAGATACCGGTATTTAGACTACATTAATTACCTACTGTGAATTAATCTAACGAGGCAATTTGACCCTAAAATCAAATTATATTACATAATAATTTTAAACTTGTATTATATGCTTGTGTATCATCAAGCAAATAGGGCTGTCCCGCATAATATAAAACGTAACAGTAAAGCTTATAGTCCCAAGATCACAGGGCTGCCACACCTTTCTGAGTAATATTGCAGATAAATGTATTGGACAATATATACATGTTAGCTTTAGCTAGGGGCCAATTTCTGGTGCCGGTGCTTAAAGGTGATTGAAAAAAATGGCTCTTGAATAAGTATGACTTCACAAAAATTGATAGTCCCCATTGTTTCAGTTACGAGGTTCAAGTTGAAGCGGAAGGGCGTCGGCGCGGGCTGGGTCAGCGCGTGTTAAGCGTGCTGGAGCGACTGGCGCGCGCTACGAACATGACCTGCGTACGCCTCACAGCGCTAACGCACAACCCTGCCGCTTCCGCTTTCTTCAGAGCTTGCGGGTAAGATATACAGTGTTTAATATGCATGTACCTTCAGCCGTCTATAGCGGTCATCTTCGTACAGGAACATTCTAAACTCGAGATGAAATAAAAGTTAAGATCTATACAAATAAATAAAATTGGAGTGTCTGTTTGTAATATTGAAATAACCGATTTTTACTACATTATATGAATATATATACGGTAATTACACCAAAATAACATTTTTTACCTGTCTGTCTGTCTGTTTGTTCCGGCTAATCTCTGAAACGGCTGGACCGATTTTGACGAGACTTTTATTGGCAGGTAGCTGAGGTAATAAGGAGTAACTTAGGCTACTTTTATTTTAGAAAAAAACTTTTTTTTTTACTAGAAAACTAAAAAAAAACGAATTAAACTAATTAACACGCGGACGAAGTCGCGGGCACAGCTAGTAACAACTAAAACTTGACTACTTTTAAAAAAGTATAAAGACGAGAGGTCCCTTTCTAAAATTTATAGACTTCACCCTTTTTTTATCTTATGCATTATTTTTGGTACGTTTTTGTTGAGATCAAATTTTCTACAACAGAAGCGTTATTTTTTTTTTTTTATTCACGTTTTCTTTAAAAAAGCGCTTGTAAATAGTCAGAACATGTTTGTAGTAATATAGTTGTATACATTATTATTTCTAGTAACATAGATATTTAGGTACACATTGTATGAAAACATTTATAAAATTTATTTAATTATAGCATTGATATTTAGCTAGCTCGTATCAAGTTATTGTCAAGAGATTATGTTTAATTATCTAGTTTAAGTCTAATATTTTTAGTACATATTGTCAAATACAATATTATTATAATAATATGTTTAAAACAAATACTCACGCACGGTGCATTTACTTGAGGAAACTGTTCCGTACGCGTCGTTTATATTGCATGCCGCCTATGCGATGCTTGTGCCATTCCGGAACTATTGTTCAAAAGCAACGAGCAATTTTGGATTTTTAATGGTCACCGAAATCATAGGAAATTCAACCGGCGCGGCGGGAAAACAAATAGACAACATATTTATTAGAACAAATATAATAATAATAATAAATCCTAAAAATATAATACCATTAATTAAATTTTGTATGTTCATAATCTATACTTATATATAATATTATAAAGAGGTAACGTTTGTGAGTTTGTAAGTGTGAGTTTGTGACGTTGTAAAGGGTAATCTCTGGATCTACTTAACAGATTTTCAAAATTATTTCACCAATAGAAAGCTACGTTATTGTGGAGTGTCATAGACTATGATTCATCATCATAACTTGTATTTATCCCGAACGCGGGACAAACGGGCAGGGACAAAAATATTTATAACGCGGAACGAAGTCCGCGGGCACTGCTATCAAATATATCTTCACACTAGCCAGTATAAAAAATCATCAATTTCATAGGTTTTGTTCACAACCCCAAAAATGTCTAATGGGTTCAAGATCTCATCACACTCTAATATAAGACGAAGTTTTATTTAAGAAGAGTTATTTGGCCCTTTGTCATGAAAATCTAACATGTTTGTTCACATGAACATGAACGGCTGGATGTGTTCACATTTGCATTCACATCAACGAACATGCTGGATGTATTCACATATTCACGGTTTTGATTCCCGGTCCACACTTTTGAATACAATTGGCAATTTTTTTTTGGTATGACTGAGTCTCTATCTGCAAATTCGCATTCCTTTTGCCCCTTGACGACGTGACTATACATTGTGATTTGTGCCTATGATTGTAGTTTAGTATATTATTCTCTTTCCTTTTACAGGTACATCTTAGATGAAACTAGTCCTGCCAAAGAAGAGGCTGCCCACTACGAAATCCTGAGCAAAGCGACGGCCACTGAAGTTTCACTAGATCCCGAAGAGAAATGTACTCTTAGCGACGGCATGAGTGCCGTCAACGTCAACTCTCAATGACACCACGTCTAGTTTAGGTACTAATTATAACTTTAAAACTAAGGCAAATGTCTAAAACGTTCTCGTATTTTTGTATTTTGCTGTCACTAAGATGCCAATATAGCCATTTACTGATGCGCCTAGTGAAACTCAGGTTACTCGATAGAAACTCACTTTCATTAATAGCGGTGATGTGCCGCCGTTTTGTACAGACACTAATATTGTAACGAATTTAACAAGTGAAGTGTAACCATAATTATGTAAAGCTCTGCTCTGCTTCGCGTTCAAGGCAATGCTAGGCTCATTATGCTGGATGTAAGATGATCCAAATCCTCCTCGATAGAAGGCCGAGTGTTGGGATTTTCGGCGTAACGTCAAATTTCGCGATCACGTGGAAGACGGGGGCCAAATTGACCTTCAAAAAGTTGGGTATCCTTGGTAGATCTAGGCGGTACTTTACGTACGCTCATCGCCTCCAATTATACTAAGCGCCAATACGGCCATATATGGAATACTGCTCCCACCTCTGCAGGGGCACCAGTGCGAAACGTGTAAGAGGGTTCATATTGTAAAGCTGAGAGATAAATATATTTTATATAACTTAAGAATCTCGATAATATCGGATTACTAACGTATGAACTTTTCCCAAAATATCACAAAACAAATTATGCCAACTTTTTATTTGGCGTAAAATCATTTGTCAAAACAAGTTATCGCAAATCGAAGCAGTTCGTTGAACTGTTCTGGCAGCAGTTTGTAAGTGAATAAAATGCTAAATGATGATTTGCTAAATATTCATTTGGTAAATTAAACTAAAGCTATAAGATTTTAGGGAGGTATAGTTTGACTAAAATATTTTTGCCAAAGGTCAGTGCACTATAATGTTCATAATTATGTATATTTTACACTTGGTGGGTATAAAAGCAGTGATTTGGAGTAAGACACTCTTTATATTACTCCTCATTATTTAATACTGGCCTGCGCGCGTTGTTACGCCACTAACTACAATATAGTCGACGATTGGTCGTACCGACACAGAAACCTTCGTGGGCTCATGCGCAACACTTTGCTGATATCATCACATGATCAAATGAATAATTTACGATTTTATAAAGGAAATACAGACAAACTTTCAGTTTTATATATAAAGATGATTGTGTAACCTAATATCTCGTGAGTAATTGTGTCTGATCGACCTGTAGTTTATTCATCAATATTTAAGCGGGTAAGGACTGGATCGAACGAACTTAAGAACGAAAAATCTAGATGAAACTGGTATAGGCGTCGCAATTTGGGATTCCTAACTAATAAACTATCCTAATAAAAATAGTAGTTACAAATAAAATTAACTTAATATTAATTAGTAACAAATGTAAAATACTATGTTGATGGGAAATAAAAAGCTTTATTATTATTATTTATCAAATATTACACAACTAACAGTTTTGAGACTGATGTGCTCGAATACCATCAAAGCTTGAGCATAGCCCAACTTTACTGGACTGATCTTAGCGCGGTAAAGTTGTACTGGCTTGAAAATGGCATGGCATTTAATAAAAAAATGTATATTATATTTATTTTTCAAACACTTTTAGTCAATTGAGGGGTTGAATGGGTACATTAAACAATGTACAAAAGATAGTACATCTTTTGTACAGATGCCAGCACATCAAGCTATCCCAATCTGTCAAATTTCCCCAATTGCAAGTGAACCTTATGCTAAAGTGATAAAGTTGAAAATCGATAAAATAAATTTGACAGATTGGAGTAGTTGGATGTGCTAGCGTCTGTACATTGTTTAATGTACCCATTCTATATTATTATATTATACAGAATGATATCTTAAAGCAATAGAATCATAAAGAAGCAGAAGTGTCTGAAGTGTATCGTGTTCATGAGATAATGTTTTCATTGTGTGTCTAAATTAAGGTTAAGAAGTTTTCTTATAAATAAATCAAATGACATTGTATCTTTTTTTACTAATTTCACACCCTATATATTACAGTAATAAAACAGATAATTTACTCACATATGCAATTTTTTTCATGTGCTATAATTTACCAAGACAAGAGAGAATAGGAACAAAATCACAATAATAGCTTAAAACCACTTAAACCATTTGGGTTTATACCTACACACAGATATAAATTTCATACATCAATTTTTTATTCACAATACAAAGTATAAATCTAAAACTCAATAATGAATTTGATCGACCAGTGGGTCTCTAACCAGCATCCTTTACCAATCCTGGGTGGGCGCTCTGGCCTTAAGCTACGAACGATACAAATTGAAATGACGTACAAAAAATGACAAACATACAAATTGAAACCAATCTACGCTTTATTTGAATGTTTGAAAGTCGAATTTACATGACTTGAATGTTCAGAATAGTGTTATCACGGATAATAACATAATTATTAATTAAGGTCTTCGATCATCAGGTTCTTACTAATTAGATAAGTAATTATCTATAACTAATTGGTTTATGAATATTTTTTGTGTTCATAATAAAAATAGTAGAGTATCAACCTCTTAGTACCTAAATATTTTAAAGTTATATATTACAATTTTATTGACAAATGTGTATAAGAAAGAGTATTATTTCTTACATAACAACACAAACAGTTCTAAAAGGATGTCTCTGGCAAGCGTTTCGCTTTGGATGGATCAGAATTTATTAGTAGTAGGAAAAAACAAAGAAAATAGCTTAGGTACGTATTTAATTAATACCTACGTATATATATATATAACATAAATAGTAAACTTAAATATTTTATATTTTACACAAAGTCAAATCAAAGTCAAGGACTGTTAACTACCCACGATATTTAAACAGAGCCAGTTTAAATATCGTGGGTAGTTAACAGTCCTTGACTCTCCACTATTTATGTTTCACCTTGTGTACCTACAGATAGTCTTACATACATATATACATAGATAAATACATAATCCTAAATAAAAGACTGTCCACTGATGTATCCACTGTTGTGGCTTCGACTGTACTTATCTCAATTGTGCCTCTTGCACGAGTGCAGGAACTCAGAGTTCTCAGAGTTTTAGTTCTTAATAGTTTCCGCGAGAGGCGCTGGTGCTCAATGTATGGGAGGAAACTGCACGTGTGATCGAATAAGTAAACTGCAGGAATTCGTGCTAGAGGCTTTGTATGAAGGTAGTCTGTCAGAGGTGTCGTTCACCTCGTGCGCCGGTTTTCTTCGATTTAAATTGCATTATGTAAAAATACAATGCAGTTAGCCATGCAACTGGGTACAGTGAACGCCATGGGTCGCGTTTACTGTACCCAGTACCCTTTACCTTGTGACTTTACCTTCACATAGTCTTTATAACGTAGACTCATGGAGCTCGTAGACTACTGTCTAGCGTAGACAGTAGTCTACGTTATAAAGACTGTGAAGGTAAAGTATTTCTACAGGCTGTATCATGTCGACTGTATTATTGTATATAATACCTTAATACCGGAAGGGGAAGACCTCGTAGAACATTCTCTGATCAAATCGGAGACGTTCTTAAGAAAGGTCAGGTCAGAAGTACCCTAAACCGGCGAGCATGTATGAAGAATATTATGTCAGTAAACGAAGCGAAAGAGGTATGCAAGGATCGTGACAAATGGAAGTCCATTGTCTCTGCCTACCCCTCTGGGAGACAGGCGTGAGTCTATGTATACCTTAATACAGGCTGGCTGAGGAGTTGACGTTCAAACGCATAATTCAGATACTTGATGATGAGGAGTATCTGAATCACCTCCATGTATGTTCCACGATTTTGCGTAGTTTTCGAGATATAATTCTTTAATGACTTTTTTCGTAAATATCACCTAACATCAGTTTTCGATGTTTTTCTCGTTCTGTTGACCATTTCTGGTTCAGTTATTTTTGTGACAACTAATTAAAATAGTTTAACCTAACACCCTAAAAAGTATGGTTTATCTAATAATTGCAGAACTGACTTAGAATTTATTCGAAAGTTCAAATAACAATGTCGAACATACATGGGGGTGATTCGGATACCCCTCATCATAAAGTATCTAAATTTTGCGTTTGAACATCAACTCCTCGAATATCATAAATTAATTAATTTATTTATTTATTTGGACAACCAGTAGTTGTTACATTATTTCTTATGTCTAGATTATTAACTACAAAATTACAATTAAATGCACAACATTTTAAGGTGTCACAGCATGCGCATAAATGTAATAATAGTGACACATAACGAAAATTAAATGAAATAAAATATACTACATAAAACAAATTAAATTAAATTAAACATATTTTTTAACATAACAAAAATTTTTAAAACATATTTATAATCAACTCAAGCAAATAACTGAAACACATTCTTATGCTAAATTAAAATAAAATATATACTATTTACACTAATATAACACTAATTAAAGCCTACTTAATAAACTCAAGACATTTTTTTTTATAAATGTGGGTAGCCCATCCTTAAAGACGTCTACCTCCCCGGAGATAGCATTGTATGTTTTTGCTATTCGAGATATAACCGAGAACTGCTTAAGATTGGTTCTGGCAAACGGTTGGTGTAATAACCCAGACCCAACGAGCGCACGCCTGGGCACTCGACGTGGAACACGTAAAGTAAATGATTGTAAAAGGCTTGGACAATCCAGTTCATTTCTCAACACTTTGTACAGAAATATCATATCGTGTACCCGTCTTCGAATCGACAGCTCCTTTACACCAAAGTGTTTCAATTTCTCGCTATATGATGGGAGCTGTCTTTGCATCCCATAAGAAAAAGCTAAGTGATTAAGGAATCGTCTTTGGATACGTTCTATTCGAAGTTGATGTACATTATATTGAGGTGACCATACAACGCAGCAATATTCCAGATTACTACGTACATAGGCGTTGTATATAGCAATTTTTGTGGACGGGTTCCGGAACATTTTTCCGTTTCGAATGATAAAGCCTAGCATTTTACAGGATTTCTTGACAATGTGATCAATATGGGGCAAAAAAGTTAATTTACTATCAAAGATAACACCTAAATCTTTCAACTCATTTTTTTCTTGAAGTGTTGTTCCGTCTATATGATATTGAGTTTCAATCACATTACGGTTGCGTGTAAACGTAATAGAGTGGCATTTATTTGCATTTAAAGACATTTTGTTTTTTGTGCACCAATCAACAATCGCATCAAGGTCTTTTTGAATCAGTTCGCGATCTGAGTCATCAGTTATAATTTTGCAAATCTTTAAGTCATCAGCAAAAAGATGAGCACTGCTGTGTTTAATGTATGAAACAATGTCATTGATGAACAAGTTAAAAAGCCACGGCCCTAAATGCGAACCTTGAGGAACTCCTGATGTAGATATATAGTCCTTCGACTTAAAACCTTTTACTGCCACATGTTGTGTTCTATTAGTTAAATAGGACTGAAACCATTCCAGAAGGGGGCCGTCCACGCCGTATGAATTTAGTTTGCTTAATAAGAGACTATGACAGACTCTGTCGAATGCTTTTGAAAAGTCCATGTATACAGCACAAACCTGAGCTCCAGCATCAACTGCATTCACAATTTCGGTTAGATATGTAGCGAGATTTGTGGTGGTAGATCGGGATTTAATGAATCCATGCTGTTCATCTACAAAAATTTGTTTGGTGTAGCTTCTTAAATATGGATAAATTAAGGCTTCGAAGGACTTTGCAAAAACAGATAAGATCGAAATAGGTCTATAGTTTGAGATGTTTTCTTTGCCGCCATTTTTATAAATCGGAACAACTTTAGCAGATTTCCAAATAGTTGGGAATATTCCAGTCGATAGGGATTTATTCATGATGAGAAACAATGGAAAGCTTAAGTTTGAGGCGCACCTACATACGAAATATGGTGAAATGTTATCTGATCCTGCTCCCTTGTATATGTTAAGTCGTTTTAAATGATTTAAGATTGTACTGTGTGCGATTTGGATTTTACTAATATTATTTGAATTCGAACCGATATCCATTGTTAAAGCAACCTTAGTAGGGGAATTAATGAATGTGGAAGAGAAGTAAAGTGCAAATAGATCACAGATACGCGATCCATCAGATGCAGTTGTGTCACGGAAAGTCATAATTTGAGGTATTTGGACTAAGTTACTGCGTTTATCTTTTAAGTAAGTATAGAAATGTCTAGGGTTTTTTTTTATATTTTCCTCTGTTTTACTTATATATTCATTATAACAAGTTATTGCTAGGGTTTTACATCTCTTGTTCAATATTTGTAGCGATATTTCATCCAATGGATTTTTGAAAATTCTGTATCTATGGAGTAACTTGCTTTTTTCGTTATTTAATTTAATTAATTTTTTATTAAACCATGGCGGATACTTACCTTTCATGACTCTGGTTTTTGGTACATACTTATCTATTAACTTATTCAGAATTGAATAGAATAATACTACCATGTCGTTGACGTTTTCACACTTATCAAATTCACTTGTCCAATTTACCTCATCCAGTTCCAATTTAATCTTTTCATAGTCTGCTTTGTAGAAGTTATATCGAAAAGTGTTATTAGTTTTTAATGAGGCACTTTTATTATATTTTATTGTAATTTCTAAAGGAGGATGGTGTGGGTCTATGTTAACCAATGCATTGTCAGAAGCTTTAACAGATGTACCTGTAACGTTGCTCAGAACCAAATCCAAAGTTTTGTTTGTGCTGTTAGTTACGTCATTATATTGCTTGAGATTGTTAAGTGACACAAAATCTATAAACGTTTGAGCTATTGAGTTTGAACGGTTTAAAACAGGGGTATTATCATTATCAGAACACTTAGACCATGTGATACAACTCATATTAAAGTCTCCTACTAAGCAGACATTTTGCATTTCCTCTGTCACTTGGTTAAAATTGTCTATAAAGTGTTCAAAAATATTACTATTCAATGGAGGAGGAAGGTATACAGCGCAAAAGAAGATGTATTTGTGCGGACTTATTTCTACTTTCACAAAAAGATCTTCACAATTACTCTCTCCATCTTTAAAGTGGGTAGAATAGAACTTGTTGGCAATTGCTATCAATACTCCACCGCCATCTTTATTTGAATGAAAGCCTGTACTCTCACGATCTCTTCTATACACTGTATACCGACTGTCAAATAATTCAGCGTCATAAATTTTATTACTGAGCCATGTTTCTGTTAAGATGACTACATCATAGTTGGCGCATGTGATACTACGCAAAAAGTCATGAGTTTTGGTCCGTAGACCTCTAGTGTTTTGGTAATATATGTTCAAACAGTTGAATTTTATAACAATACGTACAAAGATAAATCATAAAAACATATAATAAATCTATAATATAGCTAAATAATAGCTATTTGAGATTATCTAATACCGTTTGGTTCCTGATATAAATAGACACGTCGTCTTCCTTTTTCCTCATAAATATTCGACCTTGCTTGATCCATACGAATTTGTAGTTTTTTTCTTTAGCAGTTTGTCTGGCGGCTGCATGCAGCTTTTTGTTTATGGGAGATAGGTGTTCAAGAACGTAAATCGGTAATTTAGTGCCTCCAATTCCAATGTGACTAGTATTGACCTTATCGTTAGGGTGTGCCTTATTGAATTTTATAGTTTTAGCTAAAAACGTATCTCGAAGCAGCGGTGTAGCTAATCTGACAATAATGGCGCGAGGTCTTTGATCATCTTTATTACTCTTAGCCACACGAGAACAGTAGTGAATATCAGTTTCTTTCAAGTCACAGGAAACCACTTTGGAGAGCTGCATTATCGTAGACATCAAGTTTTCTTGTCTATGTTCAGGAACACATTGTATCTCAATGTTGTTAGAACGGTTGTGCTGTTCCATAACCTGCAACCTAATTTGTAAATCCTGCACGACATTGTTTAAATCTGCATTTGCTTTTTGAAGCTTTTCTACTGTGATTCCATGTTGAGCTACAGCGCTTTGAGTGTCTTCATACTTCTTACCTAAAAATTCAAGGCTGTCCTCTACTTCACAGACTTTAGTTTTGATGTATTGAAGTTCTGTCCTGACCATATTCTTTAGGGTTTCGTGGAGCTCATTTGTCAATGTTGATCTCATAATATTAAGTTCTTCCCTGATTATTTCTCGAAGATCTTCCCTAGTAAGAGCAGGTAGGGATGAGTTTGAGTCCACATTTGTAGTATCCGTGCTGCAGGCAGTCATAGTCTTTTTTCGTTGTGTAATATTATCATTGGAGTTTTTTGACTTGCCTGGCGAGTCGATCATACATCGGTCGTCAGGACGTATAGGGGTGTTATTATTGTCGGTTTTCGGTTGCTTGGAGCGACATGCATGACATTTCCATTTATTTTTGTGATCGTTACTCATAACAGAAAAGCGTTTTTCGGTAATGTTAGCGCAAGGAAGATCATATTTTAGTTTACAGAAAGCGCAACCCAAACACTTTTCGTTGGGGATTCTAATATTGCATCCTGCGCATAAATCAGCCATCATGCGTGCAGATTTGATTAAAAGATTTTTTTTGCAATATAAAATTAAATAAAATATTCTTCATCCGTCTAGTACGAACAAAGCTGTGAAGCGATGCAAGCGCTGAGTTGTGCAGCAGCGGGCGCACTGCGGGTTGCGCCAGGTCAGTTACACTCGGTAATGGCGGAACGTTTTAACAAATTATAATAATGCTAATGTTAATTACTCACTCGTTGTAAGGAGTTCTGATTTCACACTTTTACCACTATGGAGGGCACAACACAAGCTTGAGAATGATAAATGTTTTATGCTAATATAGTCAGTTTTTTTACGAAAATTCAATTAATATCTACGGAGCTAAGCAAAACGGCGCGGCGTCACTATTTGCCGATCGTACGACATACCTAATAATACACATAATAATTAATGTTATAACCAAATATTTTCATACAATCCGTGTACTTTAATAATCTATATATACCTAAAAATAATTGTGTTTAGGTACTTAACTATATTACTACAATAATAATAATAATATCTAGGGACAATGTTACACAGATCATCCTAGCCCCAAACTAAGCAAAGCTTGTACTGTGGGTACCAGGCGACGATATACATACTTATATAGATAGATAAATACTTATATACATAGAAAACATCCATGACTCAGAAACAAATATTGGTGCTCATCACACAAATATTTGCACTTACCGGGATTCGAACCCAGGACCACCAGCTTCGTAGGCAGGAGCACTATCAATTAGGCTACGGTGACCGTCGACCGTCGTACAAACATGTTCTGACTATTTACAAGCGCTTATTTAAAGTCTACGTGAATAAAAAACCTTTTTTATTTCATTGCCTATGTGTGGGTCGTTTGGTGCGGGCGTCTGTCGCCTCGTCCTGACGTATTGAGGATCCAGGACGAGGCGACCCAGATACATAGATGTTTCTAAATGAGTACTAAACGAATTAAGGGATTTCATTACTCTCTGCAAACCATTATAATAATTGAATTCTGTGTAATTGGCGTATTGTTTGGTCTGTTATTAAATATTAATGAATTGCATGAAATAATGATTAAAGAATGAAAAACTAAATAAGTACAGTGCAACACGATATTGTAATGTTGGTAGATTAATTAAAAATAATACTTTAGTAATTTCAAATGGTGTCACTTTTAAAAATTAGTTTCGGTGCGTTTATTATTCGACCTTCTAAATGTAGTGTGCCTTCTAAATATAGAATGAATGGTAGGTATATAATGTTACTAATTCATCAAAATCGTGCGAATAGACAAGCAATAAATTAAATTTGTAGTTTTTGGTTATAAGAACCATATAATATTCTTTCCAATACCTTTTACCTACCGTTAGTATCTAATAATCTTTTTCCAGTTTGAACCTATGTGTGCGTAATGTGTTTTTATTAATTGAATTATATAAACCAATTAGTTTTCTGCATTCCTTCTCCGTAAAAACTTAAACAGTGCCAAATTGTATACATACTCATTCGCGTCTGCTTATTTTTCGTACAAAGTATTTGTATGTACAAAGTGCACCTCGTAATTAAATATAATTAATAAGGTACTACTTAGTATTTAAATATGCTACAATATGCACACAATAGTAGAAAAGTAGGTATTATAGGTAAGTAAAACTACGACTAGGTAGCACTACCTATGAGGTTAGATAATTTCTTAATGAAACTATATTCTATATGTAAACAACTACGTATCTACTTCCTTATCTAATTTAGCCCATACGTGAAATCATCTAATTAAATAGGTATTTACCTTCATTAGGTATATTTCTTCGAAGCCTTAAAATCACAACCTAGACCCCACGGGCTCTACCGGCTAAGTCACCGAACATCGATTTCTTAAATGGCGATCAGGACAAGAGAGGCGATTGGGAGCTAAATTCGTCTAATAAATATAACGACTAATTAATTAACCCGCGTCTTTGGGGATTAGAACTCCATGTCAGGGCGATTACTAACGTGGAGAAGTACGAGGAACAGTTTGGCCAACTACAAACTAAGAGTCACGGCAGTCAACTCTCGGCGAATACGATAATTGTGTACAGTTTCTAATAACCTTGACATGTTATAGGTAACTCGTGATCTCTCTTGCGAATCGTATAATACGTTCCTGTTTCACCGTAACATTAAAATGTACAATTGACGCATGCTATCCTCCCGAATCCATATGCTCGTGGACTCCAGGCTTATCAGTAAAATGGTTAAGCAATACTGCCCTATAATTAATAGGTACGTAAAATAGACAGCGTGATGGCTGTTAGTGATCAGTGTCCAGAAAAGACATATACAGGAAGACATTTTGTACCTCGCCCGCAACTTTTTAGGCATTAGGCATCTTTGAATTGATCCATTTAAAAAATAAAATGGAATATAGACTTTTAACAACACAATTTTTTTTATATTTATTATACTCTGTACCAGCTTGTACTAAACGTATTTTAAAGTTAAAACATGCCTTTCATTTGCAAGGTGACAAGATAATAAATTAATATATTTTAGCAAACAACGGAATTGATATTTTTTTGAGGCCAGTCTTTTAATATTAAGATGTCAAGTGATACCCATAATATTTAGACTTAGAACTCCTTTTGTACAGCCGCAGTTCCTACTTAAATCTGTAGGTCGGAAGATATACTTATTACTTTTACGCAGATATCGAAGTACAATTTACCAAAACGAAGCTGGTTAGTCTTCAATAGACTCGATATCTAGAGGTGTGCTAGGCCGGTCTTCGTCAGTTGAACTGCTAAACGAAGATCGTTCATCCAAACTAAAACTACTTGAATCGGTAAATACAGTTCTTGCTGTACATTCTAGATGATCTAAGTTCTCTGTCCTATAATTAATGTCTGCGTCAATATGTTGCTCAGCTCTTGAGATATTTGTCCAAGACGGCAGGAAGGAAACCGGTGCACCAGTAGTTGGGGGTAAGGTCACAGCGAGTGGAGGTGATATGGTGGAGCATTTTTCTCTTCTCTCTCGAGCGCGACGATTTTGGAACCATATTTTTATCTAGAACAAATAACAGCTATGTTATAAAAGTGTACGTGTAAGTGTATTAACACTTTGATCTTGACTGTGGTTTATTACCTAAGTAGTAAAGGCGGTTTTCGTAGGGCAAGTATATCCACCGATGTAACGTCTACCTATTGTACTCCAATATTTTAATTTGGTGCTTATAATGAATAGTGCCTACATACAATACCCAATTTTTATCATGTTTCCCACATGATTATACATACATGTGAGAATTAGAATTTGAGCGCAAGCGCAGGTTAGACTGATCGTAAACACTATCTATGGGTACCAGTTACACAGATATTAATCTCAGCGTGTCGTAAGTAACGGAATTTTTCAAAAATGTTTTGTTATTATGATATATAATTCAACTATTTGCCTTGCTGATTTACATGACAAACGGTAGCCTACCTATAGACCGTCGGTTTACCCTGATTTGAAATGTTTGATTCCCGGCTAACTTGATAAAAATAAATAAAGCATGCCGAGGAATGGGAGACGGATAGATTAGAAGGAAGTGAAATAAATGGTACAAAAAAAGGAAGGATAAAGTAAGCTGCAGCTACAAGTACCTACATAGGTACCCAAACTAAGAATATATGGGAAGCCACCACCGATGTGGCGACGACTGTACAAACACCTTGATTAACGCTATTAGGGGAAAGCAATAGGTCATATAGCTAAGATAATTACTCTATCATCTCGTAACTGCAATGCTGCAGCGAGTGCTCGCAGTGCAGGCGGGGCGAGATAAGGCGCGCGCGCATATGCGGCTTCAAGCGCGGCCGCCTGCGCAGCTGTGAAGGGCACTCGTGCGTGACGGCCCGAGCGCCGCGCCCGGCACCCACCGCTCACTGCACCTGAAAATGAGGAAATTAAGATATTCGTTCTGACCAACCGTTGTACCTGGAAATGAGGAAATTAAACAATTCGTTACGATTAACGTCATCTATTGAATTGGACCAAGGTACTTTACGTCGACCTTGTTGAAGTAGAGGAGTCAATATCAAAATTGTACTATTCACAGTGGATGTCAATAAAAACTGTTAAATCATGAATTGTATCTTCCTGTAACCCAGCATTGTCATTTTGCCTGTTACGCTACGGACATTTCATGACAGTCGTTTTGATGCTTACGGGGGATCTAGGTGGCATCTGTGGGCCATATTTTTAGCAACATGGCCAAACTTCTCCAAATTGAAAATCGCTTTAATGATTTTGCCCAGCTTTCAGTTTAGGAACTTACTATTTCTGCGTGATCTAGATTTTCGAAAACCGTTTCGGCAATCACACGACACAATACACGATCTCATACATACCTAAGTGGGACGCGGAAAAAAATCCGGAACTTCTTAGGCACTTGTTAGTGTTTCATGTTATTGTGGCGAAATAAACAATTATCTTATACTAGCCGTGCCCCGCGGTTTTACCCGCGTTAAACTTTATAAATTATATGTGTCAGCTAACTCCAAACCAAATGTTATTAAAATCGCTGCAGCCGTTTAGCCGTGACCAAGTAACAAACATACACACTCACACACTCACAAACTTTCGCCTTTATAATATTAGTGTGATTATCTAAGGCATATTCTCGAGTCAAATACAATCAATACTGCAAAAACATTTGTATATGAAAAACAGTGTTCCTGATTGATCCCTCACAATACAACTGAGGCTCAAAAAATAGACCGCGTCCCTTGGTGCCATCATATTGGTATGGTGCTTCGTAGATTAATTTTTTACATCAGAGGGTGACAAACGAGGAAGTGGGTCACCTGATGGTAAGTGTCCCCCACCCTGATGAGCTGTTGCGACCTTTCTTCACACACAGAAACACAACATTAAAATTATTAATATTATTATTAAGGAATGTCTTCTGTAAGGTGGAGGTACTTCCCCAGTCGGGCTGCTTTTCGAGCGAATGAACGCTGTGCCCTACCTCTCTTAAAACTTGGATTTACAATCCCAAAGTAAAACAACAATCTGTTAATGACTGGTTGGGCCTCAAAGTGAGCCGAAAAAAAGTTGCCAGTGTCCTTTTGGAGGCTGGACGTAGAGTAAATAGCAATAGTTATTAATTTTATTATTGATAGATTTGATATTGAAGTACTCGTTAAAAGTAACCAAAACCAACGCCAAAACAGATAACCACCATGCGTCTCTTTCCTGTTTCAAAATACCAGAAATTATTTACGTGGTCATCGATTTCCATTACCAGAAGATGTTGTCGAAGTGTATAAAAAGCATGTTTCCGACGTTACCACAGATGTGTAGCGTGTTATCTAAATAAATGGTTTATTTGTATGAAGAAGTGCACTGAATCTAAGGAAGAATATATTGAGAAACAATCAATACTGAAATCTTTGATGAATATGTACCCACTGTTTAACTTAAGTATCTGTAACTTTCTGAAATAAATATTATTATTATTATTATTAATACTTTTTTTCTGATTCATTCGCTTTTTTTGGTCCCTTCCACGTCGCGTCACATAGTACCTTCTGTCAATAGCTATTTTTCTTCCGACTTTATTATGGAGCCACTGTCAATAGTGGATTTGACAACATTTCGTTTCGGCATTTAAATATTATGTACCTTATTATGTCGCGCAATATCTATCCCATGTTTTCATCTCAAATGAAATACTTTATTGCCATGGACATCCTACTCAACTTCACAGGGTAAAAATCAAAGCAGATTGATACCTAGATCTAGGTCAGTTTTGTCGAAAAATATATCCCGTCCACTATCCCGTCCTAATATTAGAAGGATGGAAGGATGATATATTTTCGACCAAACTGAACTGGATCTAATCTGAACTGTTTTGAGTCTGACAGTAAACCATTGGTAAAATGTAAAAGTACTAGGCTTGTCAATCTATCACTGATACTTTATTGTAAGCTCTTGAGTTATTGAAGGGGATAATTATAATAATAATATCCTGGGACACACGGCCATCTGATCCCAAACTAAGCAGAGCTTGTACTATGGAAACCAGATAACTGATATAATATCTACATATACCTACTATTTTTCTTTTTGTAAACACATACTTATAAAGATAATTACACCCAGACTCAGGACAAACAGACATGTTCATGCACACAAATATCTGCCCTGGGTGGAAATCGAACCCACGACCTCCGGCGTGAAAAGCAAGAATTTGCCAACCACGCCAACAGGGTCGTCCATAATAGCTAAGGCCTCGTATAGCACAAAGAGAACTCTACTGTACATTTCTACATCAAATGTTTTGTACCTATCAAATTTCTATATTGAGCAATCGTTTCCTGACGATGTTATCTTTCACATATTCCGGGAGTGATAACAGACCTAAATAGTTTCAAAATAACTCGAGGTTGGATACTGAATCTATTATGAAATCTAGAATATTAAAACTAATAATAATTAGATTTGATACGGAAGGCGGCTTGCTATGATGGTATCTTCGTCAACGACTGGTAGTTCATCCCCACACCCTACAATACAGTTTCGAAGGAAAGCATGCTGAAACTGAAGAAAATCCTATCGAACCGTGCCTTTTAAAATCTTTCTGTAAGTGGGGCAACGCCCGAATAATTTCTAACTGATTGTTTAGCTATACACATGGAAATCAATGATCGTGTAGATACCTATATCATCAGGCGGCCCGTCGGCCCAGTGCAGTTGCAAGTTAAGTTTAACAGGATCGAAATCCCATAGACAGTGTATAGTGTGTTTGTATTTAATTCCTGGCTTCGGTTTTCATTTCACCGAGGGCCAGCGTTCATCCTGTATATGGAATATATGTTTAACAAGCTGTAGAGTACATCTATTTCATTGTGGTTACAAGAAGATCGGCTCTAGCCTACATGGTACCAATTATTATTAATTGGTAAAGACCCATAAAATAATTGATTTAGCTTTAGAGTAGAGCGCATGGCCCAATACAATCTAGTCATGTGCTTTTCTCCTTTTGAAAGTCCTCTACACAACCTCTAATATTTACTAAAACACAAGATCATCTTATTAAGTATTTTTTCCGTCTTGTTCGCGGAACCTTATCCAATTCATCTCTCTTGCAAAGTATCCCCTTTAATGTACCACCACCTATCAGGTATACTCTTCGGCCCCGGGTTCGTCCTCTATTTGCAATACCTCAACCTAGCATAGTAACCCTAATTACAAGCCCACTGTGGTTAGCTCTCACTCATATCAATAAAGTTTTAAAATATGACCCATCCTTGGACTTATTTACATTCACGGAACCGAGATTTCTAGCTACAGCCAATCTTTATTTAGAAACTAATGCTACCCCTAGCTCAATGACCGGGTGATTGTTTTCGGATAGTGATACTAATGTGATACCGTTACCGCAAAATGTTTATTTAAATATTATTCTAATCTCATGTTTAATGTAAAAATATAACGATTAATTATATTATAAGTTGTAAATATTAATAACATTTGCTTAATATGTAATCTATAACTTATATGTTTGGTCTAACCGTTAATGTAAGTTGGTTAATAAATAAATAAAAATAAAGATACAACAAACTCTATCTACCTCTTACCTATAATTCAATTCACAATACGTAGGCAGATAATGTTACTTTCGATTTGTATGTCGCTTTACAACTTATAAAACGAGGCTTCTCTAGTTGTAATTCTCTCAGTCTATGTGGATCTAAACTTTTTAAATCAGCTTATCTCCCCATTCACTCTACAAGAACGTCAAGAATTATCAAATAACATTTTATTAAAATTTTATTAATTCTAAGCCAATTCAACAAGGATCCAAATCAAGTGTACTGATTCCGCAAGATATGCCACGGTCTCACAGATCAGAGCCTTTTGATTTGTGCGCAACTGTGATTCATGGCGACAGGAGTGGTGAGTAATAGAGTAGGACCAGGAATTATATCTTTGGGTACTTACGTGGCAATCGAGGTGGCCGATACCGGGTGCAGCACAACCAGTCTGGAACTTCGACTTGGTCACGACTGCCTCTGCTATCACTACTCAAAATCCTTTCTATACTGAAATCAGAGCCACACTTTGAACCGGATTGCACTTGAGATGCCTCCATAACTAATATCCAGTCTGTTTAGCACATAAATAAGAAACAAGATTGTTCAAATGCGACTTTAAATGGACTAACATGTATCCTTTTATTTGCTACCCTTAAAAGATCACAATTTAAGGAGGAACACCAATAGGCTCCGCCTTTTTGTATAAGGGTGGTTTGATATAATATAGATGTTATCACTGACCGCATCTAAGGGTCGTACGCACCAATGATCCGTCGAGTGTTGTGACGTTCGCCCATTCATACGTTTCGCAAATTGAATTGTAAAGAGATACTGTTTGCACACAAAGGGATGATATTACTTTAAGGGTTTGTGGGAAAATTAATTTGTATTTCTATTATATCGCTTTTGTTGAAGGTTAATAGTCTTGTAATGTGATATCGTGGCATATTTAATTTAGATTGAATATAAGCATGTGGTAATATTAATTAATATTTTAAATATTTTATTACAGGACTAGTAACTCTACATACATTTCTCTATACGTATTGTAAATAGTGTATGGCAAATAGCTATATGATGGATACAACACTTTTGTGGAAATATTTTAGGGAGGCCTTTGTCCAGCCGTGGACGTCAGTTGGCTAACATGATGATTGTAAATAGAATAATATTTGTGCATGTGATTATTACGTGAAACTTTGGACGTAGACCTATGGTAGGTAAACGGATTACTATTTAAAACCCCTGTTCATTAGCCAATCATTTAAACGAGTACCCAGAGTTCAGCCAGACGCGACGGACCAATTTTGTTATTGTCTAACAAATAAGTGCGCCAAATGAGGCTAAACCTGTGTACGTGTGTGTACTATGGCAACCAAACAACTGATAAACATACTTAGGTATATATTTCTAAATACATACATGTCCTACTAATATTATAAACACGAAAGTTTGTAAGTATGGATGGATGGATGTTTGTTACTCTTTCACGTAAAATCTACTGGATGGATTTCAATTAAACTTTACAATAATATAGCTTATACATCAGAATAACACAGAGGCTACAGTTTCTAAAAGTATCGTGTGAATTGTCCAAAATATTACGATAATATCTACCATCTGCGAGCTATTCCGGCGTGCACTTCCAAAACCGCTATAGGTACACATCCTACTAATATTATATATGTGAAAGTTTGTGAGTATAGATGTATGTTTGTTACTCTTTTACGCCAAAACTACTTTAATGCGGGTGAAACTGCGGGGCATAGATAGTTATAGATAAATTACAAGCAACACTCCTGAGTGGAGCTCGGACCTAGCACTTCTGGCTGCTTAGCAGTCAAGGCCGTTAAACACTAGACCAACAAGCCACTTTGGTTTTGTTAGTTATGTATCTATATTAAAACTTTTAGACATTCGCGATTTTTACACATTATCTATTCTGTTACACACCCTAGAATATTTACTAGAACAAAGTAATATTTTAAGACAACGTCGAGTAAACCAGAAGGTAATGATTTGCTTTATAATATTACCGCGATAGAGACCCAGAAAGGGTTATTTAGTAAGTGTCCTTCAAATGGCTTTAGAATCGTTATTAGATAAGATAAATACACTTTATTGTACACCATTATACATAAAAGTTACAGGATCTCATATAATTATAAAAAAGGTACAATAGGCGGTGTTATCGCTTAAAGCGGTCTCTTCCAGACAACCTTAAATTTATTTAATTAATTTTATATAACCTTAACTTTATAAGTTACTAGCTGTGCCCCGCGGTTTTACCCACGTTAAACTTTATAAAATACTAGCTGCCCGGTACGTGCTTCGCTACGCTTTTAAGTATTAGTACAAATTGTTTGAATATGGGAGTATAGAAAGATGTTGATTTTACACTTTTTCAAGACTTTTTTTAAATTTTCTCTACGTACAAACCTTGCCTGGACTTCCACGAATAATTCAAGACCAAAATTAGCCAAATCGGTAAAGGCGTTGTTGAGTTATAACATTACAACGAAAAGTGGCATTGATTTTTATATATATAGATGGCCTATGTGTTATCATAACTATAAAAATTAGCCTATATTCTTTCTCAGGGTCTAGACCATCTGTATACCAAATTTCATTCAAATCCGTTCAGTAGTTTTGGCGTGAAAGAGTAACAGACAGACAGACAGAGTTACTTTCGCATTTATAATATTAGTTAGGATTAGAGCACGCTAAACACTAAAAAAAGTGTTCGCATCAGCAAATAACAATTACTTTCTTTGATCGACTTAATGGGGGAATCAAGTAAGGTAAACTTAATCTAAGTTTACTTGAAATGTGTTCATTGATATTTAATTAAGATGCCGAAAAGTTACTGATGTTGCCTATATACTATGTCCGTTAGTACAAATATTCAATTTGATTTTAGGTATAGACGCCAGCACATCTGTCAAATTTCTTTTGTAGATTTTTAACTTTGTCAAATAAGCATAAGGTTCACTTTTGATTGGGAAAATTTGACAGATTGGGGTAGCATGATGTGCTGGCGTCTGTACCGACCTTAATATTTATGTTCTCATATCTAAAACCTTTTAATACTGACTTCATTATAGCGCCTGTATTACTGTAGCCTGTATATATACAGGCTGTAACATAAATTGTTGAGGAAACTTACTACCCATAAAACTGAATGAATAAAGTAAAGATAGTTTGTAAATTCTATAAAGTCTTGTCTCCCCATACAAAATGACTCGGCTGATTGTTTTTTTTGTATGGGAAGTTAATCTTCTTTTTGTGTAAGTAGGTACCTATTTCACACGCTGATGTGCTACATTGTTTAGTTTCTTAGGCAAATGTAGGTCGTTAAGTTTAATTTACCATTTTTTTTATTAATATATGAAAAGAAAACGAGCCAGTGGGTCACCAGATAGTCAGTGATAGCATGGCCACTCACAAGTCCGTTGCCAGCATTTAAGAAAGGAATAAACTCGCTTCTTCAAGGTTCCCGTGTCATACCCGATCGGAAATACCTCCGCAATTTATTTATTCTACATATTGTATATATAGTTGTTTAATTACTGTAATCTGTGGTACTGATTACAGTCACTTAACAGCTAAAGTTGTTCAGATATAATTACGACCAACCGTACAATCTCTGATTTACATTGTGATAAAGTTCATTGACAGTCCCGCCGCGCCGCGCCGTCGTCCTTTCAAAGCACAAGTATCACATTATTTTATTGTTAAACATTTAGTGATACACAGCAAATAGCAAATCCATTGAGCCCCAACGATTATCTCGCCACTTGTAAATAAATCGGCAGGACTTTAGATCCACCGCAGCGATAAAAAACACTGCAGATGGTAAACCGTAAACCCAATTATTAAATTTGGTATAAAAAAGAGGAACAACAAAACAAAATTGAGATACCTTTGGTACATTCGATTTGTGACGTTGTTAAAAAATAAAGATGATTAGTTACAGGGGAAGCAAATTTCTGTAGATACTACGATAGAAGAAGATAGGCATATGACTGCGGTGAATTCCAACGAGAAATACTGATCTTGGCGAGCAAGGGACGTGTTCGAGGAGCTGCAAGGTAAATTTACTGGACTGCCAGTCAGTGGATGTTTGTTTGAGGTTGAAATGTTGTTTTCTCGCTCCATGTCAAACTATTCCGTTTCATAGCTTTTCTATGCAGCGAGTCGCGAATCTTAGCCGCCGCCGCCGAGTAAAATTCGTATGCTGACGCAACTGGCTCTATAAATGTCACGGTGTCTCTACAAAAGTGAAATAAAACGCCTTGATGTGTTCCACATGAAGATGTCTAAGGTCCATTTTGCATATAAAGTGGCAAGACCGTATCCCAAATTCTACGCCGAACGGGGATGACTGGCATGCAAACCCTACTTATTAGCGGTCAAATTAGGTGGTGTAGGCATCTTGTTCGTATGAATGTCTCTAGGCTCCCCAAACGGGCATTTTTCTCAGAGCTTGCTAACGGGAAGCGCAAACCGGGGGGACAGTTTCTACGGTACAAGGATGTCCTGAAACGGCACCTGTTTGCATATAACATTTCACGTGAACACTGGGAGAAACTCGCACATCGACGTCCTGAATGGCGCAGGACTATACATCAAGCTGCAGTGCAATACGAGGCTGCCAGGTTTAATAACCGAGACGCTGATCGCCAACACAAAAAATTTAAGCCCAAGCCAGTATATAACTTTACATACAACTCTAATAGTCAGCTGTATTGCGTGTCATGCGATAGAGTGTTGAAAACTAAATTTGGTTTGCGAGCCCTATTCGCGCCCACAACAAAAAATCATAGCAGGGTTCGCCATCGACGGACACGTCGCGGAGGACATCATCATCATTATACAGGTCATGTAATAACTCTATAAACTATCTATCTATATACATTATATCTAACTATCTATCTAAATATTATGTGCCACACCCGTCACCATGCCAAATATAAACAATTTTACAGTTAAACCAGTAGTATAAATATACTTAGTAGCTGTGCCCCGCGGTTTTACCCGCGTTAAACTTTATAAATTATAGCCTATCTGTTAATCGGAGATATAAACTATATTACTACAAAGTTTAATCAAAATCCGTTCGGTAGTTTTAGCGTGAAAGAGTAACAAACATACCCACTCACACACTCACAAACTTTCGCCTTTAAAATATTAGTTAATAGTATTAGTGTGATTATGTGTATGGATGTGTATAGATTCGATACTTAAAAGTAATTTTATGTATTCTGAGTAAGTAAGTGTAATTGAACAAGTATGTTTTTTGAGAATAATGATCTTGAACCATAAGTATTGCACAAAACAAACCTCTATTCCCTTCTTCTATAATAAACTTCATTACTCCTAAAAGGAAGACAAGTGTTAAGAGTTTTAAGCCGTTACTTGTCTAATGTTGGAAATGTCTTCTTTTCTTTTTATTCGGGGCTAGTCCCTCCCTCTTACCCACCACTGCAACTAAGCCAGGATCAACAGTGGCACACAATGAAATGACACTGAGCGGTGAAGCTCAGGCATGTCCCGGGGAATCGCTTTAACTGTCTTGGATCCCGCAACGAATTTAATCAGAAAGACAAAAAAGGAGGAGTTAGAAAATGAATGTGAAAATGTCTTGACTGCACCTGGGATAGTGTACTGAATGGTGGTAGTGATAGTTCACCTAGGTACTACCTGGGTTCCCTCGTGATTTGAGATCGATCCCACTACAGGGCTATTTGTGTGACCCACAAATTCTTGTTCTGAGTCTGGGTGTATTTTGTGTCCGTGAATTGCATGTTTGTAACGTTAGTCGTAGTGTAGGGTTATTTGAAAAACCACTCCCTAATTTAATGAGATTCTTTTATTTGGCAGACATGTATTTCGAGTAGATCAGACCTATTATGTTTTATTTAGGATGATCGATGGATATGTGGACGATAGCTTACTTGTGAGACTTATAATCAATATTAATTTAATTTATTTTCTCCACAATTGACGATGGACGTGAGCTACTTTGACCTGAATACGGATCACATTACTAAACTTGACCGCCTTCTCAATAACGGTTTTCAATTCGTATTCAATCTTCGAAAGTAAGACTGTCTCTTTATCGATTGAAACTTAATTGGCTACTTGTCCGACAACATAATACTCTGAGAGCGGTTACCTACTACTGTTTTTCTATATATATAGGTATATACATTTTTAACGTGACGTATGCAGTTAGTCTATGAAGCTTTCGTCGTCGGACTCGTGGTTACCCTGCTTTGTTACCCTAGGGTGACCATGAGTAATTTCAGTTACTCGTGGTCACCCTGCGTGGGGTGACTAACAGTACATTATAAAAACACAGGACTCGTGGTTACCCTGCTTTGTTACCCTAGGGTGACCACGAGTAATTTCAGTTACTCGTGGTCACCCTGCGTGGGGTGACTAACAGTACATTATAAAAACACAGGACTCGTGGTTACCCTGCTTTGTTACCCTAGGGTGACCACGAGTAATTTCAGTTACTCGTGGTCACCCTGCGTGGGGTGACTAACAGTACATTATAAAAACACAGGACTCGTGGTCACACTGCTAGTGTTTGGAAATCATGATTATAATGTTGAACAAGAAAAATATTATTTATTTAAAATGGCTTTATATTTAACGCAATATTTCTAAAAAATGGCCAACAGTTATTTGGTTATGAAGTAGCTGCATTTGTGCATTCAAAATGATATCATCTTTTTCCTTTTCTGATTGTTTTCGTTCGTTTAGGCTGAAATTTGCTGTTTTATTATTAGTTAGATTTACCGTTATATCGTCAAGTAGAACAGAAAGTAATTTATTTATTGTGACATAGTTCTTGTTAATTTTTTTATTTATTACTGAATTATAACTTTCTGCGACGTTGTTAGTGCGATGGCGTTCGTTGCTGACACACCACTCCCTTATGCATTCATCACTTTTTAGCCATGTGGTGTTCATGTACGCCATAAAAGCGTTAATTTTCTTGTTATTTATATTAGCAGTTTGCAATTGTACATAATCCCAACCCTCTTTTATTTGGCTCTCAGGCAATAGTGGAAGAGCGGTGCACAAACCTACAATACGTCGATAAAGCTTTGACTTTATGTCTATATGTTTAGCCTTTCGCCACAAACTATTCGTGAAATTGTAGTAACATTTTTTAATTTTGATAAGTGGGAAAATAATTCTGAGAGCATTTGAAGTTGCTACTTCAAAGTCTAGATGGATCTTATCTGGTTTCCATTCGGGAAATTCAACGTGCAACATATCAAACAAAGCCGAATACGTGCTTTCTTTTTTGTCACTCAGTAAGGCAAATATAAGTGGAACAACATTCGTTTTTTGCGATGTACTACCCGAATCACCGTAAATAATAAATAACTGGTAAAATGGTTTGGGTGCACTTTTGAACGTGCCGTCACAGAAATATTCTTTCACTTCACCTAATATCTGTTTTGCTTCAACAGAACAGAACACCAATATTCTGGTACCCTCGTAGTCATAATCAGCCACTTTAAAATTGATAAATGGTGCAGGAACTTCAACATCGCTTGGCTTCGTAAAAACTGTTTTGTGCATTTGCAGTTTACGTTTTCTTGCCGAATATAAGCTGCACTTAACATTGCGAAACGAAGGTACTTCAGTAACTAGGTGAATGCCTTTGTCATAAACAGCTTTTACATTCTTTTTATAAATCTCAGGCATTGAATCAGCTGAAGTACCAGCCTCCTCCTTCATATGATCTATGGACATCGCTAAGACGTTTTTGGCGTAATTTGGCTTACACTCCTCGGCATGGTCGACATGTTTTATGATTAGATCATCCTGAAAAAACGATTATTTATATGTAGGGCGACGTTTGGTGCTTACACGTAGTGCGTCTACCTCGGATAGGCAGTGATTCTTTTTAAATATCGTGTTTTAATATATATATATATATATATATATAAAAATGGAGTGTTTAAGATGAAAAGGAAAAGGTACATACCTTAACAGAGAGAGTCACCGACCCCATACATTTAAGTTTTCGGCGTTGGCTACAAAACCATAAAGAAGTTTGGCTTGCATACATTTTATGTTTATGGTATTGGTATCCATCGCTTAAGAATACTTCACCACGTTTTCGTTTAATTCTTGTACCCATTTTCAGTATTTTTAATTCAATTATTGTTATTACAATTACAGTACCGTACAAATTGTTGCTATAAGAAGACAGCATAAATCTGACTGCAAATCTGAGAAATCCAAATGACAACTTACATGCCATTAACCTATCACCTACAACGAGTTTCAATAAATATTTATCAAGGAGATTGTACTACATATTGACCAATTGAATACTTTATCTAACGGGTACTACACTATCTAGATTCAGTCAAGTACGATCCTTTTCATAGTAGGGTAACGACGAGTAACTGAAATTACTCGTGGTCACCCTAGGGTAACAAAGAGTAACTGAAATTACTCGTGGTCACCCTAGGGTAACAAAGAGTAACTGAAATTACTCGTGGTCACCCTAGGGTAACAAAGCAGGGTAACCACGAGTCCGACGACAAGCTTTCACTGCTTCACCGGACTATAGTGTTTTCTATACTTGACTCTACTTATTTGACCCATCAGTTTCAATATTTATTCATAACAGTAACCGTTAGTCACCTCATAATCATCTTCTGTGTCCTCACCGAAAAGACTTTCTTCATGGTCACTATTACTAAGACTCCGTTGTCTGCCTGTCTGTCCGTCTGTCTCCATCTCATGAACCGTGATAGTTAGATAAGTAGTTGAAATTTTCATTGATGATGCCAATTGCATATCGGCGATTAGTGTCTATTGCCGCAATAACAACAAACACAAACAAACGGAATTAAATAAATATTTAAAAGGGCTCCCATGCAAAAAGCGGTATTACACCTGAACCCCCGTGCCACGGGGAGCACGTAATCCTGTCGGTCCTGGACCTGACCTTTTACCGGTTGTGTCGCTAGTCGTCCCATCGGATAATGAGGGTGATGCATTAGAAAGTGCCTCTATACATGCGCACACACTTTTGCACTAAGTATAGTAAGTCCGATGGCTAGTATCAGTAAATACTGTTGGAGTGTCTGTCAACACTCCTAGGTTTCACGATTAAAAGTACCTACTATTGCGCAATACCAAAGACCTTGGAAATGGCAGACACATAATTTACAAATACATATTATATACTTTTTATACCTATTCAATAATTATCTTCTAAGAATCTAGGCACAAAAAATTCGCGAAGTGGTATGGTGATCCACAGAAATCCGCATTCGTAAATGTAATTCGTAAAACTTATCACATTTACGAATAGAATCTCAACTTTAAATTGAAATAGGACCTCCAGAGGTGATATTTACCTCCTCCCCCGTAAGTGATAGCGTGATAATATGTAGCCTATATGTTGACCCGGCCTCTTAGTAGTATTCATGCAAAATTTGAATAAAATGCATGCAGTACCTACTTTTTGAGTTTAGCCCAGACATACATACAGACAAACAGACACGCAGACAAAAATTCTAAAAACTATATTTTTGGCTTCGATATCGATTGTAGATCACGCCCCAAGTATCCGTTTAAAAAAAAAATTCAATGTATAGTTTTGACTTTCCTACGATTTTATTATATGTATAGATACTGTTCTTAGTTTCTGTTGCTAACTATTGTAAATATTAAATTGGGCCACTTGAGAATCAGTTTTAGGTTAAATATTGCTCTTAGGTCAAAACTGATTTAAGCACTTTAGAAGGTTTAGGTAACTACCTAGTCCACTTAATAAGTAAGACTTTTTAATGAGATGATGACGTTAGGGCAGTATTTATAAATGGACTAGGAGTACCCCGCGGTTTTACCCGCGTTAAAATTTATAAATTATAGCCTATGTGTTAATCCAGGGTGTCAGCTAACTCCACACCAAATTTTAGTAAACTCGCTCCAGCCGTAAACGTGAAGAAGTAACAAACATACACACTCACAAATTTTCACCTTTATAATATTAGTGTAACTAGCTGTGGCGTTACTCTTTATAAATTATAGCTTATGTGTTAATCCAGTGTGTCAGCTAGCTCCATTACAAATTTTATTAAAATCGCTCTAGCCGTAAACGTGAAGAAGTAACAAACATACACACTCACAAACTTTGATATCTACTTTTAAATCTATTTAAATTCAAAGTGCTAAAACAATTTGTACATCTGATTCTTAAGTGCTGGAATAAGTAGTGACCTCAGGGTTTTTGTACGAGTCTAGTATAATAAAAAGTGATTCGTGTATCTTATTTTGAAGAGCTAAATTTATTATTAACAATAATAATCTACAGTTTTTTTAGATGATTCTGGAAATTAAAGAGCAATTCGTTTATCAAGTATTATTTAAAATAGGCTGTTAAATGAGTATCATTTGGGAATACTTAGGTAGGTACCTAATTATTATAGCATTTTTGCACCTTTAAAATTAGTTAAATCTTTGGCAAAAATTTAAATAGATAGGCCTAAATGCACTCTTTGAAATGATCACCCGCCGATAGTAGGATTGTTACTTCCTGATTATATCTATCTAATATCTGTGGATTCACTCTTCTTTTGCTTAGCAATGCTAGATAAGTCTGGAAAATATTCAAAAACCAAAGATTGAAGACACAGATTAGATCAAGGTAAAGTTTTTACAAACTTATATGTATTAGGTATGCATTGTACCCAAAAACGGCTACGACCCGGTTGAAGCCTAGTCTGTGTTGAAAAATCACTCAGTTTATGTCACAGTATTCAACCGCAGATAATAAGGTTGGGATGAGACTTAATTTGCAGGAATAAAAATATAAGCCCGAACTCGGGAATAGTTAGGGCGGTGTTGCCCTTGTGCCTCAGAAAACGTAAAGCTGTGTCCTTTCTACGGTCGTGTTTTCTAGGCAATCCCATCGGATCATGAGATTGAGGGACTGGATTGTCCACCTACGCATTTACACATGTACTACTTGCTGCGCCCCGCGGTTATACCCGCGTTAAACTTTATAAATTATCGTCTATGTGTTATTCTGATGTATAAGCTAGATTATTGAAAAGTTTAATTAAAATCCATTCAGTAGTTTTTAAGTAAAAGAGTAACAAATATCCATCCATCCATCCATACTTACAAACTTTCGCGTTTATAATATTAGTAGGATGAGCTGTGCAGGTGGCAAGTATTAAACTGGCCGCCAGGGCCAAATTTCAGCCAAAAGTATATTATATAATACCCTTGGTTGAACTTTGGCTGATTCGCAAGTTCCAATCGAGTAGAAACCTAATAAATTAATCTAATTGTTGGAGGATGAGTATGTATGTATGATTGATGAGTTATGAAAATATCTTTACACATTAAGGTCCCGCTCCCACGCGGATGATGTTTCGGGCATAACTAGTTTTGAATAACAACGACGCGACGGGGCGACCTGACTAACTGTTCATTTAAGTTGGTCTGTGGCAAACCGGTACCGGCGGTAGCGCCTGCGTGTAATTGCAATGCCTATCAAGGTTATCTATCCGCAAAACAACCGGTGTACCGCAGCCACCGCTCGCATTGTGTTGTGATTCGTACAACAACAAGGACGGGAAACAGTGTTTACGAGTATATTCAATTAGAAGATAATAAATATGCCTATACCAGAATATTTCGAACTGGACGGCGGCGATCGCATGCCGAAGATTGGATTTGGGACGTGGCAAGTAAGTTTTTAGCATTTTATTTAAATAAAGAACCAGCTCATTGTTCTCGGTGATCTGATTCATTTTTGTTTATGTTTAAGTAGGCTGAAAAAGAGATACCTTTAGAACGCTCCTGGGTCAAAAATATTGGGAGTATGTACTCATTCCGACCGGTGATGGATGCTTAAATACTTAGAAAATAAAAGATACCTAATCATTAGCTTTCCTGTTTATTATGAATTTAGTCTCAACTATTTATGACCGTATTTAAGCACATAGGCATTTGTAGTCTACAAATATTTATCAGTTTGTCATGTAATGTGCATTAAAGTTTGAAATGATTAGGTACTTATTACTTTAATAATCGTGAAGCATCGATACTAACAAAAAGAGAAATCGTGCCATAGGGGCGATGAAAATTAAATCTTAATTTATAAGTTGACATATGTATTACTTATGTGATTAATTATCTTACCTATTGACCAGTAACGTTGAGTTTACTGTAAGTAATAATGTATTGTTTGTGGTTCCAATAAATAATAAAAAAATCCAGTTGTTAGAATGAAATTGGTGGTCTGGAAAAGTTGTTATTACTCCCCGAAGATGGCTTAATTATTAATGCTATATCGGGAGTATCTTGATTTCCTGTGACATTCTGGATTCTGCGTCAACTCGAAGGATAGAGGACAAATAACCGACACATAATGCAGGACGACGCGACGCGCGACGGCCGAAGCTTATCACCGCACAAGCAACAAATTCATGACAGAATTTAAATACTTTCCTTAACCGTTAATCGGACTCATTTGAACTCTATTGTCCCACTCCCACGCGGATGATTGAGCTAAACCCGATCAATTATAATAATTATATTTTGAATTTCTATTCGAAGACTTCTTCCTATTTTGGATTTTTAGTCTCAGATCAATCTGAGTATATTTAGTAAGCTGTCGAATGGACCGAAGATAATAGTTTTTAGTAAGCTGACGAATCGACCGAAGATAGTACCAATTTTACAGTATAATTTAATTCCGGAAAACTTATTTGGTTTCCCGATAAGGTTTTTATAAGTGACTTAATTTAATAGTCACTGTGCTAGTTATAAAAAAGAAATTACATTAGACTCTTTTTTAATTTATTGCACATTCGAAGTCAAAACAAAAATACTTTTATTGCATTTTTCATGGCCTAATCTACGAGTATATCTGGCTATTATCTAGACCTAGCACTCCCTCCTGCTGTCCGTCACTAATTTAACTTTACATACTTGCTGTGGACCTATACGTCCAAATTATAATATCTACTTCTGATAAAGAAGGTCGACATAGGAATTTTTAATATCGAACCTTTAATTCCTATGCAAGTTTACCTAATCTATATTAAATTATTAGTAGGTACTTAGATCATATGACTATGCTATTATGATACGTAGGTAATGTATGAATTAGTTATATTCAGGAATAATAATTTATTCTAGAAGCTATATGAGATTATTACACACGGCATATTTGGTAGGTATTGTTCTAACGTTTTAATGATGTGAACGTGAGTGTAGAGTCAACAACCCCGTGGGAATCAGATACTTCCAAATTAAGCATTTTTATTCAAAATGGTGCACGGGTATGTTAACCCGTTCTTTAGATTATTTATTTGAGCGGTATTTGGAAAAATATACTTTATTTGTTGGCGTTGGTAAATGCTCGCCTTTCACGCCACAGGTCGTGGGTTCGATTCCCACCCAGGACAGATATTTGGGTGCATGAACATGTCTGTCTGTCCTGAGTCTTGTAGTAAGTTATCTATAGAATTATGTATTTCCAAGAGACAAGTAGTAACTGTATATAATATATCAGTTCTCTAGTTTCCATAGTACAAGCTCTGATTAGTTTGGGATCAGTATTATTATCAATATAAATACAAAAAAAAAACTTGTGTGTACTTATGTACACGCGTTAGAAGTTATATTTCGTCGCTGCATCCTCGAGATTTTCATATTACACAGTAGTACACTCTTCAATGTACTGGACATCGAACACTTTTTAGAGCTTGCAACATTAAAAAGACAAAATGTCAACGTCATTTTTCCGCCGCCACCTGGATGTCACCTCATTCGCTTTTCGTGTTGGGCATCGAAACATCAATTCTTTTTATTTTATTTTATTTTCAGTAAACAAGTGTTATAATTATATTATAGTGACATTTAATGTGAATTATTGTATTGGCCTATAAAAATGGGCTAGTTTAAGTTCACGAAGAAGGAATATGAAGAAAAATTTGGTGCCGATTGAATCTACGCAAATGCCGAGTGTCAGCAAAAAATGTAAGTACATACTTACTCTCCAGCAAATATACAACATATTGAATCTTAAGGTGACCGACGGTTACAACGATACTATCATTTTATTTTATTACCAGTTATGATTACATTACACTCCCTTGGCAAACAGGCGTGAGTCTATGAATAATTAGATTTTAGTTTTACTAACTGAATGTTTTCTGGCATTATTAGATTATTCTAACCTATTTTACAGTTAGCCATTCTATGGAATAAGATCTGCCCTTTGTGTCAGATAGTACAAGCCCTGTTTTTACAACAGGTATGTACCTGTTGTAAAACTCTAATAATTACAATGCCCTGGGGCAATGTTTGGGTTAAAATCATATGGAGTTGTGATGATTTATTATTTACTTTACTTACAAAACTAACCTAGATATCTGCCACGTGTTCTCTGAACAATGGGGGCAAATTATAATGGACGCACTTAGCAAGGAGAATACAGGACTGAATCCTGAAATAGAAAATTTTCAGTTCCAGGAATTCATTAATGCTATAGAGGTTATTTTCATTCAACCATTCATATAGCTTAATTCTAAATAATCTGCAATGTAGTTTCTATTTAGATTAGTAGGTAACAGAAACGTACGCAAATAGCCAGAATGCTTTTATTATATTTGATTAACCAAGTACACGTACAACTCAAGTCCCGATGTTGATCCCGTCTACTTCTAGAACATGTATTAGTAACCCATGTTGGGTTACCAGTATAGCGAATATGTGATTGATTTGCTACTTTTGCAGACATGGTTTTTTTCAGTTAAGTTGACTGTGATTGTTGTAAAAAACCTGTATAAAATAGAATTCGTTTATGGTACACGTGTATTAGTTTTGTTTGATATCCAGTATAAGAGAAAATGTTGTTCATTGCTTGTCTATCAATTTGAAATGGTATTAGTCATTTGCTACGTAACTAAGTAGCTGTAAATATTGGATCTATTAATTTGAATATTATAAGTTAATTATACAGTATATTATATACATAATAACAATAAATAAATGTCTTGCCATCTCATCGCAGACTGGGCAGAACCAGTACTGTTGTCATAGTGGGGCCAACAGACAACTGATAAATATACTTGTATATCAGTAATTACATACAAATTATAGATAAATTGCACCCAGGTACGGAACTAATAATCGTGCTAATCGAACAAATATTAAAATTAAATTTAAGATTATCGTGTAGTTCCTTATTTTGATACGGTTACTCCTATTGTTAGATGCATACATATATTTACTTTAATTTAGTATGCTATGTTTAGCAGAGAGATCGGGCTCCCCAGATCTAGAAAACAAGTTCAGGCCTACTTTTTAAATTAAAAATGACCTTGATATATTTACTGGAAGAAGGATTCTAACGCGTCCAATATAAATGTTTACCCTTAATTAGAAATAGGTACTTTTTCTTTTGCTTGTTTCCTCCGTTTTTCACCAATTTTAAAATGATTATGCAAGATAATAGACAACCTGGCAGTAGATATTATTGTCGTTCCTCACTCGCCTAGTGAGATGTGAATCTAACATAATAGTGTGGCAAAGCCAATAAAGAGGCCTTTTTTTGTAACAAGCACTCAAAATGGAGACAACTGAATTAATGATTGCATCTCTGTCAATAAAACGATATCGACACAGCGTGTAAAATTTATGGAAATTTGGTCATAATAATAACATTGATGATAAAAAAAAAAAAAAAAATTTAATCCTGTAGCATTAAACTTCATTACATAACAGGAGCTAATTTCTCATCTGAAAATACATTCCGTTCAGCACTTTCTCCCATATTGAATAAACGATTTCGTTCATATGCTAATATCAGGATATGGCTTATAGGTATTTACAAAACTCAATACTGTGGTACTTGTTTTGTGAGTAGATGGTACCCAAACGCAGAAATACCATTGACAACTAAATAATAATAATTAAAAAAAAAAAAAAAAAACCATTTTAGCACCTGTTGTGCTACCAATGTTCTTACATTCACTTCTAAAACCATATTTATTTGCAAATAAATCGTTGAATTTGACTTTATTATAATGTATATTTTAAAGAGTCGCGATGTGATTACGACCGAATATACGAATACCACACCAATATAATTATTGAACCATGATGGCATTACGGTTATTTACTCACATATGTATTGTAGCCTAAGCTGGCATCTAAAAATATATATATTAAAGAGTAGTGATGCGAACATAATTATTAAACCGTAATGCGATTACGGTCATTTACTCACATATGTATGTGTTTTATCTGACGCAGATTAGCAGAGGGTTTGCTGGCGTTTAAAAATGTATATTTTTAAGAGTCGTGATGCGATTACGACCGAATATACGAATACCATACCAATATACTTATTGAACCGTGATGCGATTACGGTCATTTACTCACATATGTATGTGTTTTATCTGACGCAGATTAGCAAAAAGTTTTTCTGGCGTTAAAAATGTATATTTTTAAGAGTCGTGATGCGATTACGACCAAATATACGAATACCATACCAATATACTTATTGAACCGTGATGCGATTACGGTCATTTACTCGCATATGTATGTGTTTTATCTGACGCAGATTAGCTGAGGGTTTTCTGGCGTCTAAAAATGTATATTTTATAGAGTCGTGATGCGATTACGACCGAATATACGAATACCATACCAATATACTTATTGAACCGTGATGCGATTACGGTCATTTACTCATAATTATATGTATTGTATTTGATGTAGATAATGAATTTGAGCATTCATTTTCATCAAATCTGTGAATAAGCTCCGTCATATCGATACCGTTGGTCAAGATTAATACCCATAAAATTAAAGAGTCATGATTTGATTACCGAATATACGATACCAATATTATTTCTGAACCGTGATGCGATTACGGTCACTTACTCGCATAATAATATGTATTTTTCCTGATACAGATAATGTATCTGAACATTCATATTTATTTAATCAGTGAATACGCTCCGTCCGTCCGTCCTCGGTATAGTTGGTTAAAGCTAATACGGATTATATTAAATAGCCGCGATGCTATTACGACCGAATATACGAACACCATATATAATATAATATCAATATTATTTCTGAACCATGAAGCGATTATGGTCACTTCCTCATATATGCATTTTTTTACTAATGCAGATAATGTATCTGAGTATTCATTTTCATTAAATCTTGGAATAGGCTCCGTCGTATTCATACTGTTGATCAAAGCTAATACCTATAAAATTAAAGAGTCGTGATTCGATAATGACCGAATATACGAACACATTACCCAATATAATTATTGAACCATGATGTGATTATGGTCACTTACTCGCATATTAATATGTATTTTTTTTTTCTGATGCAGATAAAGTATCTGAGCATTCATTTTCATTAAATCTTAGAATACGTACCGTCGTAACGTTGGTCAAGGATAATACGCATAAAATTAAAGAATCTTGATTCGATAACGACCAAATATACAAACATCATAACAATATAATTTCTGAACCGTGATGCGATCCTTGGTTTAGTCGAAAACCATCCAATGATATTGCTTGATCCATAGTTCAACTGTTTTTTAGTTTTAGACTTCGTTTTTAAATAAAGGTGATAATGTATATTTTATATTATGTGAATAATGCATCTGAACATTCATATTTAGCAAATTAGGGTATACGCTCCATTGTCGCCGAATAATATTGACCCGATTACACATACTCTTGATAATGTTGTCGCTACGCAGGTTCCTACCGTTGATATTGCTACCCCGACCAAATAATCTAATAAAGATGAACTCTCAGCACCCGAGCTTTGGCCGCAGGCCTTTTGGGATGCCTTAAGTGTATCAAAAATTAAAAGTTGTCATTTATGAACCTAAGATAAGAGACGTTGTTTCAAATATTAGGAATAACGATTCCAATATTTAAAATTCTTGTAAGCGAGGCCTCAATTGCATCTAATTCTTTTATCACAATTAGAAGGAGATATGCCCAGGAAAAACCCTGATAGCATACATAGAACTAATAGGACCGTTTAGAGACACGTCTATCGCAGAAAGGTTAATTCTGACCACTAAAAAAAAAAAAAAAAAAACATAAAATATATATATATATATACCACAACGCAACTGTGTCCACAATCAGCCGCTGTATCTAGCAAGTATTGCAAGAGAGCGGATATTGACGCAAGCGTATACTCTGCGCATAGCGCTCGCCACGCAGAGACGTCCGTCGATGCGTTTCCATTGAAGTTAATCACTTCAATGGAAACGCATCGACGGAAGGCAGCAGGATGGTCATGAAATCCCACGGATTTAGTAAATTTTATGACAGATCGAATAATGATCCTGTATTTAAAAATTCCAGTTGATTATGGTTAAGTATAGTTAAAAATGATTAAGTTAATAAGATAAAGTAAATTATTGCATGTATTAATTCGTTTATGGGTATTGGTTCAATACTCTTACTAACGATTTCCCTTAAGCTCTAAACATCTACTGTGTAATATGAAAATCTCGAGGATGCAGCGACGAAATATAATTGAAGGTTAAACAAACTTACCTTAAGTGAAGTTTGACCATAATTATATGAGTCGCTGCATCCGAAGAGATTTTCGATCCCTCCCTCCCTTAAAGTATTCTTGTGAATACTTTCTTCCCGTTATTTGCTTTTAATGCTTTGCCTTTAGTGAAATCTTAAGTAGATGCTGTGTTACTCTGAAAAGAATGAGGTGACATCCAGGTGGCGGCGGAAAAATGACGTTGACATTTTGTCTTTTTAATGTTGCAAGCTCTAAAAAGTGTTCGATGTCCAGTACATTGAAGAGTGTACTACTGTGTAATATGAAAATCTCTTCGGATGCAGCGACTCATATAATTATGGTCAAACTTCACTTAAGGTAAGTTTGTTTAACCTTCAATTATACTTCTTAATATACAACTTGAACATAGTTATCAATTTTCATACCACCTAGAACTAACGTCATGCTGTAATTTTTACGACGCGCGCGCATCGAAAAAATTCACTGTCATACCACCTAGAACTAACTTCATGCTGTTAAATTTTTTGGTGTCGGTGTGCGCGCGCATCGTAAAAATTCACTCTCATCATTTTTCTCCATCGCGCCAAAAGAAGTATAACTTCAATAATAAAGTATCTTAATTAAGGACTAGGATTATTATGAATTCAACATACATAATTCTATTTATGATACCTATATATATTATTTTAGTCTACTCATATTTATGTTATAATAGAATGTTGAAACGAGGATAAATGATTAGAGTTTATCACCCATATTATAGAGGAAAAATTGAGGCCAGGAGAGAGAGTGAGAGGCAGACAGAAACGTAATTAAATGAAACAGGTGATGGAAGTAGTGAATATGGTTCCATACAAAGAAGTTAAGCAGAAGGCTTACTATAGACAAGGGTGGAAACTGCTACACCGACAAGTGCACAACACTAAGTGGATATTGATGAGGATGAAATAAAAACAATCTTCGTGTAAATAAATAAATAGAAATGAACATGAAATATGTAGATATAATTTGAGGAACTTGTAGATAAGTCCCTCAAATTTTACATATTTCATGTAACTTTGAGTGGTAATTGAAAAAGGATTCTACAATTTGTTAATACACCACAGCCGTAACCATCCAATTTTTTACGGCTATCATTATGCCAACATAAATAGTTTATTTTATTTTAATCTTATAATATTTATTTATTAGATTTACCATTTTATTCAATCTATTAAATTATGTTTTAATTTTGTGAATGTTACCTGTAATTATACATAAGACAATATCATTATTAATGTCAAGAAATTTCTAGTCTATTTAAATAATAATTTGCCATTTTTTTAATATATAAACAACTATTGTGAATGTTATTAGTTAAAGATGTAATTAGGTAGTTGATATTTAATGTAAGTACAATACCTTATTGATTTTCATAACTGGATGTATTATTGAAGTAAATAAATACTAACTGAATTCACAAAAAGATAATTTTAGGATAGATAAAATTCGGTCCACCAGAAACAAACAGAATATTCAGAAATCAGAAACATCTTTGGGGGAATTCTCCAGATCTTCTTTAACTCCACTTTTTATAGAAACGATCTGAATTACCTGATCGTTCTCTTCCTTCTTTTTCCTCTTTTTGTGCTTTAAATGCTTGAAGTATTTCGTGAGAAAGTTCCACTTGTTCTTACGTAGCCGCGTGGTGGAATCTACTATTAAGAACGGTGCTTCACAACGCCCCGTGATGTAGACGTTTTGGGAATCACAGGAGCACTTTTCAGGAAAGAAGGAGTAAGTATCGCTCTCGCCGTCACCGCTGGAATGCGAGAGACCACGAGATGTAGATGCCCGACATGTGTTTTCTTCGCACCATTTCTCTTGGACATCATAACTGTGACAGCTTGGATCGCATCTTGCTACGGAATTCTTACCAGACATCACTTTCGAAGATTGTTAGAGGCATAACGTTCTGTCTTATAACCTGTTATGTCTCTAATATTCTGTATCAGCCTATTACATACTGTATTTCTATCCTAATTTTAAACCAAGACTTTAGAGCATAGACAATTTACCTCCTGATAACTGAAGATTACATTCTAAATTGTTATTCTGTGAATTTACCCAACATCCATATTATCTCCACTTTGACAAACTGCTGTTGTCAATTATGGGGGCTGCCAGCTTCCATAATTATTTCTCGTTCTATGCTAAAAACTTCATGGTATATTTTTAAATGGTACACGCAGTAATCATCATCAGGGTAGTGAAGTAGAACCAGTAACCAATATTCGGTTTCCACCTCTATACAGGTTTTACTTTCTCTTTACTGTAGTAAGCATGAATTTAAATTTTGGGCAGTATTTTTTGTAAATAAGATAGCAAAAATAATTACAAATACAAACTTTTTATTCTTATTATTATAAATTAATATTAAATGTTTACATAACACGTGAATTACGGCACCACAATTCGCGGTTAAATAATAAATAATATGTAAATATTGCAGGTTTCTGTACCATTTCGGTACGGATTTCTAATAGTTTAACTAAACCAAAGTTTTAGTTAGTTCTTAAATAAATACCTACACAATTAAAGTTCCGTACAAACATTCAACCTAATTATGTGACACCGACACAAAAGGATAAATGTTAAAGGAATGAAGCCCATGTATCTCTCTGTACCATTATTGTTCCTAAATGGATGAACCGATTTAAATGCTGTTCTTTTCATCAGAGAGTTATTTTAGTTATGAAAATCCGTTGAGTCATTCAATAAATACGTACAGGCTTATTTACTTCTGGCTCGATTTTGTAGTTTAGACGATTAGGTCATCTTATTTTACTAAAATTCCATTGAACGTCAGGCTTCAGATGAAGTGCTGGAGAAGTCTGTGGACGCGGCGTTGGAAGCAGGGTACCGCCACTTCGACACGGCCCGCGCGTACGAGAACGAGGCAGCCTTGGGTCGCGCACTCAACCGATGGATTGGAGGCGACGCTAATAAGAGGAAGCAGTTGTTCGTCGTCACTAAGTTGCCGCCTGGAGGTCAGATAATTTGCTAAGTACACTTAAATCACGATGTTTGTAGTGAAGTACACTTGAGTGAGTCTACGTTTTTACGTCTCTTGAAATGTATTTATTTTGTGTGGACAAGTAGTGACAATAAACTTCCTTAGATTTTAGTTTTATAACTTTTATTTTAGTAGCTTTTTTTATTGAAATGTTACGTCAAAATCAAATAAAAAAAATCAAAGAATAAAATATGATCAGATAAAGAAAAAGATAAATGTAATGTCGTACCAAGAAGTCAAAGCGCTCGCCGAAAGCCGAGACGATTGGAAGAAGCTCCACCGACAAGAGCATAGTTCTTAAATATGATGATGATTCTAAATCAAAACCCATATGGTTGGCCATGTTTTTAGAACAACTCCGATAGATGCTTTGCTAAGCCCTCTGTAAGGAGGGAACTAGTACATTTGATGCTGGTATGCCTTATTTGTTGCAGGTTTGATTCCTGTCGGATAATGAAATTTATTTTTTCCTTTCAGTTTAGAGATTAAATTTAAGCTAAAGGTATAAAAACCAAATCTTTCAAAAACAACGGCAAACATATCAATTGGCCAACTTTCTAGAACACAGCTGATTATATGTATAGTATCTGCATCCTCTATAACGGTGTTAAAATTTATACATTAATCAAATCGTAGGAAAGTCAAAACTATACATTGAATATTTTTTAAAGGACACTTGGGGCGCGATTTACAATTGATATCGAAGCCGAAAATATAGTTTTTAGATTTTTTTTCTGTTTGTCTGTATGTATGTCCGGGCTAAACTCAAAAAGTACTGCATGGATTTACTTAAATAGTTTATTACTAAGTGGTCGGGTCAACATATAGGCAATATATTACGCTATCACATACGAGGGAGGAGCTGTGATAATTTATAAAATTTAACACGGGGCTCAGTAAAGTAACAGTAAATTTGGTCTGCTGGTGTGTGTATTTATTCCGTGTATGTACACCTATTACTCGGATAAGAATCGTGTAACGTTTTCGTTATATAAAGAAATACCTTGCAAACTGCAAGGTGGTTCCATAAAAAATCATATACTATAATCAATAACATAAATATTTGCATACCGTAGTTCGCATATTTATGTTATTAATCCCTACTTATTATATTTTCGTGTAGGTATCTATCGCATGTCGTAATATGGCGGCGCCCATTAATCTACTGACCATATAGCGTTTACATTATCACTCCTTTGTGCAAGTGTCCCACGTTATTTGTGTTTTAATTTTGATGGACAAGGATACAGTTAGTGAGCAAAAACCGGTCAAATCAAGAATTTTGCGAAACTATCCGACAAAGAATTAATTTTACGCCATAAAACCACACAACGTTTTTAACCAGTCCCTATAATTAACTGTATTTGATCTGAGTTAACTGACTTCAAAGTTCGCATTTCGATGTGTATTTCTTTCCTTTATTTCAATCAAGTCAATTACTCCAGTGCTTATGATGTTTTAGCTACACACTAAATTACTTGTTGATAGAAATTTTAATTATTGGCACCAACTTTGAATGTTTTTATTTATTGTGTAGCTAAAAGTATTTTATTTATTCTCTCTATTTAGTTTTGAAATCGGCGTATTTGTTTTGAGCACAATGTTTTTACTTTTCGAAGTTATACTTCTTTTGGCGCGATGGAGAAAAATGATGAGAGTGAATTTTTACGATGCGCGCGCACACCGACACCTAAATTTAACAGCATGAAGTTAGTTCTAGATGAGAGTGAATTTTATCGATTAGAGTATCTTTCCTGAATTGGGAGAAGGCTTAGTTTCGCTACCCGTCGGATGATTACATTTATTATTTATATACCCCGTAAAATATACATGTAGCCTATAATCAACACATTGCCTTTTAGAACGCCAGCGACTTTCGAAGTACCTATCTATGTATATTTGTTGCATTCTAGGTTACCTATTTATTTGTTTGAGTGCTACACTAGTTATGTTAGCTTTAACAAAGAGCTCTGACATAAGTGTATTAGCCTAAAAAGAGTTTTTTTAGAGCCTATATGAAGCGGCTTTTCGTAACAGATACGTAAACGTGACCACGGGTTGCGGGCTCGTAAGAATGAGTTCCTGCTTGTTTTTAGATGATAATATACCAACGCGGATGCGAAGAGTCATAACTTTCCATTAGACCCTTCACCGCTTAAAGTTACCGGCTTAAATATAATGACTAAACTTTATTTCATCAGGTAATAGACCCGAACTGGTACAAGAGTACTTCGATGCCTCGCTACGAGATCTCAACCTAGAATACGTGGATTTGTACCTAATACACGTTCCCTTCGGCTTCGAGCACGTGCCGGGCGATTTGCACCCTAAGAACCCCGACGGCAGCATGAAGGTCGACCACTCTACTGACCTCATACAACTTTGGAAGGTAGCCATTTAAAAATAAAACGTAACACTTCATTTGATTTGATAATTTTCTGTGACAACGTCAATAACATGGCCTCCATTTAAAACAAACTGCACATTTAAAATTAAACAAATTGCACGTGATTTAATACAAGATAAAACTGAATATAATTTTTTAAACACATTACAAAACTATAAATCTGCATCTATAAAAATGGGTGTCACATTTACTGAAAATTATATTAGCTGCCCCAACAAACGGGAACACAGTGAAACTTTGAAAGATATTAACGTAAAAAAAATAAATTTGAATGCAATATATCGCAGTGACGAAGTCTATAAAGAATGCAGCTATCAATTTCCATTAAACAAACTCATTAGTAATAAACAAAATAAGACGGATAAAAGTGCTATTCTAACTCCACCAGAAATGGATCAGGAGTTCCCAAAAAGCAAACATTTGTTCACACAATATTATTGGTCTAAAGCCTGTAATGCTGCTATAGTCACCAAACCGTCTAAAGAAAAACACACGAGCGAAGATACTTCCAAGACTTCTACAGATTTGAAATATACCGATCTGTGTGATACTGATAATATCAAGGCTGTTATAGACGCCCCAATTACTAAATTATCGACTAAAAACGAAGCCACATCTATGGCACCTTTCGTTAAACCCAGAAAATTGTTAAGTGCACGCGTCAAATCCTGGTCTAAAACAACTATGCCGAGGCTTCTATGTCCATGTTGTACGGGTGGCGGGGCTGACCAGATGGAACCGTATCAAAGTGCCGCCGGCTCATATGAAAGTATCGATTTAAAGGTTATTTCTAATGAAAGCTTTCATCCATTAGACCTAGACGCATCGCTAATGAGCGTAATTAACTTGCACCGAAACATAAAACTTAAAAGATCACCAAAGCTGTATGTGAAAATTGCTACCAGCGTTCTACGCAACACTTATAAAAACGCAATGTATATATTAATCAGTCCTCTAAAAACAACATAAATAAACTCCAACCTTATTAGCGTTATTGGCACTGTTATGGCAGTGTCGAGAACAAAATCAACCAAAATCGTTACCTATAGCCAAGTCAGAAAAATAAATAATAAACAAATACTAAGAGCGAAAGGGAAACACTATTGCTAACAAATATTTCTCTGCCGATAGTGCACAGAACATTTTCATAATAAAACTAAATGTACACGTCAGGACCAAGTAGAACGATACGTTCCAGAAAACGATCGTGGAAACAACGTTGCAAATACATATTTTGTTGTTACTGCTGCAGAAAAAAACCTATAAGGTGTTCTTCAAAATGTACGTCTACTGTTGATAGACACAGACAATGTCGTGGACTTCCAATAAGTCCGGATAGATTGAAACAGACTCAAACTCTAAGACGCGTTCCGCCAAATTCTAAAAACTCGGCATACGCATCATCTCCAAGACGTACCCCAACCAACTCTAGAAGTGCGACATCTACAGGACAAACAAGGATCTACGTAACCCCTTACAAGAGTCGATCTAGCCCAGTGACATGTCATCCAAAGCGTGGATGTCAACTAAATTCTACAGCAACTCAATATGAAGCCCCAACCCAATACCCCAGGAAAAAAGAACCAAAATGGAAATATTACTTGAAACAAATATTTATGTGTAGATGGTGCTTGAATCCTAAGAAACGAGGCCGAAAATATCCAAAAACTAATAAAAAGATAATTCGCTACTATGAAACTACGTATCGTCGTAGAAGAGCGCCCCATAGCAAAAGATATAGATCAAGTAGAGATGTAGCTGTTACCGCAAGTGATACAGCTGACGTTGGAGTATATGCTAATGAGTATGATAACAACAGTAATTAGCCTCTCCATTAACCCACACAGAACTAGATAATAATGGTAAGCAGACGTGGATATTATTGAAAATATACATATACTTATACCTTATTCTGGACGCCATTGAGCATGAGGATAAGCCTTTAGATGAAAAATATCCTGATTGATAATCCTATTTAAAAGAGTACACGTTAGAAGCACGAGTAATAAACATAAAATATTAGACACAAATATTCTACTTTATCAGTAGCTAGTCGACGTTGCTTTTATCATTTAAAAGATTTGCGTCTAAGGAAAGCGCTTTATGACAACAAAAATAAAGTATTTTAAGAAAAGCATTCTTACCGTGCAGTTGTTGTAATAAGTTCATGGTTTGACATTCAACGAATTGCTAAAATTAAGTCAAATAATAGATATCAGTTCAAATAAGCAAGCTGCATTTCTCGTCAAACTTAATAAATTATTTATCAAGTACTGTTATATCGCTATTAGCTTGTCAAGAACTTAAGACGAAATCATACAGTCAGTCGACGAAAGCAATCGGAATTACTTGCTTCAATAATGTCGTAGGCAGACGCGCATGTTATGATACCGTGTATGATTGAATCAATACCTAAAAATTGCGTCACTTATTATAGCTCAGTATTCGAAGCTTTTTAGTAAACTTCGTATGATCGAGTATGAATTTATGACGTTGAATGGACGTGGCCAACAAGTTGTTGAACCATTATGAAAATAATCCTACTTTTCCAAAAATATCTACTTCTAACGCGAGGCCAACTTGAAACAATTCAAAATGCGAGGGCTATTACTAGTCAAATATGTTGAAGCATAGAAATATCTAATGTTGCCGACCTGTTTGACTCCCGTCATATAAAGTTCATGAACAAAACTTATTTTTCATCTACAACAAAAGTCAAACATTAATGAAAGTAAATTATATCTGAATACTGATGGTGGAAAACCACGGCTCCACGTGAAGATGTAACTCTGTTATAAAGGTTAATAAATTCCGTAACACAATAGTATTCAAGCGTAGAAACATAATTTAACTGGGTTAAATAATATACTGGGTATCTACTGAGTTCAATCAAGCTCTATTAGCTCAACTCTATACTTATGTATGAAAAATTTCAATATTCAGATTGTATGCTATGGCATCCAGAATGTCATGTATGAAAATATAATTAATAATTCTAATCGAGCGATTTAAAACCTCTACTGATATAGTGGAACACTATATAAAAAAAAACAGTTTTCAGGTAATATAGTTTAAGGTTACACGGCTAAGGAAACATCCCCGCACGCACGCGTATAATGCTCATAGTTCACAGAGAGACGCCACTGCCCATAGATATTCCCTTGGAACGACTTTTACGCCCTCCACTATTACCAAGACTAGATAAAAGCAAAAATCATAGTGTTTTTTACCCATAACGAGCAACAAAGTAAATGAAAGGAAATGAAAATAAAGTGGGTAGCATAATGTTACCTGGTTTATTTTCATTTCGTTTCATTTCATTTAAGTATTCAATAACAATATTTACATTGTGTCTGAACATAATTCACCATAAAATAAAATACCAAAATTTCCTTTAAAATGTTAAGTGAAAATGCCAAATACGTGGTTAATAATAATGTCAATTAAAATCTTAAATAAATTTCAAATTAAGAAGAGAATTTATACAAAACTAAATTAATTATATTATCTTCATGATGGCATGAAGGTAAGGTAACGTGCTGGAGTCCATCACTCCAGCACGTTACCGAGAGTATAAAAATTTAATTCATTGCATTAGAAAATTTATAAATGTACGTTTACAGACAGTGATAAATCTGAAGAAGTCTGGACGTGTTCGTCATGTGGGGGTGTCGAACCTAAACGAATCGCAGTTATCTCGACTATGTGGCGTGGAGAAGCCCGCGTGCCTGCAGGTGGAAAACCACGCGCTGTGTCAACAACCGGGGCTGGTGAAAGCGGCTGACAAGTTGGGGGTGCCCATAGTGGCATACTCGCCGCTCGGATCCAAAGCCCTGGCTGACGAGTTAGCAGCTAAAACTGGGTGAGACAATTCTCTTTCATTTTTATTTTTCGCGGAATCACACCTAGACTTAGAACAACCATTTAATGGTTTCTTAATTCTCCGTCTATCAATGTTTTCAATAAGGCGATTAATTACGATACGCAGATGCTCTCTGAAGTTTAACTTCCACGGGTCACCCCCAAATATCTGGCTTTCCAATCCCAAAGGAATTGGCTCAACATTTGGACTATGTAGATTAATTGATGAAGGATAGTCGCACGCGATTTTATATCAGGTTCATCCCGATTCTCCACTGCCTGAACCATTTGATAATGGTTCACTAATTTTTAAAAGATAATGAGTATATATTCCTAGTAATTTTCAGACGGGAATACCCTGATTTGCTGGAGCTACCGGTGGTGAAGCGCATTGCGCAGGCGCACGGGCGCACTCCGGCGCAGGTGCTTCTGCGATACACAATACAGCGAGGCCTGGCCGCCATTCCTAAGAGTACCAACCCTGCCCGCATCAAACAGGTACAGTACAATTTAACTAGATGCTAAAGTATTCGTGTGTAGAGAAAGGCGTGTCCTCTGAAGAATCCAACCCAGTTGCCATTTGAAGGGGGAGGGTCGACTATACATTGTGCCCCACGCACCCCATGCCCCGCGTACATTCAAATCATTTGATTTTTCTTGTCTTATGATAGGGTCTTTTAATGATTGTAACTCTAATAATATATTTATAATAAGTCTAATTATTTATTGTCATTATCTTTTTTAAATTATGCATTGTATCTAATAAAATGACACTTCAAATTACATGTAAGTAAAAATTTGTAATTACTGCAAAAGGCAAACTAATTCTTACATTGACATACGAACTTAGTTCACAAATACAACTTTAAATGTTAAGGATACATAAAATAGCCGTATTACTCGTAGCTATTAATGCACTATTTCGATAAATTGTAATTATAATTCACATTCTAAACTAAGGGGTATTTGAAAATGAGATGCACGCAATGTATTTCTGTTTCCGTTTTTAAAAAAACCTGGGTTCCAGGTTTATTTGTTCTGTCTCGGAGCAATTTATCTATAATATGTAAGTATGTTTATTAGTAGTATGGTTGCTATAGTACAGACTCTGCCTAACTTGGGATCAAATGCCAGTGTGTTAGGTTCAAGAAGAAGAGTTTGTTCTTTTTAATCTGCAGTGTAAACCGTGAAATGTCAGTTCCAGGAGTCTGGAAGTTGGTTGTGTAACACACATGTTACTCGGAATACACGTACAGCCGTCGGGTCGGCCCTGTACCTAAACTCTTTCCGGTCGTGTCAGTAGCAGTCCTATGCGATCGATTTAGTTGCGGGATCCAAGATAGTTAAAGCGAGTCCCCGGTAGGTAAATGCCTGAGTCTCATCGCGTAGTGTAATTTCATTGTGTGCTACTGTTGATGATTTACAAGAAGGAGAAGAAGTACACTTTTTTGCATAAAGAATAGATAGAGAAGGATACACAAGACAATATGCAAAGAATAATATTTATAGAGGGAGAGACCGCCCCATTGGATCATGCTATTGCAAAGAACCGAAAAAAATTATTTAAAAAACTAGGCATTTAATTTTTAACAGTCTCTACAGTAATCATCACTTCAGTGGGAACAATTGCTTTACTAAAATCTGTCTTGCTGCCGACGTAATAATGACGTAGTCAGGTCAAAGTGTATTTATTTATGTATCCACCAACACGTAGCATAGATTACACCTACAATATAAGTAATTAGGAATCAACTCTTATATATACACTAGTTGTGCCCCGCGGTTTTACCCACGTTAAATTTTATTAATTGTGAGGTGGTAGCGTGATAATATGTAGCCTATATTTTGACCCTACCTCTTAGTTATATTCATGCAAAACTTGAAGTAAATCCATGGCGTACTTTTTGAGAGTAGCCCGGACATACATTACAGGCAAACAGACAAACATACAAAAATTCTAAAAACTATATGTTTGGCTCCGCTATCGATTGTGGATCACGCCCCAAGTATCCTTTTAAAAAAATATTCAATGTACAGTTTGACTTTCCTGCGATTTTATTATATGTATAGATTAGGAATCGATCTCTTATATATACATTATTGTATGTTTTGTTACAGAATATCTCACTGTGGGATTTCGAGTTGAGTGAACAAGAGATGAGTGAGCTGGCCGCGCTCGACCGGGGTGAAGACGGACGCATCTGTGACTTCACTTTCTTTGTAGGCGTCGACAAACATCCTGAGTATCCCTTTAAGAAATAGAAATGTGTTCTTAATTTAGAGAATATTTTAATGATAATTTTATTATTGTACTTTATCAATATTTTAATTTTAATAAAAAACGCAAAAATGTTTGTTTGCTTGTTTTTCTAATGGTAAACCTTCATAGCGTCGACACCCATAGTTAATTGATAGGTATATGTAAACATCCACACATCGACACAAACATCCGTAACTACCACTGATTACCCCCCACACATGATTACGTCACAGCACATGCTTGATTTAGCTATTATTCAACAGTAATCTGTGGTACGTACATAACAAAGATCTACCTGCCTACCTTAGCGTGTCTTACTCGTAATAAAGAATATAGTAGGAGAGCTGGCACGCATTTTTGGGTAGGTATTTGAGGCAAGCTGAAAAGTTCTCCTATAACTCTTCAGACACACCCCAACACGGAACTACAGACCTGGCAGGCGGGGAGCGGGTCTAAACTAACTAGATAATTAGACTTAAACTAGATAATTAAACTTAAACATAATATCTTGACAATAACTTGATTCGAGCTAGCTAAATATCATTGCTGTTATAAAATAAATTTTATTAATGTTTTAATACTATCAATACATGTGTACCTAATATCTATGTTACTAGAAATAATAATGTATACAACTATAATACTACAAACATGTTCTGACTATTTACAAGCGCTTTTTTGAAGTCTACGTGAATAAAAACCTTTTTTATTTTATTTTATTTTATAAACCAACCTCTACAACAACAAAAAAAAAAGACAGGCGATTCTGTCGGGTCTTTAGCACTGCCAGGCGTGTGCAAAAATATTTTGCAAAAAAAATCGAAAAAATGTATTTGAGGCAACTTGAAATTTTGACAGAATGTTATTTATGTATTGTATAAACATTAAACTACAACTTATCAAAATTTCAGCTTGCCTCAAATACATTTTTTGGATTAAAACAAAATTCAAATATTTAGGGGTTGATTTAGACCCGCTACCCGCCAGCCAGGTCTGCAGTTCCGTGTTGGGGTGTGTCTGAAGAGCTATAGGACAAGTTTTCAGCTTGCCTCAAATACCTACCCGAAAATGCGTGCCAGCTCTTGGAAGAATAGAGACTGTGATGTGTGCTGACTTGAGAGGTTTTATCGAACTTTTAAATGACATTGACGTTCGACATAAAGAGAATTGATTTATCTTAATATTTTTATTAAGGGGACATTATAATTCTACCAATAGATATTAGATGGATATTCTAACTAAACGGACAACTTTAATAAAGGAGGAAAATTTATTTTAGTGTAACTGCACTGATGTTCAGAAGTATCAATTTTGATGATATCGTTTGATATGCCCGAGTTCAGACATTCATCGCTATGTATCAACACGGACATTCCAAAACAAATATTAGTTGTATACGTTCTGGGCATCAATTCCAACGCGTAGGTAATCATTAAAATATTTTCATATGCATTAGTCTAACACGCCTGTGTTATTGGTATTTAATTTTATTTACTTACTAGGAAAACTTTGTACCGCCATATTTATTCTAACATTTTAATAAATTATTCTAATGCATTGTAATGTATAAAATTATTCATTTTTCCTTCCGGAGAGAAAACAAATAGTGATTCTGTCTCATTCGCACACTCACATTTCTAATATGTTTAAATATTTGGTTTTTTTTTTCATATAAACCTGACAATAACGAACACATTAAAAAGATTTATTCAATTTGGTGCAGTCGTTTGGAAGTTATGACCGTACAATGTGTTGGAATTTTATTTCTCAACGTGAGTTATCCATAATGTAGCATAAACGAGGATATACAGTCTGAAGACTGTATATCCTCATTTGTGAAACCGAACCGAAAAACCGTTTGTGAAAGACTGTAAACCTGAAGGTTTACAGTCTTTCACAAACGGTTTTTATTTTGTTTTACTCTACATAAGCGCAGAAAAACCCTCATTATTTTTGGTTAGTCTTGTGCGTGTGTCCGGTTATCTGGTGCTGTTTTCAGACACTTAGTGTGAGGTTTAAGATGGCAGTAAACGAAACACTAAATAAAAAATCCGGCCAAGTGCGAGTCGGACTCGCCCATGAAGGATTCCGTAGCAGCAAGTATTTCAGTTGATTAAATGAAAGGTAAATTGCGGTTTACGGCTTATGACGTATTAAAAAAACTACTTAATATTATATATTCAAACCAATTTTCGGTTGAAGTTTGCATGATAAAGTACCTACATTATATATAATTTTTAGTTTTATCATTCTCTTATTTTAGAAGTTACAGGGGGGGGGGGGTGCACTCATTTTACCACTTAGGAAGTGTCTCTCGCGCAAACTATTCAGATTAGAAAAAATGATATTAGAAACCTCAATATCATTTTTGAAGACCTATCCATAGATACCACACATGTGTGGGTACGATGAAAAAATTTTTTTTGAGTTTCAGTTCTATGTATGAGGAACCGCCAAAATTATTGTTCTTTTTCTATTTTTGTGTGAAAATCTTAATGCGGTTCACAGAATACATCTACTTACCAAGTTTCAACAGTACAGCTCTTATAGTTTCGGAAAATGTGGCTGTGACATACGGACGGACAGACAGACAGACATGACGAATCTATACGGGTTCCGTTTTTTGCCGCGTTAATTCCGCGTGGTATCTCTCTCGCTCTCTAACATAATTGAACTGTCACGTTCGGAATTACCCGGCGTTCACGTTTCCCCCACGCTCCCCTGTAAGCAGTGGTTACCCCAGTCTCAGAGTTGTTCAAACTGCCCCCTGACATGCTCCTCTTTTGCGCCATGTCCCAGATGGTCGGAACACGTACCCTGAGAGGGCTCTGGATTGCCCTCCTCTATTGCCGACTCCTGCCAGTTCGGCACAGCGACTGCGCCACAAACAGATCGCTGTCTTCCTGGTACTGCTTTCACGTGGTGGCAGTAGAGGACACTTCTCATACTGCCACCGCAGCCCCGAGGGGAGTTCGATCCTGTTCAGCGGCCTCCTTCTGGTGTATGACTGCCTCACAGAAGGAGACCGCGGCAGCCCATAGCTTAGAATATCTAATAGATAAAGACAACTACCTTCTCCATAGCTATAACAGAGCCATATATTTTAAAACAAAAAAAATATTTTCAAAATTGAAACTTACATCTTTTGATACAATATACCGCGTTAGTATACAAATTAGTATTGAAATACATTTTAATACATACATTGACCTGTATAATAATTAAGTACTGACATATTGAAAGTAAGCTTGTAAGTACGTACCTTACAGTGCATGCCTCAATAACATGTTCCGCGAGTGACTGAGTGAATGTGTGTTCTATATTGTGTGTTAATAGCATTTTATTAATAGTGGAAAAATTACCCAATCATGTCTGTCATTTTGCGAGGGGCCGTTAAGTTATACTACTATTTAAATGAAGAAATTGTAGGTAATATCAATACGATTGATTGGTTGGTGATATTTTATAAGTATAATATAGCATATCTGTGCTTTTCTGTTGAGCATTGAGTTAAAGTTGTATGATATATTCCTATATATTTTAACTGACTACAAAAGAAGGAGGTTATCTGTTTCAGTATTTTTGAATTGAGAACCGAATTTTTATTCGATAGAGAATGATTTCTTATTGGTCCCATATAGGTACAGACGCCAGCACATAAAGCTACCCCAATCTGTCGAATTTCCTCAAACGTGTGGCGCAGCGGCTAAGACAGTCGCCTCGCCGCTTCGTGTCGCGAGTTAGAGTCCCGCGCCGGACAACTATTTGTGTTACCCATAAAGAGTTGTTCTGAGTCTGGATGTAATTTGTGTCCGTCTATTATATGTTTGTCCCTGTCCCTGTGTCGCGGGGTTCTTTACCCCGCGACGCAGGGATTAGATTACCTAGTGAGGGCGTCTTTTAAAATAAAATAAAAAATTGAAAGTGAACCTTATGCATTTGTGATAAAGTTGAAAATCTATAAAAGAAATTTGCAAATTGGGGTAGCTGGATGTGCTGGCGTCTGTACATTTTGTTTTAAAACGATTGTCATACAGAATGATTAGCCTTGGATATTAATTATTGAAGGCCATTATTATTGAAACCAGGGCTTTCCAAGTGAAATAATAATTTATCAGGGATTGGATAAAGAGTTGGTAAATCAATAACTCGAGTGTAGACAGTTTTTACACGTTCTTGCTATCGAAACTATATCACTAGACGCCCTAGACGGGCCTGTTGGCGTGGCTTAGTAGCGGTTTCGCCCGAAGTTGGCTCGCCCGAATCGGGCGAATGAACTACTTTCAATTTTGAATATTTTTTAGGGCCGGTTTCGCCCGAAGCAAATTTAATGGCGGGCGAATCAGGTCAAGCCAAATTCAGTAGGGTACGATTCGCCCGAATACTATTATACCTCAAAAATAAGCCTTTATTTAATAATAAAATGTGAAATTTTATAAAAAAAGTACAGTTGCGTACACAATTGTTACTTACAATAATAACAAAATTTATGTTGGTGAATCTGGTTATTCCTGTATGTCTATTACTATCTACTCAACAAACGAGCTATTGATAAAAATAGAATATATATAACTATTATGTCAGTCAATTGGTTTAGATGGGATCCAGAACGGGTGGGTAAGTATTAAATAAAAATCATACATAATAATCAGATATATTTTAATTCACACTGACAATTTGAAATAAAAACTATTAATAATATATCAACACTTAAATATTTCTTATAATATACTTAACAGTCTTTTACTCGTTATAACTTTTTACTTACTAATAATCAATCACAGTAGTTTTACAAATTAATATCAAAGCAGTTTTACAAATATAATTTTGTACTTATGAAATATAAATGTTCAATATTTGAGTTACATAAAAAGTATAGCAGATTTTAATAATAATCACAGTATTTGTAATTATAATCAGTGTATATACAGTGTTTTACTATAATATCTATAAACTAAATCTAATCTTTAATCACAATCATTATCACTGTTTTTTTTCATGTTTTTTATTTGGTATTTATTCGTAATTAGTGTTTTGATTTTACAAAGATACAAAATTAGACTCGCATTTTTTCAATACACAATGGTAAATTTATTTCCCCATCAAATAATTGTTGCAGGAAATCATCGACCCTATTGTGTAATTTAATAGTCTCAGGACTTTTTTAAGAAATATATTGATTTTTTTTATGTAATGATAAATAATAATTTGAATCTTTCAAAATAGTATTTATGAATACATTTAAATTTGTATAATATTTATATGTATTTAAAACAAAAAGCACCCAGAATAACAAGTATAAACAACTGAGTACATATTAATACTTACTTCTTAGTGTAACCAGGCCTTTATGAAGAAACAGTACACATAAAACTAATTATATTTTTAACTTCACATTATTTATGCACGCACTTTATGCAGTTATGTTGTTACACTGTCAGTATTTTAGACACACTAAACCATATGGTGGGTAACACGCCGCACAATTTGCAAATGAGTGACAGAGACAGCAATATACTACTATCTTTTGCGTTTTTGTGGGTGCGTTTATTTGGTGTGTCTTTACGATTATCGCTGAGGAACAAAAGTCATTGTGCATATTATCTAGTAGGTTACTTACTATTTTCGATTAACACAATATGTGCCTAAGTAAATACTCTTTAAATTGGTGCGCCCGACTGTACTACTTATTTTTCTGAGGTATAATAGTATTCGGGCGAATCGTACCCTACTGAATTTTGCTTTACCTGATTCGCCCGCCATTAAATTTGCTTCGGGCGAAACCGGCCCTAAAAAATATTCATAATTGAAAGTAGTTCATTCGCCCGATTCGGGCGAGCCAAATTCGGGCGAAACCGCTACTAAGCCGTTGGCGTGGTGGGCAAATGCTTGCTTTTCACGCCGAAGGTCGTGGGTTCAATTCCCACCCAGGACAAATATTTGTGTGCACGAACATATCTGTTTGTCCTGAGGCTGGGTGTAATTATCTATATAAGTATGTATTTACAAAAGAAAAATAGTATATGTATTATATCAGTTATCTGATTTATATATTTATTTATTTATTTATTTTATTAGGATCACCAACAAATGATACACATTTCTTACAACTAAGTAGTATTTAAAGACATGCCTTGTGCTCATTCAGTTACAGGCAACCACAACTAACAATAATAAAATGCTTTCGCCAAATATAAAAAAATGCTTTACATACATTAACAAAACAGAAACACTAAGTTAAAAATAAAAATTATAAAATATAAACAAAAATTGGAAACATTTAAGATTAAAAAAAATATATATATATATAAAAATAGATATTCAACCGTGTGTTATGATAATTATCGAAGCCTGGAATACAGGTATTCAGTGATTTTTTTCTTAAATCTAACCAAATTATCACCAAAGATGTCCAAGTCTGCCAGTCGCTGAAGGCTATTATATAATTTGGCTATTCTTATTAAAGGTGAATTAAGACCTATGTTAGTTTTGTATCGACGGACAGTGAGCAGCTTGTAGACTCCCGAGCGCGGTAGCCTACTTGGAGCAGAGATATTGATTTTAGACAATAATTCAGGACAATCTATTCTATTGTTTAATAAACTATGTAAGAATGATAGGTCAAGCAGTTGGCGTCTTTCATTCAGCGAGACCATTCTAAAGTGTTCAAGACGACGACTGTACGATGTTAATGAATGATGCAACTTCATGTCAAAAGCAAGATGACTGACAAATCTCCTTTGTACTCGCTCAAGTCGGTTTTTGTGAACCTCATAAAATGGAGACCAAACCTGGGAGCAGTATTCCAGAATGCTACGGACCAATGAATAAAATAAAAGAATTTTGGTTCTAGGCTTTATAAACCGTTTAGAGTTTCTAGCTATAAAACCACACATCTTAGTCGCATTCAGTATTATTTTATCTATGTGTGCATTGAATGTAAGTTTACTGTCCATTAAAACTCCTAAATCACGAACACAGTCGACTTGTTTCAGTGAGTGGTTATTTATTGTGTATGACGTTTGTATCTTTGTTTTACTTCTGGTAAAAGAAATATAATTGCATTTCTCAGCATTTAAGGACATTTTATTTTGTGAGCACCACTCAACCAGTCGGTCAATGTCGTCTTGAACTAGCTTACAATCCTCTGAGCTTTGGATAGGTTTCAGAACTTTAAGGTCATCGGCAAATAGGTAAAACTCTGTGTGGTGAAATATAGTACAAGTACAACCTCTGCTTCAGGATGGTGTGTAAATAATGTCCCAGGGCATTATTATTTTTGAAACTTTATTTCTTTAAATGTTTTTTTTGTAATTTGTCCAGTTTTATGGGGAGCTAGTGCACTTTGACTTAGGTACCCGAACTATTTATGATTTTTTTTTTATTTGTTTAAAAAGACAACGCCCGCACTAGGGAATCTAATCCCAGTGTCGCGGGGTACTTTATAAACATATAATAGACGTACACAAATTACATCCAGACTGAGAACAACTATTTATGGGTCACACAAATAGTTGTCCGGCGCGGGACTCGAACCCGCGACACGAAGCTGCGAGGCGATTGTCTTAGCCACTGCGCCACACGTGCAGTCAGTAATAAGGTTAAGGCAGTCGCCTGGCCACTTCGTGTTCCGGGTTCGATTCCACCACAGTACAACCATTTGTGTGACCCATAAATAGCTGTTCTGAGTCTCGGTAAATGTACTTTATGTCCGTCGATCATATGTTTGTAAAGTACCTCATTCATCCATATTGAAATCCCTAGTGCAACAGTTGTCTTTAATAAAAGGTTACAAATTGAGACACACGATAAAAACAAGCATTTGACATTATTTACACACAACATCTGATCCCGAACTAAGTGGAGCTTGTACAGACGCCAGCACATCCAGCTACCCCAATCTGTCAAATTTCTTTTTTAGATTTTCAACTTTATCACATAAGCATAAGTTTCACATTCAATTGGGGAAATATGACAGATTGGGGTAGTTTGATGTGCTGGCGTCTGTACTACGGAAACCAGATAACTGATATACTACTTTTCTTTTGTAAAACATACTTATTATAAATAATTATACCTAGACTCAGGACTGGCATGTTTATACACACAAACATCTGACCTGGGTAGGAATCGAAAGGCAAGCATTTAGCAACCACGCCAACATTTTTTACACGTGTGGGTAATGGATAAACGCAAAACATTTTTGATTCATTTTAAAATTCTTTTAGCAACAAAATGTTCTCAATTTAAAAAAACGACTGTAGGAATAAATTTCCTTTCCCATGAGAGACCTGAACGGTACGCACAAGTTCATACGAAGTTGCACAGGTTCTGTTCGAGCTACTTAGTGCTGAATTTATTTTTTAATATACATATTGTATCGTCTAGATCCTCGAACGAAAGACTGGTTCCTGATCAGTTCACCATGGCCGGGGCTCGGCATAATGTGCCTCTATCTACTGTTAGTTTTCCGGTGCCTGCCCGCATTTATGAGCAGGCGTCCCGCCTACGATTTGCGGAAAACTCTAGCTGTATACAACGCTCTTCAAATTGTCGGGTGCGCATATATCGCGTATAAGGTGAGTTAATTTGTGTTAAAAGTAACCGAAGTAGCCGACATAGCCCAAGAATTGCCAAATAGAAATGACAGTGGGTGGGGCACATAGCTCGTAGAACCTACGGTTACTGGGCCGGAAAGGTTCTCGAGTGGAGACCAGCGTGGGCAGGGGGCCTGCCAGGTGGACCGACGATCTTGCAAAGGTCCAGAAGCCAATGGATGCAGGCATTCCAAGACCGGCCATTGTGGAGATCTTTGGGGGAAGCCTTGCCCAGTAGTGGACGTCTTAAGAATTAACGCGGCGGCGCCCTTCTTATGCGACTATTCGTTCTGCTTCAGTGGATAGATTCACAATCAAAATTAAATTCAAAAAGATTTCTAGTACATTCTGTGTTGTTGTCTTAACAGTTAAATGAATTTTCGTTTCGATGCAACTCTTGGTGGAGACGAAACCAAAAAATCAGAAATCATCAAATTTGGTTCAGCCATTCTTGAGCTATAAATAGTGTGAATAGCCCGATTTCTTTTAGTAGTTATAGAAGAAGATATCATTCTAATGTTAAATGGAATGTCCAACTATCGATAGAAATGAAACTAGATCCAATACTCAACTCATACAAAAAGTTTGTAATAGAGGATAAAATTCTTAACCAAAAATCCTATCACCGTATACCTACTTTCATGACAACACATCTATACATATAATAAAATCGTAGGAAAGTCAAAATTGTATATTGAATATTTTTTTTTAAAAGGATCCTTTGGGCGTGATCTACAACAGATATCGAAGACAAAAATATAGTTTTTAGAATTTTTGTCTGTTTATCTGTTTGTCTGTATGTATGTCCGGGCTAAACTCGAAAAGTACTGCATGGATTTACTTCAAATTTTGCATGAATATTACTAAGACGTCGGTTCAACATATAGGCTACATATTATCACGCTATCACCTACGGGGGAGGAGCTGTGATAATTTACAAACGTTTAACGCGGGTAAAACCACGGGGCACAGCTAGTAGCCATTAAATTCAGATTGCACTGCTACTGAGCATTTTCAGAGCTACAATTAAGTACATTTGTGGCCCGTGATTTAAATCCCGCTTCAAATATTAAGGCTAGGTCAAAAATGGTTAAAATATATTTTAACTATGACGATGCGGTCTATTTAAATGTCCTTCGGAGCTTACATACCTGCTCGTAATATTGTAATTTAATGCTAGGTACTTATGAGTAGGTACTTACGAATTGTATCTACATATTAATAGCTATAGCATCACAATGAATTGTCACTTTTATTGACTACAAGTATATATTAACTACATGTTTTGCTTTGAACCCACACTTAATTACACGTCGACTATTTTAATCACTTTAAACATAAACTTCAATCTTGCTCTTAGAACTCAATATTTTTAAAGAAAATCTTTAGAAACGCTTGACTCAGACAGTAAGCTGGTGAATGCCTGATGAGAGCGTTACGAATAGTGTGATCGGGCGAGGCGAACGAAAGTTGAGAGGGAGTTACGTTTCGTATATTAAGATGGCAAGAGAGAGAGGTACGAGCACTCATTTTCTTTCTCTCTTAGCTAGTTACGATTCGTATATCTAAGTTTTACTTCAGTCTAAAGGTCATTCGATCTTTTGGTCTAAGATTACACCCTCCTCCAAATAATTGGCCCGCAAAACATTTTGAATGATTTGGTCTGCGAAGAGATGTGGTGATAGTGCAAGTGTATAGTGAAAACAAGAGCGGAGAAAGCACCGAACCTTGGGGAACTCCTGCTCGAATCAGACGGGAAAACTTAGACAATGGCAGCTTAAATGGTAGGCCGGCCTTGAACTTCATCTAGGCATAAGGTGACTTATGACGAATTTATTGAAACAACAAGTTAATTATAGGATACAGATAAAGTGCGAATCGTATAGAAATAATAAAATTGGTTCACATTTTACAATTTTACGGTTACATTCTTAAGGTAGAGGGATTGAACTTTGTGGTGTGGGACCAGTGGGGATGCTCAGTCCCTTTCTAGTGGAAGCGTTGCCATATAACTTATCGACGTTGCCATAAGCTGGCTAGTGATTTCAAAACAAATTATAGCACCTTGTACTACTGCTTTTAACCTAGTGGGGATACTTAGTCCTTTTCTAGCGGAATAACGTTGCCATAGAACTTAGCGACATTGCCATAACCTGGCTAGTGATTTCAAAACAAATTATAGCACCTTGTACAACTGCTTGTATCCCAGTGGGGATACTTTTTCCTTTTCTAGCCGAACGACGTTGCCATAGAACTTATCGACGTTGCCATAACCTAGCTAGTGATTTCACAACCAATTAGGTATAACACCTTGTATTTTAACTGCTTGTTGTTGTAGTTGTACCTAGTGCCCCTTATTTTTTTTGTAAAAAGGAATTGTAGATATATTTTTTTTAACTGAATAGCGGCCAGATTATTTTTACATTTCCGTACCTTATTAGTGAACCTGGGCTGTCCAGACGTCGATCTGTATAATCGTGAAAGTTGGATTCAAAACATCATAAAAAAGAGGTGATGTTTTAGCTCAATCTTAATAATCACTGTCAAACCTTGTATTTGTACGGAATTATTCGCCGGAAATTTTTAATCCCATTAACCATCTCATCCCGTGGGGGCATAGAAGTCGTCCTATCCATCATCGAATAGCTACAAGACAACGGGAAGCAGTGTGTCTCTCCGTAAACTATTATCATTATAGTGTGATCGCCAAGTCGACTGCCAAATGTGGTGATTATAGCATTTGTTCCCATTCACGGGACGGTTTCTTCCAATAGTAAACGACATTCAACTGGCATTTAGTAATAAAATAAATTTAGTGAAATACCTACGATAATTATATGTATGATGGTATTATTACTATTACGTCAAACTTTGTTGTTCGCAGAGCTTAACACTAGGCTGGCTGAGCCACTACTCGCTCATATGTCAAGGAGTGGATGATGGGCCCCACGGCGAAGAATACGCGTGGAAAGTCTGCTATGGATACTTCGTCATGAAACTTGTAGACCTTTTAGATACGGTAACATTATTTGTGATCTTCCTTCTATCTCTTATTTCTTTTTGTATATCAGAGGGCGCCAAACGAGCAAGTGCCCAAGTACATTCGTAACACTAGAGGTGTCGCGGGTGCATTGCCGGCCTTTTCAGCAAACCAGTGTTGCTGACCCTTCCCCTCACCCTGATAAGCTCCGGTGACCTTCCTCACACGCAGACACACAACATTAAAATTAAGGAATATCTTCTGTAAGGTGGAGGTACTTCCCCAGTCGGGCTGCTCTTTGAGCGAATGAACGCTGTGCCCTACCTCACTTAAAATCTTCTTATTTAACTTTATCGTTATTAATTTAATGCATACCTACATAGACTCACTCCTGTTTCCCAGAGAGATACAACGGATTTCCGCTTGTCACGATCTTTGCACACCTCATTTTTAATCTATACATATAATAAATCTGTAGAAAAATAATTTTTGTACATCAAAAGAAAATCCAAAAAAAATAGCCAGAGTATTAAAGAACAACCAATAGAACCCATTTCCAGCATTTTTAGAATTTTTGTCTGTTTGTCTGTGTGTCTGTTTGTCTGTTTATATGTTCGGGTATCACGTAAAATATACGAAAGCAATGTAGATAACTTTTATATACAACGATTGAGCGTAACTTGAGGTAACATTTAGTTTTTGTTTTATTGCAATCGGTTCAGTCTATCAAAAGATATTAGATTTTAAAGTAATCATGAAGAATAATAACACACATTTCTTTACTTCAAGATGAACTAATGTTTATAGTTGAACTACCTAACTGTCCGATAGATGTCATTGTGCATATTATTATGACATCTCTTTTCTGAATGAACTAGGTTGATAGGTGATTTTTATTTCGATAGATGTCTTTGTGCATTTCTTTTGACTCGCGGTGTTAAGATTTGCCCGTGTTTGCTGATTGCATGAGTTACGTAGGGTTTTGAATGTTTTGAATTGTTTCGAAATAAGGTCTTGGTTGCCTAGAAGTATGTCGTTGTCCAAAATTGGTTATTTAAAAAATCTGTTTTCTTTGGGCAAATTTAATTATGTAGAAGGTTGGATTTGTTATAATTTAATTTTAAACTATGGATAGTTGATTTTTTTTTCGATAGATATCGTTGTGCTTGATAGTTGAATTTTTTCGAAATAAGGTCTTGGTTGGCTAGAAGTTGTCCAAAATTGGTTATTAAAATATTCTGTTTTGTTTGGGCAAATTGAATTATGCACATGGTTGGATTTGTTATAATTTAATTTTCAATTATAATGTCAGTCGATCGAAAGTTTGTGCTGTCGATTCGTTAGTAACGCTAATGTACAGACGATTCGAATTTTATTGAGCCTGTCCGATTGAATATAGTAAATTAACCCTGTCTCTCATAATTTTCTCAGCACAAATCTATATACCTACCTATGTAAAAGAGGAAACTGACTGACTGACATATCAACGCACAGCCTGAACGGCTGGGGTTAGAGACTTGAAATTTTGCCGGTACCTAGGTACTTTTAATGACGTATGCATTCACTAAGGAGGAGTTTCGGAAATACTAACCCTAAGGGGGTAAAATTGAGAATGAAAGATTGTATGAAAATCCGTTATTTTTGAAGTTAAAGGCATTGAAACTTATATTTAGTAGTTCAGCTAAAAATAAAAATAAATATTTTAGAATTTTTGGAAATTCCACCCCAAGAGCGTAAAATAGGGGATGTAAGTTTGTATGAAAAGTGTGTAATTTTTTAAGTGAAATGCATGAAAATTAGTATTATATCCGTTAAAAATAAAAATATGTATTTCAGGATTTTAGGAAGCTCCACCCCTAAGGGCGTATAATAGGGGATGTATGTTGCGTGTGGGTATACCTATAATGGTTCTGAGGAATTTGAAGCCACCTAAACTTTGCAAGGGCACTGGGCTTCAAGTCAAAACTTTGCATCGTGTTATAGAGGCTACTATTATGCCTGGATCCGCCCAGGGAGAAACAGTGTTCGTGTTCACGTATTCCGTTAGTGCCAAATGATTTCCCTTTTCAGTTTAAAATACTGTAGTTTCCTATAGAAGTGTGTGTCGCGATAACCATCCACAAATCGCAAAGTCCAACTCTCAAGTTAGCTGGAAGTGACTTAAGGAAGGTTCACGTGGCGTGCTCACGTGTGAGTTCATCCCACAGTCTGGTCCATGTAGTGCGAGGGCCTACGTCTTTTGCTGAGCTCCGTAAAGTGGATGATATTGAACATCCCACATACCAGGCCGCTTGCCGAGCACGCCATTTATTAGATGGAGGTCAGCATTGGGATGACGCTCTAGCGGAAGCAAGCGTGAGCGATAGTCCACATCGCTTGCGACATTTGTTTGCCATCTTATTGACCTTTTGTGCGTTATCGGGTACTAACCAGTTATGGCAAAAGTACCATGACAAGTTTGCTGAAGATTTTATGAGACATGTACAACTAAATACTGATGGAGAAATTCCTGCCAGGGTACGTGAAATTTGTCACAACAGATCCTTATTGGCTATTCAAGAGATAATTATAAGTATAGGAGGAAGCCCGATCAGTCAGAGGCTGCGAAAATGCACAGGAGTTTGCCAATTTATTGTAACAAATAGGCTATGGCACATACCCCGTAGAAGAAGATGGAAGTTATTTTGATTGGTAATCTCTGCTCTTACGTTACATCACAGCAGGAGCTAATTTCTTCTGTGTACGGTGATACCACAAACATGGGAAATCAAGCTGGTTCTTGGCTATGTCAGCGAGCTATTTTGACTCCCCGCAATGACCAAGCTGCGGCAATTAATTTCAAAATATTGACTCATGCGTCCGGGAATAGTAAAGAATATATTTCAATAAATACAGTTATGGAAGAAGATGACGCCACGCACAACCTGGTAGTACTTTTGGATTCCCTCAGCACACCCGGTCTTCCAGCCCACAAAATAGTTTTAAAAATCGGTGTACCAATAATTTTCCTCAGAAATTTATGTCCTCCCAAACTTTGTAATGGCTCTCGGCTCAAAGTCACAAATCTGCAGCAAAACATTATCGAAGCTGAAATACTAACAGGTTGCAGCGCCGGTGATATTGTTTTTATTCCAAGAATACCTATAATTCCTAAAAACTTTCCTTTTTCTTTCAAACCAGTGCAATTCCCAGTCGGTCTCTGTTATTCCATGACGATTAATAAAGCTCAGGGTCAGACATTATCCGTTGCGGGGGTGGATGCTTTTCCCATGGTCAACTATACGTAGCTCTTTCACGCGTAAACAACCCCAATAACGTTTTTGTGTAAGCTCCAGATGGTTCCACAGGCAAAATAAAGAAGCACTAAATTAAATAAAAAAAATGTGAGCCGTCACGGGACGCCTGGCAGATGTGAAACATCGACATTATTTTGTAAAAGTAATATGCAGAAAAGAACATATTGTGATAGGAACTAAATATGTCATAATGATAAAATAACAAGTCGATTGCGCATGCGTCACGGCATGCGTCGCCACGCCAGAAATCAGATTTTACGTGCGGCTATAGATGTTTCACATCAAAAAAAAATTGTAACGGTATCTTCCCACAGCGCTTTACACTAAAAAATACATTGTTAAGTTCCGACATCCACGCGAACGAAGTCGCGGGCACAGCTAGTCATAAAATATAACCGTTCATATACAAAGGTGTGAAACTTAAGGAGTTTAATTTACCTATGAAACTGAACTACTTGCAGAACATCAAGTTGTCAAATACACAGAATATAAGATTACCATCCTATACAAAAATATCAATCAGCTGCATTGACTTATATGTATAACTAGACACGCTGTTTCGAATAAAAACTCTGTCCCAGTCCGGCTGTGCGCGAGGTGAGGGGCGCGCGCGCGGCGCCAAAAATTGCTTACTGAGTTGCAGCGCCCGCGCTGCAACATTAAGCGCGGCACGGGCCGGCAGGCGTGCTTGGTAAAATAGTTGCCTTTCACGCCGCCGGTCGTAGGCTCGATTCCCACCCAGGACAGATATTTGCGTGCATGAACATGTCTGTTTGTCCTTTCTGGGTGTAATTATCTGTATATGTATGCATTTACAAAAGAAATATAAGAATAGTATATCAGCTCTCTGGTTACCATAGTAGGTACTATCTATGCTTAGCGTGGGATCAGATGGACGTGTATGAAAAATATCCCAGAGTAGGTATTATTATCTTGTATATTATTATGGAGCTCCTAAATGGATAAGTATACCTATAGATATACCGATAACGAAGTAATTGGTTCAGTCACGATACAGAATTTTATAAATTTTCTTATCTAAGAACCATAATTGAATTCGATCCGTCCTTAAGGGATTATTATGCCACTTTTAGTCGATGGCCTTATACCTATTATATACTACTCGGTAACAGGGATCTTAAAATGTTTTCTTGTCCTTAATAGTTATTTATGTTTCTACATGTCTATATAGTTTGGTAGGTAACGATTTATTAATATCTCGCTCTGGGTCTCTGTTAAATTCAGATATTCTTCGTATTGCGCAAGAAACAGAACCAAGTAACATTTTTGCACGTGTACCACCACTTCGGCATGGTGGCAGTCTCCTGGGGCATCGTTAAGTGGGCTCCCGGTAAGAAACTTTCAAACTATATTAAGTATTAGGTAACGAAATATAATACAGTGCACTTCGCTATCCATAAATGCGACTGCTAATAATTATTTGTTTAATTACTTATAGCTCAATAAAATCTTTTTATAAATACAGTGGACACCACAAGTTGATTTCCAAGTGTACCTTTACGAGCCTGTTGCCGTGGTTGGCAAATGCTTGCTTTTCACGCCGGAGGTGGTGGGTTCGATTCCCACCCAGGACAGATATTTGTGTGCATGAACATGTCTGTTTGTCCTGAGTCTGGGTGTAATTTATCTATATAAGTATGTATTTACAAAAGAAAAGTATTATATGTAGTATATCAGCTATCGAATTTCCATAGTACAAGCTCTGATTAGTTTGGGATCAGATGGCCGTGTGTAAATAATGTGCCAGGATGTTATTATTATATTATTAGTATCTAACATACCTAACGGCGACATAATCTTTACGCTTCTCTCGTATTACCCAAAGACTACAATGGATACTTCATGGCAGGTACTATCACTGATTCCAGGTGGCCATGGGACGATGCTGGTAACGCTAAACACGATCGTACACATTATCATGTACGGGTACTACCTGCTCACTACCTGGGATGATACGTACAAGCAGTCGATTTGGTGGAAAAAACATGTCACTCAAGTACAAATTGTAAGTTTTTCCCTATGAAAAATAATTCCATTGGCTTATTACTTCTATAGCCCACAAATGTGATTCTTTTTTTTTTTACATGACGTATAAAGTTAGCCTACGAGGCTTTCACTGCTTCACTATAGAAATGTGTTTCCAAGCACAACTGGAATCTCATAGTCGGATCCGGTCCTTTTATTGCGGCATTATTTTAGCACCAAATTGTCCGAGGTCTGGGAAAATCACATCGTAAACTCCAAAGTCAGGGATTTTTTCTTGACAGAACAATTCGAACCACATCTTGGCCAGGTAACCGAACCCAGAAAATGATTAGGTATCTTAACAAAAGCATGAATATTATTCTATGTCTACCAACATTAAGTTAGATGCTATGGTGACTTTATTAAATTAAGTCACAATTCACGAATTTCTATAAAACGTAAAATTATCATTTTCCAGGGCAGGTTAAAATGAAGTCACCTACAGAACCCAACCACAGATAAAGATAATAATGATGAAAATGCCTGCTTAAACGGAAAGGCTGTACCAATTTAATACTGATTGCTTATCTCATAATAGGTACTAAGTCAAACCGCATGTTAAAATGGTTTAAAAATTACAACTCTTTTTTTAGTTTAAATCGGTTTGTTTGTTTGGTTCGGTGATGGCGAGCTGAAAATGAGTTTTGATAACAGCTAGATGATCCATACAGTGGTACGATAAAAACTTTACAAGCCCTTTCACAATGCCATTGGCAATCCGGGCTCAATCGTAACAATAATAAGGCTATTGTCTATTTTTAGACAAATCTCAAATCCAAAGAATATTTTTTATTTTAAAGTTAAGAAGCGATTCGGATATCTGATTGGTTAATACGCTTTTATAGTTAGTTGAGATACGTATTGGAAAGATTTCCGTTTTTAAAGTGTGCTTAGTTTAAAAATGCGATGAGTTAGTTAATCTATCGTAGCCGATGAAACACGAAGTTTAGATACCTACCCTTCGAAGGAAGAAGGTTTAGCCCTGATATTACGGACAGAATGACCTCTGCTTTAGCTAGTTATACAAGCGGGGTAATTTTGTTTGTATAATTTAATTTCAATTTTGAATCTTTTATTTTGCAGCTACAGTTCACCTTACTGCTGGCACACTTCGTGTCACTGGCGCTAGCGAAAGAGTGCGCGTTCCCCCAGCAGCCCGCCTACCTACTCATCCCACAAAACCTCTTCATGGTCATACTATTCAGCGACTTTTACTACCGCTCTTATATTAAGAAGAAAAGTGCCTAACTTATTTACCATCATGAACAACTTATCTACCAGCTCGTTAACTCACGATTAAAGGACATAGCTCATTAGAACCATCTGATGAACACGACCTGTTCGCTAGCCGCTACACATTTTCTACAGGTGGTACACTGGTGGCTTCGAGCATTTAGCTGCTAAATGCTCGAAGACGGGTGGACACCACGTTGTAACTACAAAAATCTATTAAACTAGTCTAATTGCCAAGAGTGAACGACTCGTGCCCAAAGAGTGAACGTCCTGGTCCACATATTTCAGCAATTTTCCACGTGTGTTTTCTTAAACCAAAACACCATTTAAATAATACTAACCGTACGAGGCGAAGCGGTGTTGATCGGGTGCCGGGTGGCTCTAATGAAGTTACCTCGACTTCTAGCAGAGCTTGATTTCTAAACGGTGTTCTCAGATGGTCCATTAGAAAGGCGTAATGAAATATCTGAGTAAAATAAAATTAAAATTTGTTTTAAATGAGTTTTATTGATCTATATGTTGAATTTGACTACATTAAGAATATCGTTGATATTAAAATTATTCAACTACTTTGTCTTGTTAGAACAACATGACACAATACAATACTCTAAATGCTTAGAACGAAAGAACCTCAAATACCACTCAATTTACATTTGTTTTCCTTACAGTAATCGTTGGTGAAAAATTCTTTAAAATTTTTGATCAAAGATTACTGTTTTAACAGTAATCGTTAATCAAAAATTTATATTCTTCAGTAGAGTTTTGTTCCTGGTTCTTTTTAGCTCGTTATGCGGTACCAAACATAATAAATAACAACACACAATAATAAAAATATTGATTTATTTCCATGAAATAATCACTCTCTTACACAACAGTATAATTGACAGTAAAAGTATGAACATGTTACAGGGGTGGACCCTGTAACTTCACTTCCACTGCAAAAAGCCCACAGCGACTACGTCTGCGTCAAGCTTAGTAGATTAACACAGAGCGCCTACCCCGGATTGGTAGTGGGTAATTTGTAATTTCCCATTTTTTTTAGATAATATTCTGGGACATGTATTTTATTATTTTATTATGTATATTATTATTATTATTCAAACACGGTCATCTGATCCCAAACTAAGCAGAAGCTTGTACTATGGAAACCAGATAACTGATATACTAAATATACGAGTACTACTTTTCTTTTGTAAATATGTATGTACATACTTATATAGATAATTACCCCTAAACCCTGGACAAACAGACATCTGCCCTGGATGGGAATCGAACCCATGACCTGTGGCGTGAAAAGAGTAACCCGTAGAAGTTCCACAAGATTCAGTTCCATGGTTACATTTATCTCCTTAAGTACTGGACATATTTTTTGAATATGCCCGGAAATGGGAAATTATTCCTGAAATTTATGGAAACACAGCACAATCAGATTCGGAACAACTGGGACATGGATGGGTCACATAAATAGTTGTCTGGTGCGGGGATAGAAGCGGAAACACGAGGGTGCCGCGATAGTACCGAAGTCACTACTTTAACCAATGCGCCACACGTGCAGTCCATTAAGCGCAGGCCACACCGCCAGCTAGCGGGCGGGCGGACTAGGCGGGCGAACATCGTTTCACCTCTTTACATACTTCGGTTCACAACGCGAGCTACCGACTAACCTAACGAGCTAAGCTAACGAAATATCCGACGATTCCAGCGAAGCTACTCGTTCACCTCGTTGGCGCGCCCGCGCTTCGCTAGCTAGCTCGCCCGCCAGCCCGCTCGCCCGTCCTCCCCGTTTCGAGTAGACTAGTCGACGCTCGTCTTTCAAATAGCTCCGCGCGCTCCGCCCATCGCTCGTCTGTCCGTAGTTTTCGGTGTGAACCCCATAGTTTAGCTTGCCAATATATCGCGTAATTTGTATAGTTTCCTTCGTTCGCTTCGCCCGGCGCCCACCCGCCTAGCCCGCCCGCCCGCTAGCTGGCGGTGTGGCCTGCGCTTAAAGTTAACGTTATAAACTTATTCTTTCTTAATCGTATAGGCAGTGGTTACCCTAGTGTCAGAGGTGTTCAAGCCGCCCAGTACGCCCCTGACGTGGCTTAACAACTGTCGTCTAATGACTACAACCGGAACCCACAGGTTAACGTGCTCTCTGAAGCACGGAGACGCTCAGAGAAATTAAACCACTTTGATGGTCACTCATCAATGGACTGACCGCGAACCTAGTTGCTTAACCTCGCCGATCGCTTACAGAGCGGTGAGAGCATATAACTATGAGCTGACTACTACTTTTTCTATTGGTAGTATAACAATAGAACGATATAATTTTAAATGTTATAATCGTTCTAACATTGCCAAAAATCCTGACATTTCAAAGAAATTTAAACAGCCTCATTAATGCAGTCAACCTAAGTTCTAAAAATACACATGACGTTACAATATTCCAACGATATACGAAAAGAACAAGTTTCAAACGAACTCTAAACGCAACCATGTGATTTTAGTAAATGGAATCTTTCTTCTTTTATCGCGGGTTTACACACGGTCACACAGGACCATCTGATCGCAAACTAAGCAGAGCTTGTACAGTCAGCATCAAAAGTCGATGATTACGGTCAGATTTTCAAAATCACTGTACACAATATCATCCATAAATCGCTCAACAAGATAGTGCGCCAGTATTGAATGAGCATCATTAAAGTTCAAAACTAACTGAACACTACTCGTCAAAGGTTACTGAACACCATTTTATCAAAAATTGCTGATCGTTATAATATCCGAGAACATGAAAACATTCAGTTTTACAAAAGTCACTGAACAATATAAAATGCTTGTTTTGGTTATCTAGTGTAATCACGGCAACGTAAAAACAACTTAACATCATAAATATCAAAAGTTACCTACTGAACTTTACTTTGTTTCGAACACATAGCGTGGAAACTTATACTATCAAAAGTAGCTGAACTGCAAACAAAAAAAAATATAAATCCCATCTTGTCCTATCCAAACTAAAACATGTTTAAAATAATAATAAATGAATGTAAATTTTGAATTTAAATAACTAAAATAATTTTGTTTTATTTTCCATAACATCAATGAGAACTTCATACTCATAGCATCCGTACTGTTTCCTGTATATCCATCGAGCAAACTTACGCTGTTTTCTCTCAACCATAAGAGCATATTTTCCCTCATAAGGATTCCAAATAATAGCACCACACTCGAGTTTACTGCGCACATAGGCATTGTATAAAACTTTCGCAAAAAGTCACAGTACGATAACATAGGGGATGTTATCGAACTGTGAATTTTGAGTTTTGTGTATTGACTTGCAAATTTTGGCAGTGTGCGTGTGGAAGTTTAATTTATCATCTAATACTAATCCTAAATCCTTAGTCACATAAACTCTATCCAAAGGAGTGCCCGTCAAATTTTAATTGATAGTGATTTTCGTAAAAACTTTATTATTTTACATTTGAGATTATTGACTGGAATGTGGTTATCTTGACGCCATATGGACACCGCATTAATATCTCTCTGTAATGCCACCGCATCAGCCTCTGTTTCGACGCCCAAACTAAAAATGTAACTCAGTACCCGTATCACAAACCACTCGTGAGTGGTCTATGCTTAATAAATGTCAGCAATAAAAATAAAATTCAGCCTTATACCTTAATCTTTAAGGTTTAAACTTGCAAGTGATTTGGATATGCCTGCAAGAATTTGACACAACTTTGTGATCGGGGTGTTTACAAAACCGACCAAAAAAAAAATATATAAAACAAAAAGTACCTATATAATCAATACAGGAAAGTATTAGAATTTGTCATTCATTTGTCAGGCGCTTGTCATGTTGAGTTTTTTTTATTATAGCTTTGTTTAGCGACTTTTAAAAAGTGATGGTCACCTACTTATATGCCTTTTTATGATAGTCATTCATCTGGCATTCTGGCGCTTGTGATGTCCACCCAGAGTCAGGACAAACAGACATATTCATCACACAAATATCTGTCCTGGGTGGGAAACGAACCCACGACCTGCGGCATGAAGGCCAAGTATCTACCAGCCACGCCTATCGGCCCGGCTTGTTAAACTCTTTTATTGCCTGTAATGTAAGCCACTTAATGTATGATAACGATACACTTTAAGGAATAATTAAAATGATTTAAGCAAGTTTAAGTTAACAATATTACGAATTCGATCGTCAATTTGCGAAATTTGTTTAAAGAAATAAATATATGTACTTACTGTGCCATCGGAATATATATATATCAGAATATAATGTTTGTTAGAAAAAATATTCATAAGTATAAAAATAAAAGTGAACTGCATAATATAAATACTAGGAATAAAAACAAACTAGCCATGCCAGGCTTTAGAGTAAGCAAAACTAATAAATAATTTTTAGGAAATTGTATTAGGTTTTATAACAAGCTTCCTACTCAAATTACTGATCTGCCTGACACAAGTTTTAAAACACATATTAAACGTGTACTTATGGCTAGGGGTTATTACACCACTAAAGAGTACATCGATGACAAAGACGTCTGGCTCTTACTGCCTACCTACACATTGCTCGCTGGAGACCTTGTAGCCATATAGACATGACTGATCTGCTGAGTTACGTGAACTATCTGTAAATGACTGCTATCATATACTTAATTTAAAATTATTGACTGTGTCTCAAAATGAATAATGTTATTGTTTCGAAGTTTTTCTTTTGTATAGGTACCTAAATATAATCTAAAATAATAAGCATTCAGACAACCGATCGAGCATATATTGTATTTGCCAACTAAATAATTACTTACTCTAATTGGACCAAATCCCGTGCTCGCTTGAGTATGTTTCGCCGGACCGTCTCAACTGGGTCGTGTTCAAACCGGTAGTAGATGAACCCACTGAGTTTGTTTCGCTGGGTCTTCTCAGTTGGGGCGCATTGGATCCGGTGGTAGCATTAAAGCGCGACCGTCGTTATTAACACAAGGTCCGTCATAATAATAATATCTTAATATAGACAGAACCATTGACAATATGTAGTAAAAATATTAGACTTAAACTAGATAATTAAACATAATCTCTTGACAATAACTTGATACGAGCTAGCTAAATATCAATGCTATAATAAAATATTTTTTTTAAATGTTTTCATACAATGTGTACCTAAATATCTATGTTACTAGAAATAATAATGTATACAACTATATTACTACAAACATGTTCTGACTATTTACAAGCGCTTTATATATTTTATTTTAATTTTTCTAGTAAACGTGATGTTTATTTTTAAATATAATTCTGAACAATTACTTCAAAACATCACTAAGTGCCATACGATCCAATAAAGACGACCGATTTGACATTTATACAAAGTGAAACATAAATAGTGGACTGTGAAGTACATTAAGAAATTTTAAACTTACATATAAGACTAACGAACAGCTGTATGAAATTTGTTTTTCTTTATTATTACAAAACTAGCTGTGCCCCGCGTTTTCACCCTGCGTTTAACTTAAAACATTATAGCCTATGCGTTATTCAGACATATTAGCTATATTACCACAAAGTTTCATCACATTTCGTTCCGTTATTTTTGCGTGAAAGTGTAACAAACACCCATACATACATACTTTCCCATTTATAATATTAGAAGGAAGTAGGATATCCGTTTCGCAATCAGGTTTGTTTCATTTATTCAGTTTCACAAGTACAAAGCCCTCTTTTGATTCCCTCACGCACTATAAATGTATAAATAAATATCTGGGGACAATGTCACACAGATCATCCTAGCCCCAAACTAAGCAAAGCTTGTACTATGGGTACCAGGCGACGATATACATACTTATATAGATAGATAAATACATTGAAAACATCCATGGCTCAGAAACAAATATTCGTGCTCATCACACAAATATTATCGCACCTTGTATAACACTGCGGCGTTAGGTTAATTAAATATAACCTTTTGTTAATATTTTTCACTTTATAACACTGATGACTGTTATACAAATAAACATAACAAATAAAATTATTAAATATAATCAATTTAATTGATTACATTATAGAATTAGCACTATAGCTCAAACCATACAACCTATGTAAACTCATGTGTAAGGCATTGCACATTTCTGGTTTTAGTAAACACATGGCCAACATACTAAGACATCAAGTCGGTAGTAACACTTCGAACTTTAGAATGCATTTATTACGTAGGCAGTAAGGCCCATTTTCGTAGTACAGTATCGTCAGCGTCGAATATAACTTAGCATTCTCGAAGCAAACGCAGATTTGCACCAAATTGGATAAATCTTTCTTTTATGTGTTAGTAACCACGAGCCGGAAGACGCAGCGTGGGCAGGCCCCCTACAAGATGGACTGACGATATTGTGCGGGTCGCTGGAAACTCCTGGATGCGAATAGCGTAAGACCGACAATTGTGGAGATCTTTGGGGAAGGCCTTTGTCCAGCAGTGGACGTCTTTCGGCTGATATGATAATGATTACGTGTAAGTCATCGTCAGAAAGTTTGTATCAAAATATATTTTATATGCAAATATTAAAATATATCAAAAAGTGAGTGTGCAAATGAGACAGAAGGCTGTGGGAAGTCGTTTATTTTTGGACGTTGTTTCTTCAACTTTATTGATTTTCTCTGCAGAATGAAAAACAAAAATGTTGTACATTATAATGTATTAAAATAATTATCAAAAATTAGACAGTATTAACAGCATAAAACATGGCTTTTTAATATAATTTCACACAAAGAAAATATGTTCCGTCTCACATGGTTTAATTGCTCACTATATTTATCATCTACAAAATATGTCTCTGTTTAACATAATATTGCACTGGTTTCACGCGCCTTCTGTGCAAAACGTTTAACATCCACTGCACAATGTCTCTGGTACTTTTCGAAAGCACTGCTATCCTAATTTTAAATTAAATTGTAACATATCTAAACTTCTAAATATACATCTCATAGTATTATGAGTGAGAAAACAGTACTCGTAATTGCACCGGCGTTCTTAAATATAGATATCCAAGACATATCCCACAGGCCAAACTAAGCGAAGCTGTAGTGTAGATACTAGACAACGGATAGAAATATTGATTTACTTCTTTTTTTTTGTAAATATACACACAGAAAACACCCAGACAAAGACAAAAAGACATGTTCATGAACACGAATATTCGTCTTGGGCGAGAATGAAATCCGCAACCATGTTCATTACTAACTCGTTTACGTTGGTCGTCGAATCCTGAGCAGGTAGATATAACGCTATAAATAAACTCCTTTGGAGAAGTAAGTATATAATAATACATATTCAGTCAAACTAATTATGGAAACGAAAAATGTACCATCCGATGGGATTTGAGCCAAGACTGCTCCCTATAGGCAGTTGCGCACCTGCACTGTTAGAGGTTCAATACATGTTTACAGCGATTAAGCTCTAACAGCACCGGTGGGCCGTGGTTTCAAGTCCGACCCGTTTAGTAATTTAGATTTATTAAATTTCCTAACATTGCTTTTATTATAATAATTTAATTATTTTTAATTAAATATTCAGTCATTAGGTGGTACCGCCACCTGAGATTATATTTCTAAATCCTAAAATATGTTTTGTTGCAACCGTATTGTCATTCCATGAAATAAGTAGTAGGTCAACTTTGTTATAAATTTCTAACAAATGATCTCTTTTTAGACATATATACCTTGACAACTAAGCTTAGCTTAAGTCTCATGTGATGAAAAAGCATACCTACAAAGAACATTAGTACAGTACTTAATACATTCTTATTTCAGCTCAATTTAGTTTATGTAAAGTACATAACATAAATTTCTTGAAATATATACTTATCGAAAAATAGTCATTTTAAATTTATATCCTACAAAAGATATGTGGTAAGCAGTATTTTCGTTACATACGCAAACAAAATAACATACTTCTTTAAAATGAGTTGTATAAATTTAAGAGCGGGTGAGAATCGAACCCACTATTAACGGGGTATCCAGCAAATTTATACAAATCATAAAATAAGAACCTCCAAATAAACATGATATGCTAGAAGTGCAAAAATTTAAGAATGCCTGATCTCCGCCCAAAATATAGCGGAGTCAGATAGATATAATCGCGATACGCACATACGTATCAGACTAGAAAAGGATAAGATCAAATAAACAGTAAACACTTAAAAATTATCTAGTAGGCTAGCTCAAACGAGCAAATAAATTTTGTTTAACCAGGTCGATAACAGAAGCCTCACTAAAGGAATCGATGAGCGCTTTCGTGAGACACAAGCCCGTGGTGGACCCATCGAGCTCCTCATCACAGAGAGGTCGCTCCTTATTCGCGTACTGCTCAATATTCTGTTTTAAAATCTTCACCAATCCATCCCCTGTAAGCGATGGAGCGATTTCTAAATGATTAGTCTTGTTGTCAACTAATGTGTTGATGTCGTAGCCTTCGGTCTCCGGGGGCATTGGGTCCTCCTCGCACGTTCGTTGCCTCTTAGCCCGGCGCAACTTGCGTCTGTTGTCTAGATACGTGTTCGTTACTGTTTCCAATTGCAAAAATAACACGGAGAGTGGCGTGTCCGCTATATCATCCTGAAAACAATTTAGAGCGTCAATAAAGCACCATTATGTCAGCCAGTCCTTTACTTTTGCCGTGTGGCTGACAGAATAGAATATCGCCACCCCATCTCATCCCGTGGAGTGCGTAGAAGTGCAAGCAGCGTCTCTCTGTGTCCTATGACCGTCCTACTGCAAACGCCAACCCGTGGGCCAAGCGTGGCAATTATGGCATATCCCTCCAAATGATGGACGCAACTCCATTGTGAAAAAATCCTCTTTTGGGGAGCCATTTGTCCAGCAGTGGACGTTTTTCGGCTGACATGTTGATAATGAGTTCTTTACTGAGCACCATAAACAAAAAGGCAAGTATGATAGTTACGATAATAATACTAATAACGTACGAAATAGTGCCAACGTAATTTCATTTTGACGTCATCAAACATTGAAAATGAAAAAGTTTTATTCACATAAACGAACGAAGAGCGCTTGTAAACAATCAAAATATTATTTGTATTACAATACAAATACTCTTTATTATACACCAAAATTTACATGTGAGGGTAAACATAAACACAGCTAGATAACGTACAGTGGGCGCTCTTATCGCTAACTGCGATTTTTTAAGACAACCTTGGGTAAGATAAGATCAGTAAGAACAATCAAATAACATTAAGACACACATTTAAAAAAATGCTTTCATTAAAGTTTAAGACATTCGATTTTATTTTTTAACAACTCCCGCATTAGCAAATTATTGGCTTACAAATCTTGGCTCTAGACGTCATCCAAATACCATTCGTGCTACACCCCACAATACAGCCTTATACGCAAAAAGTGTCCTTGGTATGACGTCAAAAATTTTCAATAAAATAGAAATCAGGAATGCATTTAAAAAATGTTTGTTTGAGTTGTTAGTGCAGAGATGTTACTACTCAATCACAGACTTCATAGATGATAAGCAAAGTTATAAAGGTTCCACTTATTAGTTTCCTTGACATGTGTAATGTGTAATAAAATGTAATGTGTAATTAAAATTATTATAAAGATTTTATGTCGACCAATTCAGTTTTGTACGCCGATTATATTCGGCAAAACATAGCGGAATTATATTTTATATTAACACCAATGTATTGTATACCTATGTTTATCAAAACAAATAAATGATTACTGATTAAAAAAAAAAAAAAAAAAAAAAATTAATCCCTGTGTCGCGCGCGAGTTACTTTACAAACATATAATTGACGAATAAAAAGTACATCCAGCCTCAGAACAACTATTTATGGGTTATACGAATAGTTGTTCTGCGTGGGAATCGAACCCGGGACATATAGTGACAAGACGACTGTCTTAACCAACCTTTAGTATTATTAAACCTGTGTTTTAGTTAATCGTTATTTTAACTAGGTTTAATAATTATATTAGTTTCGATTAAAACATTACTGAAGATAGCTCCAATCAACCTATTATACCCGCAAAACCAATAATTCCGTTGAGGAACTTACAGTCAAAAACTCCGTTACATACCTAATGTCGTATTGTTCCCCATTAAGACGTATCGAGATGCAGTTTTAATTAGTGACATTGAACGTTATCCATGCAGAACGACCTGCCATTAATCCGTTACGGAATTAACTACAATAATTAGTTGACATCACTTTTCGATGATGTCATGAGTTATTATATTGTCGCTTTTGTATCATCGCTAGAGTGTTCTATATAATACCAGAACGAAACAAAAAGGATGGCTATGGAAAAATAAATAAAAAATTGATATTAGATGGATCACGAATAAAAAGAAAGAGATGATGCGAATTTCCTGATAGAAAAGTAAGAGATAGGTGAAGACAAGGACAGAAGCATTACGATTAATCTGTGATGTAGGTGAAGATTCTCGAAAGAAAAGAATGGCTTTCACACAATACAATGAGACAATAAATTACTATTCATCAAGGCAGTCGAATGATGTCCACTGCTGGACAAAGGCCTGACTAATAGATCTCCACAATTAAATGTGGAGATCTATTAGTCAGGCCAATTATGTCCATCATTTGGACGGATATAATATGCCATAATCGCCAAGCTTGGCAGGCGGGTTGGCGATCGCAATATGATGGTCATCGTAGGTACTCAAAGACGCTGCTGCCCGTTTTGCTGCCCGTTTTCAGATAGAAATTCCCTCGGGACTACTTTTACTGGCGTTATAAGTCGAATCACCACACAGCCTCTTTAGTACTTACTCACCATAAAAGCACAGAGTAGCGTAGCGTAATAAAAATAAAATGATTTTGATCTTTGAATGTCACTGAATGGGAATTCACAATGGGAGTATTAATAACTGATAAAGAGGTATCTTGAGAAGGGAAAAAAGAGTTAGAAAATAGAAAAATGTTTTGGTATCTGTAAAAAATTGTTTTTTTTAAAAAGACAACGCCGGCACTCGGGAATATCGTCCCTGTGTGGCAGGGTACAAACATATAATTGACGGACACATATTACATCCAGACTCAGAATAACTATTTATGGGTCACACAAATAGATGTCCGGCGAGGGATTCGAACCCGAAGCGGCGAGGCGACTGTCTTAGCCGCTGCGCCACACGAGCTCCATATAAGTATTTTAAGTAATTTAATAAATTTGGATACAAATTAAATAGTCATATTGACATAACCGGACACTGTTGTTATTTAATTGATAAATATCGTACAAATCTGCAGAATTATAATAAATATTTTTATTTAAAATACAAAGAAGGGTTAATTCCGTTAATTGTAGGTTTAATCAAGCCGGGATGCAATATGCACCGCCCTTTCGCCCGCAAAAAATATGCACATGCAAGAAGGACAATATACCTAAACATGCAAATTACATGCGCGTGTTCCATTACTTATTTTTATTTATTTACGTTTACTTAATTTAATAATGACTCAAAACATATATAGATCGTGAACAAGAAAGACCAGTATTTGAATATGATATCATTATTTAAAAATATTTTCAATACATTTTTAGGGTTTTGTATACAAATGGCTAATGGCCAAAGCAAAAAACGGAACCCTTATGGATTCGTCATGTCTGTCTGTCTGTCCGTCCGTAGGGCTCAGCCACATTTTTCCGAAACTATAAGAACTATACTGTTGAAACTTGGTAAGAAGATGTATTCTGTGAACCGCATTAAGATTTTCACACAAAAAAATGAAATAAGCAATTAATTTGGGGGTAAACTTATTCATCAAACCCATACCTGTGGGGTTTTTATGGATAGGTCTTCAAAAATGATATTGAGTTTCTATTTTTCTAAACTGAATAGTTTGCGCGAGAGACACTTCCAAAGTGGTAAAACGTGTGTCGTCGTCCCTGTAACTTCTAAAATAAGAGAATGATAAAACTAAAAAAATATGTCATGTACATAACCATGCAAACTTCCACCGAAAATTGGTTTGAACGAGATCTAGTAAGTATTTTTTTTAATACGTCAGAAATCGTAAACCGCAATTTACCTTTCATTCAATCAACTCAAATACTTGCTGCTACGGAACCCTTCATAGGCGAGTCCGACTCGCACTAGGCCACTTTTTTAACTTCTTTGTAAAATAGTTGCGGGATCCGAAACAGTTAAATCTCCAGGACATGCGTGAGCCTCACAGCTCAGTGTCATAAAATATAAGTATCCGTAAAATTTATAATGCTACACTCTCAACTTATACGAGATCTATACGAGAATGGGAATAGTATTTACCATCATATTTTGAACTCTATTGGCTAGTGAGAAAGTACAAATCGAGATTAGAAACATATCTACCTACTACATTTTAGTGTTAAAGCCCGATTGGACATTAAATAGGTACCACGTCCAGTTCAAAAAGGTCATAAAGGTTAGAAAGACTGAGAATTACAGTGCATATATTTAAGAATGTGTGTAGTGTGGTGCCATTTCATTGTATCGTAAAATTATGGCACTGATTATTCTGTCTTCGGCATATTTTATGGCTCGTATGAAAATAGGGTCTGTCATGCTACTAAAAATGCGCACTGGGGAACGCCCACCGGGCACATAATTAGGCGACAGATTCTAACGTGTCAGAAGGATATGCAATGTATTAAAATTAGTTCGGCTGGTATTGCATAGAAATGGGGGTATTTTCAAGTGAAAGTCAACTCCTAGTTTGTACTTTATTTCTATTGATTAGTACGAGATTAGTCTAATATATCGTACTCTCCGTACGAACGCTAACCTCTCGACCGATTGAGGATTAGAGGGATCCAATCCTCAATCAGACGCGCGAACCACTTCTTCGCTTATTAACGTAAAGAGACAATTGCAAACTTCCCTCTCATGCTAATTCATATCAGTAACCGCCCTTCTGGCACGGGTTAATTAATTTGTGTCTTAATTGCTTGATTGGCTTGAGCCCCCGCCCGTGTAGTAATTCCGGTGAAGCACTGAAATCCATCTAGGTTAATTGCTAACGTCATAAAACGATGTAAATAGAAGTGCGGAACTTAAGATCATACACGCTGAGGGCAATTTTCCAATAGAAATGTCTGTAATGGAGTCACATTGAATACTTATGACCTATCATTAGGTAAAGCAATAATGTCAAGGTCAGACAATCATTTACAAGGATGTGCTGAAAGGAAACATTAAATAATACCAAAGTGTGTCATAAAGTGATGTCAGACCACCTGACTCATAAAATATATGACCAGGTTAATATTAGACTCGATATTAAATGTTCACACTTCATTGAGTCAGATATGCACTTAAGAACGATATTCATGTCACCAATTTGGCTAATAGCCAAACAGTAATTTGGCTGACACCGATAAACTTTAATGAAATGCTAACGATCACACAGATACCAAAGTAAAAATTATATGTATTCTTAGAATAAAGTCAAGACAAATTTGTATAATAGGTATTCATTTAACTCCACAAGTGAACATCAAATACTGTCGAAAAATTCAACTTTATTATATACAGTTGAACACAGATTTATTTACGTGGAACGCTTTTCACGTCCCGAATATTCCCGAAGGCTTATGTTGAGTAGTAATGTTCTGAATGTTGAGTAACATTCCGAGGTTACTTCAGTCACGCCGAACACACTCAGCACCTTCCAAGTAAAGCTACAAGTACTTACATTGTAAGTACCTACATTGACGATCAGTATTCTTTTGGCCAGAACATAAGAAACTCTTCTACTTAATATTTCAATACAGAGCTTTTAATAAAGTCATCGAAACGAGTCTTCGGTTTGTAGCTTTCTTTATTCTGTGCTATGGTTAATGATGTTGTTTTCTTTAGACTTGTTTTAAATGTCCATAAATTCATTTCGATACTTACCTCATTTGGATTAACAATCAACTTGGCGGTTTCCTGTGGTAGGTCTTTGCATATTTGAGCAACATATATTTTGATAAGAGCCTCAGAAACTCGAGTGGACGCATCTTTTTCCTGAAAATTACATTTTATATTAACAATATAATATAATTGTGTACATTTTATGTCATAAATATATATTTTACATATAATTAAAGGGTGTGAACGGCTAACATGAGATCGTAAACTCTAGCCTGTTAATGAAGATTGGTGGAACGTATTATTATTATTTTTTATATTTATACGAGTATATAATAGAATGGAAAACGAGCAAGTGGGTCACCTAATGGTAAGTGATCACCGCTGCCCATGGACACTCGCAACACCAGAAGAGCCGCACGTGCGTTGCCGGCCTTTAAGAAAAGAATAGGCTCGCTTCTTGAAGGTTGCCATGTCCTACCGGATCGGAAATACTTCCGCAGCTAATTGATTCCACAGAGCGGTAGTGCGTGGTAAAAAGTTTCTTGTGAAACGCACAGTGGTAGATGACCATTCATCCAGGTGATAAGGATAAAATTTCCACTTTTGGCGAGTGTCTGTGGTGGAATGTGGCGGCAGGTATAAGCTCGAACAATTCCTCTGAACATTAGACAGTCGACCCATCTCCATTTATCATCATCATTATATCAGCCGAAAGAGGTCCACTGCTGGACTAAGACCTCACACAAAGATCTCCATTAGGCTTCCAGCGACCCTCACAATCAGTCCATCTTGCAGCCTGTGTTTCGTGGTTGCCACTCGAGAACCTTTCTTCCCCACCAGCCGTCGGTCCTATGCCCAGCCCACTGCCACTGCAGCTTGACCCGAGCTATATCGGTTACTTAAGTACCACCAATAATATCTCATTATTATTTCATTGTATCGCGATTTTGTTTACAGTGAAAGTCCGGCCGCTGCAAGTGTGTGTTCCTGGCAATTAGTGATAGAATGGATTACGAATTAGTATTAAATTTACGAAAAAAAAAAATTTCTCTACTAACTAATAATTACCATTTAAAATCTATATTATTATGTCAACTGAGAATAAATATTGTTAATTTGTGAACTGACAGACGCACTTTATTCTTAGAGGATTTATCTGTGTCCCCGAACGAGCGAGGATTCAAGCTTTTGAATTTGATACTTTGAATTTGAATCTAACAATAATAAAAATAAAACTACACAAATAAAACTACACACTAAGTACTGTACCGCAGGGCACCCGCTTTTCGAACATGCATGGAAGTTGCAGCCAATGGGCAGTTTACAAGGACAAACCTTACATAATTTGTATTGGATTATCACACTACACACTAATATTATATAGGCGAAAGTTTGTACTGTTTGTTACTTCTTTACGTCTAAACGGCTTTAGCGATTTTAATAAAATGGAGTTAGCTGACACCCTGGATTAACACAGGCTATAATTTATAAAATTTAACGCGGGTAAAATCACGGGGCACCGCTAGTTACTATCTATATATCATCAGGCTATCAGTTAAATTAACTGATATCTGCCTGTATCCTGATAAATAGATTTGAGGTGCTTGTCAAGTCTGTTCTTGCTTACAGTTTGAACTGAAATAACACCATCGGGAGCCTATTCACCGCACTGACATCTCCATTGATTATATAATGTCTATACTACTTATCGTATGGCCAGTACTTAGTTTCAGAGTTGTTCAAGCCGCCCAGTAGGCCTCTGACATGACGTAACGACTGTTGCCTAATGGCTACAAACGGGATCGTCAGCAAAACGTGCCCTCCGACGCCCAGAGACACTCAGAAATTTAACCACTTTGGTGGTCTCCCATCTATGGACTGCTGGCCTAGTTGCTTAACCTCGCCAATCACCAACCGACCGATGAGAGCATCTGTCTAAGTATGCCTCAAGATAAGTAAGTAAAATGTCTATGTGGGTTGTTGTATGAGTTGGTGGTTTCTACCTTCAGGTGGTGGCCACTGAGATTGGTATTGGCATTTCTTACGAATATTTCATCAAATATCGATTTAATAATGCTATTACTCTGATAATGTATAATAAATATACATACATGAGGCAACCAGATGTTAAGGGCTATGTTGACCGGGTCAATATTTTGAACATAGTGCCACCAGCCCCGAGGCACTAGAAGCGCATCACCAGCTGATAATTCTACCACTCGCCCACCTGTTAAGCCTGTAAAAATACTGCGATAAGTAAAGTCAATTTTGTGCACAAACATTACATCATATTTACACTTAGATAGTTCAAATATGATGATCTCATGTGCAAAATTAAGGAAAAATAACTACTTATATGTCACGCTGGTAAATTGATCTACATTATATTTGACTGCACGTGTGGCGCAGCGGCTAAGACAGTCGCCTCACCGCTTCGTGACCCGGGTTCGAATCCCGCAAAGGACAACTATTTATTTGACTCATTAATAATTGTTCTGAGTCTGGATGCACTTTATGTCTGTCAATTATATGTTTGTAAAGTACCCCATGACACAGGAATTAAATTCCCTAGTGCGGGCCATTGTATATTAGAAAATATATATATTTTAAATGTCAGAGTTAATTCTAAGAAATAAGCCAATTCATAAATTAATTCACTGACAGGATTTGATTCTATATTTAAGAAACTCATTTCTATGAATCATGTCAAATAACCTTTAAGTTAAACCTTCATATTAGGTCTTTACCTATGAAATTGCCGTTCTGCAGTACTGGCCATTTCAAATCAAAATAATTTTTGTTTGGCTAAGAATTCTAATTTCAAATTAATTTTATTTTAAAAACATGGATTCTTTTTTCCAAAAGTAGTCATTTCTTTATTGATTAGTGTTACATTTTCATCGCATTTCAATCTTTTTCGTCATCATGGATACGTTAAAAATTCGAGTAATTATGGAATATGAGTACCGTCGTGGCAGCAACGCGGCACAAGCGGCACGCAACATCAACGACGTTTACGGAGCTAACACTACAAACCAACGCACCACCTGTTATTGGTTTGCTCGCTTCCGTTCTGGAAATTTCGACCTGAAAAATGAACCTCGCGGTCGTCCGAAGACTTTGGTCGACAATGACGAATTAAAGGCGGTTGTGGAAGCTGATGATACACAATCTACGGCTGAATTAGCAGCAGCTTTAGACGTTAGCGTCAAAACAATATTGGTCCATTTGCGTCAAATTGGCAAGGTAAAAAAGCTTGACAAATGGGTGCCCCACGAACTCAATGATCGCCAGCGCGAAGTACGCGTCGAGACGTGCCTTGCACTGCTCAACAGACACACAAATGAAGGAATTTTGAACCGCATTGTTACCTGCGATGAAAAATGGATTCTGTTTGATAACCGCAAGCGCTCAGCAAGTTGGTTGGATCCTGGTTCAGCACCTAAACAATGCCCTAAACGAAAACTTACCCCTAGAAAAGTGATGGTCACTGTTTGGTGGTCTAGCGCCGGTGTGATTCATCACAGCTTCTTACCAAACGGGGTGAGCATTACTGCAGATGTGTACTGTGAAGAACTGAGCACAATGATGGAGAAGCTGGCGCATCTCCAACCAGCATTGGTCAATCGCTCGTCTCCGCTGCTCCTGCACGACAACGCGCGACCTCATACTGCACAGCAGACGGTCTCCAAGTTGCAAGAACTGGGGTTGGAAGCTCTCCGTCATCCGCCCTACTCACCAGACCTTGCGCCTACAGACTACTACTTTTTCCAGAATTTGGATAACTTCTTGGCGGGAAAAAAATTCAATACCCGAGAGGCAGTACAAAATGCCTTTGAAGAATTTGTTGCCTCCCGTCCAGCTGATTTCTTTAAGAAGGGCATCAATAAACTGCCACTGCGATGGCAAAGATGCATTGATTGCATGGGTGATTACTTCGATTAATACAAATAAAAAAATTCATGAAAAAAATTCGTTTAAATTTTTTCATACAAAACGGCAATTTCATAGGTAAAGACCTATTATTAATATTTTTAGGGGTAACTATTTACTTAATGGCAATGAAAAATAATAGCAAAACATGTTTGTAATTAGTATTAAAAGTTCCTTTTATAAACATCATATTATGGATAATGTCCTAAAGTCAATGAAAAAGTAAAATAAAAAAATATGTTTGCTACAATTTACTTTGAATAACATTATTTGATGGATTAGTGTGAAAACTACTTGTTTTAATAAATATTATATATAATTTATTATTATTAATACTAATTTCCAGTGAAGCAGGGAAATTGGGCAAACTGTAAAATTAAATGGAATGTTAAAAAAAACAATTACTTGTCATAGTGTTAAAATGCAATTGTTTGTTATCCTTAAGAAGTAAAATTAAAGTCTTTTCATAATTAAGCCCCTGAGAAACCTGTGAAATTGTCAAAGTTTATAATTCTCTAAGGACTTGATGATGACAGTGTCATTTTATAACCTGATATTAGTCTTGACTAGGAGGCTTTTAGTGCTTCAAAGGACAACAATCATGGTGGCAGAAATGGTCAATCATTGGTCTTACCAAAAACTACATTTTTACATTGTTTAAACATTCTAACGTTTATCATTATCAGAATAAAATGTTGAATAAGCCTAACAAAATTACTTACCACTAAATGCATCTAAATTATTGGGACAGTAAAAGTTTAGTTCACTGTAAACACTTGACTCTTCATAAGGTACTCTTGTGGCTTTTAAGCCACCTGTCTCTGGAGGAAACAATATCCAGCGCTTTCTGAAAATAATATTACAAATTGTATAAATGTTTAAGCTTTACTTCAATGCCAGATATATAAATATTAAAAAGAAAAAAAAAACACAGTAAAATACAAACTCTCATTTTCTATCAGCTACTAGAAACCTTAAAACTGTAGGTTTGTTATGAGAATGAACTGTGCCTCTAGCACGAGTTCCTGCAGTTTACTTACTCAATCACACGTACAGTTTCGTCCCAAACATTGAGCACCAGTTTTAGTTCTTAATAGTTTCTGCGAGAGGGGCTAGTGCTCAATGTATGGGAGGAAACTGTATGTGTGATCAAGTAAGTAAACTGCAGGAACTCATGCTAGAGGCTCTGGTAGTTAAATATTCAGATAGTTATATTTCAGGCTTATGTGTTATACAAATCTAAATTGTTAAGCCTATTTTTAAACTGGCTGTGACTGCATGTGTCAAGTAGTGATTAAGGTGGTCACCTCATTACTACCTCAGCACCCTATGTATTGGGTTCCAGTCCTATATAGGGTAACCCATAAATTGTTGTTCTAAGTATGAATTGTATGTTTGTAAACAATGCAGGGAATTGGTTCCCTAGGGCAGGTGTTGTATTATTAACACGAAAGAAAACAATGCTATGGACAGTTAACCCTAGGTTTATGTAATATCATAATCCATTTTATGAGGAATTTCATGTGTCTGTAGTTTCACTATGTCACATGTCGCACGCTTAATCATAAAGAGAAATAACTAAAAAAATAGGTATTTGTAGGTTTAATCATAAAACGTAATAATTTATCACAAAGAATGTACGCTCCAAACGCCGAACCATTTGAATGAAAGATGAAGGAGATATAAGAGTGTCGCTCTCTTTCTGATTAACGCGTCTGAACAAGTCGGTACCAATAAACGAACATAATCAGTAATATGCCAGCAGTAATGCAAGCAAGGTGATCGTCGACTAATTCAAAGGTTGAAACATTACCGATTAAATCTTTGTATCGTTAACAGGTAAGTGTTATTTCTAGTAATAATTTATAAATAAAGTGAAAAACTAAGATTCATTTCACTTTATTATAAAAACAATGTCACCGCTTCTTGATATCACTTTTACTTAACCGCGCGTTGGTCTCTGAGACCGACAAAACACATTTTCGTAATTATTTTTATGCACGAAAATCCTGAGAAGTCGAGTTCTTTGCTAGCTGTCGGATTTGTGGCTTACTTCATTTTAGTGCACGCCGTGCGTTCGTGCGAAGCGTACGTGTGGTAGCATTTGGCGCCAATCGGTCCGTGAGACCGACGCGAGTATAGGTGCAAGTTTTAGTGTAAGTATTAATGTTTATATTTATTGAATTTATATATTTTTTACAAACTTTAAATACTTTATTACTTATGTACAGTAAAATGTATGCATGTATGTTGCTCTATATTATATTTTAATCAACTTTGTTATTCTTTTTAGATTATAAATCATATCAAAATGGACGATGACCGAATCAGATTGTTGCTAGATGAGGAACTAAGTTCTGGCTCTAGCTATGAAGACGAAAATGACAGTGAGGTGGAAGATCATGTGGAGGAACAAGAAGAGACATACGATACTGAACAAGACAACGACAGTGACGAGACATCTGAGGTAGGAGATAGAGGAAGTTCCCGTGATTTTTACTTAGGTAAAGATGAACAGACTAGGTGGAATAAATCTCCTGCCTTACACCCAACTAGGCGGCGTGCTAGAAACATAGGTACTCAACTTCCAGGCGCTAGAAGTGAAGCCAGAAATTTGAAGGAACCAGGTGAGCTATGGAAGCTTTTTTTCTCGGAGAGCATTATCAACTTGATAGTAAAGTACACTAATGAACAAATTAATCGATTGAAACATAATTTCTCAAGAGAAAGAGACTGCGCCGATACTGACAACATGGAAATTGAAGCTTTTTTAGGCATTTTAATTTTTGCTGGAGTCAGAAAAAACGGTCGTCTAAATGCCAAAGATTTGTTCAAAACTGATGGTTCATCCCCGGAGATATTTCGACTAACTATGAGCTTTAGCAGGTTCTATCTATTGATGCGTTGTCTCAGATTTGACAACAAAGATACGAGAAATGAGAGAATGAACCTGGATAAACTGGCACCTATTAGAGAGTTGTTCGATGAAGTTGTAGGAGCGTTCAAAAAATATTACAGTGTGTCTCAGTATGTCACAATTGACGAGAAATTAGAAGCTTTTAGAGGACGTTGCAGCTTTCGCCAGTACATTCCATCGAAACCCAACAAATATGGAATTAAAATTTATGCGTTGACAGATGCCAAAATGTTTTATACCCATACTATGGAAGTTTATGTTGGACGACAACCAGACGGTCCATATCAAGTGGACAACTCCGCTATGGCGTTAGTTTTGCGATTGAGTGAAAATATTTACAATACTGGGCGTAATATCACATGTGATAACTTCTTCACCAGTATTCCATTGATAGACAAGCTTGAGTCACATAAATTAACAGTTATTGGGACGATTCGTAAAAACAAAAGGGAGTTGCCTAAACAATTCACGGAAATACGAGGAAGGGCCGAAAAATCCAGTATATTCGGGCACCGAGGCAATTGCAGTCTGGTATCCTATGTACCGAAAAAAGGCAAAAATGCCCTTCTCGTATCCAGCATGCATGAAGATGCTCAAATGAATGAAGATACCGGTAAACCGGAAATTATAATGGACTACAATAGAACCAAAGGTGGAGTTGATACCGTGGACAAAATGTGTGAGACTTACAACGTTGCACGTGGTACTAATAGATGGCCGATGGTGATATTTTATAGCCTAATGAATGTAGCGGGTATAAACACGTTTATAATATACTTGCAGAACAACCCTTCGAAGAAAATGAGCCGTAGGATCTTTCTTGAAGCCTTAGCATACGATCTGATCAATCCGCATCTTAGACGTCGGGCTCTAAATACATCCTTGCCGAGAACCATAAGGCTCAGGCTCGCCGAAATATGTAAATTAGATGGACCCGAGTCTTCAGCAACATCTAACAATAATAAGTTTGGTCGTTGTGGATACTTCTCATCAAAAAAAAACCGCAAGACACGTTACAACTGTGCCACCTGCATAAAATACTTTTGTTTGGAACATGCTGTAACTGTATGCCCTGATTGTTATGGTGAAGCTCAAAACTAAGCCAAACATAGATAAAGATGTCCTTTGATATGTTTTTTATTATTATTTAGAAGTTTATTTTATTTTTAAGAAGAAGTTCAGATTTTATTTTCGTTTTCCTATTACTTAAGAAAAATATCTCAAATTTGAAGACTGATTTGTGATAGACTGAAGGTCAATAAAATAATTAATAAATTAAGTACTATCCATTTTATTTTGTTTCATTGTATCCTAAACTTTAAAATAATTGTAATGTTTAAAAAATATATATTTAAAAAAATATATTGTAGGGTATGAACCTATCGGTCTTCGACACCGTGCGCGAGTATAGGCGTAACAAAAATTGGCGCGAGTATAGGAAGGCAGTTTACTTTAAATTTCACTGTCCTTTATACAACTTAACATTAGATATTTCGTTTTTATTTTAAACATTGTTATATGTTTGTTGTACAATATGAATTATTTCGGTTAAGTTTAAAATAATCGTACCAGTATAAAAATAATGTGCTTATTGCTGTTTGTGATTAAAGATTGTCAAAGCTGCGTAAAGCATTTGAAATTATTTTCCTTTATATACATATAAATACCTCATACAATAGTTACCTTTTTACATGCGAACCTGACTGGTACCAATTAGACTAGACAGAAGATATTTTTGCCAAAATTCATAAACCTTACTAATGGAAAATCTGATGTAGCCTTAGTGGGGCGCTTACATTTTAGTTACACACGTTTACTTAATCACTTAGCCTAATATCTACCTTCCCACCTTATGGTACTTAGTAAAAACATTCTGTAAATATAATGCTTGTGTTATTATATTGTTGACTGGCGTCTTGGTGAGCAAGCCGTATTTTACTTTTCTTTCGAATTTTTAACTTTCAGGTCTCCTACCCAAGATAATGTAATTCAAAAATTGCTTTACATTGGCGATACCATTACAAAAGATAAAAATTATGCGCTAAAAATGTCTTCCCAAATAAAAGTATTATGAAATATCACAGGAAAACTACAAATTAAACTAATCAGTAGCTGTGATGAAATTTTATCAGATTCCGAAGATAACTACATTTGCCCACAAAACAGATATCCGATTTATTAGTGCCCGTAAAACAGAAAATAGTAGTAGTAGTAGTACACACACGCCAATAAGAACGACGTTACAATGAAGCCTATTACCAGATTATAACAGTGATGATTCATCCATTAATGATAACAGTAACATAGGCAACATTCAAACTTGTACTATTGATCAAACTATAAAAGCTTTTTCAAACTTGGGTACATCAAGCTTCTATTAGTTATAGTATATTAGTTATCTTCTACATAGGGTGGCACCGGGGCAGCATACCCGCGTTCCCGGGGCTCCTCCCGTTAGGCGCCAAGAGAAGAGCACGGCAGGTTAGGTTTAGACGGCGCGAGTCCCACATACCCACCCGCAGACACTTTTTGTGGGTGGCATGCTTAGGCATTCCCCCTATTTATCAAAAAAAGGCAGTTCTACATCTTCTAAACCATCATTTCAGCAAGTAAGGCCACACAGCTCTACGAATTCTAATTGACTTCCTAATATTTCACCTGATGATAGTGGTAACATAGATTTAAGTGATGATGCCTACTTTTACCTATCAACTGTCGACAAAACGCACAAAGAAAAACATTTTTTTTGAAAATTTAAATTCCACTGTGACCAGAACAGACTCATCTGATAGTGACAATTAATAGTTCTTCAGATAGTTGTGATTGGAAGAAACCAGCAAATTAAAGAGGCCGCAGGCGTTTTCTAAATCCTGCAAAGTGGAAACAATATAAAGTAGCTACGGAACGTCTTAAATTAAATTAATGCTCAGATAAATTATTATTCTTATTAAGTGTTTATCACACTAGCAGCTAGTAAGCTGATGCGTGTGTTTTTGTTTGCAATTTGGAAAATTTGTCAAGTCTGTTTTTGAAGCAGTTTAAATTGGGTGCCTTTATGACAGTTTCAGGAAGTTTATTCCACTCATTGAACACACGGTTTGGCAGGAAGTGTTTTAGTGGATTGCTTTTGTGCGGTATTCTGCTTAATTTTAGGGAGTGTCCTCTCAGATATTGATTGTCATTTAGAGTAAACAAGTCCCTAATTCCTGCTACATTGTAGGACCCAGACAAAATTTTGTAGGTTTCAATGAGACTTCCCCTCTGTCTACGTTTTTCGAGAGAAGTGAGGCCAAGGTCTTTTAATCGTTCCTCATATGGTTTGTTTCTCAGTACTGAAGCCATTTTTGTCGCTCTTCTCTGGACCTTCTCTAATAACATGATGTCTTTCTTGAAATAAGGATCCCATATCACATATGCATATTCTAATAGTGGTCTTATATAAGTTTTATAAATTTTCAAGACAGTTTTGGGAGTAAGACACTTAAACGCTTTTCTGACAAGATATAACATTGAATTAGCTTTTTTAGAGACACCACTGATGTGGGTTTCCCATTTAAGGTCATTTGTTATAACAACTCCCAGATGTTTTTGTGTAGTTACAGGAGCAAGGGGTTGGTTTCCCAGGTAGTAAATGTTATGGGGATTTTTCTTGCCAATGTGTAATATGGTGCACTTTGTTACATTCAATGTTAGTAACCACTGTGTTGTCCAGTCGAATATGGCATCCAAATCTTTTTGTATATCATGCGATTGTAGGCATGGATTTGCGAAGAACTTCGTGTCGTCGGCAAACATCGAAAAAGGGAGTTGTAGAGTATTCTTTAAGTCTGTTAGGTATAGTATAAAGATGAGAGGTCCAAGTACAGACCCTTGAGGCACACCGCTGTGAACTGGTCGCGCTACAGAGAGTTGATTTCCAATTCTTACACAAAAGGTTCTATTTGTTAAAAAGTCTCTTATCCAATCTAATATCTTTCCACGTATTCCAAGGTGTTCCAATTTATGTATTAGCCGTCGTAGAGGCACACGGTCAAAGGCCTTTTCATAGTCAAGGTAAACAACATCAGTGGGTTGACCTTTGTCGTGATTTGTTATCCATTGGTTGACACACGTAATCAGATTTGTAGTTACAGAACGCTTTGGGACAAAGCCATGTTGTTCATTCAGTATAAGATTTTCTTGGCTAAGAAAACTTCTAAGTTTATCAGCTATGATTTTTTCCATGGTTTTGCATAGAATACTTGTCAAACTTATTGGCCTGTAGTTGTTAGTAACTTATTCCCTTTCTTGTATATGGGCACAACCGTAGCCATTTTCCAATCAGCGGGTACGCATCCTGAATCTAAAGATTCATTCATAACCTTGGTAATGGTGTTTACGAGTGTAGACGAGCATTTCTTAAGCAAAATGGCCGGGATCTCATCAGGTCCAGTGGCTGTAGTGTCGTCGAAAGTATCAAGAGCTTTTTTAACTAATTCAGCTGTGATTTCAATAGTTTGAAGTGATTTTATACTTCTTGCCATATTGATAGTTGGTAACGGTCCATCAGGCTCTTTAACAAAGGTAAGTTCAAACTGACTTGCAAACATCTCCGCTATTTGTGTCGGTTCGACAATTAGTTGATTTGATTCATTCTTCAAGATAGATGGTATGCTCACTCTTATTCTTATTCTTTATTGTACACAGAAAATAAACATTTTATACATGTGTATTTTTAAATTAATGTACAAGGGCGAGCTTAACTCATTGATGAGTTTTCTTCCAGCAAACCACTGACAGAGGGAGATTTGTAGAAGAAGGGTAAAAACAGTGTACAACATCAAAAGAAAAATAAAATTAAGTGATGCTAATTGCTACTACCAACTGGTAGAAATAGATATATATACATACTAATACATACTAATAATACAAACAAATTACATACTATACATACTACATATATATGTATAAAACTCCTAAATATACTAATACATATTATTATATTACAGTGATTGTGACAAAAAGTGTTCCCTTGTTCTTCTTCTAAATACCTCTAAAGATGAGCTAGAAAGAACAGAGTGTGGAAGAGAGTTCCATAGTCGAACGGCACGTATTGTAAAAGAGCCATCATAACGGCTGGAAGTGTGAGAAGGCATACGAAGTAGAAAGGACGTGGCTGTGCGACAGAGTTTACCTCGAGGGACTAAATACTCAAAGCGTTCACGAAGATAGACAGGAGAATTAAAGTTATGAAGGATTGAGAAGAGTAGGGAAAGAATGTGACAATCTCGACGTTGCCGTATTGGCAGCCACTTCAACCGCCTCCGAAACTCCGACACATGGTCGTACTTACGGAGGCCGAAAATGAAGCGAATGCACAAATTCTGCAGACGTTCGAGCTTGTTAAGAAGGTCTTCATTCGCATCCAGAAAACAGACATCAGCATAGTCTAGAAGAGGAATTAGGAGTGACTGTGCTAAGGATACTTTAGTATGGAAGGTTAAGAATTTCTGTAATCGTTTAAGAGACTGAAACGAGCAGTATACCCTTCTGCTCACTTCCGCAACGTGGGTGCTCCATGATAAGTTGCTGTCAATTATTACACCAAGATTTTTAACATGTGTCGCATAAAGTATGGGGACGTTGTCATAAAGAACTGGTGGAATAAAGTTGTTAGGTATCAAACTAAACATATGCCTGCCACCAATAATGATTGCTTGTGATTTAGTGGGGTTAACCAAGAGTCCAAAAGATTTCGCCCAATCACTAATGTTCCCAAGATCACTATTGATAGCATCAATGGCCAGACTAATATCCTCAACTTTAAAGTGTCGATAAAGCTGCAAATCGTCTGCGTAAAGATGGAAATTGGAGGAAACAATTTTGGTTATGGAATTAAGTTGTTTTCTTATATATCCATAAAAAGATTTTGGTCCAGAGTCGATTATATTTGATTCAAAGTAAGCTCTTCTTCTTCGGGTAAGTTGTAGGATTTTATTGTTAACATTTCTATATTCACGATACATATCATCAGTTTTTCCTATTTGGTATATATGCCACAGTGCTTTCTTTTTTGAAGTTAAATCGAATATTTCTTTATTCATCCATGGTTTATTAAAGCATTTATTTTTGTAGTTTGATTTCTTGGGTATGAATTTATTGATTGCAGAATAAAAATATTTAACCATTCATTCAAAAGCAGCGTATGATAAAGTACATTGTTATTTTTGGATAGAATCAGAAGCTAAACGTGAAACTGTAGAAATAGGAACTTGGTAGTAAAGGAAGTACTGGAGAGAAAATCATAATCTTTTATTCTGATAACTTGTGGACACAATAAAAATAAATATATCGCGACATTATATTTATTTGCTGTGAACACTTCGAATATAAGCAGTATAATACATCAATATTTAGTCACAGGACATACTCACAATAAAGCCGATAGTTGATGAATAGTTTGATAGAACAATCTAAAATCAGGACCCATTTACAGTCCTGATCAGTATAAAAAATTTAATTAAAAATGCTAAAAAAAGTCAACCTGCTATTAATGTACACGAATTAACCTTCATGGATATTAAAATTTTACAGGAGGAATGGGGATACAAGTATAACCTAAATATGCATGGACATACAGTTAATTGGAATACTATAAAAACATTTATGATGAAAAAAGAGAAACTTTTCAGTATTTTTTACAATCCTCTTATGAAGAGGATTGTTTTGTGGAAATCGATTTAAGAAATTACTAGGAAGGAAAAAGATGGAACTTAGGAAAAGGAAGAAGATGCAACTTACTTACTCATTACCCTGAAAAAGGCTTACACGGAAAAGCAAGATATTAGTAAAAATAAAAAGAAGGATTTAAGAAAGCTTATTAGTAAAAGGTTAAAACCTCACTTTTACGCAATAATTTTATGATTCGATTATTAACTAGCTTCAGTTCATGATTCTCATTATTGTTGTCTAATGATTATTTTTGATTTATTATACTATACTTACATAATTGTTATTTTGAATACTCATGTTTGCGATATTGTTAATGATTACAGGTGCATTGATTATCTTTAGATACTTTCATTTTCGAACATTTTATTACTTTATTCATTAACCTCACTCATTTATCAGCATATAAGTTAAGTTAAATTAAAGTACTCCATATAGTTCTAACATTTTATAATAAAAAAAAATACTTAAATTTATTGTTGACTCTGTCCTTTGAAATAAAATTTTCTAGGTATGCATTTCATTACTAAAATACGACTAATATTTTGCCTTAATATCATAAAAAAAATAACATTTCAAATTCGTGTAAGCAATTTATTGCATTTATGAATAAAAAATTGAAATTAAGCTTAATAATGCTGAAGAACTGAATTATCTTTCATAAATAAACAGGCTTATTATGTCTTGTGACTACTAATATTTCTAACTGATAGATTCATTTTAATCATAAAGTGCAATAAGTAGGAACTTTTTTTTTCGTGACTCATCTTCTAAACAATAACTAATAAAATATACTTGTGTGTAGTGCTCAAATAATGTTAAGATAACCTACTTTCCTATAAAATAATTATGTTCTTTATCATAAGCTTAAATTTAAATTAAAACGTAAACAAAGTTCAACTTGCCATAGTGCAAAACTTTGAATGCTTATTCCCAAAAAACGTAAATTTCGACATAGGTATTTCTGTTTTTGATTAAGCGTGCGATGTGTTACTCCCAAGCTTACTTTTGTTACCAAGAAACCAGTAATATATACTTTATTCCAATATATTCTTGAATTAAATTCTTTTGTGTAGAAATGGCCTTAAAGGTAGCATGAAAACAGAGGAACTGAACTTACTTGCCATATAGTTGAGTCACAATATTAACGCCGTATGTGTCTTTATGTGCAGGCGTGTGTGCGCCACTATTGCCGATCCACAGCGTCGCGTCTGAAGCACCCTTCTCCGAATAACCAAACTTCTCCCAACTTATACCCTAACAAAATTAATAAACATGAATGAAACTACAGATAATAAGAATACATAAAGAAGAAAACCATGAGTTTCACACAAATATACCTTGTATAAATCGTCCTCCCCGCTAAACCACTGGTAAACATATTTATAATCAAAATACATCCACTCATCGCTGGAAGTAGATGCGTCTATAAAGTTCTTAAATGTCATAGATTTTATTGAACACCTTCTCTCCCAACAAGGCTCGTCAGATAAAAAGTCTTTTTTTAAACAGCGGAAGGGAATTTCTTTGTTTCCAAAAACTGAACACCACTTTTCGACACTCCATTGGGATATCGGCCAATTTCTCACAAAATCTCGGAACACTAACGGGACACTGGAATTCGATATTAAATTGCGAACAGTATTTCCATCAAGCACAGACATTACTTAGAATAAAAATACGTCAACAAACAAACAAATATTTAAAAGACGACGCAACGTAGGAACTCGGCTTACAGCTTACACTTTGGCTTACACTAAAATTATATGATCAGCTGACAGTGATGTTTACAGTAAGATGACTGACGTATGTCATGGTACTAACGTCAAAAACAAATCGTGGATTCAAAAATATCCCCGTAAGTCAGCACCATCTTTGCAGTGGGGATCATCATTGGTTGTTCACTACATGCATGCATGGTAATCTGTGTTTCTAGAGTTATTAGCATTTGAAAATAAATATGGGATCAAAGCATAGGATAACACCAGTGCAAACTGTATACATTTTTGACCGACTGCACATAGCGAGGTGTTATATATTTAAACACTGGATTCCATGATGGCCATAATTTGAAACAGCAAATCAATTGATTAAAAAGCTCAAATCAATTGATTTGAGCTTTTTAATTTTAATCCCTTCTACCACAACTCTCGAGTAGTAGTGCCGCTCGGTGGAAAGAACTTATGGCTGATCAAAATCAATGCAGTGATTAGTGCCGGGTTGTGATAAATGATCGGCAACCACTAACTAACAAATCTTGCTAGTATCGCGTAACAAAACTTTGTAAAATGTATGAGATAACGAGATAATAATTTAATTGTAAATAATGGTGTGTATGTTTCAATACACGTTGTTGCCAAGGACTTGACAGTTGACACCTGTAAAACACATGATGAGGTAATAATGATTTTAAAGGTGGAAGATGATGAACTACGAACAATATAGTAGTTACCTACCACCCTTTTCCCTAGATGGTCCTTGCGTATAGAAATATTTTGGAATCTGTAAACATTTTATTTATGAGTATCAAAGATATTATAATATAACAAGATTGCGCACTGAGGGAGCAAAAACGGCCCGAGCAAGAAGTCGCTGTTTTGGATGGCATCTCCTTCTAATAGAGTGACCATGCGTCGTGGAATTATGCGAATATTTTAACGCACCAAATTTAAAATTTTGTTTTTATGAGAATGAATAAACTTACTTTTGAAGTATAATCATACTACCTGTGCAGTGCTTTTAAAGTTACTGTTCGCCCACTACATACCCAGGTATACGTATTCGAGATGTTTTCGTTACTTATACTTTCTTTATTTTGTATGCCTCTCTGCAAGCAATATAAATTAAATTATACCAAGATTATTTGTAGATTTTTTAAACGTTTAGGAAATTATATAATTATTTATAGTACAATTCCCGCCTAATATAAGTGTGAGTAGTGGTAGATATTTTGGACAAAGGCAGTAGACTTTCCAAATATTATATATTCGTAATGTATCCAAATAGTTTTCAAGTATATTATATGTTTTTTAATTAGGTATTCAATATAGATTAGATTGTGAAAATCAGGTAACACTAATAGACTACAGGCCCGATTTTTAAATTTATTCCACGGATAGTACTATACTCACTACCTTAATTGAAAATATCTTCTAAGTGGCTTAATCTAAACAACTGAGATAATTTTATATCTTTTGTTATTAATAAGAGTGTAGCAATTGTCTATTTCTTACCTATTTACTCATAACAAACACTGACACGAGGAAACAGTAGCCTCGTTTTAGTGTTAGATATAGTGAAATAGACAATTATTCATCATCATCATCATCATCATTACAGCTAAAATAAGTCCACTGCTGGACAAGCCTCCCTCAAGAATCATCTTGAGGGGATATGCCATAATCGCCACGCTTGGCAGGCGGGTTGGCGATCGCAGTATGATGGTCGTAGTGCTCAGAAGGAAGCTGCTTCCTGTCCTCTGGTAGATATTCCCTCGGGTCGACATCTACGCCCCCCACGGGATGAGATGGGGTGATGATATTCTGATTCTGATATTTGTCGCCGTCACCACACAGCAGACAATTATTACGTAGGTATAAAATACCTAATATACATTACGACAGGTTGGAAAAATCGTTTGTTGTAAGAGGCAACAATCTCGAGTAGGTATGCTTAGTGGCTGGTAGTGGGGAATAGTATTTTGTGTCAATGTGCAAAAACTCTAAAACAAATGTGAATGTTATTTGTAATAAAACAGTTAATTGCTATATCAGATTATTATTTACCGGGAACAATATTCATCCATTTTTGTTTCAATTCCTCGTTTTTGGGAAATCTAGAAAAACGATCCATTAAATACGTAACGAATGGTTACCCTGTTGCTGAACTTAGCCAAAATATAGAAACATTACAAGATAACAATTACTTGTGAAAAGATATACCACTCCCCAGATGACCCTCACTTTTACGCAATAAGTTAAAACCATTTTAAAGCAAATTGGAACTGGATTGGAGCACAATACGATAAATAATTTCAAAACAAACATTCGCCATATTTGTTTACAAATTGAGTGTGGTAAACGTCATTTCTTATAAATACTGCTATTGAATTTACTAAACCCAAATTAAATGTATTTAAAAAGCTATCAAAGAATAAGACATAGTTTAAAAAAACGTTGTGTACGTCTTAAATAAATAAAAATTATTTAATTATAGTTATATGAAAACATAATCCTAGGTGTTTGACCAAACATTCTACTATTTTATACGTCAAGTAAGTTATTTTCAGGCTGGCCATCTGTTAGGCAGGGACAGATTCCAAAACGAGAGCCTCTCAAGTGGTCCGTTTTTTCCTATTGTTACACTACAAAGAGAAATGGACTGTATCTTAAAGACTTTGAGTTCATTTTACTTTGAACTAAATTTTGGAGTGCGCAATCTTGTTATATTATAATATCTTTGATGAGTATACGATTCCTCCGAGAATATACGTACCTAAACTCAGAGGAATAACATTTAGTATTTCTCTATGGCCTATAATGCCTATACCTTCGAGCATTTAGCTGTCAATGGAGACGTTAACGCAAGGCGAACCCCTCTGCTGGCCATTCAAGTTATATAAAACTGTTTCACTCGAAACTCGGCCATTTATTGTCGTTTCCTGTAGCGAAGTAGTGCTCCGTAAAAATGGTGAATGGTGCGGTATTTTAATGTAAAAGGTGGTCAACGACATCAAACTTACGGGAACACGGTATTTCCTATCACAAGTAAGTGTTATTTTTAGTCAATTGTGTTTGTAATGTTTTATAATTTTGATTCAAATGAACTACCAATTGCGACAGAATAGCGACAATTCTACGACGGCATTATCTTGGTAGAAGGCAGCCCCGGATCTAGGAGGGGCAAGCCGGGGCCGATGCCCCAGGCGGCAAGTTCAGAGGGTGGCCAAATTCTCACTTTAGAGACAAATGGATAATTCATCATTTACTTAAATTTGACCACAGAATAAACTTACTTGTGTTTCTTTGCTTGTACTATAGAAGTACAGAAAGGCCATTCTTGTTTTGCTTTAGCCATATCAATTGAACGGATACAATCCGTGATCCGTGTCCTGCACACCTGCTGAGTGAGAGTGATGGACTACTACTCTGTCAAGAAAGTACCGGAAAAAAATCAATAATATACAAAATGTTTGTTATTCATCCAAATTTATTTTATCACCTTTAAAGTATGCTCCTTCAGAAACGATACACTTACGCCAACGAACAATCCATTCATCAAAACATTTTTTAAACGCTGCTTTCGGAATTGAGTTCAGTTCTCGCCGCGAATTCTCCTTTATGTCTTCTACCGATTGAAAACGGGTACCACGAAGTGGTAATTTGAGTTTAGGAAAAAGAAAGAAGTCAGCTGGAGCCATATCTGGTGAATATGGTTGTTGCTGGATGGTATTTGTTGAGTGTTTGGTCAAAAATTCGTTCACAATGATACGTTGTGCGAAGGCGCATTATCGTGGTGCAAAATCCAAGAATTTTCTTTCCATAAATCTGGCCTTTTTCGTCGAATTTGCTCTCTTAAACCCCGCATAACGCTCAAATAATATTCTTTATTTACCGTTCGACCTTCCGGTAAGAATTCAGAGTGCACAACACCGCGATAGTCAAAGAAAACAGTCAACATGACTTTGACTTTTGATTGACTTTGGCGTGGTTTTTTCGGTTTTAGTTCAGTTGAAAGGCGCCACTCCGAAGCTTGTTGACTAGTTTGCATGTCAAACTCGTAAACCCACGTCTCGTCACCAGTAACAATGCGTTTCATGAATGTTGGGTCGGAATTGACTCGTTCTACCATGTCCTCAGCGACTTTCATGCGATTGAGTTTTTGGAGAAAATTCTGATCTTTTGGGACTAGCCGAGCGGCAACATGTTTCATACCCAAATGATTAGTTAAAATGGTACGAATCGACTCGTGAGATATAGAAAGTTCGGCGGCTAGAGATAGCCGTCACTGAAAATGTTACAGAAGGCTTACGGTGAATCGACTTTATCAAAAACTCGTGCTTATGAGTGAGATCTCTCTCAGAGTTGAATGAGGTTAACTTCAGTTGCAGACGTTGATGGCCTACCAGAGCGAGGCAAATCTTTCATCACATTTCGACCCCTTTTGAACTCTTTGAACCACTCATAAGCACGAGTTTTTGATAAAGTCGATTCACCGTAAGCCTTCTGTAACATTTTCAGTGACCGAGAATGTTGAATTTGTCTCACTGTCTGTTGAACAATATCTTGAGATATCAGCCATTGACCTTTTGGAATTCGACCTCACCGTTATATGTGTATACAGAACAAACCTAGTCAGCTCGATCCAGTTCCTAACTCATTTAGAACGACTGCTCGAAAAAACTAGTGAACTTGACGGGAATTACGTAATATTAGGGGACTTTAATATCAACTGCTTAGATCATGTAAAGTCCGAATGTAAATATTTAAGTGACATACTGTTAACCCACGGCATGTCCAATATCGTAGATTTTCCAACATGGATTACGCGGGACACAGTGACCAGTCTAGATCACGTATACACCAACCTATCAGACCAACACAATAGCTTAGTGACCGCGATACCCTGTATATCAGATCTGAGTGACCATCTCGCCATCAAAGTAAATTTAAAGTTAATTAAGAAGCACTGCGGGACTAGTACCTGCCTTATAAGAGATATGAGCCATGCAAATCGCGCTAATTTTGTCGCTTCCCTCCACAGTATCGATTGGCCAGTGGTCATAGAACGCAATAAGACATCGGTTCTTTTGTCACAGGCACTAATGAACATAGTGACCAATAAATATGGAACCAGCTTTCCTCTTAAAAAAAAGACGCTTAAAAAGCCCGACTCATCGTGGGTAACACCCGATGTAAAAATGACAAAAGACCTGCTTTTTGACATTAATAAATTAATTGAAAAATTCCCTGACGACGCCAGACTGAAATCAATATCTGACAAAGTAACCGTTAAGTACGATAATTTAATACAAAATGGTAAGCGCCAATACTACACTAGTATGTTATCGGCCACTTATAATACTTCCAAGTCGATGTGGAAGATTGTTAATAAAGAAAGGGGCAAATCAAACAGTCAGAACGTAAGTTTTTTAGACGTATTGACAGATTCTGCCGGAAATAAATTCGCCTCATCTCAAGAAGCTGTAAACGCCATGAACAAGCAGTTTAGGGACGCTGCAATAACTTGCGGTGCCCCACGAGCGGATATCAGCAGTACATCACGCTATTTGGCTGATACGACAAGCCCAGATCGCTCACTCAGATTACAACCTTTCACTGCGGTTGAAATATATGAGATTGTAACTAAGCGTATACCAAATAAAAGCACTAAAGACATCTACGGTATTTCAATGGAACTACTTAGACTAGCAATCATTCCACTGTCCCCAATTTTAACAGTACTGTTTAATTTGTGCCTAAAAGAGGGAGTTTACCCTGCTTCATTTAAACTGAGCAAGATCTCACCTATCTTTAAAGGCAAAGGGAAGCGTAAAAACTTAGATGGGTATCGACCAATATCCATAATCCCCGCTGTTGCCAAAGTATTTGAGAACGGCCTCAGTTCTAGGCTAACAACATTTCTTCGGACAACTAACACGCTATCAGACCGTCAGTACGCGTATCGTGAAGATAGATCAACAACTTGCCTTGCCCGAGAAGTCGTACGACGCATTATGGCCGCGCGTGAACAAAACCAGCAAGTGGCGCTGCTATGCTGTGACCTTTCCAAGGCCTTTGACGTCGCAGACCACCTGGTGATTAGCGCAAAACTTAAGCACTATGGCATCATGGGTAAATCCTGTGAAGTATTCATCAATATGATGCGCGATCGTGCCCAAGTGGTTGTCGGAGGAGAGGTTCAATCAGAGCCCTACACAACTACAATGGGAGTAGCCCAGGGGTCTTCGGTATCTAATATTTTATTCTCCTTGCTGCTAAACGACTTACCAAGTGCCGTATCTGTAGCGGAGATATTCATGTTTGCTGACGACGTAGCCGCTGTAATCACGGCCTCATCCTTGAACTGTCTCGAACAAAAATTAAACGATACATTATGTTCGCATCTAGCCGATTGGTTCAGATCAAATGGTCTAGCTCTTAACCTAGGCAAGACACATTACCTCCACTTTTGTCTGTCAGGACGCCCTCTCAAACCACTTGCGGTCTCTGTGAATAATTGTAGTTTAATTCAATCTGAAACCACAACCTTCCTAGGATTCGAATTGGATAGAGGTATGACGTGGTCAAACCACATAGACAAACTGTGTGGTAAGCTGAGCAGCGCGTGTTTTGCACTTAAGCGTGTGTCTCGTGTAGTGCCTACCAACGTGGCGCGTGCATGTTACTTCGCAACTGTCCATTCCATCTTGCTATATGGCGCCGAGCTGTGGGGACGCGCCGCGGACTGGGAACGTGCCTTCCGCATGCAAAAGCGCGCCGTGCGAGCGATCGTACATGTGCCCCAGGGAACATCAGCGAGGCCCTACTTTAAGCAACTCGGTATACTGACGTTACCTGCTATAGTAATAAAAACAGAGTGACGTACACACGTATAACACCCGCGGTGCTTCTAAGCTTACTTGCTGTGCCACGTAAATTGACAAAATCGTCAAAACTCACTCACGTAATGGGGCCTACAATTTACAACAGACTACCGGCTAAGGTATTGGACACACCGAGTTTTAAGAGTTTTAAGTATAAGTTGAAATCCTGGTTGATCGAGCAGTCGTTTTATTCCTTTGACGAGTTTATTAAACTAAAGATTTAATTTATATTTATTACTATTTTTTTTTTATTTGACATCTGTATAACTAATTATTTTATTGAATGTTATTGTATTGACATCGAAATGTATTAATAACTAAATGTTGTGATCGACTGTTCATTGATCATTGTGTAATTACACTAAGGCACTCATACCCTACGCTAAATAGACCTGTAAAATACTTTTTACCAATAAAAAACTTTGAACTTTGAACTTTGACTCCGAACACGAAATTGCATTAGCGATGCAAATTTTAAGACAAACTCTTTGTTCGATATTTTTGTCCATTATGAAATTCGCAATACACACTATATATGATATTACTAAAACCAGCACTGTATTTAATATAAATAACAGATGCAACTCAAACTCCGCGCCAAAATGGAAAACAGTTGTGCCAATCTAACAACAACAAAAAAAAACAAAAATTTGAATTTGGAACCATAAACAAATCATCCATACCCGATACTTTTTTGACTGAATGTATAATTTGCCCCTGTATTTGCGCACACACTTGTGCACTATAATATGTCCCGCCCAAATGGCCCATTGAGTTTGGCCACCGCAGCCGAAATTTAGCCATGAGACATTACTATTACTTATTGTCTTTTTTAGTTTCAAATTCAGCAACATTAATTCAAAATGTAAACAATAGAAAAGTTGTTCAATAGATTTGCACGACTTTTGATAAGTTTAACCATTTTTTAATATAAAGAATGAAAAGGAAGGCTCTATTTGTAATTAAATTACTTACTCGTAAGCATTATTAATTTTAAAAAATATATTATTCTGCACTACCCTTATTGTGTTGTCTTTCTATATTTCTGCTTCTTATCCATCCAAAGGTTGTCTGGAAGAGATCGCTGACTGCGATAAGACCGCCTATTGTACAATTTGCTTTCAATGTTTCTTTTTTTTTATCTGTAATTGGTGTGCAATAAAGAGTATTTATCTTATCTTATTACTATTGATTTTTTACTGATTTAGTGCAATTATTACCGAAGGAAGGTTTTCTGAATGGTGGTAAGTGGTATTTTGAAAATATCAATCGTTGAAGAACTGCAAAGGTACGTAGCAGATCTGGCTCGAAAATACGAGCGAGATTTAAGCACCGTCGAATTCTGAATGAAATGATAAAGATGTTAAATGTAAAAATAAATATAAGTGGGCGAGGGCAGCATTTATCAGTTTTTGCCCCGCCTAAAAAATATTGAAGATCCGGGGCTGGTAGAAGGCGCAGTGCGGGGACAAACCGTCTGAAATTTTTTATTGAATGAATGATGGAATTAACGTAATATTGTTTAAAATGCTGTGTTAGTAGTTACTACATTTTGGATGCTTATTTTATAGCGAATTAGAAGTTGTTTTAGAAGTTTTGTTAATGATTTTTCAGATATATTTTTTTCCTAAATCTATCTTATTTTTTAAATGACATTATTAAATTTTAACAGGTTTCCGAAGGATCTGAAGCTGAACAAATAATGGACAAAATTTTGTGGTCAAAATTCAAACTGGATTGCAACTAGAACCAGTGTGATTGCTCAGAACATTTTACGTCGGAATGTTTACAAACTCTTTCGAACAACAGAAGAAAATTGGTTGATGGTGCAATACCAACATTGAAATCCCGTCAGTGCACGGTAATTTATTTATTTTTTTATGATTTTTAATAAAAAAGAAGTATATTCACGTAGATTTTAAAAAAGCGCTTGTAAATAGTCGTGGAGGTTTGTAGTAATATAATTAAGTATTGTAAAGCGGGATGGTGAACCTACGGCAATAAAAGCTGGACTCTTGTTACAATGTTTTATTATTGATACCAAATATATCAATTACAATACAGTACAATGCAATACAAACTTCCTAGAACCTATGAGACCTAGCTAGGTAGATGCACATAAGTCACAGAAGTTAGTGCTCGAAGAAGACACTTAAATGCTCAAGCAAATGGTTGAGGCATCAAGCGTGCAGTTATCGAGTCCCTATCCGAAGACACCTTGAACAATTTATCAGTCGGGGTTTTGTTAATCGCCGGAGAATCTCAACACCGACTTCTAATTTTCCTGTGGTGCCATCTATTAGTTGTAGGTGGTACTATTGTTAGAGATTATGTTAACCGCCGGAGAATCTCACCACCGACTTCTAATCTTTCCTGTGGCGCCATCTGTTATTTGTAGGTGGTACTATTGTTACAAATCTCCCCCTATGTCCATGCAGTCGACTCGGCAAATAGGACATGCATCATCAATGTCGTTCATTTGAGCGAGCGATACCGCGGAGTTTGGTTACCCTTGTAGCCATGCCCCTCTTGACAGAGTCTTGTTTCTTAGGCCTTCCTCTTTTTCTAATTGGCAGTGTTGGCTCGGGGACAGTCCCGTCTTCCGTACGATATCGGGTCAGGGCTGACGCGTGATATATACCCACAGGGGTATTAGAGTCAGTGCTGGCAATTTCGAATGAACTAGCACCATGCCTTCGTATTATGACATATGGTCCGTCACGTCTGGGAGCGAGTTTAGAGCTAAAACCTTGACTGGATTTACTCAATACATGAGAAGTAACCAAAACTAAGTCTCCGAGTTTATAATCCGGACTCAGCTGGCGTCGTTGGTCTACATACTCCTTTCTCTTTTCCTCTTTCATTTCCTGCACCTCTCGTGCCCTGGCCAACGTGTCAGCCATCATGAGTAAGCGGGGCGTCAGTTCTTTTACGAAATTATCGTTAAGTACTATTTCTCTGAGATCATGCTGCACATCGTCTGGTGTCCTTAGTTCACGTCCGAATGTTAAGTATGCTGGAGTCTGTCCAGTTGAGCATGACGTTGCCGTATTCATGGCGAAGCGAATAGAAGGTAATTTCTCCTTCCATGTGACATGATTTTCGCCTACCAGGATTGCCAATTGAGTTTTCAGATCCCGATTTCTTCGTTCCACCGGATTGGTTTCAGGGTGGTATACCGGAGTAAAGCCATGTTGAATACCCAGACAATAGGTCAGTTGTTGCATAACATTGCTTACAAACTGGGTGCCGTTATCACTTATAAAACGACGAGGTGTACCGTATCTCAATATGATCTCGTCTAGCAGAATTTTGGCACATTCCTCCGCTGTGGCTCGCTCTAGCGGGAATATCTCAACCCAACGTGTAGCAACATCCTCAATTATGAATATCCAGTTGTGGTTGTCAGCTGTGCGGGGTAAAGGGCCAAACAGGTCAAAGGCGACCACCTCAAAACGCTGATTCTGGGCAGTGGTTTGGAGTAAGCCGGCAGGCTTTTGGTTTGAGCATTTGTAACGTTGGCATTGTAAACACTGGCGAACATAGGTTTCAATATGTTTCCTCATTCCTTTCCAGAAGTATCGTCTTGCTACGCGTTCAGTGGTCTTATCTATACCATAGTGTCCAGCAGTCGCTGCATCATGATGAGCAGCAATAATATTATCTTGTTCGTGTTTGGGGATTACTAACTGACTAGTTTCCCGATTTGAGTCTGGACCATATCGATACAACAAGCCATTGTTCATATGATAACCTTTCCCACTCCAGTATCTAGCCTTTTCCTCTCTAGCACTTTCCAAGCACTGCATTATCTTGACTATCTCCTCGTCCTTATGCTGTTCTTCTCTTATTACTTCTTTGCTCTTTACAGGCATATCTATAATCACCGTACAAACCCCACAGTCTTCCTCTGTTGTCGGTTCGCAATTAGGACGGGACAAAGAGTCGGCAACGACATTTGTTTTGCCGGAGATATATTTTATATTGAGATCGTATGGCTGTAGTAGGAGAGCCCATCGAGCTAATCGACCGGTTGGTGACTTTATAGACATGAGCCACCGTAGGGCTTGATGATCGGTTAGGACGGTTATCTTTGCTCCTTCAATGTAACCTCGGAACTTGGAAACAGCCCATACGACCCCTAGGGCTTCACGCTCAGTCGTGGAATAGTTGCGCTCAGCCTGGGTTAGGAGTCTGCTAGCATACTCAACAGGGTGTTCGGTTTCACCCTCCCCCTGGACCAGAACTGCACCGAGTGCATAATTGCTAGCATCGGTCTTAAGGGTATATGGCTTCGTGTGATCAGCTTGAACCAGCACTGGGGCAGACGTTAGTAATTCGCGAAGTCTAGCGAAAGCATTAACTTGATCTTCTTTCCATTCCCAAGTAGCGTTTTTCTTAGTAAGACGTGTTAATGGCTCTGCGATCTTTGCGAAATTTGGTATAAACCGTCTGTACCATGAGCACATCTGGACAAATGATAGCAGGTGTTTGAGATTTCGCGGGGGCAGCATGTCTAGGAGCGCACTGACTTTATCTGGGTCAGTTTGTAGGCCAGCAGCAGTGATGTAGTGACCTAAATATTTCACCTTTTGACAACAGAAGTTGCACTTCTCTCTGTTTGCTACCAAATTGAATTCCTTGAGTTTGTTAAAAACATCCTGTAAATCTTTAACGTGGTCTTCAAACGTGGAAGACATAACAATTAGATCATCCAGGTATACAATCAGCTTGATGTGGCTAAGTGAGATGTGAAATCTATCCATCATTCGTTGAAATGTCGCTGGAGCATTTCGTAGTCCGAACGGCATTCTTATAAATCGGTACGTCCCAAATGGGCAAACAAAGCTCGTTTTGTCTCGATGCTCCTCTTTGACGCTTATCTGCCAGTAGCCAGCACGAAGGTCTATCGTACTCATGTACGGTGTCGGCTTAGCACTGTGAAGCAGGTCATCAATTCTGGGCAGCGGGTAGGCATCAGGAGTAGTGATTGCATTAAGCTGTCGATAGTCTACGCATACTCTTGTGCCTCCGTCTTTCTTAGCTACCATTACCACAGGAGCGGCCCATGGCGATGAACAAGGTTCGATAACCTTTTCGGATAACATTTTACCAATCTCTTTTCTCAGGATCTCAGTTTTCCCGGGAGACAGACGATACGGTGGCACAGAAATTGGTGTGTGGTCCCCTGTTTCGATTGCATGCTCGAATCCTTTCGCCGGGTTCCCATTAGATTTAAACACTTCTTGATTCATGTCCAAGAAATTTTGAAATGCTGTGACATCGACCGATGAGACTGACGTTGATGGGAAGAGTGTATCATCGACTCCATCCAGCTCACATTCTACGTCATAATCTTGAAGATTATATCTCGCATCTTCATATAAGGCTTTAAGTATCGGAGAATAATTTCCAGGGTAGTTGAGGTGACATTTCTTCTTGGGAGGTGAGGACAATTCGATTTTATGAAGAGGACCGTATGAACGAGTCGTATTGCTCTCTTCTGGCAATGACGGTGACATAGAAGGGTCATCATCTGAGACGATAACCGCAAGTTCAGTATTCTGGCTGTAATTAATAAAGCTCTCTTCATACAGTTCAAAAATTTCCGTAGGATTATCGTGGAAGTTCCAAGTGCTTTGAGCCAAACTCAAGTCGATGCGGGAGTCCTGAATAAACCCTACGCCTAACAGCGTTTTATTTCGACGGGATTCGGGGAGTACCAAGAGGGTAGTTGGTATTATATGGTCATTAACCTTAATGGGAACCTTCGTTACTAGGACATTTTGACGTCTTGGTATACCATCGGCCATCGTTACTCCGATCTTATGTTCATGGAAGGAATATCCCTTTCTCTTCAACTCACAGTAAAGAGAGTATGAGGCAATACTTGATTTAGCACAGGTGTCAAGAAATACTGCCCCATTGACGCCTCCAATTTCCACAAAAATTACTGGTCGATCTCTCGCGTCGATGAAGGTATCTACGGAACAAAATCCAATTTCTGGATGAGGTCGTTGATTCTTATTCGCATGACACGTTGTGCAATTGGACCTTACTACTCCAGGAGCACCGCAGCCATAACACTTGAACTTAGCTGGTTGTAATGGGGCGTGAGTCACCACTGCTTCGGTGATGGTGCCTTCGGCCTTTTCCTTTTGTTGGTTAGCCCGCTGCAGCTTCCTACAATTTTCTGTAGCGTGTCCAAAGTTGCGGCAAAACCGGCACTTGATTTTCTTGATATCACCTTTGACCGGTACTCGGGTTTCCTGCGACTTTGTGGTGCTTTGCCCTATAGCAGCATCCTTTTCATAAATTACGTGTTCCGCCGCCTTCGCTGCCTTCAGAAGGTCTTTAAAGTCTTTGACATCCGCGCGCGGAACCTTATCCCGAATTTCCAGGCGCAGCAAACCATATATTAAGTCCAGCTGCTGGGTTTCAGTTGGTCCTGGAGCCGGCAGCTGTGAAAACAACATCCGCTTTTGTCTCACGAATGATTCGGTGGTTGTACTTTTTAATTGGTTCACTTGAGTTATGTCCATATATATTTGGTATGCTTCGCGGACGGGTGCAAAATTTTCACGCAGTTGCGTTTCGAAGTCTGACCATGACGTCACCTCGCCCTTGACACCTAGCCACCAAACGCCGGCTTCACCCTTCAACAGAATAGGCAATTCGCTTAAGGCGGTCAAATCGCCTATATCTGCAGACCGCTTGTAGATATTTATTGCCGATAAAAATGCTTCTACCACCTCAGCATGTTTCTCGCCACTGTACGTGTATTTGCACGAGATGAATGAGCCCTTTTTAGGCTGTGATGCGGCCGGCATCCTCTCCATAAGCTGCGTAAACTGCTCAGGTGACAGCATACTGGCACTTTTGGTTTTTCTTGTTTTAACGGTGGTAACACGTCCAGTTCGTGTAACAAAAGTAGGGCTTTTTATCTTTGAAGGCTCGCTTCTTCCACTCATGAATTGAAGAGGACGCAGTTCGTAGCGCCAGTCGTCTCAACCTCGAAGAACTTCGTCGTAGCACGATGTTACGAACTTCGTAGCGCTGGTGACGATACGCGCACGATGGGCCCCTAAGTTGAGCGCCACTGTAAAGCGGGATGGTGAACCAACGGCAATAAAAGCTGGACTCTTGTTACAATGTTTTATTATTGATACCAAATATATCAATTACAATACAGTACAATGCAATACAAACTTCCTAGAACCTATGAGACCTAGCTAGGTAGATGCACATAAGTCACAGAAGTTAGTGCTCGAAGAAGACACTTAAATGCTCAAGCAAATGGTTGAGGCATCAAGCGTGCAGTTATCGAGTCCCTATCCGAAGACACCTTGAACAATTTATCAGTCGGGGTTTTGTTAATCGCCGGAGAATCTCAACACCGACTTCTAATTTTCCTGTGGTGCCATCTATTAGTTGTAGGTGGTACTATTGTTAGAGATTATGTTAACCGCCGGAGAATCTCACCACCGACTTCTAATCTTTCCTGTGGCGCCATCTGTTATTTGTAGGTGGTACTATTGTTACAGTATACATAATTATTTATAGTTAGATAGATATATAATATAATAGATAGTTAATTATCATATTGTAATAGTTGTAGCAGTGCAAAATATTTCTACCAATATACCTACATTTTTTTCTTTAAAAGGGATAAATTTTTGTATATATAGCAGCGCCATTTTCGGAAATACACCCTCAGACCGATACGCGCAGGAGTTCCCCAAGGCTCAGTCCTTGCCCCGCTCCTGTTCTCGCTGTACACCAGCGACATCCCCAGACCCAATAAGGCTCAACTTGCCCTCTTCGCTGATGACACAGCTCTCTACTACTCCAGTAGGAGCACGTCAGCCATCCACCGAGAACTCCAATCCTCAGCCGACGCCCTCGGCGAATGGTTCAGGAAATGGAGGATCGAAGTCAATCCCACCAAGAGCGCAGCCGTGCTCTTCTCTAGGATAGACCCCGTCCCCACCGCCGATCCCGTCCGAATGTTTGGTGAACCGATCCCCTGGGAGAAGAAAACCAAATATTTGGGAGTGATCCTCGATCGGAAGTTAAACTTCAAGGACCATCTGAGATACGCTCGTAACCGTGCCTCATTTGCCCTTTATCGATTACACGGCCTCCTGAATGCACGCAGTAAAATGTCCCTTGAAAACAAGGTGAGAATTTACAAGACGTGCATTCGACCCATGATGACCTACGCGAGCCCGGTCTTCGCGCACGCTAGGGATCAATTCATCCACCTCCTCCAGGTAGTCCAGAACAAGTTTATGCGACGAGCCGCGGGCGCACCGTGGTTCGTCCGTAACAAAAGCCTCCATGCCGACCTCCAATTGCCTACCATCAGGCAATGGATGAAAGCGTCCAAAAGGTACTTTGACTCTGCCACTCACCATCCAAGTAAATTGGTGGTACAGGCGGTCAAATACACTCCTTCCCGACTCTCACGTAAACACCGTCGTCCGAAGAACGTCATAGACGAATCGGACGACGAGATCACCGTATACCTAAACCAAATCAATTCGATTAGAGACTCTCGCAACACTGCACAACCGATATTTCGTACTCGCCGGACGCGAGTACGACCGCGAACGCGTCGCGACCACCAGCGTCCTCCATGACCCTTAGTTTGCATTCGATCCGATGAATGCCCGATCCGGACCTAAACCGGTAGCGAGGCCCGCGTCGCGCATTAACGTAGAGTGACAGTTGCACAAAATCCCCTAAAACCACGACATCTTGCCCTCTCCACGTCAGTATCCGCCCAGAGCCGAGGTTCGAGCCCCACAGGGGGCGCCCTCCGGCGCGGGTACTTAGTTTGTAGTTTATATTTGCTAGGCCGGTTAGAGCCCACGCTCACCCCTACTGTCCGGTGAAGCAGTAAAAGCCAAAAGGCTAACTGCACGCGTCACGTTAAAAAAAAAAAAACGGAAATACATTCATTCTTATCTCATCCTGCGAGTTTTACTTACCCTTTTACACCTACGTTAAAATATATCCCTTTTGCCAACCTAGGTAAATACATATAACAAATCACGTTCAGTTTCAGGTAGGGATATAGATAGATTATTAATTCGTAATAATGGATAATATCACTGTCTATTTTCTTACAGGGAAATGTAAAATCGTTGAAAAATATTGGTTTTCTTTCACCATTGACTGTTGTTGCAACAGTCAATGGTGAAAGAAGTCTTGGTCAACGAAGCAGGAAGGTATAAATGTATAATATTTGTTCATTTTCTGATATAATCACGTTCATACTTTGTTGAAGGAAGTCATAATTAGTATATATTTTCATTATTAGGGTTTAATATAATAGTTACTATATTCAGTTCTTTTATTTTTTTGCTGTCTATTACAAAAGATATATTTTCGATTTACATAAATTAGGTATGAAAATAATATTGCTATCTAATTCAGTGTTTTACATTAGGGCAAAACCTCTCGTGAAAGCTAAGGTGATACTCATTCATCTATCGTTCAATCGTTCAGGCTTACCGGTCCTTAGCCAATGCCCTTCACTAGAGATTATCTTAGTGTGATTTTAAACAATGCGTTATACGCTCTATTATAAACATGTGTGCAAATTTTAAGTTAGTATGCGAGATGTATAGTGTGCGTTTACATGCATAAGATTTTGTTTTGCGCGTGTGCCTTGCGTGTTTACCTCGTCCCCCGTATTAATCGGCAGAAAATACTGTTGGCAAATTTGAAACGATAACGTCTCCATGACAGCTAAATGCTCGAAGGCCTATACACACACCTCCGATCTTCGAGCAATAACAAGCAAGCTTGTTATTCCTCCGAGACACACACATTCAAAGATATTATAATATAACAAGATTGCGCACTGAGGGAGCAAAAACGGCCCGAGCAAGAAGTAGCTGTCTTGGATGGCATCTCCTTCTAATAGAGTGACCATGCGTCGTGGAATTATGTGAATGTTTTAACGCGCCAAATTTAAAATTTTGTTTTTATGAGAATGAATAAACTTACTTTTGAAGTATAATCATACTACCTGTGCAGTGCTTTTAAAGTTACTGTTCGCCCCACTGCATACCTAGGTATACGTATTCGAGATGTTTTCGTTACTTATACTCTCTTTATTTTGTATGCCTCTCTGCAAGCAATATAAATTAAATTATACCAAGATTATTTGTAGATTTTTTAAACGTTTGGAAATTATATAATTATTTATAGTACAATTCCCGCCTAATGTAAGTGTGAGTAGTGGTAGATATTTTGGACAAAGGCAGTAGACTTTCCAAATATTATATATTCGTAATGTATCCAAATAGTTTTCAAGTATATTATATGTTTTATTTACTTATATTCTTTTTCGCAACAAGTGTTTTGTGTCAGTCGGCTATAGTATTCTAGGATAATTATTGTAATACATATATTCAATATAGATTAGATTGTGAAAATCAGGTAACACTAATAGACTACAGGCCCGATTTTTAAATTTATTCCACGGATAGTACTATACTCACTACCTTAATTGAAAATATCTTCTAAGTGGCTTAATCTAAACAACTGAGATAATTTTATATCTTTTGTTATTAATAAGAGTGTAGCAATTGTCTATTTCTTACCTATTTACTCATAACAAACACTGACACGAGGAAACAGTAGCCTCGTTTTAGTGTTAGATATAGTGAAATAGACAATTATTCATCATCATCATCATTACAGCTTAAATAAGTCCACTGCTGGACAAGCCTCCCTCAAGAATCATCTATTATGGCGATTATTGGGGATATGCCATAATCGCCACGCTTGGCAGGCGGGTTGGCGATCGCAGTATGATGGTCGTAGTACTCAGAAGGAAGCTGCTTCCCGTCCTCTGGTAGATATTCCCTCGGGTCGACTTCTACGCCCCCCACGGGATGAGATGGGGTGATGATATTCTGATTCTGATATTTGTCGCCGTCACCACACAGCAGACAATTATTACGTAGGTATAAAATACTTAATATACATTACGACAGGTTGGAAAAATCGTTTGTTGTAAGAGGCAACAATCTCGAGTAGGTATGCTTAGTGGCTGGTAGTGGGGAATAGTATTTTGTGTCAATGTGCAAAAACTCTAAAACAAATGTGAATGTTATTTGTAATAAAACAGTTAATTGCTAAATCAGATTATTATTTACCGGGAACAATATTCATCCATTTTTGTTTCAATTCCTCGTTTTTGGGAAATCTAGAAAAACGATCCATTAAATACGTAACGAATGGTTACCCTGTTGCTGAACTTAGCCAAAATATAGAAACATTACAAGATAACAATTACTTGTGAAAAGAAATACCACTCCCCAGATGACCCTCACTTTTACACCCTTTTACGCAACAAGTTAAAACCATTTTTAAGCAAATTGGAACTGGATTGGGGCACAATACGATAAATAATTTCAAAACAAACATTCGCCATATTTGTTTACAAATTGAGTGTGGTAAACGTCATTTCTTATAAATACTGCTATTGAATTTACTAAACCCAAATTAAATGTATTTAAAAAGCTATCAAAGAATAAGACATAGTTTAAAAAAACGTTGTGTACGTCTTAAATAAATAAAAATTATTTAATTATAGTTATATGAAAACATAATCCTAGGTGTTTGACCAAAAATTCTACTATTTTATACGTCAAGCAAGTAAGTTTTTAGGCTGGCCATCTGTTAGACAGGGACAGATTCCAAAACGAAAGCCTCTCAAGTGGTCCGTTTTTTCCTATTGGTACACTACAAAGAGAAATGGACTGTATCTTAAAGACTTTGAGTTCATTTTACTTTGAACTAAATCTTGGAGTGCGCAATCTTGTTATATTATAATATCTTTGCACACATTATTGTTGATTCTCTCTGTCTAATATATAGGTAGATACCTAAGTGTGTTGTTGATACGGTGTGATTATGTTTACAAGCGTCATTATTGAGCCGGCCTTGACAGATACAAACTTTTAGCCGAGTAAGTGCAAGACTGTAAGCTTAAATGCCTTATAGCAATATTTTCAATCACGCTCTAAACTTAACCCTGTACTCTGTGACATAACCTAACGATAAAAACTATGGAACAAGTTGTATCAACTTTTTTCTCCTGTAGTTCTGGATATTCCAGCGACGAAGCAGAAGTTAATATAAGGCCTAAAACTGCGTTAAGCGGGCACCCGCGCGGTTTCATACAAAATTGCTCCGTCGCGGGGACCTGTGCGGGCGCACGTCACGGAGAGGCGCGCCCCGCACCCACGCAACGGGGCCCGCCTCCGTGCGACGGAACCCGTCGCGGAGCCACGCGCGGTGCCCGCTAGCGCTAACACACACAGGCTTGTTCAGTTAATAACGCTTTACGCTAGGTGCTACGGGTCGCACGCACGCTCGGAGAAGATCAAGGACAATGTCTTTCGATACAGAAAGGGTAATTGTGGAAGTGCGTTAAAAAGAATAATCCGGTGACCGCGACGGGTCCCCGCGCTGGGCACCGTCGCGTTCCTACAGAGCCCACCCGCGTGGCCACGCGCGAAGACACGCGACGGTTGCCCGTCGCGGGCGCCCGCTTAACGCAGTTTCAGGCCTAAGTGAAAAATTCCTACATTTAGCAGATGAGCTTAATGTTTCTCTCGAACATTTTCCAATGCCAAAAAAAGTTGACTGTGTTTACAACCCTACCATCTATGCACGTTACACATATGAAATGTATGTAAGAAAATATTGTAACACAAAGAGACGCATTATGTTCTTCGGCATGAACCCTGGACCCTGGGGAATGTCACAGACTGGAGTAAGAATTTATATTAATATTCACATAAATATGCTGTCTATTTTAATATTATTTTGTACACACTTCATTTAGAACAAAATTGCATTCTTCCCTCTATATTCGCAAACTACTTATTACTTATTTATTGTTATTGGAAGAATAATCTATACAATGGTAACAAAGATAACAATACAATAACAGAAAAACCTACTAACAGATCTGCATAGAAAGGTACAAACTAATTTCAGCAACGGTTAGCACTCTTATGTACCTGCGCCACTGTTCCTTCAAATAGCTTTAGTGAATTTTGATTGAACTACAATGAACCTAAACCAAACCAACCAAAGCTTTTATGCCAAAGCCTTAACTACTGTTACTCGAGGAGAGCTCTTTTGATTTCTGCTGGGTAATTGTAGCATGTCTTGTTACTAAGACGAAGAGTACTAAGCCAGCAGGATTCTTGAATCAAAGTTGTGATATATTTGGTTCCAAACTCAATGTCCTATGTTTTCAGAACTATATTGAGTTGTATAATTTCTACAAGAAAGTCCTGGAATGACACGCAGTCAGTAAATTTATTATATAACTTTTCTGGACTTGTAGATTCAACTATCACCATGCTTAGAGTTAATATGACAGGTGTGTGAACTGAGGAGTTATCATAGCAGGATTCTGATTTCAAATAATTTTAACTGAATCTTTTTAAAATTATGAAATCCTTCTGTTCCCTCTGACTGTACACTGTAGTAACATTGAAGTCTCTAGTTTTATCCTGCACAGCAATGGTGGTAGTTGGTAGTTTTGATGTGGTCAGATATTTGTAGCATGGCATTTGGTGATGCTTGACTGTCTCCTTTATGATCACAACTGTACCAGCATGGCCTCTGCCAACAGAGTGATTTGTGAATTAGCACAACTAATTTGAGAATTGTATCAGTGATGTAGGTGCCGTTAACTGGGTAATGATTTTTTGAGGATATCTGACCTAAAGGGCCCTTCCCTTTAGATCAGATATCCTCAAAAAATCATTAAATGATCTGTTTAAATGACAACTAAGAAAAATGTGGACTATAAGTAGGAGATATTAGTTCTACTTCTTGTTTCTTTGGACTGTTTATGTTGCAGCTACCTATTGTGTTACTACCTATATTAGTGCTTTCATTTTGTTAGATTGTCAACTAGTACTACTATCAGATTCATAAAAGTGCTCACTTGTTGGATTATGGTATAAAAATTTCCAATCTGTTGTATACTTACATATATCTGACTTTTTCTGTTCTGAATTGTGAGTGTTGGAACTGTTTTAAGTGGTCTTGTTTTTCTGGCTCTATATTTTGAGTACCTATATTGTTTATTTTGGGAGGTATTATTTGTTGTTTGCTTTTTAATGTTAATTGGTGTTGGTTTTTTATTTCTTTTTCTTGTAAGGATTTCTTTGTAGAATTTCATCCCTCAGCAGGGTGAGGTCTATTTCAAAAGGATCACATGGGCTCCCCAGGGTGTTGCTGTTCCATCTTGGACATTCTGAAGTTTTACAGGATACCCACATTTCATGCATCTGTACAGACACACACAATAATTCTTAGTATGCCCATACTGTTGGCATCTTTGACATTGGACTATAATTCTTTGTTTCCTCTATGCCAGTGTTTTTCAACCTGTGGGTCGCGAAGCCTCTATAGAGGGGTCGCGTAACTTCTTTTGGGAAGTTGCAAAAAGTTGGGCATAGGGTCGCAAATGAATTTGGAGTATTATGATTAGGCCTGCTGCAAATACATAAAAGTTCAGCGGGAAGTTCCAAAACTCTGGCTAGTACTTTGTCTCTTGACAAACACCTAACCTCTGAATGATAAAGTAGGCGTATATTATTATTATTCATTTATTTCAGATATAAAATTCATATAGTGTTAGTATTACAGTACTTAGAATATGTTAGTAATCATAATTTAAAAATTTAATTTAATTTAAGAACCGTCCTGCTGCACTAGCTCCGCCACTATGCATACGGGTCCAGTGCATCAGGAAAGGGCTGTCCAATTTTTCAGAAATTACCTGAAGAATGCTATTGGTGCTCCCACGAATTCTACGTAGCAGGGATGCTGTTCTTTGTCGCATGATGGCCTCAAAACTATCTGTGTGCGATTCAGTAAACATCCCCGACGCGCTACAAAATCGTGGCAGCCCCAACAGCACCCGGAAGGCATTATTGTACTGGACACGAAGAACGTTATAGGCCCTCTGCGTATGTCTGAACCATAGGCTGCACGTGTAGAATGTTTGGCAGTACGCTTTGAAAAGAGTAATTTTCACATCTTTCGTACAGCGTGCAAACCTACGAGCCAGCATGTTGCAACGAACCGATAACGCTCTTCGCTCCCTCTCAATATCATTGTCATTATTTAAGTCCTCGGTCAATATGTGTCCGAGGTACTTAAAAAGAGACACTCTGCTTAATGCTTCTCCATAGAGATGTACAGGAGGGACAGTTCTGGGTTTCCCACCTCCGACACGGAAAACCATAGTTACGCTTTTACACACATTGTACTTGAGCCCATGTGTGGCAGCATAACTCTCGCACACAGCAAGTAATTGCCTAAGGGCAAAGACCGAGGGGGCCAGTAATGCGACGTCATCTGCATAGGTAATACTATTTATAATCTTGCCATCAATAGAGCATCCAACGCCTGTGCCACTGAGCCCCTCGATCAGATCGTTGATATACAAGCTAAACAGTGTCGGAGAGGTCAAACCTCCCTGTCTCACGCCACACTCCAGCCTATACGCCCCCGATAGGGCACTTGCCCATCTGACCTGGTTAATTTGATGGTCGTACCAGTATTTGAATAGGGTAATTAGCTCAATGGGTACTGCTTTCTCCCTCAATTTCGACCATAAGATGTTATAATTAACCAGGTCAAACGCCTTTGAAAGGTCTAAAAACGCGGCATACACTGGTGTACTTCTATCAGTGTAGTACCTGACCGTGTGCTTAAGCGCCAAAACAGCGGTTTCTGTAGACAAACCGGCTCTAAAACCGAATTGTGCGCAATGTGGATTGAACTGCTCCTTAAGTCTATGCTCAAGCACACCGTCAAGCACTTTCGCTGTTACAGTAGCTAAGGAAATTGGTCTGTAATTGTTCTTATCTGATGAATCCCCAGTTTTATTTTTAATAACCGGCACAATTACAGTTCTCATCAACTCCGTAGGTAGATAGGAGTGCCTCAAACATAGGTTATATAGCATAGACAGGACCCTAGGGAGATGAGGACCCGCATATTGAAAATGCTCTATGCTAAGCCCATCGTGCCCCGGAGATTTACCCCTGGTCATCGATTTTACAACATTATTTATTTCCCTCGCCGTAATATTGATGGGCAGACCAGACAGATTCATCTCCGAGGCACAGTGTAGCTCGTCGGTTTTGAGAGGAATGACTTTAAAATGCTTCATAAACATATCCGCAATCTCCCCAGGTTTAGTATAGCCATTAACGCTCACCGCAGGCGCTGGTCTAGGAATTAATCTCTGGGTGGATTTCCAAAATTTTTACTCGTATGCTCTTTAGCCAAAATGTTCATCTTAATCTGTTCCTCATTGTCCTGACAGAATTTTAATTAAATGAAACGCTTTTTCTTTAATAGAATTTACAATTTTTGTAATAATATTTAGAACTTAACTGTATTCCTGTGGCAAGATTTTGGCCGCAAGATTGAGGCGATGGAGAAAGCTATGGGTCAATAGGCGTTTCGCATCTGTTCTTTTAGTCTGGCACTATACCACTGTTCGCACCAGTCATTACTTTTACTCGGTCAATACAAATAGCAATATATTTCTATTCCCTAATACAATTAATATTTTGCGTAGCTTCAAGAAATATGTTATACAACACCATTTTTGTGGGATTCAAAACGCACTATCTAGCGCTCGACATGTAGTAGCCGACTGACGGTTTCTACTAGTCGCACAGCAAGCGAGTCGCGATCGCGCGTGTCGCCGCTGCATAGCCAGCGTCATTTCTATAACACTCGTTGCGTCTCGCTTACTCATTCCCTCAACTCGTATTTTAATTATCTATTTATCCGGAACCTATGAAAATGAATATAAATGTTGGATTCAATATTTATCACAAAATAAAAGAAACATGGAAAAAAAGCGGGTAATAAACGGGTAGGGGGGTCGCGTCATGAAAAAGGTTGAAAAACACTGCTCTATGATAACTGATTAATGATAAATGGACATTGTGTCTTTAATAGTCTTATTATGGGGACTAGCAGCAAGATTAACAAAGAAAGTTGATGTAGGTTTCTTTCAGGTCCATATCTTGCATGTTGCACCAGACATGGTTGACTACTATAAGAATATTAATGGAAATAAGAAAATGCAACAGTACTTAAGTTTCTGCACCCGACTATGCCCCGCCGGTTAGGTTAGAAGGACATTATGGGAGCAAGCTTGCCTTGAACTTAGTTGACTTTGACTCTTAGGCAAGGAGCACACTTAGTAAAGGAGCTTACTTTCTATAGTTTTAAAATGTTCCATTGCAGGTGCCATTTGGTGAAATATCTTCAGTGAGGGACTGGCTCGGCATCCAGGGGCCTGTGGGCAAACCACCTAAAGAGTTGCCAGAGCGGCCTATCAAAGGATTTGAGTGTACCAGAACTGAAGTAAGAGCTTTTAGGTGTACCATGCCTGCTGCTAATATAAAGATAAAAATATTACAATCAGCAACAAATATGCATTCAAAAAAAAGTTTTTTGGTTAGTACCTAAGCATAGCATATAACAGAGAGACTTTTTTAAAGAATGAAGTAACATAAAAAAATTACACTATTTTTATTCAATCCATGCTTTATTTGAGTACGATTGGCCGTTACTAATAAAGTGATGATCCTCAAGATACCATAGAAGTTGGCGATAGATAATGGTTTCCATTATTTTTGAGAGCAAGGAAGTAATGGCAATAGGCCGGTAGTTACCTGGATTAGAGCGCTCGCCTTTTTTGGGGACGGGGTGCACTATAGCCGTCTTCCATGAATGCGTCACTACGCCCTTTTCGTAGGAGAGTCGGAGGGGTACACTACATTAATACGAAAAACTTTATTCCGACAGTCACAAATACGAATTTCAAAATACCGACTTTCATAATTCCGAATGGTAGAAAATTCCGAATATTACAACACCGACTTATCATTACTTCTAGTTTTATAATTCCTAAATTTCAATATTCCTAACGTTTATAATTACTATTCTCAAAATACTGAGCTTCAATAGATCGAATAACAAAAAGTCCGACTTAATGATAATTCGAAACATCAACAATACAAATAAATATATTTTGTTTCCCCGGTCACAGTTCTAACCTAACCTAACCCAAATTATTCACTAACAATGGAGGGGATCTGGTACTCGGCGGCTGCATTCAACACGCAAGCAGGCATGCAGCTTGCGTGCAGGCATGCAGCATGCAAGCAGGCATGCAGCATGCAAGCAGGCATGCAGCATGCAAGCAGGCATGCAGCAGGCATGCAGCATGCAAGCAGGCATTCAACATGCAAGCAGGCATGCAGCAGGCATGCAGCATGCAAGCAGGCATTCAACATGCAAGCAAGGCATGCAACATGCAGCAAGCATTGTTTCTGTCACGGCTCCGGCGCTGCGGGGTTTAGGCGGCCCCACGCGAGCTTATCGTCGCAGATGGTTTTACCGCTCACCACCGCAGCTTCGGCTTGCTGGCCGGCTACGCCGGGCAGCCTCAGCCGCGGCGGCGGGCCTTGAAACCACCTGCTCCACAGCTCGCGGGCCGCCCCACCCCTCCACGCCTACGCGGGCTTAAATTACACTCTAGGGTGTGGCAGATAAGACTACCTGAAGTCGGTTTTGCAGCAATTCGTTTCTGTCACGAAATTTTGTAGCACAACATGTTGACTCTTATTTTATTCGAAGTATTGAAATTCGGAATGTCGTTTTTCGGACCGAGAACCCTTCGAGAATTTGGCTCTTAGAACGTATGAAAATCGGAAAACTAACAAATCGCATTTACAACTTTCGGTAACATAAATTTCGTGATATTTAATAATAGACATTACAATTCTTAGGTATTATGAAATTCGGACTTTTCAAAATCGGAACATCAAAATTCGGAATAAAATATTTCGGAGTATTTGGGTGTTCCTGAGTCGGAGAAGACGCGTTATAACAGGAGCCAACTCTGGAGCACATGTCTTAAACACCATAGGGGGGGATAGCGTTAGGCCCACTGGACCTGTGGATGTACAGGGAGAGAAGTACGAAGTCGCACGGATTTTTGAGTGAACTGAATGTCCACTTAAGAGCTGTCACACCGTGGGATGGTTGGCGGTGGTTTCTCCCTATCGTCCAAAGTAGAATTGGACGCAAAACGAGTGCCCAGAAGATCGGCTTTCTCCTTTGCGTCGTGAGCCAATACATCGTTCCCCTTGCGCAGAGGTGGAAAAGAAGGTGTGTTGGTTGTCCCAAAATATGAATCATATGTCGTGATGCGCTTGACATTGAAATATAAAATAATTACATAAATATATTAGAACATTTTTTTTTTTCATAAATTGTCCTGATACCGTTTCCCTCTAACTATTTAGACATATTGAGAAGATTAGCGTATAATTCTAATTTATTTTATGGCAATCTTTGCTTTTTATGTAGATATTGCCAATGCCAAGTAAAAATAGGTATTTTCTTTGTTAAATGATAAGTATAATAATAACATACATGTGGATTATGACATAACTGTTCACGATAGAATTGCTGACCGTAATCAACTGATATCGTTTGATATTAAGTTCAATGACTACTAAATGAACAATGTTTTAATGTTGTTAGCTATAAAGTAACAAAGGTGTTTGTTTGCCCTGAGGATACTATTTGATTCGGTGATGATCTTGTGATTTTAGAGTAGTTGTTAGAGAAAGTATAATTTAGTTTAATAATTTTCAGTTCACCGTATTTTGTTCCGGTGTCCTTAACTTATACGGGCTGGGTTGGTGTGTGAAACGAGACAATTCGGTATTGTCAGCTTTAATGGTGCTTACCTTTGACAATAGGCGATTATGAGGTCATGGCCAAATCCATATGGTGAATTTAAGAATTAATTTAATTACAAGTAGGTAATTCATTAAAATAAATTGGTTTTATTGGCAAAAGGTAGTAGTAGGAAGTAGGTAAGAGTTGTGGAGATGATATCCAATAATTATTAAAACAACTACTTGTAAAATAAAAAAAAAGTTGTAGTAAAATATATTATGATGAACAATTATGATATACATAATAGGTCTTTACCTATGAAATTGCCGTTTTGTATGAAAAAATTTAAACGAATTTTTTTCATGAATTTTTTTATTTGTATTAATCGAAGTAATCACCCATGCAATCAATGCATCTTTGCCATCGCAGTGGCAGTTTATTGATGCCCTTCTTAAAGAAATCAGCTGGACGGGAGGCAACAAATTCTTCAAGGCATTTTGTACTGCCTCTCGGGTATTGAATTTTTTTCCCGCCAAGAAGTTATCCAAATTCTGGAAAAAGTAGTAGTCTGTAGGCGCAAGGTCTGGTGAGTAGGGCGGATGACGGAGAGCTTCCAACCCCAGTTCTTGCAACTTGGAGACCGTCTGCTGTGCAGTATGAGGTCGCGCGTTGTCGTGCAGGAGCAGCGGAGACGAGCGATTGACCAATGCTGGTTGGAGATGCGCCAGCTTCTCCATCATTGTGCTCAGTTCTTCACAGTACACATCTGCAGTAATGCTCACCCCGTTTGGTAAGAAGCTGTGATGAATCACACCGGCGCTAGACCACCAAACAGTGACCATCACTTTTCTAGGGGTAAGTTTTCGTTTAGGGCATTGTTTAGGTGCTGAACCAGGATCCAACCAACTTGCTGAGCGCTTGCGGTTATCAAACAGAATCCATTTTTCATCGCAGGTAACAATGCGGTTCAAAATTCCTTCATTTGTGTGTCTGTTGAGCAGTGCAAGGCACGTCTCGACGCGTACTTCGCGCTGGCGATCATTGAGTTCGTGGGGCACCCATTTGTCAAGCTTTTTTACCTTGCCAATTTGACGCAAATGGACCAATATTGTTTTGACGCTAACGTCGAAAGCTGCTGCTAATTCAGCCGTAGATTGTGTATCATCAGCTTCCACAACCGCCTTTAATTCGTCATTGTCGACCAAAGTCTTCGGACGACCGCGAGGTTCATTTTTCAGGTCGAAATTTCCAGAACGGAAGCGAGCAAACCAATAACAGGTGGTGCGTTGGTTTGTAGTGTTAGCTCCGTAAACGTCGTTGATGTTGCGTGCCGCTTGTGCCGCGTTGCTGCCACGACGGTACTCATATTCCATAATTACTCGAATTTTTAACGTATCCATGATGACGAAAAAGATTGAAATGCGATGAAAATGTAACACTAATCAATAAAGAAATGACTACTTTTGGAAAAAAGAATCCATGTTTTTAAAATAAAATTAATTTGAAATTAGAATTCTTAGCCAAACAAAAATTATTTTGATTTGAAATGGCCAGTACTGCAGAACGGCAATTTCATAGGTAAAGACCTAATATAATTATATGTAGTACCCTAAAATATGTAAGTAAATGAATAGTAAGTAAGATAGCGAATAGGCAAAGCAACGCGTGAGTAATGCCAAGTGTATCGCGGACGATATATATGTTACATAGGACGATGTTTGTTTGCAGACTTGGTAGTTTAAAAAAAAGTCAACAAGAAAAGAAAACCCGAATTAAACACAACCCGGTTTAAAGGCGCGTGTGGCAGGGGGGGCTGAGATGCTCGGTCAGTGGTGTACCTACTGGCCGAATTTAACAACAATATATAAACAGTGAAATAATATATACAATAACAATATATACAAGAAGGGAGGAGGGAAAGTAACAAAGAGTCTTCTGAATTAGTACATTTCTGTACAAACTTGTATATAGTCTACCATTTAGCTTTAAAGTGACGGGTTACAGATTTTTTTACTTATCTAAATGACTTTTCAGGTGAGTGGTAAGAGATTTTGGGGTTTGTGGAAGGACCTGTGCAAAACTCCAGATAACTTCTTCAACAGCAGTTTTGTGTACAATTACCTGCCCCAACAATGGATGAAGGCCAAAGGATGCAATATCACTCCCAATGAATGCAATGTAAGTAGAACGTCTAATTAATAAAATTCTTGTGTTTGTGAGGTCTAAAAATCGGCCATCATAAATTTTTTACACCCCTAAATGATAAGGGTGATAATACCCGAAGTACGAAGGGGATAATACCCGTAAATATTGCAATGATTTACGATATTTATTGTAAAATTCTACAATAAATTTCGAAATTTTTAAAAAATCCCAGAGGATATTGGTGTTTCATCTAGACCAGACATATTCCTATACTCAAGAAAACTAAACAGCGTCGTGCTCATAGAGCTTACCGTACCATGGGAAATCATTTTGAAGTTAAGATTATGCTTAGCATATAAGCTAAGACAGATAAAGTCAAAACACCAATTGTAATTTCGTTACATGCATTAACTTCTGTCTAAGTAAAGTCTGAGCAAAGTCTAAGTACGCTCTATAGATCTCAGCCTCAGACTCTGTCGAGTGTTCCCTCCTCTACCACGCGATGGACCCGGTTTCCGCATGGTGAATCCATGGAATGCTAAGAATTAACTCTTCTCTTTTGGCAATAAATAGATATCGTAAAACATTCACAAGTATTCCCATTCTCTTCATAGGACTAGAGAAACGTAAAAAAAACAGACTAAACCCTGTCTGTTTTTTTTACGTTTCTCTAATAGAACATAGGATGTTTTATTAGACTCAGTACCTAAGCAGTACGTGGCTATCACATTAGGCCCCGTACTACGTATAGAGAATAGCAATGTTCCTATGGGAAATTATGTATGTGATAAATAAGTTTTCTTTTTTCACATTTCAGGCCGTTGAAGTGAAAGACCTGTACAGTATTTGTGATAACACATTCAGTAAAGTACTGGAGCTTTACGAAGTTGAAATTGTGATTGCTATTGGAGACTTCTGCCAGACGAGAGCAAAGAAGACTATTGAGAAATACCTGCCATCCAGAGATATTCAAGTTAATACGTTTTCAGTTACTATATCATTATCTAACATAGAGAAGTATTAATTTTGAGCTGGTAGTTGCTGTTTTAGCGATATGATACAAATGATACGGGTATGGATGACATACCGTACTCATAATTCTAGTAGCTCATTATTATAAAAACAATCAATTTAAGCGCGGGGCCTACGTTCCGTAAATCAATCGATCTTATCATATCTAAACTAATATATAACTATAATGTCCTATCTAAACTAAAAGTTTAGATAGGACATTAATGCATACTGACAAGCAAGCCAAGACTAGTCAAAATCGGTATTAAACCGTAGATATACCTTAATTCGAGTTCCATTTATGTTAAATAGTTTTGTAACATTGTTTCATTAATAGTAGCTTAAAAATACAGTAGATTTACTAATTTAAAATTATAAAATAAAAAAGTAAATTATAAAATACAGTTTAATTTTTTCATAATTAATAATATTGTTTTATACTTTTGCTAATAAATCAAAACATTTTACAGATACTCCGCTTACCACATCCAAGTCCCCGTGCATTAAACAACAACAATTGGAATCAAAAGGCTATTGAATTCCTCAAGGAACATAATTTATTGCAATACTATCAACAAGAACTAGTAAATATCGATTGAAGTATGTTTTAAATATCATTATCAAAGGTGATTATTTGTTCATACCATTGTAAGATTTCGATCCTACATGAACCCAATTATAAACAGAAAATGGTTGATTTTATGAAGAGAGCATTGGAGTTAGCGTCAGAAGCCTTGACGGCCCAAGAGGTTCCAGTCGGCTGCGTATTTACCATCAACTCGAATATAATAGCAGAATCTCGAAACACTGTCAACGAAACGCACAATCCAACCAGGCATGCTGAAATAAACTGTATCGATTACGTCCTCGAATATTGTAAATCGAATAGTATTGACTATCTGACGTATTTTAAAAATGTCACCGTTTACGTCACAGTTGAACCGTGTATAATGTGCGCAGCCGCACTTAACAATTTAAATATAAAGGAGGTGATTTACGGATGTGCCAATGATAGGTTTGGCGGGAAAACTGTATTAGATGTAAGTAATTTTTATCAGAGCAATTATAATTTGACTGGCAATTTATTGGCAGATGAAGCCATGGCTTTGTTAAAACAGTTTTATAAAGGTGCCAACCCCAATGCACCAGAAGGAAAAGCAAAGAAAAAGGAATAAGCAATTTATGGTAAAAGTTAGATATTTCCGTGCTTCACTCTCGAAAAACATCTTATAGGGTCTCAGAAATTTGTATTTACCAAATGATAGTAAACAGAAAATACACAATATATCGGATATACTTTCGTGTTTAGAATAATGTATTTTCCAACAATCACTTTTAAAAGTAAATAATTATAATATATAAGCTAACGTGTTGGTTCTTAAAACCATTTATCACAACTATGCTAATGTAAAACGTTGATTTTTGCTATCGATCTTACCATTTGTTTTAAATGTTTAATGAGATCCAATTAAGTTTCATAACATCTATGAGGAAAATAACATAACACTTGTTTAAATACATACCGTACAATAGACCATCAGCGAATTATTAATAAGAATTCGCCGATAGTTATTTGGAAGAGCCCAAACTATGATGCTATAATAACTAAGTCTCTTAGAAACTTCTTAATACCTAACAAACTATATTCGGGAAATCGTCGTCTTACGTTTAAAAAAGCGAATTAACATAACAGTTTAACATCTGTAAAATTGGTTCTGTTTCTGACTTTACTCAAAATGTCAATTGACTGAAAAGGCCTGGATAATATTTAAGTAGGATAACCGTCATAAGTCGACGTATTAATGCAGACCAATATTTCTTAAAAATGTAAAAATACCATTAGTCAAACATCAAAATAGAGTTTTGTGACAAGAATTGTAATAATATGGCGACATTAATGTTTAAAAAACTAACTCAAAGAATAAGGAAATTAAACGACATTGAATTTAACAGAACCCTATACAGTTGGTAAAATGACTAAGTTTTTATTCAGTTGATGGTTTCTTAAATGAATATTTTAAAACATGTTGTATTTTTAAATACAGACCTTGTATTTATTTCTCTTTTTATGATTTCTGGTTCCTTATTTTGTATTGTTTTTTTGTTAGAAATTTGTTTTCTAACAAAAAAACAATACAAAATAAGGAACTAGAAATCATAAAAAGAGAAATACCACGTATCTATGTCAAATAATGTAATAATAATATCCTGGGACATTATTCACACACGGCCATCTGATCCCAAACTAAGCAGAGCTTGTACTATGGAAACCAGATAACTGATATATTACATATACTATTTTTCTTTTGTAAATTCATACTTTTTATATAAATAATTTACACCCAGACTATAGTCTGGTCAATTTGGACATCCAAGGTTACAATAATTCCCATTAGGCTGAAAATTGGTAGCATCGTTCATTACACTATTATAAAGAAAATGTGAAAAGTCCTCATTGATCCGGAACATGGAAAAAAATTACTCGGGGTCAAAGGTCACAAAAACGGGTTTTTCGCGATTTTCAGCAAAACGGTAAGTTTTATCATAAAATTTGCCAAGACAAAATTGTAGAAGTTATCTATGAAAAATGTCTCAATACTTTTTTCCTAAGAGCCACCGTTTTGCAGGTATAACGATTCAAAAAGTTGAAAGAGTTGTAATTGTCATAATATGCACAAGTTTCCACGCCACCTTTGAGGTAGTATTCATAGCGCGTTTTTTTTAATGTGATTTCCCCGGTAGGCCTATTCCACTGATCTCTTGTGATCGTGTTTAATTTGTAGCTATTGAATGACTCTAGATATTGGCAAGAGTAGAAAATGATAAAAAAAACGCGCTAAGTATACTATCTCAAAGGTGGCGTGGAATCATGTGCATGTGCTCAGTACGTCGGTAGTCGGCATACGGTCTGCACGCATACTTGTTTGTGTCACCTTAAATTTGCTCAAAGTTTAATCAAGGTTTCTCAAAGTTTGGCACCTCTGCGTCAGTCAATATGTTTACCTGTAAAAGCTGCGATATGAAAGTGATGGACGGCGCTACGTGCTCGCTTTGCGATGGGTGTTTCGATTTCCCTTGTGCCGGGGTATCTGAATCAAGATGGAGAAAGATGGGAGAAGAGAAAAGAAAGGCTTGGAAGTGCAGCGCGTGTAAGAACCAGGCAGCATCCAGCCCGCACACTAGTGTCGGAAAAGCAGACTCGGACATTATCTTAACCGAGTTGAAGAGACTATCTAGCCAAATGGAATCATTACCTACGCTCTTACAGAATATGAAGGCCATACAAACTGAACTCGCAGAGCTTAAGACCATCAGAACTGAGTTCTCGGAGTTAAAAGCTTCGTTAGAGTATATGAATCGTACGACCGAAACCTTAACTCACCGAGTCGCAAACGTTGAGGTGGAATTGAATTCTCTTAAGTCTACAAAGGAGGAGCTCTCGGTCTTAAAAACCCGATGTAACCAACTGGAAATGTTTCAACGTGATAGTGAGCAAAGGTCTCGCATGAGCAACATTGAGATCAAAGGAGTTCCAGCATCTGAAGGTGAAAATCTCTTCGATATTGTTGATAAGCTGGGGGATATTATTAATTACCGCATCCCGAGAGAACAAATTAATTATATTGCTAGAATACCCATGCGAAGTGATAGCCAGCATAAAAGCATAATATGTTCAATACATAATTTTTATATTAAAAATAATTTTGTAGCCGCCGCGAAGAAACATAAAGGAACTATAAATGCAAGTACACTGGAACTCAAAGGAAACGGAAGAATTTATATCAATGACCACTTGACGATCGAGAACAAAATATTGCTCAATAAAACAAAATCATTTGCCAAAGAACGAGGTTTTGAGTATGTATGGGTGACGGGATGCAAAATATTCCTGCGAAAAAACAACACATCACCAAAACACCACATAAAAATGGAGCAAGATCTGAAAAAGTTTTTTTAGTTATGCTATTAAGTCAATTCTCTGGCAATACGTATTTGCAGTTTGCTTCGCCAATGTTGAGAAACACAGGTACCCGTTTTTTATGCCTATTCACTACTCGCAAGCCTTTTGTTCTCTTATCGCCAGATGTCGGCCGGTCCGCTTCATATTACCAATCCAATGTTAAACGCTATGTGTGCGGTTATAATGATCCAATTAGCTTGTTTTCGAAGACAACGCTCATTAGCGCTAAATGTATTTCTAATTTATTTTTTCTATTTGCTGTAATGTGCTATATTGAACTTAATATATTATTAGTCAAAGTTCTATTTTGCTTTAAAATGCTATTACAACTATCTTGCAAAGACTTAGTTTTTTTCCACGTTTTAAATGTACCGTGTTTTTCTTATATTTTTGTTATTCTAATGAATAGAATTATTGTGATTTATTATGGCGCCTATTAGTTTCTATTACCAGAACGTACGTGGTTTACGGACTAAAACATCTACTTTCTTTCGAAATGTGTGCATTAATAGCTATGATGTTATTTGTTTGACGGAGACATGGCTGTTAGACGGTATCAGCAATAGCGAATTGTTCGATGACAGATACATGATTTTGAGAAGGGATCGGAACTACGCAAATACAGCTCAATCTTTGGGGGGTGGAGTTTTAATAGCTGTGCGAAGGGACTTAGTAACAGTGGATCGGAGTGATTGGTGTTCTTCTGCCGAAGATATGTGGGTGTCATTAACCTTAAACCAATCGAAGCCTAGAATATCGTACAAAATGCATATATGCGTTGTTTACATATGTGCTCAAGGTTTAGGTATTTCTTTAACTGGTCAACTTACTAACTTCTTTAATAACATGTCCAATATTATTTTTCAATACCCTGCTGATACATTTTTAATATTTGGTGATTTTAACCAACCCAATATTAACTGGGAGCCCGCAGATTGTAATATTATGACTGCAAGCAACGTACAAGGCCAAATTCAGATTAATTTTATAGATACGTTAGCTGCTTGTAATCTAGCACAGTACAACTCTCACAGTAACATCAACAATAGGATATTGGATTGGGTTTTATCTAACAGCGAAGTGGTTGTATACCACTGCGGCGGTCCATTGGTTCCCGAGGATGCACATCACAAAGCTTTATGTGTTTCTGCTGATTTTGTTCAATTACACACTTTACCAACTCACCCTAGAGTGCATTTTCAATACACTAAAGCTGACTATATTACTATCACTAACGAAATGGACAGCATAGACTGGCATACCGAGTTGTATAATAGGCAACTTGAGGATGCTATTGTATACTTCTATGATACTCTGAACAGACTTAAAAATAACTTCGTGCCAACAAGAACATCAAAATCAGCGGATAGATATCCCCCTTGGTACAGGAGTGCACTTATTAAGATTATCAAAGAAAAGGCAAAGTCTCACAAGAAGTTTAAAAAATATAGAAACATATCGGACTATAACTCTTTTGTTACGTTACGACAGCGAGCCAAGGACATGGAAGGGGTCATGTTCGATAATTACATAGAAAATATCGAATCGGATATCGCAAAAAACCCCCAAGCATTCTGGCGATATGTTAAGTCAAGGCAGCAATCCAATTCTTATCCCTCTATACTTAAATATAAAGAGCAGTCATCGAGTAATGGAGAGGAAATCTGTAACATGTTTGGGGACTACTTTTACTCGAATTTTCTTCCGATTGGACCCCACAACATTGATGTTTTGGCGCACTTACAAAATACCAGCCCACAGTGTCAAAATAACTGTTCGGATATTAACTCGATTGAGATACGAGAAGCTGAAGTGTTCAAGCTACTCAAACAAGTTGACCTCAAGAAGTCCGCGGGTCCTGATAACATTCCACCAATCTTTGTTTTCAATCTTGCTAAATGTCTTTCTGTACCCCTTTCCATCCTATTCAAGCGTTCCTTTGAGGAGGGTGTGGTCCCCACCGTCTGGAAGTCAGCGTATGTAACTCCAATTCATAAAAAAGGACCTAAAGATGAAGTGGAGAATTATAGACCAATCTCTAAACTTTGCGTGTTCGCTAAAATACTAGAAAAAATTGTACACAAACAACTTTATTCTGCTATTAAGCTCAACTTTAGCGAAAATCAGCACGGATTTTTGAAAGGCCGCTCCACGACGTCAAACCTTGTTGTTTGTAGTGATTTTATATCGGAACATATGTCTAAGAGGTCGCAAGTAGACGTTATATACACTGACTATAGCAAATGTTTCGACCGAATAGACCATTTTGAACTCAAACGTAAATTACTACAAATAGGTATTAGAGGTAACTTATTTAGATGGTTCTCATCATACGTTGAGAATAGGAGTCAAGTTATCGTGCTAAAGGGCTATTCGTCTCAGCCAAGGTATATTCCCTCGGGAGTTCCACAGGGATCGTTGTTGGGACCCCTTTTATTTAATATATTTATAAATGACATCACATACTGTTTTCATACATCAAAGATCGTACTGTATGCAGATGACATGAAGATTATGCAAAACATAACGTGTCATGAGGATACTCTTTGCCTACAGGCTGATTTATATCGCTTCCAAACATACTGCTTGCAAAACAAACTTGAGCTGAATGTCTCGAAGTGCTATGTTTGTTCCTTTACAAGAAAGCCTAATCCCTTAGTTCACCCATACAAGCTATCGGATACTGTGATAGCTAGGGCAAGTACTATCAAAGATCTGGGGGTGACATTTGACTCAAAGCTCTTATTTGATGCACACATTGAGAACATAGTCAATAGAGCTTCTAAAGCTCTAGGCTTCATTTTCAGAATTTCCAGCGAATTTAAAAACATTAAAACTGTTAAAATCTTGTATTGTGCATATGTCCGTAGCCACTTAGAATATGCTTCACAGGTATGGAACCCCAACTATGAAATATATATAATAGGTCTTTACCTATGAAATTGCCGTTTTGTATGAAAAAATTTAAACGAATTTTTTTCATGAATTTTTTTATTTGTATTAATCGAAGTAATCACCCATGCAATCAATGCATCTTTGCCATCGCAGTGGCAGTTTATTGATGCCCTTCTTAAAGAAATCAGCTGGACGGGAGGCAACAAATTCTTCAAAGGCATTTTGTACTGCCTCTCGGGTATTGAATTTTTTTCCCGCCAAGAAGTTATCCAAATTCTGGAAAAAGTAGTAGTCTGTAGGCGCAAGGTCTGGTGAGTAGGGCGGATGACGGAGAGCTTCCAACCCCAGTTCTTGCAACTTGGAGACCGTCTGCTGTGCAGTATGAGGTCGCGCGTTGTCGTGCAGGAGCAGCGGAGACGAGCGATTGACCAATGCTGGTTGGAGATGCGCCAGCTTCTCCATCATTGTGCTCAGTTCTTCACAGTACACATCTGCAGTAATGCTCACCCCGTTTGGTAAGAAGCTGTGATGAATCACACCGGCGCTAGACCACCAAACAGTGACCATCACTTTTCTAGGGGTAAGTTTTCGTTTAGGGCATTGTTTAGGTGCTGAACCAGGATCCAACCAACTTGCTGAGCGCTTGCGGTTATCAAACAGAATCCATTTTTCATCGCAGGTAACAATGCGGTTCAAAATTCCTTCATTTGTGTGTCTGTTGAGCAGTGCAAGGCACGTCTCGACGCGTACTTCGCGCTGGCGATCATTGAGTTCGTGGGGCACCCATTTGTCAAGCTTTTTTACCTTGCCAATTTGACGCAAATGGACCAATATTGTTTTGACGCTAACGTCGAAAGCTGCTGCTAATTCAGCCGTAGATTGTGTATCATCAGCTTCCACAACCGCCTTTAATTCGTCATTGTCGACCAAAGTCTTCGGACGACCGCGAGGTTCATTTTTCAGGTCGAAATTTCCAGAACGGAAGCGAGCAAACCAATAACAGGTGGTGCGTTGGTTTGTAGTGTTAGCTCCGTAAACGTCGTTGATGTTGCGTGCCGCTTGTGCCGCGTTGCTGCCACGACGGTACTCATATTCCATAATTACTCGAATTTTTAACGTATCCATGATGACGAAAAAGATTGAAATGCGATGAAAATGTAACACTAATCAATAAAGAAATGACTACTTTTGGAAAAAAGAATCCATGTTTTTAAAATAAAATTAATTTGAAATTAGAATTCTTAGCCAAACAAAAATTATTTTGATTTGAAATGGCCAGTACTGCAGAACGGCAATTTCATAGGTAAAGACCTAATATCACGTTTGGAAAATATTCAAAAGAAATTCCTACGGTACATTCAGTTCAAATCAAAAACATATTTACCCAATTACTTTAGTCGTTGCAGAAAGTTCCACCTGCTTCCTCTTCAGGAGCGTAGAAAAATAGCGGATATTTCTCTTTTACATAACATTATGAACGGATCGACCGATGTTACTGAACTTGTTAGTAAGATAGGTTTGCGCGTACCGTCGGCGTTACTTCGAAGATACCACCTTCTTCATACTCCTGCCGCACAGAGTAACTATAGAAGAAACTCGTTTCTGTTGAGGGCTTGCCATCTGTACAATGACGCGTGCCAGAGAATTGACATGGATCCCTTTAATATGAGTGCTTCACAAGTAAAAAAGGCCTTATGTAACAAATATTTTTCGTAAAATGTAATGATTTATCATCACCGCTGTCTTGTGTGCCTGTACTGCCTTTAATTACCAATAATTTAAATACTATAAGTGAAAACTTGTTATTGGCCTTAATTTAAACATACAACCTTATTATTATTTAATTAGCTGTAAGTTTTCTAAACTGAAAAATAAAATAAAATAAATAAAATATTATGACGATTACAACTCTTTCGACTTTTTGAATCGATATATCTAAAAAACGGTGGCTCTTAGGAAAAAAGTATTGAGACATTTTTATAGATAATTATCTAATCTGTAGATTCTTGTCTCAGCAAATTTTATGATAAAACTTACCGTTTTACTGAAAATCGCGAAACCCCGTTTTTGTGACCTTTGACCCCGTGTAATTTTTTTTCCACGTGCCGGATCGATGAGGACTTTTCACATTTTCTTTACAATAGTATAATGAACGATCCTACCAATTTTCAGCCTAATGGGAATTATTGTAACCTTACCCCTATTTTTTAGTCTAATTTGACCAGACTACCTACTATATAAATGAATGTTTCATTCATTCATAAATGTTTTTTATCGAAGAGAGAAAATTATAACTTTTTCTATTTTTGTTGTTTTCTGGATTTCATAACTTTGTGGTGTTCAAGCATATACATACTCGTATGTATATCACTCGGTAGAAGTACCTACCTATAGTTACTTCTATTACCTACCTACCGAACATACCTGTTATTGTAAAATATGGTAATAAGATGTGTTGTTATGTACATAAATATGCATAACATTTAAGATCTTTATTAAAAATTTACGTCAGTACATTTTTGTATTTTAATTATTTCCACGTTACACTGACATTTAATAGAACACATTTCTTATGTCATATATTTTTTAAATAAAAGCACAAATAAGTGTAAAATGTACCTCTCGATTCGGGATTTCTTGAAAATCATTTAATCTAGAAAGTGATGAACGCAGGAGGCTAATAAATCCCCACCAGTATTGATGCACGAGCCGCGCACGACTTTGATACCAATGTAACATTGAGCTGGTCAAATTCCCCTACGAATGATTTCCAAGATATAGAAACAATTAATCTAGATTCTAGATCAACGAATAGGCATACCTCAAAGGTTCAAGGCACGTTTTTGCGTGTTATGTAATAATTACTATATAAACATATGCTGTGAAATAGCTATATAACAATTAAAATAATGATTCAAAGAAATTTAGATGCAATAAATCATGTAAAGGAAAGATCCAACGAGTACCTACATGCTCGAGGGCAGTCGAAGGTACCTACTGTTTGAAGGTCTCTCTATGTGCTGCTAGCTCCAGCAACACACACAATACCTTTCATTATGGTATCTTGCAGAGTTTAAATTAAAACCACAGTTTCAGCAAAGAAACGCATAAATATATTAATAGTATTATTTGTAGAGGTATAACAAATAATACATACACACTGGAATAATGGATATATTATTTACACGGAATTACATTATAGAAAAAACCAATTTTTCTCAAGGATGTCAATCAAAGAACAAATTCAATTGTTACAACTGTCAACAATATTTTTCTTCCGATTGTTCGTCATTCAACCTTAGCATGCATTGAGATTACATTTAAAAGAGTAACCTCTTTGCTTCAACATTCCTCCTTAATCTCATGCATACATACATACAATACATACACAACAGAAGAAACAGTATTTTCATACACACAATCCCATACCATTAACACACCATTCAAATTTACTTCTAGGTAGTGGTTCTGTCAGTGCATCCGCAACCATTCTTTCGGTTTCTCGGTACTCTAACCTTATGACCTTAGACTCAACAGCATTACGTATAAAATGATACCTAATATCAATATGCTTTGTGCGCTGATGATGCACCGGATTGTTGGCAATAGCTATTGCTGACTGGCTGTCCGAAAACACTGTAATAGCTTGTTGTTCTCCTATACCAATTATCTCTGCTATAAATCTTCTTAAGAATATAGCTTCTTTAGCTGCCTCTGACAACGAAACATATTCTGCCTCAGCAGTGCTAAGAGCCACTGTTCGCTGTTTAGTGCTCTGCCATGAAACTGCTCCTCCTTGGATAAGGAATACTGAGCCTGAGTATGAACGGCGATCGCTATCTCCCGCATAGTCAGCATCTGCAAAACACTCAATAGTTTGTCGACGTTTTTCCCTTGCATATCTCAGGCCAAGTGTCTTGGTACCTTTAAGGTATCGAAGTACCCTCTTAGCAGCAATCCAATGCTGTTCCTCATAACACTCATTGAATTGGCTTTAATAGTTCACTATGTGAGCTATATCAGGCCTCGTACACACCGCCAAGTACATTAGTGAGCCTATTAATGCCCGATAGGGTATTCTTTCATCTGGATTTCTGTCATGCACAGGCTTCTCTAGCCTTTGTCCTGGGACAGCTGGTGTGACAACTGGTTTACAGTCCTCCATATTATATGCTTTTAAAAGCTTCTCTACATAATGCTCCTGATGCAGCTTTATCCATTTAGCATCTTGCACAATGTGAATGCCCAGCATAAGTTCAGCTTTGCCGAGGTCTTTCATTTCAAAGCTGGACTTTAAGTCTCTCTTAACCATGAGCATCTCTTCTTCATTATTCCAGAAAATGAGAATGTCATCCACATACACCGCGATGATAATCAAATTACCATTCTGTGTCCGCTTGTACACGCACGGTTCATTATCTGACCTTTTAAAATTTAATCTCGTTAGTTCTACATGAAGTTTTGAGTTCCACGCTCGTGGAGCCTGCTTCAACCCGTACAAGGATTTGTTCAAAAGGCAAACGTAATCTTCCTTTCCTTTTTCCTCTAACCTTTCTGGTTGTTTCATATAAACGACTTCACTTAAATCACCATTTAAAAACGCCGTTTTCACATCCATTTGGTCGATCTTCAAATCCATATTAGCTGCTAACGCGATCAAAGTTCTAAGCGAGCTGTGCCTTACTACAGGCGAAAACGTATCAAAATAATCCACGCCTCTTCGTTGACTAAAGCCTCTTGCCACGAGTCGTGCCTTGTAACGGGTCTTTCCCCCCGCCTCTTCTTTTATTCGAAATAACCATTTCGAATCAACGATGTTACACGACTTCGGTGGCTTCACAAGAGTCCATGTATTGTTTTTCTTAAGAGCCTGTAATTCCTCCTCAATTGCGGCTATCCACTTCATACCATCATCCCTACTTAACGCCTCATCGACTGTCAAGGGATCTTGAGATAAAGAAGCAGCTTTGTATGTCACAAAATCTGGAAACTGTTTTGTTTCCCTTCGCCGAAGTGGATATCTTCTGCATGAAGTCTCAGTACCGTTATTTGGCAGATTTTCCTCAGCATCTGATTCTCTTTCATTAGAGGAGTGCCACGCATCATCATCAACAACATCGTTCACTGGAACCACCTCTGTAGGTTCGACATAACGCCTATCTTGTTGTTGTAAACGAATATCTGGAACTCCTTCCTCTTGAGTTGCTTCCGTGGTTCTATCTAGCTCAATAATAGTATCTGTTAGTGGGTCAACTTCTCCTATGCATTTTTCACTATTGTTTCCATATTTCTGATTCTCAAAGAACACCACATCTCTTCCCCTATGCAGTTCACCCGTCACTGGATTAACTAAGCGATAGCCCTTTGTTTCTTCACAATAACCAACATGGACTAACTCTTGGCTTTTAGAATCCCACTTTTTTCGCTTCTGGTCTGGAATATGAAGGTAAGCCTTGCATCCAAAAACTCTTAAGGAGCTCAGATCTATCTTCTTTCCAGTCCAGGCCTCTTCTGGGGTCATATTTTTCACAGCTACAGTAGGTGACCGGTTCTTCAAATATACTGCAGTGTTAACTGCTTCAGCCCACATCCGTCTGGTTAAGCCAGATTCTTCCAGCATAGTTCTAGCTTTCTCTGTGATGGTTCTGTTAGCTCGTTCGGCTACTCCATTTTGTTGAGGTGTATAATCTACCGTCAGTTGATGACGAATGCCCCTCATTTTGCAAAATTCATCCATACGCTTATTTACAAATTCTTTGCCGTTATCTGACCTAATAATCTTCAACTTATTCCCTGTTTGACGTTCAGTCAGTCTCACAAATTCGGCAAACTTGTCAAAGACTTCTCCTTTATTCTTCAACATGTAAACAAACGTTTTTCTCGTGAGGTCATCAATAAATGTGAGGTAGTATCGATATCCTCCATACGAACTCTCACTCATAGGTCCACAAATATCAGTGTGAACTAAGCCCAAGACCTCATTCGCCCTGCTAGCACCAGTTTTCTTGAAGGGTAGCTTAGTTTGTTTCCCCATTACACATGCTTCACACTCGAGTTTTGAAGTGCTGTTAGAAAAACTTACCCCTTGCGCCATCTTCTCCTTAAGTAGTGTTAGGTTCCGTACCCCTAGGTGTCCCAGTCGCCTGTGCCATAGTATCATTTGGTCAGAAGCTGTTGAAGCTAAGGCCATTTTCTGTGAACAATACTTAACTTTATAGACACCATTCTCTACAATACCAGAATGAGAAACATTACCAGTAACCTTGCATCCTTCTGCTTTCATAATTTTAAAGCCAGATTTGTCAAACACAACAACTAGGTTTCTACGTACTATTGTGCTCACACTAAGAAGGTTAGCGGCTAACCCAGGTACATACAACACATTACTTATTGAAACATCCATATCTTTGTTTACTACATTACCAACTGCCTCTCCATACATACTTTCTCCATTTGCACACGCTACTTCTACTGGTTTGTAAAGCTTTTTACAGTCCGTTAACCACTCTCTTCTATTCGTCATATGGTTTGTTGCACCAGAGTCAAGTATCCATTCACCAGATTCCTGCTTCGCCGCAGTCGCCATCGCTATTGACGTCAAAGCATCCTTCTTCATCATTGGATTCCTTGGGCAATCCTTCGCTTTGTGTGGCCCTTCACAAATATAACATTTTAAAGGCTTCTTTTTGAAGTTTTTATACTTAGCCCTCTCCCTTGGTTGCTTTAATTTGAGTGCCGAATTGGATGCATTTGAAGTACTCGTCCTTGCGTATGGTTTATCTCCATCTAGTTGTAGAAGTTTTGTTTTGACATAGTCGGTACTTAGCGTAGTATTGATGTTCTCAAGTGCTAGTCTCAAAGGTGCATATTCCTCTGTTAAACCTTGTAACATTAACGCTGCTAGCAGTTCATCGTCTATTTCTTTGCCAAGATCATGAAGCTGTTGTGCTACCGTCATTAAGGCTATTACATATTCTCTCACAGAATGAAATTGCTCCAATTTCAGATTGACCAATTTCGCCAACAGTCTACACCTATTATTTAGACCCTTATCTTCAAAAGCAGCCTTAAGCGCCTCCCACGCTTCTCTTGCAGACTTAGAGTTGCGTACATGGATCAAACAATGTGGCTTTACCATCAAGCAAATTTTTGCCCTGGCCTTTTGGTCTCTTTTCATACCTGCAACATCACTTGCACTCGGTGTAGACATTGTATATTCCCACAGGTCTTCATGGATTAGGTATAGTTCCATCATAAACTTCCACTTACTGTAGTCCATATTGCCATCTAGCTTCTCTATTGATAGAGGACTCGGACTCATGGAGGTACCTTGGGACATATTCAATTTCTCACTTACTGCATTTCCGTGTCCAGAGTCATTCATTATTTAGCGTTTTCTTCTAGGGCTCGGCCCATAACCTGTTTGAAGGTGTCTCTATGTGCTGCTAGCTCCAGCAACACACACAATACCTTTCATTATGGTATCTTGCAGAGTTTAAATTAAAACCACAGTTTCAGCAAAGAAACGCATAAATATATTAATAGTATTATTTGTAGAGGTATAACAAATAATACATACACACTGGAATAATGGATATATTATTTACACGGAATTACATTATAGAAAAAACCAATTTTTCTCAAGGATGTCAATCAAAGAACAAATTCAATTGTTACAACTGTCAACAATATTTTTCTTCCGATTGTTCGTCATTCAACCTTAGCATGCATTGAGATTACATTTAAAAGAGTAACCTCTTTGCTTCAACACCTACCGATTAAAATTAGTGCTATTATGGATTTCCTTTTTGGCGACACTAGATTCAAATTCATTTATTTTGTTAATAATGTGGAATAACTACAAAATAAGCGTCTTAAAATATGACCCACATATTTAGTCGTAGGTTCTAACATGCAAGAATTTTGTGACCTCGCAGTAGTCTTGAGGCATCTAGTTCTTAATCATGAAGTTAAGAAATGAATTAATAACCCACTAATTTGTAGATAACTCTATACAGATATCGTTATCGTCACCTCGTTTCAATAATAATACCTACAGACTTGAGATGTTTTTCGGACGGCCCAACTATTCTCATAAACTACCTACATTTTCGACCAATACTGAAACATAAGTACTTTAAGGTCATTAACAAATTACTTAAAAGGGAGACTAAGGGATTAACATGATAATATTTAATGTGATGATATGATGTGTAGGTACATACCTACCTATATCTTGTAACAAAGAGGCGAGTTAATAGAGTCAATAAGCCCCATGATGCCAAGCGTACTAAATAACTCTAAATGTCCAATAATTACTGCTTGAAATTCATATGTTTAAAATGAACATGGAGCAATTTGGAAAGCATTTACTATCGAATAGAATTAGTATTAAGATTAGATTTTAGTACCTATGTAGGTTTCCCAAGAATGAAGTTAAAAACACGCTCACCAATTTTTTTTATCAGTTCAAATACTGAGATAAGGTACTAGATAAAGCCTAAATTTGTCTTAAATTTATTTAGGATATTTTTATATAGGTTTAACCTTGGCTTATATTTCACACCAGCAAAGTTACGCCGCCGTCGCGGGAGGACCTGTTTAATTTCCTAGACTAAGAGAAATTATATGGTGGGGAATAAATTATTGTTGCCATAATTTGATATGGATTCCTTTTGTCTTTTCCAAACCATGGCCCTGCCCTTTACGCAAATCAACGAACGATATTATGAAGATTTAAATGTCATTACATCTCGCACGCATATACTACTAATATAGTTATCTGTGTATACTACGCACAGGTGCATCGGGCGTATTATTTTAATAATAAACACTAAACTTGTTACTCTGTATTTCGCGCCAAAACTAAATTGATCCAATTAAATCATTGACCTATATTATTATGTATTCTACATAATATAAGTCAATGAATTAAATACGCAATTTCATTTTCATAAGAACTATTTTAGTAAGAAATGCAATTATATTTAAATTAGTTATAGTCGGTTATGCATAAAATTTGGGGCATATAGTAGGCACGCCCGTCCTTTTAATACATTCTCATTGGGTACGCCCGTTTTCTGGTAAGTGATCACCGTGGCCAATGGACACTCCCAACACCAGAGGAGTCGCGAGTAATATCGGTAATTGTAGGATGTGATAAATCACACTACATACAAAATTAAATTATTAACGTAATAATAAGTAGTTACTACAGTTGGATTATCTACGTTTAGGTACCTACAATTAATAAGGAAAATTAAACACAATGTAATAAACTTCCAATGCTTTACTGTAATATATAATGGTGCAGCAGAAAACTATAATCCCTGTTAAAAAATATAATCTGCTTTATAAATTACATAAAAAGAACTTTATCTAACAAGTACTTCACACAATCAATTTGGTTAAAAACATGAAAGAAATATTCATACATAACAAGGTCCAACGTCAACCATAAAATATTAGAATATATTAAAATTAATTACTTATACAAAATAATGATCATACATTACAACATTTTATCTTACAATCTAGCTTAATATTTATATCCCACTGTTTAAAACATAAAAGTGAGATCTAAGTATTTGGAAAGAAAACAATTTTTATTCATAAATTACTACTGATAAAATATCCACAAGGATATCACAGAAAAATTCCACTATATCTAATGAGATCTCACATTTACATTTCACAGTGTGCAAAGGAAATTTATATTCTGAGAAGCTTATACTGAAGTTCAGTGATTTATAAAAAAACCCTTGATACAAGGGAGGCTATACATAGGCTGGTTAAAATAGACATGGCCAACCATTGAAAACATTACAATTTTCCTTATTCATTTCTAGGAGCAATCTCATCACCCCCACTGCTCATCGAGCTGCTCATGTATAGCTACCCTTTAATAGACTCTTGTTTTTACCATTAATGGCTGATGGCTATCAAATAGCACTTGCACAATTTTAAAGAACTGAGTGTGAACATACAGTTGACACTCAGTTCTTTAAAATTGTGGTTTAATGGACACTTGTTTATACATTTTATTATTTGTTGTTGTGTCAGGTGGTTAGAATAATTTGGTCCCACATCTTATGTGCAAGTGATCCTTGGGTTTTTCTATATGTCAACATTTTGTTTACTAGTTTATTAAGTAAGTAACTAAATGCATGTTATCTAAACAAACATCCCACAATAATACTATACTATATTGGAATATTCACTGTAACATAAGATTAAGCATAAAAGTACTTAAATACTGTCTTATAGTTTGAAAAGAAATTACTGCCTCATTAGGAGACTAATGATTAAATTAGGTAATGTATTGATTTTATTTTTCAAATATGGTGTTATATTTGAATGAAAGTAACCAATCATTACTTAAGCTAATCATTTATTAGACATGTGTAAGAGTAAGGCAGTGCACATTGGGAAATGATTAATCATTTGAGTCATGACAACCATTAACAAGAGGGTATGTCACTTCAGTTTCATCAGTCACTGCACTTTGGCCATTAACACGAACATGATTTTCATTTGGTATGTTGCTACCATTTTCAACTATTGGCTCATCTATAGGACTTGGACTTCTACTTGAACTACTGTCACTGCCAGATGAGGAAGAACTATCACTTTCTGAATCAGCACTTGATGAGTCATGAGACCGCTGGCGCAAATGCTCATTTTCAACCCTCAGTTTTTCATTGTCAGACTGGAGTGTGCGTATCTGCTCTTCTTGGTCTTTCATCCGCTGCATTATCTCACTGAAGGATTGATCATCAACTCCACTTGACCCAACAGAAGTCCCTGATGTATCTCTGTCTGTTATCATACTGTCTCTATCAGTAACAGAAGCATCTATGTCAGTAGCTGTTATATCTTTGTCATCATCTACACACCTTATTTTAGAGCGTTCTGTTCTCTTCACAAGATTCTCATACTTAGCTTCTAATAGAAGATATTCTTGAATAAGCTCATTCTTTGACATATTTGACAATCTCTCACTTTGAGCATCTTCATACACACTTGAAAACTCTTTTGTTAAATATTCCTCTTCATCCTCTGGTAAAGAAAAAAAATAATTATCTTCGGAATCGATGCTAAAACTTGAATCTCGAGTGCGTGCTGATGGTGTCTGTAAAATGTTAAACGAATTTTCCGGCTCCGGTTTATGAATTTCCATTAAAAACTGATTGTTATTGAATGGAGCATGAGTCTTCGCCAACACTATCTTCCTGAATCTATTATTTCTTTTGGGCATTTCAATCTTCCTTCTTTCTTGCCAAGGTATTTTCGAAAATGGTTTCATTATTTTTCGTTTGGATTTCCCGCGTCTCCTTTTTTTTTTCGCAGTTCCATCAATCTTGTGATACGAGGCATCAACGGCAGATGGCGCCCCATCCGCTGGTCGCGTCGAGTCGCCATCTTTAATAGCGATAATATTGTTTCCGACGTCCATTTGGGATATAAAAATACACTTATTTTTTTAAATAAAAGGCTTTTTCTATAAAATTATTCACTTTAGCACTATAATGAGCGTTTTTACACCATTTGAGTTATTTCGATACTGTGTAAAAGCTTTTTACACCTTGGAGCACTTCACAATCTTCAACACAATACGCCATCTTTATTTATTTATTTATATTTATCGAAAAAAAGGTAAGAAGTTAAAAGTTGCCAATAAATATATTTTAAATCCCCGCTAAAATACTTTTAACGCTAGAAGAGGTTTCCCGTAAATAGCTCGCCATAATGTTACCTTAGCATGCAAATTTGTTTGAGAATTAATTATTATAAAGAATTAAGTTATGTGTTCGAAATGAAAACAGATTTATATTTCTGGGGCTTTAAGGCCATCCAATAATTAAGTAGGTAATTAGAGTAAAAATAATTACGACTACACAGTATTGATATTTGACACAGATTTTATCCGCATATGATATTTATAAATAGTGCCGCATAATAATGAGAAATGGAATGGATTTTCATGCCATATTTGTGACATAAATTAATAATAATTGTGATTATATAGCTTTGTCTGTGTCCGATTCCTTCATCCCAGGCTTAACCTCGAATGTCCTAGAAATTGATGAATTTCCCGAAAGTTAGCAACCCAGCTTACCACTGTCAAGAGCGCTAATTTGCCTCAACTTATTTTCTCTGATATTTTGACTTTTGTTGACAACAGTGACAAATTTGGTGACAAAACCAAAACGGTGAAACGAAATTTTATAAATTAATTTGCGGTATCAAATGATGAAACTTATAATTTTAACAAGTTTATTAATAGAGTAAAATTTGTCTTCAAGTGGCTTAAGTTGCTATAATGGCGGACGATATAGTATTTGAATTACTCCATTCCGAAATAATCAACTACTCCTTAGAGCAATCTAAAGATATCAATAATGAGAAAAAAGTAATAAATAGTTTTAAATCTATTATTTTTGTAAAAACTTATTTGTATAAATGTTTCTGTATATCGGAAATACAAAATAATTACGCAGAAAATCTTTCAGGAGGTGGATCTCTCCATTGTTGAGTACATTGGATTCGCAGCTGGTTACAAAATAATGGAAAGATTGACAAGAGAATGGCCGAGGTTTAAAGATGAACTGGATACTATGAAATTTATATGCACAGACTTTTGGACTTGCATTTATAAGAAGCAGATAGATAACTTGCGCACAAACCACCAGGGTGTGTATGTGTTACAGGACAATGCCTTTCGCTTTCTTACTAACTTTTCTGATGGCCACCAATATCTGGAATTTGCTCCACGAGTGAGTACTCACTTATTCTTCATATTTTGGTTACATAAAGACTATTTATTAGAATGTTGTAGTATCATGTGGCGCAGCGTTAAAGACAGTTACCTCACCAATTCGTGTCCCAGGTTCGATTCTCACAAAGGGCAACTATTTGTGTGATGCATAGGTAGTTAGTACATCTGAGCCTGGATGTGCTCTGTGTCTGTCAATTCATAAAACTAATCCCAAAGGCATTTCCTACCAGTTAACCTTAGGGTGGTGTAGAGAGATAATGGCAAATGCACTAAGGTAAATTAATAAATAAATGATACATATTTCACCTATTCCTTCTAGTGTACTGGTTGAAACTGAACTTAATACAATAAAAAAACAAACAATAATAAAAAAAACAATGAGAATTATTTCTGGAAATAATGTGTTAACATTTTAATTCATCTATTTGTAGGTATTCCATAATAATATCTACTATTCTATTACAGTATTTATAATACTACTTTTGTACTGGAAAAATTGGTTTACGGCATCACAAACAAATCAAATGGAGCAGCACTGCATAGATAGTGATTTTAATAAGTCTAATTTTTATTTTTCTGTGTTTCAGTATGTGGCATACACGTGTGGGCTGATTAGAGGAGGGCTGGCCAACTTGTGCATAAACAGTGTTGTAACCGCAGAAGTACAGTCAATGCCATCATGTAAATTTCACATCCATGTCCAACGAACATGAAAATATTGTTCAAATTATTATTTAACTATATAAAAAGATTTAAATGTCAAAGAATAAACTATTATATAATCGCAATATGAGATTGGTTTTATTTGTGGGTAATCAACATTGTAACATTTTTTTAAAGGTTGTTATTAAATTAAGATGCTATTTCCTCAACCTAGTGACCAGTTCCCACCCCAAGTGTATTCTGAAAACAGAACAAAAACATAATTCAAAGAACTATATGATCAGAACTTATCTGTATGGCCAATTTATTCTCACTTAAATGTTCCTACACAATTAACCTTTTACACATATGATTGTGTGCAAATGCTATGTGAAAATTGGTAGTTTAAACAAAATATTTTGTATGGTAAATATTAACAAATGAATCTGGACCGCACGGCCAAGACGAAATTAAGAAGTGTGCGTTTTTACCGCACTGCCACGACATAATTAAGAATAAAACCTATGCCAATAATTTGTAAAAGTCGATTCCCAAAACCATAAATTTGTAAAAGTTATAGTTAAAAAGTTATAAGGGTTTGAACGTGGCCCGGCATTAAAACGTGGAGAACCGCGCGGCCACGGAAATCTTTATAACTAAGCGTTGCAGAGACCTTTTTTTTATTTAGCTAAATGACATTAAATTTGTAAAAATATAGAAAAAAATAATTGATATTTTAGACGCTAAAATCCCATGGCCGGGCCCTTGAAACGGTGATAAACACGTTATCGCCGATATCTTTCTGATAGAGGAACCAAGACGTCTGAAGATTTTTATAAAACCCAGGTATAATTTTGTCAAAATTTGGAAAGCGATGATGTTGCAGCGTAGAGATTAGCGCTCGAGGCTAGATCTATTGAAAGGATTTAGAATGTTAGAGGATCGAGTCCATACAGCACAGCGCAACCAAATAGAATACGCCGGGGGCACTCCGAGAGAATTTAAGGTTGGTGATACAGTGTGGACTAGAGATTATGCGGGAGGGAAAAGGTGGTTAGGCGGCTATGTGCAACAAAAACTAGGATCACGGAATTACGTAATCGGTAGAGAAGACGGTCCACCTCTTAAAAGGCACTTAGATCAGATTAAGAGGAAATGGCCGTGTACGTTTAATGATGATCCTTTTCTTTCTCGGGAGTCACAAACACAACCAGGGAGGTGTTCACCTACTCCGGGGGCTCCTCCACCCGGGCCGGTTGTACAAATTGATAAAAGTCAATCTCCATCAAGGCTTAACAGTTCGATAGATCCAAGAGCAAGCGAGCCTGAGGGTCGGTCAGCTAATGGAGCGCTAGAACCGCTCAACCGCCTGCACCGGCACCACTGGTGAATCCGGAAGTGCGTCCGGTGCGTACTTCCACACGCATTAAAAAACCGGTGTTAAGATACGGTTTTGATATAGATTAACTGTGTATTAATAGCTGTAAGATTTGTTTAGTAGTATTAGTATTGATTAAGAGTGAGGGTGTAATGTATGCCATGTAGGTTTTACTTTTCTTTATGACTGACGTACGTCTTGGTCTTTGCTACGCTCTCCTCCATTTAACCTTGGTATTGAATGGACGTGTTTTATTGTGCTACTATCTAGTGACGCCCTATCTGCAATACCTAAATATCTTTCACAATACAAAAAAAAGTTTATATTTCAGGAGCCGTAAGACAATAAACCACATGGCCGCGCCATTGAAAGACGTTATTGCCGATAACTTTCTGATAAAGGAACTCAGAAGTCTGAAGGGTTTTGTTAAACCAAGTTTTGAGTTTGACAAAATTTGTAAAAATACAACAAAAAATCCTGGGTTTATATTTCAAGAGTTGTAAGATGGCCATGCCATTGAAACAGTGAAGATTAGTATTGAATATATCTCTCTGAAAAAGCATCGCAGAAGGTTTTTGTAAAACTTATATTAAAATTTGTCAAAATTTGGGAAAATGCACACAAATCTAGTTTTATATTCTGGGAGCTGTAGAACAATATCGTTTAGAAATAAGGCGAAATTGTCTTTCGAAGGAAGTAGGTACTATGTAAATATTTCTTTGTAAACAATTAGGTACCGATGTAAGACGACCATTTGAATCGTATTGAAGGTTTTATATCAGAAAACGAAAATCATTATCACTCATTTCACAAAATAAAACTCACATTAAAAAAGGTTTATAATGTCGAATAGTAAAGTTACGTAAGTACCATAAATATATAATCAAAACATTAAATTGTTTCTATCCAACCAGAAATATAAATGTAAAAATGGAGAGCCAAGTTCTATACAAAAATTATGTTTGGCTGTGGGCTTCGCCGCAAACAGAATGGAGATCTAAATGAGTGCCAAGTTCTATGCAAAATCCAAAAATGTATTTATAGGAAAAAAATAACATTATGAACAAGTATTGAACTCTATTTCTTTGCTTTATTTGATACCTATAACATCTGTTATTTATTAAAAATGTGAGATCTTAAAGTGGATTAGTTTTTACTTGGCCAGTTTTCATCACTTCAGTCATTTTATAAAGTTATTCAACATTATGTAGGGGAACATGGGGCTCAATGGATCATTTTTTTTTCTGAAGCTATTTTAAGTTGAATTTCTGATTTAAAGGCAGATGTTTTTAAATCAATATGTGAAAGCATGTTTAGTCTTTAATATGTTTTTTTAAAATGCCTGTTTTGCAGCTTGGTTTACTTCACAAACCAGTTTTTTCCTGTAGGGTGAATTGACTCATTGTGACCCATGAATGGGTCACATTGAATCAGAGTTTGTGTTACAGTGGATCAAATGGGGTACTATGAACCATTAGAGTTCGGAATTAAATAAAACGTATCATATTAATTAAACTCTTTACTTTTCACATAAAAGATATATAATCAGTCATATTTGCACCGTAATAAATCACATTACATTTCTTAAGATTAACTATAAGTAGGTACAAAAATATTGAGATATATATAAAATCAGCTAGTGTTGCTACCACTTTTGTTTAACTTTACAACATACCTATTACTTCTTAAACATTTTATTCTCTTCTTAAATCTGATTAGTTACTTATAACTAGAATAAAACAAAAAAGGCAATTAAATCTTACAAAAATTAAAAACATAAAATCTCTACTTAAAATCTTATTAGTAACATAAAATTAGAACAAAAAAAACAAAAGAGGCACTTAAATTTTACAAAAATTAAAAACATAAAAATCTAAAATCTCTTCTTAAAATCTGTTTAATAAAGAGATTTTAGTTAAAACTAGACTAAACCAAAACAAACAAACAAGACACTTAAATCTTACAAAAATTAAAAACATTATAAACCATAATCTCTTCTTAAAGTCTGATTAGTAACATAAAATTGAACCAAACAAAAAACTTCACTTAAATCTTACAAAAATTAAAAACATAAAGATATATTTTACAAAATAAACAGTCTTATAAACAATCTATATTTTTAACTTGGTAAATTAATAAGTTATCAAAATCTTAACGTAAATCAATATTGGTAAAATCAACATCGAAATAATATAAGCCTTGAGCTCTTTTTGTGCTTCCTGTAAATCCAGGTCTAGGTAAAATCATTTTAATATCGTACAGCGGAACCGTGGCAAGATCGGGAATGACGGGGAGGTGAAATTTGTTTGGATTTTTTACAGATTTACGGAGAAAACTGACCTCTGTCTCTTCATCTTTTTCCCCTATGACTTTTGCTATATAATAAATATGTTTGCCCTTTACTTCAAATAATACTAATATGAAATCCCCTTCTTTTGGGAAATTATTCACTGGAATAAAATTTTCAGGATTTATCTTTAAAACTTCAGCTTCCTCTTCAAACATATGTTCTTCTTCAGAATAGATACTAATGCGGTCATCTTCTTCACTAGAACTGTCACTATTTAAGACTTGTCTCTTCACAACCGCTTTATTCTGTACCTTAGCCTTTTGCTGCTTCAATTCTTCAGCTCTTCGTTCAATTTCAGCCTTTTCTGGAGTATCTGTCGCAATCATCGTTTTACCTTTCCTTCGAACTGCTTTGCCACCTTTTCTAGGAGCAGCTTTTGGTAAACCTCGAAACTCTAATGGACTAATAAATGTTTTGGTTTGTGTATTTACGTCCATAGATGTAGAAGGTATTGGCACTTGATCACCACATGAACTGAAAGATGGTTTTACAGAGAATACATTGAGATGTAAATCTGGGACCACATGGGATGATTTGACTGGCGTACAAGGTGGGGCAGTAAGATCTTGATTCAAAGGGACGTCTTCGATTGCAGAATTCAACGGCTCTACTAGAATATCATTTAAAGGAAATCCGACAGGGGTTACGTCATCGTCTATTGCTGATAGTATCTGTACAGATGGTAATATAGATGGTGATGGACTTCTGGTTCTGTTCTCGTCATTTTCGTCGCAAAAAATCATTTGTTGTTGTTTTTCACCTGGGTTTAGCGCATATTGTCTATCAGTAACTTCACTGGGCGCAAAGTCAACGTCTGTAAAGACATCTCTGTTAAAAGGGAAAATTCCCGTAGCTCGGAATGCATTACATATGTTACTCGGTGTCATCGATTTCATGTGCGCTTCCTTAACGCACCCAGCAACATCATATATGGAAAATGTTTTGCCTGCATTGCGCATCATCCAGCTATCAACCGCTTTGTTGTAAGCTGTTTTAAACGGCCCAAAAACGCCAACATCTAATGGCTGCATTTTTCCCGTTGAATGCGGTGGGACGGTAATAATCGTAACTCCATTCTGTTTTGCCAAATTAAGTGCCTCGATACAAATATGAGACTCATGATTGTCTAGTATTAGAAGACTCGGGTTATTCTTGCAACTATTTGTGTGAGTTATAAAATGTTGTAATGTCTTCACGAACAATTCTCCATTCATCCAGCCAGATTGAACAGCCAGACCTAAAGTCCCAGGCGGTGCGTCATTGATCATATATTGTTTAAAATGAACCCTAGGGAAAATCATAACAGGTGGCAATGTATTGCCCAGCGCGTTCACAATGTAACGTGTAGTTACTAGGGTTCCCCTTTCGGCACTAGTGACTTTGGAGACCTGTTTCTGACCTTTTACGGCGAGCACTTTGGCTGACTTTTGTACAGTCATTGTGTTCGTTTCGTCAAGATTAAACACCCTAGTCCCGTTGCCAAAGACAATTTCCCTTGACATAACATTTTCTAAATTATCAAAAAATAATTTAACGTTATGGCGGTTGAAGGATGTTGCACGACTTAAACTGCAACCTTCCGGTGTCCTCAGACTCAGATTACTGTGTCTTTTTCTAAGACCATATAGCCACTCGATACCTGCCAGTTTTGTATCATGCCACTTTTGTGGCACCTGGATATTATTGAGCATTGCCATCTCGTATGCAAGTTTACGAATGTCAACTGTGGTTAGACCGTAGAACATTTGACTACATTTAATAACATAGTCTACAATTGCATTCTCTTGGGTGGAAGTAAATATTTTGCGTACAGCATAGTTCGGCGTCAGTGCAATCGAGCTAGTTGGATCCTGAGCTAAAGAGTTTGATAGTTTTTTATTATACCTTTGCAAAGTGGTGAACGGAATCTTGGTTAATTTGGAAACGGCTCTTATGGTTTGACCCTCCGCTATCATGTTTAAAGCGTTACGCATTTGTTCTTCTGTATGAAGACCAATCTCAGTCTTCCTTTTTCTTTCACGTGGCATGTTGACCTGTAAATAAGTATATTTTGAAACTTGAAGCGTTTTGGGGAACAGTGGATCACGATCCAACGAACCCCATTACCATGTGATTCACTGTACCCCATTTACCATTAACAGAAATAATATTTTTAACAAAATATAAATCGCTTTTACTACACAACTTATTACAGTTTTATACAATTGGACACACGTACTAAAGGAAAATATACAAAATCTTTAAAATATCTAAACTACTGTGAACCAGAGTAATTTCATATATTACGTAAATATTTTTTTCGTACTTACCTACTGACCGATGTGCTGTCGTGCGTCCTCCCACCGTGAATCAACGACGGCGACTGTTTGGTTGGTGCGGGGGTATAGTGCACCGTTAGCGTAACCAACGCAGGTATGTGCAAGTGCAATAGATACCGAGTTTTAACAAACGATTCACTGTTCCCCGTGATCCACTGATACACATATTCCCCTATACATAAGTATTTATAAAATTACTGAAGTAATGAAAACTGGCCAAGTCAAATCTAATCTACTTTAAGATCCTACATTTTTAATAAATAACAATAACAATTGTTATAGGTATCCAATAAAGCTATAATAGCTTTATTAGCCAATTCCTTTGCTTGAACTTGGCTTGACACGCTGCAGCGCTGCCGTGTCTAGATACAAGTCCCTTGAAATAATGTAACTCATCAGGTATTATGAATATTGCAAATTAATGCAAATAACCTTGTTATACGTTTTAAGAGATATTTTCACCAGTTTACGATTTAGCTGATTACAGGAATGTTTCCTTAGTCGATTACATTATTTGTTTATTATAACAACTTCTATTGCACGTCACTAGCCGGAAATACGGCTTGTGCCAACAATGTTGCCTTAATAAAAATAATAAATAAAAACCACGCCACTTTATTGTCTGTGGTAAAAAGTTTGACGCAAACTTTTTGATTGGCGTTGGCGCTCTTTTGCTTCCTTTCCTTTCATTCGCTCTTTCAATTTACAGAAAATGGCTTCCGAAGAATTGGTGACTGAGCAATTTCAATTTTTCGGAATAGATGTGCCTAACGAAGTCATAAGTAAATGTGAGTACTCAGACAATTCGCGATAATCAATATACTTTGTGGATTTAACTCTCAACGACTTTACCGCTAGTTTTGGGCATAACTTGTACCGCTACAAAATGAATGTTCAAGGTTGTTCCATTATACACTTCTTTTTCTAAGGCGTAAGTTTGTGCGAAGAATACAACATCGACGCTGAATCTTTCATCGAACAATGGATGGCCTTCAGTTTGAACCACTTGAACGGTGCTTCACCGAATTTAGACAACTTGGATGTATTCGTGAGAAAGGAATTTTCCAAGCGGGCGGCGAATCTCAACACGGCCGCTAAAGACAAGGTACAAGCGGGTACCGGCACAAGTCTGACGGTGTACGGAGCTCCCGCGCCGGTGCAGTATCCTTTTATTGCGCATGCTCCACGTGTTCAATATTTACAAAGCTATTTTGTATTTCGGTTTGTTTTGTCAGCTTTGCTGGCATACCTACATACACAGTTAATTGTCGATGTTTGTTTGTTCATGTTAGATTGAATATAATTAGTATATGTATGTATATGACATATATGACATGTAAAACCATTACCAATAAATGACTATTTGACTATTTGACTATATTTGACTATATAATATAGTGATTCGTTAATTATCTTTCCTTAACTGTAATACAGATCAGACAATGAAGTATTATCAAATTATATGGCAACAACGCCCAAGGTAATTATAAGCTACTCATAATTTTCGTATAGCTAGATCATTATATCACAGATCTTTTGTATTGTAGTAGTCCAGAACTTTACCAGCTACCAGTTTGTTCTGTCAGTAAACAAATTGTTATATTTTTTGTGGAAAATGTTGGTATGATTTAACTTCTTTTCATATGGTTATAGGACCAATATTGTATAAAATTTGAATTACTGTTTTTTAATATTATTTTATCTATAAATGAAATATTAGGTACCAAATGTCTGTGATAATAATATGATATATTAAGTTTACAACTGCAAAACCACATCTATTGTTCTAGTTATTGATATATATTTTATCAGAGATCAGGTAATAGCAGTTCTTATTCGGAACCTAAGGGCAATACTCAACTAGATAACTACTTTAGATGTGATGTAATTCAGAGAGGCAGGTATATCAAGTTTGACCATAAAGGAGGAAGATTATGAAGAAATAAGATTAAAACGGTTAAGTTGCGGCTAGTGGGTATAGGTCTAGTATCACAGTTTCTGTTCATGTGACTAGATCTACACTCATTGACTGCTTCTAGCCAATTCAACTGAAGAAGAGGAGATACTATTACAAGATTATACATTTATTTAATTTTTAGCAGATATGTATTATACTTTCCATAATTATCTGTATAAAATAATCGCAACATGGGATAGCTTGAGACATATTTTTCAAATAATATTCAACTGAGTTACAAAATATGCCTCAAGCTATTCTCTGTCTGTGTTTCTTTGTAAGAAATTAATTTTATATTCAAACCGCAGAGGTGGAAATGCTGGTTAAGACTTGTGAAATGTTATATTGCAAATAATGCTAAACTCAAATTTAAGACTTATGTGTAACCAGCATCGCTTATTAGTTTTTTTGATAGTCATTATGAAAGCATATTTATGTACACTTTTGAAAAGTTTGTCTAATGTCTATTGCAAATAGTGTATTAACTGCACTAATTCAATACTCAATATGTTGTAATCATTACAAAATTTCTTGTACACTATAAAATGTATGCATGGTTGGTTATTCAAACATGCTGTCTCCAACATTTTTCAATGTAAATGTATAGACAGAATGTTTGTAGAGCTGGAGAACTTGTCAATATCTCAAAAGTATTCATTTCACATAGCAAATATTGGTTTACCTATCGTAAATCTCATTATTGCCTATTTTAGAAAGATAGCAATAATTTGTTCAACATGTTGCTCTTGAATATACAATTTTATTTTGTTTATGACCTCTAGTTATAATCAAATTGTGATTAGAAATAGATTGATAATGATAAATACAGGTTTTGATGTAATTATTATCAAAATGAATTTCAGAAATTAAATCACATTAATATATATATATAATTAAATTTGGCAAAAATTGCCATCCAATGATTTAATTCAACCAGGTAAAGGCCAATGTAACTTGTTTTTATAATTAAGTTGTCATAATTATGAAAAAGAAACTAAAATCGAGGCTGGACACTGAAGTTCAGTTGTGGAGGCAGGTGGGGCTGTATTATACCCCAGGGTTTGCACCTAAACATTGAATTTTAAGACCAATTGCTAATCAACTTAAACTCTGTATATGATGTAATTTTAATGCCTTTTAGATGACGGATGCAGCCGGAACATGGAAACATTTAACTTGATGATATTTGTGGGCGAGTTTGCTTCTGGTTCATGTCGAATACAAATCATGACTAGATCCATACTCGTCTGCAGCCATCAACTTTATCTTCTTACACCACAGTATGCTTCTATTTTAATTGTTTTTACTTTTAATTGCCTTGTGACAAAGTTTTTTTTTACAGACATATTAGGGTGCTTCATAGATTTAACATATAAAATGCTCTTGATAGCTAGAGTTTAAAGGTTTTGTTTTGTTCTTTGTTCGGTGTACTTTTGCTTGTAACATTTTGCACAGGTCCAAGTGAACAATTACCACTACCATTTAACTGCCAAATGTTTTACCTTGTGAAGCTGGCCTAACCTATGAAAGTGAACAAGTCAAAAGAAAAATTGTTTTTCACTAAAAATATATTTCTAATACAGTATGATGGCATGGGTAACAATATATATTTTAATGCATACTTAAGTTCTATGTGTTCACTTTTATAGGTAGATGGAGTTCTATATATATTATTCTACCATTCAAGTGGAACTACTTACTCCGTGTATCTTTGTGATGTAATGTTGTTGCATAATCTCGGACACAGGCTAAGTGATTTCCTGGAATATGGATGAGCCTCACTGTTCAGTGTCATTTCCTTGTCTGTTACTGTTTATCTCGGCTTACAGGAGTTGCACTGGTCAGTAAGAGGGAGGAGACTAGACCAAATATTTGAAAAAATACATTTTTGTGTTTTCTACTGCTAATCCCTAACTACCATTGTCTTATATAAGATTCTCATCCTGCCTTCTGTCTTTTTGTCTCGGGAGATACTGATAATATCTAAATGTTCCAGAGGGTTAAAGTTGAAATTGAACCAGTATCTAATCAGCAAAATGATTTGTGTCCAGCTACATACTCACCAACTGTGTAAGTGAACTAATTATATTTTTTTATTGTGCAATTGTTAGCCAATCTTATTTTGGTAACAATAAACTACTTCTTATTGCTTTAATACTGGCCTGTTGGTCTAATGTTAGTAACCCTGGCTGCTAAGCTAGAGGTTTTGGGTCCAAACTTCATGTATGTCCTATGTGAAGTTTGCATGTGACACAATTATTAGTAGAATCTGGGTGTAAATTATGTATAGTTGTTTATGTTTATCATTTGACTGGTTGCCATAGTACAGGCTCTGCCTAGTTTGGGATCAGATAGCAGTGTAAAGAAGAATAATAACAATAAATATCTTGGGATACCTAATCCCAAAAAATTTATATAGTATTTTCTTTACTTTTAACATTCCTCTATTGTTTTGGTAGCAGAATTAAGTAAAAAGTAGCAAAATTAATACTGACAGTTTCTTGTTTAATCAATGATTTACATGAAAATTATGAATTTTTTAACACTTAATAGAATAGGTTTTCATATTTTGGGTTTGAATGAAACTAATTATTGCCAAATATGTATTAGTTGAAAAAAAAAGTTTTAAAATATTTGTGAGGTTTCCCTTCATCTTATTTATATTTTAAGCGAAACAAACTAGATTTTTAGATATCTGTCTTGATATGATCTAGTATCCTCGAAAAAATAAAACAAGCACTTAAAATTTACACTTAACAAGAAAAAGTTTTAAAACTCAGCAAAATGAATTGTTTGTGGCTTATAAAATTTTCACAAAGTAATTATCTAATTTTCTTTCAAATATGAACTTAATGCTTTTTGAAAGTTCATAAGCTATGCTAATAAACTAAAAATGCTCCAATTATACAACAATCTACATACTTTATAAAGGAATGTAGATTGTAATAGGAATGTGATTTGTGTCTATCTAGACCATGTATTAAACAATGGCCGGTTTCTGTTTCGTAATTCTGTTATTATGTGCAAAGTATTGTTTATTATAACTTATTTATTATATTGTATATGAGGACATTCAAAAATTTAGTACAACTGCCCTTTTGGCATGTCCTTCTACTTTTTATTTTTATTTTAGAAATTTGACAACTTATTTAGTATAATAATAGCCTTATAATTGAACATTTATATATTTTACTACGTTCTTATCTTAATCCCAGTGTAATTCAGTTAAAACTGAATATTTAAAGATTATTTTAATAAAACAGCCAGCATTATTTTGACGTGTCCCCAGATACAAATGAAAACTTTAAGTACAATTTCTAAAAATATTTTGTATGACACCTATATATATATATTTTTTTTTACATAAAATAAACTTGATTGCGTATATCAAAATAATTATTACAGCTTATAACTGTATTTATATATTTAAAAAAATTATAAATTTGATGTCCCCGAAAATTGAGTCTTCCGGACAATTCAGTTTTGTTACCGCCATTTCTTAAAAAAAATATTCTTCTTAGTACACCTTTTTTGATTTCCAAATATAGCAATACCGTTAGTGTTGAGATCAGCCATATTTTAAATTAAACGGCAGTTGTGTTTTCGTCGCCAGTGTTATGTATAGTGTCGCCAGTTGGAATTAGAAATTTTTTTCGTCAGGTTTGTACCAATTTTATTAATTACTTATCCACACGTTTGTTACTATGCAGTTAACACAGAGATGCTTATTTTATACTAGACAAGTTGTTGGTTTTAGTTCAATTTAACGAAAAACTGAGCCGCTGATATATATTTTTAAACTTTAGGATAACACAATATGTTACTTCGGTTTTGTTACTGTGGGCCTGGTAACATATAGTCGGACCGAAAAAGTAACAAAACCGACAGCGTTAAGCTAGGTTTATATAGCGGTTTTATTTATTTAGTGTTACGCATTAGGAACATTCATCCCTTACGGGATGAACTTTGGATACCTACATGGCCTAACGTCGGGTTGTTTTGGGGTAAACTTGTTAACCTATAGCAACACAATAAACACACTTATAGGCCAACCCAATTAACCCGATGTTACGCTATGTATTTTAATTTATTTTTCAGACATATGCCATTAACCACAAAAAAAAAGATGCGTAGATATAGGGAGAGATTAAAAAATGTAAATCCAGAGAAGTATGAAGAACAGCGAAAATAAAAATTAGCAAGAATTAAATCTAAAAAGAAAAAAATCTCAGAAATGACACAAGCTGAAGCGGAACCTAAAAGGAGAGAGTGGAGAGACGAAAAACGAATAAGCAGGCAACGTCGTCATGATATTGGGAGGCCTTCGCCTTTGCGAGAAAATATGACTAACTGTACCTCTGATAATGTAGGAAGCGATACAGCAGAAAATAATAAAATGAAAAAAATACAGTCAAAACTTAAATTATCTTTAAAGCAAACTAAAAATATGAAGGGTCAAATAGATAAGCTCAAAACCAAACTTGAACGTTACAAGAAAAGAATACAGAGAATACAACAACAAGCTAGTTAATCTATAGCTTCTTTACAAAAAACATTGGATATTGTTAAAGCCCGAAATGAAGTATTGGAGAGCGCAATAAAAACCGGTTTTTCAAGTTGTACTAAACTAAAATTAGGTACCTCATTGACAGCATTCCAAATCTGTATAAAAAATACAGAGCCGAGAGCCTTGCAGAGACAGTACGTTACTATGGCATTACTACATTTTACAAAAATAAACCTTTCTTTGTCTTATCTCCTCATATCCAACCAAGGTCAACTTGTCTGTGTGAAAACATGAAAACATAAAAGTTAAATATGAGAGTTTAAGGATGCATCATATTATAATATATAAGACAGTATTTTTTCACGATTTTGTGTTCGTTCTATGGTTAAAATTGTTCATAATAATGAGTCACTGAGGATTATACAAGTAGATATAGATAGACTAATGAAGACGTTGAATTATTTGTTATAGATACGTAAGGACTGAGTGTTCCTAATATTATAGATCTCATTACAAAAATATAGAAAGATTAAAGCTAGTTAGTTCTTTAATGGGTAAATTGTTAAATGGTTGCCTTGAGTGAGAGACATGTAAACTGAGCTTAATAATTTTGTTACCGTCGGTTTTGTTACTGTCCCCAATATTTTATCGGAGTTTTGGGGTTTTTCTAGTAAATATCTTTATTTTTTGGAATATACGTAATTTTGTTTAAAAATATTAATTATGTAACGACTACTGATCATGTTTCTGCTATGATAATGGTTATTTTGCACTCTGAGCACAAAAAATAATAGTTTAATTGGAACCCATGGTAACAAACCCGAGATAAAACCGCATTTTTATAATTGTTTTACTTATTTCTATTTCTTGATGATTCGTTCAATAATATAAAAAGACTGTATTTTTCGAATAAATATATTGAAGTGTTTTAATTCATCATAGTTTCATTTATTATTGAACTCAAAGTATGGTAACAAAACTGACAAAAAATCATACTTACCCTCACATTTTTACATTTTTGTTATATAAATACTATTCTAGCTGAAAAAACATATTATTTATTTAAAATTAGAGAATATAACTATTCTATTTCAGTTCTCCGGAATTTCCTACGGTGTTAAAAAAAAGTAACGGCAATTTTCATCAGTTGTTCTAAATTTTTGTATCTCCTCATATAACTAAACTCATTGATAAAGTGATTATGAATTAAATGATGAAATAAAGGTAATATAATAATATAAATCGACCTATCCGTAGAATAAAGTTACTTCTGCACATAATTATTATTCTAGCAAGAATACTTCATCTTATCTTTATCGTAAATTGTTATAGCTGATTTTGTACTTGACAAAATTTTCAAATCGCTCCCCTCTAAAGTACCTAACAATAATGCACAAGTAACTTCGAAATATACAGTATAAACCACAAAGGTCGAAAAATCCGTTTCTTAGGAATTATGCCCCTCAGAAAGAGTTAACAGACTCCTTATAAGATCGCTTTATTTCTTCCTTCTTCCGTCTATCATACAAGACCATTTTTACCATGAACGCGCGGAGGCATCAAGTTCTAATATTGAGATCTCGTGCCGAAAAAAACAAGCTTCTCATTTAACTCTATAAAAGATATACTGCTATATATGTCATATTTATTACGATCAAAATTTATACATATACTTCAAGATTTTAAGTGGTAGCGTAAGATGTAAGAGAGTACCCTTATTTGATAATAGATGGCACTACTAGTCTGGACTTACATTGCCATCTCTTCTACATTCTTGCCCCGATCATAGTCTGATGCAAAAGCCCTGGATTTTATTATTAGGTAATTATCGAATCGTATCCCTCCAAGCTGCGACTTTCAGGTGAATTTTGAACACCAAACAACCGTGCCTCGGATATGTCGATTGCTTGTTGAATCAGCTATTGCTTGACTTTTTACTAGCACTGTTATATTACTCCAACTATTCGCATCATGTCGTGGTTGCAGCAGTGATAGTCTGGACCTAAAAAAGGCTAACCCTAACGGTAACGTTGATCAACCTCCCTTTGTGCTACTAATTCTTTTAGCCAATTTTCCTATGACTCGTTTATCCAAATCTGTAGCATAGAAGTGATGTCACTACTCTCTGTCATGGAGGATTTGGTTGTTACGTTTTACCGCTGATAATACCAGAGCATAGGCCAAGGCCTATTATCAAGTTTTGTGATGCTTACAGCAGTTTATTTTTATTCATTCAACTTTCTTCCGACGAACGATGTGCCAATGCCTTTGTAAGGTTTTAAGTTAATAGATATATTTACATCTTGCTTTTATGGATATTATTTTTCTCTTCTTAATTTAATAGTTGTGTGCCGATTTCGTGACTTAGGCGATTGGCACACTGCCCCGCCTGATGCAGCGTAGTGCGTGAGTGCGTGTTCTAACGTTGCTTGTAAGTATCTCCGTTTATATAGAAAACACGCACAGTCCAACACAGAACATGCATCTGCATGAACACGCATGGATGCATTTTCAGTGTGTTTGACTTAACGGAGATACTTACAAGCAACGTTAGAACACGCACTCACGCACTACGCTGAATCATGCGGGGCAGTGTGCCAATTGCTTAATTGAATCATCTTTTATTTAGTCGTCCATTACGGTGGCGTCGCGGTTTCTCATAGCCATCTTCAGGTCTCTGCTGGTTGTTTTTGCCTTCTTTCTGATTTATTTATCGCATCGTCACTGTCTTCTGTGTAGTATATTTAGCATTTTCTAAAGAGTTTCACGGTTGCATGAGGGCCTATTTTCGTTAGAAGGACTATCTATATACCTGGATAAGATTGGGATAGTTGGATAGTTGTCCTTGTTATCATCGCGTTTTCGGTGGCCAGACCTTGTACCTCTATATAGTTGGGACGCGTGATGCGGTATCCATCCCATATTACTCGCTAATATGAGGTTTGCTTATATGCCTGAATGTGGAGCCGGATATTTGTGATCCCGTGTACCTTTTGTGTCTGCGATCTTATACATGTTTTAGATGAGTACACACTGCTGTAGATCATAATGCCCTGACTGTTATTTCAATTCTTTGGTGATTATGGCCACGTAAGAACAGAGAACGTAATTAGGTTTTATTCAGTGTTTTGTAAAAATGTCATAATATTTCGACAGCTGAATCCGTGGTGAGATATCAATTTCATAATTCAAAGCTCGATTGTGCTCGTTTTATAAACACAGTTAATACATTATTGCTTCAAGGTCAAGCTAGCTAGATGTCGGAAGCGATAAAACCATGTGATCACCTGATCGCCGATTAAACCATGTAAATATGTGTATCAGGTTATATGATGTCTTAATTGTATTGTGAACTAATTATTCGTAAAAACTTTGTACTGGTGAATAAAAGGAAAACTATTAGGCCTTACGTTATAACCATATCTTAAAAAAACTACATTTCTACACTTCAAATTAATGCGATACGCCGTTCACGGATGCCAGACTTTTAAAACATTTGTTCACTTCGCCAGTAGATGTAGGCTAGAAACTCCACAGCGTTTTCAACATAGCGCCCTAAGACATAAATAACTATAACATAAATATAACAATGGCAAATAAATCTTTTTATCAAATATATTTATATTGTTTCCAAGATCATATAAAAGTATAAATATTATTTTAAATGAATTGAATACTTTTGAAGAATAAATTATCATAATTTATATTGTAACCAAATATACAATAGTTACATTTATGGAAAAAAGTAAATCATGCTTTGTAACCTATTAAATCATTTAATGAAAGATTTTTAATACATAGTCATTTCTTAGACATGAAATCATGATATATAATGTGTAAGTTTAAGGGTTCCGTACCAAAATAGTAAAAACAGTTCATAACAAAACAATCAAATAGTATTGATTAGGCAGTCTGTACTATGGTAATGGATATATTTGTAAATACAAATATAGTGTTGATAATTACATCCAGACACAAAACAAATTATATTTCCTGGGTGAGATCAAACCCTCGACCTCCGGCGTAGCAGTCACGGTCACTAACTACTAGATCAGGGTTTAACAAACATGCGGCCACAGACCACTTCACAATTTATACAATCCCACGGATCCCTGTCACAATTTAAACAATTCCACGGACCCCTGTTAAGGAATATTATAGCAGAAGAAAACAAGTAATATATTAAAAAAATCTATTTTATTGGTATTTTAAACTTTCGCGATCTTTCTCGAGTATCATATATTATGGATACGGGTCACTATCGCGATTACAATTTAAGGCAAATCATTACCTTTTGGTTAACCCGAAGACGCACAGTGGGGCAGATGCCATGAAAATATAGCAAAAATTATTTTACTTATTGTTCGTCGTGTTTTAGTATCAGCTAACACCGCAAAGCATGTTTTGGTTTGGAATCTGTTATTTATGTATCGAAATCCACAAAAACCTTTAATTTGGAAAATTACTCCATTGGAACTGTATAAAAATGAGCTGTTATACAAATAAAATTAAATGAAACAATGTAATTCAATAAAGAAACCATTTATTGTAGAAGGATTATTCATCATCATCGACCAAATCATCTGAAACTAATGCTCGCGTCCCTGAAATATTAATTGCTCATCTAGTTTTCCATGACCAGACTCGATCAGTTTGTTATATAAATCCCTCCGTAATATAAAAACGTCAGAAGATCCAAATCCTATAAAGAATAGAAAAAGAAATAAAAAACTGAATCATTTAAAAATATTACTCAAACTTATCTACGTTATAGAGCTAGTAAATCTGTGATTTACATACATATTTGCCCCAATGTATGTAACATTGGGGCAAAGTTGGGGATACATTTTAGTTATTAGTTAAAAGAGTATGTTATCAGGTATAATAATATACCAAAATCTTAGCAACTAGTGACAACTAGTGGTACTTAACACCTTGTGATTACTCAAAAACAAAGAAATACTAAAACATAATAAAAATCTGTTATTATAAGTAATAACCAACTAATAAATATGTTTAAAATGCATTGTTTAAAAGCGTAATTATATTCTTACCAGATACCGAGGCTTCCATAGTATATTATTTATAAATAATCACCCAAACTTAACATTGAAGTACATAAAAAAATTGCCAAAATCGTACTGTCTGCCAGAGGCGTAAGTTTAGACTGACATTTCTGGAAAATTATTGTGTGAGTTCGAGAAAAAAAAACGGCTATCGGACTACTGGTTATCCCTGCTCTTTTTGAGCCATAAACCACAGCAATAGAAAATACTTTGCGCTCGGGACTTTTTGCCAGCGATTCATACGTTCTGCCCCTATGTGCGACGTTTCGGCATGAATCGCACAAGCCGTTACCTGATTTTCCAAGTTAGTGGCTTCGATGAGAAATGCTGCATTTAGTACACAATTAACTAATAAATATGTTAAAACTATCTAACTGTGGACGTGTGATGCCCATGCTATGGACCCCTAAGGGCTCCGTGGACCCAACTTTAAGAAACCCTGCGTTAGATCAACCAACAAGAATGCGAAATTGAGCATTAAAGTTACTGATAAAAATCAATTCCGTTTTTATTTGACTTTATCTCTTACAAAAAAATTAACAAGCATACTTAAATCTATTGCTTAAAAATCAATAAACACTACGTAGGGCTTTTTCAACAGAAAATACTAATGGTAAGGAGTGGTTATCATTTTTTTATTGAAAAATCCATGAAGGGCTATACTAACACGACTAGAAAAAGACCCTGTAGACTATATTTATATTACACGTTGGACACTATTTGTGTAATAGGTTTAACGATACAATAATAATATCCTGGGACATTATTTACAGACAGCCAACTGATCCCAAACTAAGCAGAGCTTGTACTATGGAAACCAGATAACTGATATACTACATACATATACTAATTTTCTTTTGGAAATACATACTTATATAGATAATTACATCCTCTTCAATAAAAACCCATATCAACTCAGGACAAACAGACCTGTTCATGCATACAAATATCTGTCCTGGGTGGGAATTGAACCCACGACCTCCGGCGTGAAAAGCAACAGGTTTCTCGTCTGCTATCCTTAATATATAGGATATGTTTACTTCAAGTGTACCATCTTAAATAAACCAGAAAAATGTTGAAGAGAGTTTAAATAAAATTCTGTATTTCAGTGGTTCTGCAAAATACGCATCCAGATCAAATGCAGGTGCGGTAGTGCACTCATATGGGGACGAGAAACTTTTACAGACCATCACCGAGCCTTGTGGGCCGAGCGACGCGTTACATCTGAAAATATCACAAGTACCCAACGATGATGGTGACATCTACACAAAAGCAATGTAAGTTGAGCTTGGTGTGAATAGGAATAATGAATATAGGTGTACTTATAACAAGATCACAATTATATACCTAATTGTCAAACTGTCTACTTACTGCATTGAATAAAAGGTACAATAAAGTTTGGCGGCCTAATCCCTCGTTCAGACAACCCATACAACATCAGAATAGGACTGTCATGATATATTTAATGAGTGGGATAGAAATATAAAATGTTTGAATGCATATTATTGGATGATCGTATGCATATTTACCTAAAGTTGAGATGTTGGCTATTGTGGAAAGCACTTTTTATATCGAATAAATCCCGAGGTAATTCATATTTATGTAAGTGCTTTTGCCCGTGACTTCGTCCGCGTGGTAGTTGAAATCAGACATCGAAGAGGTTAAAACGAACTTATTCTATGTTACCTATTGCTTAGAACTTCCCTTTATTGTCCGAAACAAAAAACAATTCTTATATATTTTTAAATTTGCTATAGTTTCTTACAAACTTCAACCCCTACTTTAACGCTTTACGGGGTATTCTGATCATCATGTATTCAAACATGTCATATGAATATAAATGCTAAGTTTGAATTTGATCATACCAAGAAAACACGTAGTTCCATACAACCACGTTTTTAAAGTGTCTACGTTAATTAAAACTAATAATACTCTAGCTAACAACTGTAACTAATACACTAACAAATAATACTAATAGAATACAAATAATAACCTAGAACTCTTCGCCTTGCTGGTTTTGATATCCAGTAACGATATTTTTTATGATTATAGGTTTGGCTTCGAGCTGCTGCACGAGAAAGCCAGTATGTTTGACAACAACATTCGCTACTTATCGCAAAGTATAGCCAAAAAGAGTGGAATCACAGACCTTACATCTGTAAGGCATAAAACACAGGTAGCGTGAACCAATAATTTCATGTAAAAGTGCATTCTGCTTGGACATGATTCTGAGTATACCACCTAAGCAAAAATTATAATATAACTGCACTTCTTTAATATAGTTCTTATGAAAATTATCGGGCAAAAAGTAGTGTTTTTAGTTTTGTCGGCTGACTAATAGGAGATCGGACAACATTTAAGAAATTGATTAAATCGTCCGCCTCGGTTACTAGAGAAAGCCGCACGCTAGCTAGGGTAGGTTCCTCAGCAGCGAGGGTCGCCTTGGTTGGCCTCTTAACACGTGATCGGTAATCCCGTGCAAGTGATCAGACCCTCATTTATAATTCAGTCTTTTTACTTCAGCGGCCGCTTGAGCTGTGGTTGAGTGTATACAGGTTTTTTGTACATAATTAATGATACAAAAATAATAACAATAATGAATCCTGACAGTGTTTCTGCACAAGTTGCGGGAACTTCGTTCTATCCGGGTGTCCCTTGACACCTCTCAAGTTTTTTATTTGCGCTAGCCAAGTGTGTAGTCTTCAATTCCTTAATTTTAATATAGTAGTGCAAAATGTAACAATAATAACATAGTAGCTTGCTATTTATTTAAGGTTTTAAAAATAATATATGTGACAAAACAGACCGCACGGATAGACTAATTCAAAATATTTTTGTTACTTTAATACTGTATTTAACTACGTTTATGTATTGCATTGTGAGCTTGACAAGTACAAGTCAATGTTAATACTCAAGTGCTGAATATTTTTTATCATTATTTCGTATCTGCAGCGTCTTACAATCGTCCAGGGACTTTGCTCGTAGGCAAGCTACACTCTTTCAGTATTTACTTATCGTATGGGCAGTGGCTACCCTAGGGACGGAGTTATTCTAGCAGCTTTGTAGGCCTCTGACATGGCTTAACGACTGTTGTGAAATAACTACAACTAGGACCGGCAGCTTAACGCGCCCTCTGAAGCACGGAGACGGTCAAATTGCCTAGAGGTAGAAAGATCCTAGTTGCTTAACGAGATTTTACGAATCGGTGAGAGCATCTGGCTAAGAGCGCTTTTGCAGTGAAGTATTGCGTGTGCTGGTATTTCCTCAATTATAATGCATCCTCTGCACAGGATGCTATCTGTGACGTCAATCTTGAAGAACTGTTTGTTTAGTGTGCTGTTTTCGGTATTGTGCATCATGTGTAGCTCCTTCCTGTTAAGATGTAATAGACTTCACAATAGGCCTTTGTTTAGATCCATTCACTCACGTTGTTGGCGGTTTTCTCGCTTGGCCATGTTCCCAGTTGGTTAAATGGTATGAGTTATATTGGTTCTTTTTTCTCCCAACTATATAACTAACTTCCTTGAGATCTATTGTAAACTTGAATACACTGTAGTGTGATCTTTTTGCATGAGATCTTTTCGAGTGCACAGTGGCATTCTAGCATGAGACTACTGTTCTAGTTTAAGGCCTGGAGCAAATAAGCACTATCTGAGATTATGCTTCTGGATAAACCATGCGGCTGTCGAAACTTGACTGCTATTGCTTAAGAAGTTATTAATTTTTACAGTATTTTCCGGCGCATGGAATGAGAACATATTCCAAAACCCTTTATATGTCTGCCAGCTATCCGAGTACTGACTTAATAGCTTTTTTGTTGTGAAATCTCCCAAGAAATATATGATTGCAGGCTGAGGTGTTTGTAGCAGGGCGAATAGAATGTGACGCGGACGCAAGACTGAACCCAAAGAGCGTAGTACTACAAGGTACATGGGAGCATTCCCTGAGCCAAGCAGTTCCTGTGGACTTGGACAAGTGTGTACTTCATTCAACTTATTAAATATTTTGTTACATTTAGATGGTGCTACAAAGTGTAGTGTGTATTCTTAGAAAAAATCATTTATAATTTTTGGAGTTAATCATAAATCTTTAACTCCAAAAATTATAACCATGCGAATGCCAGAAGGCCTAAACACGGCGCGGATGCGGTAGTCTATCTTCCTGATTAACCGACTACAAGAGGAGGTTCTCAAGTTGATTTTTTTGAATCTTGTCTTCCGCTTGCTCTGGACGAAAGTAAAGAAACTACTAATTACCTTTTTCTAAGTCCTCCTATTTTCTTTGCGAATAAAGTAGTTTCGCTCATAGCTAGATTAAGCAACTAGGCTCGCAGGCAGTCCATAGATGGGTGACCGCCAAAATTGTTTAATATCCGGGCGTATCTGTGCTTCGGAGGGCACGTAAAGCAGTTGATCTCGATTGTAGTAGTCATTAGACAAAAGTTATTTCAGAGGCCTAATGGGCGGCTTGAACAACTCGTGACACTAAGGAAACCACTGCCCATACGATAAGTAAAGACAGATTTAGCGATTCTCCCTGGGCCTCACCTCTCCTTGTTTATCACTGCTTATCATGTGATGTTGCATGGCTCGTAAAGTTTGATTGTAAAATAAATTTCAGTACTGCTTGTTGTGCATGTTTATAACAACAGTATTTATAATGTAAAACCTCTATTGTTACTTCGTGTTATTTCTATGATCCAATAGGAGCTTAAAAGTCATCTATGTCTGGGTATTTAGATGCCTATCTCTTGTGGCGTCGTAGCTGCCTAACGGAAAAACCTTTTTTGTCATCCAGTTGTAGTTGGTAACTCCAACTACAACTGGATGACAAAAAAGGGTTGTTTCATAATAATAAAAATCTCGCGATAACTAACACATTGTCATCGCAAACTGCGAAGAGCCTGAAAATGTAACAGCTCTTTTCTAAATGGAGCACTGGATACGACTGCACACGACGTAGACGGTGCCCTAGTACCGCGATTTTATATTTTATTATATTGTAAAATTACTAACATTAGGTTAAGATTTTTGTAACTAACAACTTATGGACTTAAAATGGTCTGAAATAAATGATTAATTAAATTAAATTATCGTGTAGGGATTTTGATGGTTAGGTTATTTACAATATATTTTTTCGATTTCATTTAGTTACTTACAGTGAATTTTGACGATTAGTTTAAACTATTAACAATGAATTTTGACGATCCTGTTATGTTATTTATCATATATTTCATTTGCAGCGTGAAGCAATATTCGCTGTTCCCTGGCCAAACCGTAGTGATGAAAGGCATGAACCCTCGAGGAGACAGGTTTATAGCCAGCGAAGTGTTCTGTGACGCCTCCCTGCCTCCCGCAGATCACAAAGCAGATATGATGAATAGCTTAAATGGTAAGTCTAGCACCAGATATGATTTTTGTGACTAGAGATAATTGTAAATCATTTCCGGCGTCTCCGTGCTTTGAAGAGCATGTTAAGCTATCAGTTCCGGCAGTAGGCGTTATATAACACATAAGATGCCTTCCTTCTACTGCGTTCGACCAATTGAATCGTAGATTATCTATACATGCCGGAAGACGCAGCGTGGGCAGGCCCTCTAAAAGATGGACCGAGGATCTTGTGCAGGTCGCTGAAAATCGCTGGATGCGGATAGCGCAAGACCGGCCATTGTGGAGATCTTTGGGGGAGGCCTTTGTCCAGCAGTGGACGGCTGATATGATGAATCTATACATATAATAAAATCGTAGGAAAGCCAAAACTGTACATTGAATACTCTTAAAAAGGATACTTGGGGCGTGATCTACTATCCATACCGAAGCCAAAAATATAGTTTTTAGAATTTTTGTCTGTTTGTCTGTATGTATGTCCGGGCTAACCTCAAATGTACTGCATGGATTTACTTCAAATTTTGCATGAATATTAGTAATAGGTCAGATCAACATATAGGCTACATTTTATCACGCTATCACCTACGGGGGAAGAGCTGCGATAATTTATAAACACGAACAAAATTAAAATTACACTGTCCAGAAGCTTAAAAACATTTATTTCTTTATTTGAACTTCAGTGAAATATATTGGACGGACATAATGCCGAAAGCATTTCTTAGCCGTTCGCCTTAGAAGCCGTGCAGAGAGATTGTGGCCAGTGCACTGAGTTTCAACTAATTCCTAAAACTTACTATAATAACGGATACAAAATACGCTCTATTTTTACTATATAATATGATGGAAAAAATAAATATTATACTTTATCATGCTACACAATAAATGAAACAATTAAAATTACTGATATTAGTCTGATTTCTTTTTTCAGGTAAAATGTCAGTGCTAATAGCTTCAGGGCCATACACAACGTCGGACAATATCGCCTTCGAGCCTCTGAAAGACCTAGTCACGTACATCAGCACGCACAAACCGCACGTAGTCATAATGACAGGACCATTCCTCGACAGCGAACATTCCAAAGTAAAGGACAACAATATGGCAGAAACTTACAAATCATTCTTTGAGAAACTTATGGATAATATTGGTGATCTCAGTAATACGAGGTTAGTTATCAAGAAAGACTATAACCTAGTAACACCATATTTTGTTTATAACTTAATTTCTTTAATATCTGTTTAGATTTTTGACAAATATAGTGTCCTGTCATCTTTCGGATGATAGGCTTGGCGTCTTTCGAGTATTTAAGTAAAATGCCGGGAGCACAAAACCTTACAAACCTTCTCTTTCGTCTACCCTGAGTAGAGGTTCGGACCATCAAAAGGGAGATTCGTTCTGGCGCGGGCTACTTAATTTATATTTATATTGTGGCGAGCGGTGGGTCAGGAGAATGGAAAAGAAACTAGTGTTTGCAAAGGAACTGTATAGACTAGTGCGTGGTGATAAGAGAAAGTCGTAGGTTAGAGAGTTGGTAAAATAGTTATGTGACTCGACGTGGTAGCCGACGAGGTACAATTCACTACTAATTAAATTACATTAATATAATAATTATGAAACCACGCGCTACGGTAAAATGCTGTTGGTGCAAGTGCAACGCACTAAGCCCGCACAGGAACTTTTATTGGCGTCCACAGTGACAGTTGGTTCACAACTAAGATCGCGAAACACACACGTTCTTATAGTCTTTGTTAGAGTCCATACGTGGTGACCTCAGAGTCCCTGTGACGAATACTGCCAAAGATAAAGTCCCGACGTACACGGCACACTCTCAACTATGTAGACAACACTTGGCACTGTTTACTTTCACTGGTCACTTGCAGTTGTTCAGCGTCCACTTTTCTTTCTTCCTCTTAATTCGCCTTCGATTTCACTTGAATTAAAACTTACCGTTTTGCTTTAACATTCCGCTTATATACTTACACCGAAATTGTGCCAAATTTTAAACATTTCGAAAGTATTTTTTTTAGAGAAAATTCGCCTATATTTTTCAGAGTAATCCTAATGCTTCTGTCCTTGTCTGATGATGCTCTACCGTTTTCTAATTTTCAGTCCAAACACAAAGATATACATTGTATCAAGTAGTAAAGATGCGTTCCACGTGAACATCTACCCCACCCCCCCGTATACGAGCCGACGGAAGCACCCCAACATCCACTTCGTACCGGACCCCTGCACTCTGAACATTAGCGGCATTCATATCGGCGTCACCAGCACTGATATACTGATGCACATCAGCCAAGAAGAAATATCAACGTAAGAATAAATTTTAATTTTGTTTAACCACGGTGTTTTCTGGAAAATGAATCTGTTGGAACTCACAGCAAATGAAGCCTCCTTCATTTGCTGTGAGTTCCAACAGATTCATTTTCCAGAAAACACCGTGGTTAAACAAAATTAAAATTTATTTATGAAGCTTTCTAGTCTATTATTAATGAAGCTTTCTAATATGAACAAAAGGTAAACAAAAGGTATTTTCACCCAAATTTTTATTGACTGGACTTTTATCTATTTATTTATTTCTAGTCTAGTTAAAAATAATATATAGAATCTTCTCTTAAGCAAATTTTGATTAGGAGTTACTACTGACGCCGTTATTTATGAATTTAATACTAGTTTATTCAGATTCCTGATTCAGAAGTGTTTCTGTTTGAATAATGCTTAAGAATGTTATTACGAATCACTAATTTATTTTGAAAACTCGCTTAGTTAATTTGTTTTGGATTGAGAATTTATATTACCCAATTCAATATAATAAGGCATTTTTAGTACTTTAAGAAGCCTAATATATTATTATAGATACATACATAGGTTAACTCTTACTATATTACTACCCAGATAACGTATTTCGACTGAGGTTTTGCGAGTTCCTTGTACAAAAACCCGTTTCGTTTCTTAAACTAGTGGCACAAAAAGTCGGTTACGAAAAATAGAAGAAAATAGATTGCCTAAGCTCGTATTTAGATGTAGATACATATAAAACATAATAAACATAGCTATTAACCCTTTCAATGCGGTGACTCAGATATCTCGTCCATCAAAATGTGCTTTAACTTACTAACGACTTGATAATGTCTCCTCCAGAAAATGTCATTGTGAACGGAGACAAACACAAACACAATCGCTCTCCCAGACGGGACCAGCTCAACATGTCACGACGGTCTTGAAAATACTATTTATAGATAGATGTATGTATATACGAGGGGTGATCCAAAAGTAATGATAATCAATAATAAACACAATGAATAAAATAAAAAAATAAATTTATTTCTCAACATAGTCTCCTAGCAAGTCTATACATTTAGTCCATCTCTTTTCTAAACCTAAAATTCCCTTAGAAAAAAAATCTTTATCTTGACTCTCAAAAAAGTCCTCAACCGCGGCCATCACGTCGCTATCATCGTCAAATTTCTTGCCTCGGAGGTGTTCCTTGAGTCGTGGAAAGAGATAGAAGTCACTGGGGGCTAGATCTGGTGAATAGGGGGGGTGTTCCACCAGCTCAAAGCCCGCTTCCTGAATGGCAGCCATGGCAATTGCAGCTTTGTGAACCGGTGCGTTGTCTTGATGGAACAGTACTCCAGCCCGCAGTTTGCCTCGCCTTTTCTCCTTAATAGCCTCCCGCAATCTTCTTATTTGTTCTGCATAATAGGAGCCTGTAATAGTGGCCCCCTTTTCCAAGTAGTCCACCATGATTATTCCTTCAGCATCCCAAAAAACAGACGCCATAACCTTCCCTGCTGAGCTTGACACTTTGAATTTCTTCGGCGTCGGTTCATCGGGTCGTTTCCATGTCATCGATTGTTGTTTTGTTTCAGGATCAAAATGGTGGATCCAGGTCTCGTCCATGGTCACAAAACGTGACAAAAAATTATCCTTGTCTGCCTGGAACTTTTCGAGATTTGCTCTTGACATGTCGACTCGTTTCTTCTTTTGCTCGTCGTTTAACATTTTCGGTACCCAACGCGCGGAGACCTTTCTCATATGCAATTCGTTCGCAAGGATTCTTTGAATGCTGCCATATGAGAGCCCTGTGACCTCAGCTACATGCCTGATAGTCATTCTTCGATCTTCCAATACAACTTCTTCAACTTTTTTCACATTTTCTTCAGTGAGGGACGTCGATGGGCGTCCTTCGCGGTGTTCGTCTTCCGTCGATGTTCTTCCCAGCTTAAACTCCTTAGCCCAGCGTGCAACTGTGGAATATGGAGGAGAAGAGTCCCCTAATGTTTCCACCAAGTCGCTGTGTATGTCTTTGGTAGACATTTTTTTCAAGCAGAGGTATTTAATGACAGCTCTGATTTCGTTTTTTTCCATTTTGATGTTCACTCCTTGACAGTCTGTATTCAAATGAATGTAGCTCCCGGGAATCGTGGCCTATTTATATGATTTTTTTTTCCTGAACTAGTGGGTAACTGAACAAGTGAATGATATTTTTTTTGTATTTTTGTGTGCACTAGAAATAACTGATTATCATTACTTTTGGATCACCCCTCGTATTAGTAGTGTTACTAGCACTATAATCTTAATAAATATATTGCTTCTTGTATACTGTCGACGCGACGGTATAACTCGTCTTGTGAAAGTATATGGACGTGCGGTTAACGAGACAAATCGTCGTAATGTTATTATAAATTATGAGTTGATGCATTCAGTAGATAAAAGTTCATGCAGAAGCTTTTCGAAATTTCTCCCAATTTCCTCTCCCAGCGCTAAATATATGTCAGCACTTGCTAATTTTAAAACATCGTCTCTATGTTCTTCACTTTCTGAATCACAGTCTTTTATTAGACTGTGATTCAGAAAGTGAAGAACATAGAGGAGCTCCTCATCTGTTTAATAGGGAATACCATCGTTTCATGGTTGAAGTACTCCGCTGATTTTATACACTAACTTCTAACTCGTTCATCATCATCATATCAGCCCACAGCTGGACAAAGGCCTCCTCAAAGATCTCCACAATTGCCGGCCTTGCGCTATCTGCATCCAGCGATAAACTCGTTCGTGTATTTTATTAAATATAAATTACCGAGATTAATATTTTAGTCATTTTAAAATTATAACGCTCAAAAGAAATGTGATGTCACTTAATAACCAGTGCTTCAGAATGCTAATAAATCGAATTACAACTTAAATTCGTCTCCCTTCAATATCATAAAAACCGACTACAGTTGACGATCGACGATGACGATTATTGTAGCAATACCACTTTCTATTTTGAAATATAACCTATGTAATGTTTTGACGAGATAAATCGTCAAAAGTACCATGGGAAGGTTTTTTCCTGGCTAGATACGTCAACCGTTTGTTTGTTTGTTTCGGACGAGATATATCGAGACAGATCGGTAGGTTAAGTTCCGTTACAGACGTCATTTTATCATGCCGCATTGAGAGGGTTAACCTGTTGGCGAATTGGCTTTTTAGCTGTAAAGTGACTGCGGTTTTGAATAGATTTTTGTTCGTTAGCTATCTTAATTATGAAAGACATTTTTGACAAATTCTGAAGCCACCACCTCTGACTTTGTGTTTTATCGGAAAGGTTTTAGTACAGTCAAATACTTCCGTGGATACATCTATTATCAAAATGTATCTCCAACTAATGTATTAAATAGATGTAATTTCAAACTACAGTGTATCTATGATGCAGCGAGTATAATAAGTTCATAAACATAATGGTGTCTCATCAGAGGGATGGGCGGAGATAAGCTGTCGCGGCTGGCGGCGCACGTGTGGGCGCAGCAGTCGTACTACGCACTGTGGCCGGCGCCGGGCGCGCTGGCGCTGGACGCGGCGCTGTGGGCGGCGCACGCGCAGCTGCCCGCCACGCCGCACCTCCTCGTGCTGCCCTCCAACTTCCGATACTTTGTCAAGGTGACTTACTGATAACCATTTATCTCCAGTTGGTATGTTTATTCGCAGTAACTCTTTTATCTCAAGAGTTATCAAGAATTTTGGGGAACCACTCCAGAAAATCAGAATTGAGGTTCCATCTCTCGATACGGGACATTAGTAATAGGAACCCTTCACGTCGCCGTGGTCTCCTTCTGTGACGCAGTCATGCTCCAGAAGGAGGCCGCCGACTGGATCGGAAACGAGCCGGTCCCGCTTGTAGACGCAGAAGGCGTCTTGGCTGCGGTAACAGTTTGAGAAGTGTCCTCTACTGCCGCCACGTGCAAGCAGCTCCGGGAAGACAGCGATCTGTTTGCGGCGCAGTCGCTGTGCCGTACTGGCAAGAGTCAGCAATAGGGGAGGGCAATCCAGAGCCCTCCCAGGGTACGTGTCCCGACCATCTGGGACATAGATCAAAAGGGGGACACCGGAGCAGTACACTCGTGTTCCCGGGGCTCCTCCCATGCCTCAGGCGCCAAGATTAGCCACCACAAAGATTAGCGCCACGGCAGTTAGGTTTAGTCGGTGCGAGTCCGACATACCCGCAAAGTGTCTGCGGGTCTTTTGCGGGTGGCATACGTAGGCATGGCGTTAGTTTATAAACATTCTAAATCTAACATCTCTAAAATGGTGCTCAAATTAAGGAGTATACAAGGCATAACAATCCTCTTTTGGGTTCCGTATTCAAACTTCGATTAAATAATTTGTCGTTCGAAAAACTCAACCTCGGACTTTGATTTTCTATGATCAGAAACAAAAACAATCTTACCGAACCAGACTTTCCGATCCGGTTACTGGCAGAAAGCTTATTTTATTCGAATTAATAAAGGCATAAATTTACTTTTAAAATCGCGGGTCAAGCCACGGTGGTAGCTAGTATTTACTAACTTATCTATTTAACCCTTGATTAGACTATGAACTATACGAGACCATTTTGACCTTATTATGCCTTTGCAATGAGGTCAAAAACGACGAAAAAGTAAAGAAGCCTGGTTAAGGTTTAAGTAGAGCTGCACATCCCTCTCTCCAAGATCGCAATAGAGAGAGAATGCGGATAAGAACGATGGTGCTTCGCACGGTACGCGATTTTACGAATATTAAAGCTATTGTAGCCTTGTACAACTCACTAGTTGGAAGCTTACTCGAAAGTAATGCATGCTGGAAAAGGTACAAAATAAATTTGTAAGATTTCTCTTTAAAATACTGTATGGGGTATACCCATTTTATCCACTCATGTATCCGACATTATTCGTATTAGGTATGGTCGGGTATGATGAATTAAGGGTTAGGAGAGACCAAGCGCTAGTCTCAAATCTATTTAATATCTTAAGAGGCAAAGTAGAAAACAGGCATATATTAGAAAAAATACGCTTATGTGTCCCGGACAAGTATGTGTGGCGCTGTCGACGGCCAAAACTAACTGAGATACCGCGCGCACGTTCAAATCTACTGGGCCAGGCACCACTGACGCGTGCACTTGGGATTCTCAACCTCATTGCTGCGGAGATCGATATTTTCCACTGTGCTCATAGTGAATTCACAAAGGCGGCCACAGATGTTATATCTTACAATATAGGAAATATAAATAAAATATGTATATGTAAATAGTTAATATTAAGTCGACACTACTATATTGGGGTCCTAACCCTGTAAAAGTAGATGTAAGTTGGTGAAATAAATACTTATCGTATGGGCAGTGGTTACCCTAGTACGAGAGTTGTTCAAGCCGCCCAGTAGCCTCTGACATGGCTTAACAACTGTTGTCCAATGACTACAACCGACAGATTAACGTGCCCTCCGAAGCACGGACACGCTCAGAAATTAAACAACTTTGGCGGTCACCCATCTATGGGCTGACCGCGACCCTAGTTGCTTAACCTCGCCGATCACTTACGGACCGGTGAGAGCAACTAGCTATTAGCGCCTCATATTTGTCTCTTTGATATTGGATTTAATTGTCTGTTCATTTGCAGGAAGTGAACGGCTGTGTGGTGGTGAACCCGGAGCACTTGACCAAAGGAACGGGCGGCGGCACGTTCGCGCGCTTGTTAGTCTCATGCGATAATCAAACAGACAAGACCATTGCAGCGCAGATTGTTCGGATTTGAGTGTCTAATACAGTATTTGAAATTATCTCGACTTTTATTTTACTTAAACACTACAAATATGACCTAACCGCTACAACTCATACAAACAGTTAATATTTGATTTTTGTTTGTAAGACAATGAAGTCAACGCAACAATATGTTTTGAAGTGTAGCAAAATGTATAATCTAAACGCAACTTAAATCATTCGTACAATCAATAATTGACTGTTTATCCTGAGTGGAAACACTGAAATACTTAATTCCGAATTTTATCTTCCGATTTTCATAAGTCTTAATTTCATAATACCTAAGAATTGTAATGTCTATTATTAAAAATCACGAAATTTATTTTACCGAAAGTCGTAAATTCGATTTGTTAGTTTTCCGATTTTCATACGTTCGAAGAGTCAAATGTTCGAAGGGTTCTCAGTCCGAAAAACGACATTCTGATTTTCCAAAAAAAGTCAAAATGTGCTATAAAATAAGGTGACAGAAAGGAATCGCTGCAAAACCGACTTCACGTAGTCTTGTCTGCCCTACCCTAGTGTTATTTAGGCCCGCGTAGGCGCGGAGGGGTAGGGCGGCCCGCGAGCTGAGGAGCAGGCTTGGCAGGTCGGCTGTGCAATTTCAAAACCTAGTAAGGGAGTCGGGACAAATTTTACAGGAGAGTCAAAAAACGAGTAGGTCACCTTGAAACCTTGCCGCGCCGAGACTAGAAGACCTACAGAGATAAGAGTTAGATCAAAAGATGCGGTATATCCTTGGCTTTAAACAGAATTTAACTATTTTTAAGTAAAAATAATAGATCACGTTTTATAGCACTTACTAAAGATTAAATTGTTTTTTTAATTTAGAGTTAACCTGTTGATCAATTTCATAACATAGTAAGTGCCGTTACTAGGATTTTAATATTGTTGAATAAGTTCACCTATCGCCACCATGACCATTTAATAAAGCTAGTAAGTAGGAATTTTAAATGATACTCATGATTTTTGCAGTAATTATTTATTTATGTCTTAAAGTAGGAACAATTTAGTATATACAAAAGACTCATGAAACGTGAAAAAAGAAACCCAAAACCGTATTAGTCTGTAATCATTTGACCCCCTGAAACTAAATCTTCGGATGAGTCACAAACCGGTAAATTTATCCAAAATTGTCTTCGGTTTGAAGGTATGAGCGGCACAAGTTTGGACAGAATACCATCTTTTAATTTTAGATAGGTAACAGAACCGACTTTCATTTTTAGCGTACTTAGGATTTGGATTTTTTCCGCAACTTTGCGTCTTTTTATAGCTTGAATTTATGTGCACTTATTTAAAAAGCTTCTGCGGTTTTCGTTATTTATGGCCCAGTAATTGTTCCATATTAATTTAAAAAAATCACACTGTCTCTTGCATTTGTTTCCACAGGTTTCCTCAATAAATGGATATTTAAATTTTTTGTTTTTTCAGCCATCTCTGTACTATTTTCAGTCATCACTGGATTCTCATCAGAAATCTGCTGATTATCAGTCTGAAAGTTTGGCGTTTCATTTGTAACTTGATTGAAATATATGGGTCCTGTGTACATTGCGTCAAAATCTACCATCTTTGAGTTCGCTCTGAAATAGTTTGCCTGGTTTTGGTTCATAAATATAATCGTGTCCGGATAAGTTGCAATATATACATACAGTGGGGGTGGCAGTAAGCTGGGAAGTAAAGTATTTTTAGGAACTCTTTTTGTTGGTGCAGACATATCTAAAACAGAATCGGTGTCATCTCCATGTGTGAAATTAAACCAACGTTTTTCATTTCTAAGTAAATCAGATATAAAATCAGGATCCCTTACGGAGTTGTCGCTGTTATTCTCTTTATTTGAATCATCTTTTGACGTACTTGGTGCAGGATTGTCATAAATATTTTGTGGTTGAATCGGTAGTGTTAAGTTTTAGGTTTGCTTTAAGGGTTCAATGCTGGCATCTGGAGTTGTTGATTCATCATTTTGGTTTGAGTCTGAAGTTTTTGTAGTGCTTGACTTATTTGAACTATTGATAACAGACAAGAAAAAGTAGCTACGCATAAATCCATATACCTTATTGTTTCATTCAAACGATCAGCCTATAGGTCATATATACCAACTCGGAAACGGATCGTAACCGTATAAACTCAAGCCGTTTAGTATTCTTTCCGAAAAAGTGAACAACTGCAAATCTCCTGAGGTCATGAGTTAATAAAATGGCCATAGCAAAATGGATTCTGAATCTGAAAATAACTTATGTGTTCATAGTAGTAATTAACTATTAGGTTATTAGTAAGGAATTGAGGAGTTATTTTGGGCCAGCTAGCTTGTTTTAAACGAATCAGAGTCGCTGCACTCTCGGTGATCCGTAAGCGCGGCGTCGCCGAGTCGTAGCCGAGGCATCAGCTAGCCGTATATAGCCAAGGCGTCACCGAGCCGTAGCCGAGTTGACGTATTGGAGCTGCTGATTCGTGTTGGTTACGTGTTTACGTTGGGTCGACGCCCATCTGCATTTTCTAGGGCCCTCAACATTAACTTTGAACTATAAAACTGTTATTTAGACATCTTTCACTATTTAAATTTAACAAAAACAAACAAACGATGCGGACGCGACGACGGTTTGTCACTTACTGACGTTAGCGCGTGAAATTCAGCCGCCGCGCCGTCGACCACTTCAAAAACCTAGCAAGTCGCACGACAACTTTAAAAACCTAGCAAGGGACATCCCTTGCAAGGGTTAAAAATTGTCAATGTCGTTTGCTAGGTTTTTGAAATGGTATTTTGCGTTTGGCTGAATAACGGATGTGTACTTGCTAGGTTTTTCAATTATAAAAATCCTATAACTAAGGTCATTTTAGACTTTTTGTCAATATGAATCGTTGCATGAGGGCCTAGTAAGCAGCAAAATGCAAAAACCCGTTTTTCCATGGTAAGGGACACCCCTTACTAGGTTTTGAAATTGAACAGCCGAGGTGGCTTGAAGGCCCGCCGCCGCGGCTGAGGCTGGTCGGCTGCATGTTACAAGTGGATAGGTTCCCAGTTCCGGTCCAGGTGTCGCACTGACATAGTGGCGTTTTCATATAAACACTTTAACACCTCGATATACCGGTAGTCGATTTGGCATTTTTGGAGAGACCTCAGTACGGCCCAGGGGGCCTACTCTCTTTCTCCAAATTTCGTTCGTTCGTTACGAATTTCTTGTGTATGCTACCACGGTTCCATTCGTTCCGCGAATTCAATCGAACGAACATAGTTTGACATTTAGATTCTCTAAACCAGTGTTTTTCAACCTGTGGGTCGCGACCCCCTGGGGGGTCGCGAAGCCTCTATAGGGGGGTCGCGAAGCTTCTATAGGGAATTTGCAAAAGGTTAGGAAAGCTAGTCATAGGGTCCCAAATGTATTTAGAATATTATGATTAGGCCCGCTGCAAATACATTAAAAGTTAAGCGCGAAGTTTCAAAACTCTGGCTGTACTTTGTCTCTTGATAACCACCTGACCTCTGTATGATAAAGTAAATTTTGGTGGAGTGCTCCCATATTTTCGCAAATTTTCGACACAGACGTATCCGAAACGCTTTTTCTTTAATAGAATTTACATTTTTTATAACAATATTTAGAACTTGGCTGTATTCCTGTGGCAAGGTTTTGGTCGCAAGAGCTTGACGTTGGAGAAAACTATGTGTAGTGCTGTAGTATTCGTGAGAAGCGTTATACAAAACAGTATTTCTTCCATTACATTTTCCTTGGATTCAACGCACAAAAGCTAGAAAATGCACACATTCCGCAGTATCGGTAGATTCTTAAAATTTCAAGGAGTCATCGAAACATTATTCGTCATATCGCTTATCCTCGATTGAATAAAGTATCGAAAAAATCTTTATCAAGAGAAAACTTCGAGGAAAATAACACACTGTGATTTATTCCCAATCACAGTAAAGCTGAATTTCAAATAACTGATGTCGTCAAAAAGTTCTTCCTTATTTTAGTTTCATCACTCCCGCTAGAAGTTGACGGTTGAATTGACCAATAGGTCAATTCAGACATTAATCCATTTTTAATCATTAAAAACCACTGTTAGATACTTAAAAACAATGTCTGTCGCTCGCCAAACAGTATCTGGCTGACGGTCTCAAATAGTAGCAAAGCATGCAACTCGCGATCGCGCGTGCCGCCACTGCATAGCCATCGTCGGCCCCGTAACGTTCATTGCGTTTAGCTTATTCATTCCCTCAACTCGCATTTTAATTTTGCATTTATCCGAACCCTAATTATGAAAATGGATAAATAAGTTGGATTCAATATTTGTCACAAAAGAAGACAATTAATTATAATAATTCTTAACATTCCATGGATTTACCCTGCGGAAACCGGGTCCATCGCGTGTTTGAGGAGGGAATACTCGACAGAGTCTGAAACTTGCGACTCAGATGTAGGTTTAAGAGGTATCCCTGTGATGCATCAACGGTCACCTTCTCTGTCTCTCAGTGTTCCCCCCTCTTCCTAGCCCAATTTGGTAAGATCCTAACAATACCTCTTTGGACATTCGTTTTAATATAGATCTTACGGAAGTTTTTGATAATCCTAGGTCTTTTAATAGGTTTAAGAGGCATTTTGCTGGTATACCTCTCACACCCACTTCCACGGCATATAAATTAACCACAAAACCGATTCTCGTTAATTCAATTGATAAGTCGTAATACTAGTTTGTCTTGAACGGTGATCTTTAGGGATGTTGGTTTCCAACGGTACGGTAAGCTCTATGACCACGAGGCGTAAATACATGAAAAAAAGCGGGTCAATAACGGGTAGGGGGGTCGCGAAAAATTTCTTCATACTAAAGGGGTCGCGTCATGAAAAAGGTTGAAAAACACTGCTCTAAACCTACTCTAATTAATGACGTTCCGAACGAACATTTGATTTTGACACATCAAACTTCGTCATTTTAACTTCAAAATTGACGAATACAAAAGTGCTACCTTTTGATTTTCGTTTATGTGGATTTTGCTTCAAATTAATTGAAATGTCTGCAAGAATGCTTATAATTGAGCCTGCGTTTAGAGCGTAGAAGAAAACGGTGCCGCCTAAGAAATAATTTAAATGTCAATCGAATTGCGGACCTAGAGAAAAGTGCCTTTTGGTTTTGTTTTGTATGGATTTTGCATTCAGTTTAAATGAAATAGGTGCAATAATGCTTTCAAATGAGGCTGATTTAGGTGAAGAACGCGTAAAGCGTAGAAGAAATCCGTGCCGCCTGCGAAATCAATTAAATGTGAATCAAATTCCCGAAAATAGTTAAAACAAGAAATGGAACATTTACATTTACAGAACCAAGATACCAGAGACACACGGCACATACTCCAAACCATTGTTGATGAATTTGACCAATGTAGGAGTGAGTTTTAATGTAGTTTGATATATATTGATATTGCATAAAAATATTGATACATTTAAGTATAAAAAAAAGTATTTTGTATTCATAATGTAAATACTCTAAATAAGCATAATCTTATTGCACATGCTACTGATCTCCACAAAATCGGTAACTCTTATATGGGGCAGTGTTTACAATTGTGTAGCAAGGCATGTTAATGATAAAACTGCATGGGAATGAGTAGATTTAGTTCAACACTTTTAGATGATAAATTTGTATTAAATGTTAAGTTACTATTTTAAAAAAGAATACTTACTGTGTTTTTAGGTTGGGAATAAAATTGTAATGATTCAAAAACCATTGCAAATTTTTACTGAATAAATATTATGACTATGCCTTGTGCCTTTTTTTATTTCATTTATAATTTTCACAGCGGACGTTGAGGGATGATTTCCATGCAGGACAGATATTTGTGTGCATAGATCAATGAGGCCACCATTTGCTATAAATATACTTTCACATTGTTTTAGGACATCCATCACCAACTATATAAATTTACTTGAAATTGTAGTGAAATAAAAAACAGCCTTTTTATATTTTTTTTATTTACATACTTAACCTAGAAGTAATAGTTTAGAACATCCAACAGTTACTATAATGTAATGTATTCTTCTATTGCCCAGCAAGCTAATGGTTGGGCATAGTAGTGCAATTGTTTATAAAAATTGTGATTCATTTATTAAAACGACGGAGACATTTTAAATCAAATAGGTATAAAAACTTACTCATAATTGACTGTTCGATTAATGGGCAAAGACTATATATACTATCTTATTGCAAAATTGAGTTTGGAAACTGTTAATCAGACAGTTAATTATGTGGAGTATGCAGATATAAATTTAATTGATCAAAGTATTTTCTCATTAGTCCAGCTCTCAACAGGACACCCCTAATGCCTGCAGGCTCAGTGTTCCTGACTATTTCTTTCTTTACATGCATCTCTTCCAATTGTAACAATCTGCTGCTGATGCCAGCTGCTTATTGTCTCCTCTTGGATTTTGTAGCTGCAACAAAAACAACATTACAATTTAAAATAGGTACATTCCGTAAAAATATGACTCTTCAATGGATTCAGTACATTATTATCTCTAAATAAATATTGCCTTCCCCCTATAATGTGGGACTAAGACCATCAGTAGGCAAATTGTGGAAGTTGTAATATATCTCTACCATCTCTCTGGGGACACAGATATGCCACTATATATAAAATAATTCAATTCACAATAGCTTTTTTATATAATGCAAGTACCTAGTTATGTTTATTGGATGCTAAAGTAAAATTTTCATTACTAACCATAAATTGGAAAGCTATTTCATACAAATATACTAACTAAAAAAGTACCTTTATGTTTTGTCATGTATAGACGCCAGCACATCCAGCTACCCCAATCTGTCAAATTTCTTTCAAAGATTTTCTACTTAATCACTTTTGATGGTTTACTTTCAATTGAGGAAATTAGACAGATTGGGGTAGCTTGATGTGCTGGTGTCTGTACAATTTTTTTACAATATTAAATACTGAAAATACCTCAAAGAAATACTTACAACTTGTGAAAGTCAGGGTTTCTTGTGACACTGATGGTTAACTTGGAGTTTCTAAGAGTTGTGTGTGCTGACTATAGTTCTCTCTGTGTTCTACATACTCCAAAACTTTTTCGGGCAATAGCGGCTGTTTAAAGTTCGGTAGTTGCCTTCCAATTGCTTGACTACTGACATTTCAAACTGAAAAGGTATTACGAATGCTTATTATTACGAATAGGCCGTTCTTTTAGTATAAAAATAAATATTTATGTGTATTTAAGATATTTACTTACAAATTGTATTAATCGAAACCACAACTTTTGGTCATTTGTGGAGAACATACAGTAGGTACTCCTTGTAACTTTGCGGTTGCCAAAAATGTAAAAAGCACCTGAAAACGTAATTATTAACACAAAACTATTAATTTATTAAAGAATCCAAATAAAAAATCCTATCAAGATGGTCAACCAAAGAGAATATAACAAACTATGTTGCCATGGCGATTGATGACATTCCGTGAATATACGGATGTTTTTAAATGTCGCATATTCTACCGATCGTTTATATGAAATAGTACTCTTCACATTAGCCGGTGTATAACGTCAGTAAAAGGGTTATTTATATAATCGCGGTTGATATCGTTGGAAATATATTTTAAATTTCTGTATTTATAATTTCTGCATTAATATAACAATAAATGCTTAAAACACTACAAGATTAATTTAAAATTAAAATACAAAGCCAATTTATTTAATTATTAAAAAAAAAGTCCAAACCGTAGTTTACCATAATGAGAAACTAAAATCCCCACACTATATAGTTCAAAACAATCGTTCACGTAAAATAGTCTATGGAAGCGAACTACAAGTGTGAATCCGAAAATGAAATAGAGTAGGGTCACTTGCAAAACTTCGTTTCAATATAGTTCGTTAACGAAGTTTCGATTCGGAGAAAGAGAGTAGGCCCCCAGGTTCTGATCGAATCAAAGACTTTTTCATAGACCACAAACACTAAGCATAATGGCTGGTTATACTCTTCGGTCTTATGTATGTGGTCTATGGAACTAAAGCCTTTATGGAATCCGGTTTGTTCGGGAGGCTGGAAGTCGTCAAACCTGCGTGCGAGACGATTCGTAATGACTCTTGAAAACAACTTGTAAACATGGCTCAGCATTGTGATAGGTCTGTAATTCTTTAAGAGGGTTTTTCGCCTTTTTTGAAGAAGAGGCGCCTTTTTTGTGGCGTTTGACCTTCTAGTATGACAGATTTCAATAACTTCTGAAGGGCCCGTAGAAGAGCTAGAAGCTGTAACTTGCTGTAACTCCATCATCACCAGGCGCCTTGTTGTTCTTAAGCTGTTTGAGAGGGATTCCTATCTCACACATGCTGACGTCCGGGATGTCTTCGGTGAAGTCTCGGGTTAGTCATGCTCTGGGATCTGAGGCACAACTATCGACAGGTGACTGGGTTCTCGTATACAGCTGTCCATAGAACCTCCCGATCTCTCCCAGCAACTCAGGTCTAGACGTGACGATTCTGCCATCCTCAGTCTTCAGCTTCGTCAGTTGGCTCTGTTCAACAGACAGGTCTCTTGCTAACACTTTAGAGCCTTTGTTCCCCTCGATGGCTAATACATTTTGTATTTATTGGGCGCGTGTCACGAGTCAAAGACTGTCTAGATCTGTCTGTTGAGCTGCCGGTATCTGGTAGCATCATCAGAGAATGTCGAAACCATTTTCCGTCTTTCTTCCTTCAGCTGCAGTGTTTAGTCAGAGATATTTTTGGTTCTGTTTGTACGGCGGGCCTTAAAGACCCAGCCGTATGGACAGCTTCTACGAACCGGTCTTGGTATGACTCCACTCGGTTTTGCAGTTTGAGCTGAAAGGGTTCCGGGTTTTCGACGTGGATGGGTAAAGGTCAGAGCATAGACTTTATAAGCCGGGACCTCTGGAGCTTGACATTAAGGTTCAATGAGCCCCGCCTGTGATCGCTCCCGTTTTTAACCGTATTCATCACAAAGACGTCATTGAACATCTGTTTTATCGGCGACAAAATAAAGTCTATCTCGTTTTTTGTTTTACCTTACCCAGGTCCATTTGCGGTTATCCGGCTTCTTGAAAAAGGAGTTCATCATAAAGCATCCCTCCTTTGCTATGAAGTCAAATTGAAATTTCCCCACTTTCAGCTCATTCTTCATTTAATGAGATTAAAAAAATATTAATATTACTCATAAAATACTATTTTTTCGCATTTACTTTCACCTTCGCATTCGCATCCGTTAACCTCCGCATCCGCGGAGGTGAAATCCGTCACCTTCGCATCCGCCTCCGCCTCCGCTAAGGGGCCTCCGTTACAACCCTAGTGTTAATGCTGAGACAGGTAAAACAAAAATACGTAGTCGTGATTTTAACTTGGTAATAAACAACATAGATATTAAAGGCGATTTGGAGATTGCGACTGAGTTTGAAAAATATTTTTCGAATATTCCAGTCATAATTACTAACTCTCTTTCATGTTCTTCTACGTCTGCTGTGCATATACTCAAACAAAGCGTAGGGTCGTGTGACACAGTTTTTGAATTTTCGGTGGTTAGCCCTAAAGATATTTTAAATGCTTTCAAGAGTATTAATATGAAAAACACAAAGGATCTGTGGGGTCTATCTGTTAAGACTGTTTCATCAATTATTACTATAATCGCCCCACACTTAGCTACTGTGTTCAATTGTTGTGTTGCATCAGGTGTATTTCCTGACTTGATGAAGTATAGTAAAATCATTCCTTTGTTTAAAGCTATTGATACTTCAGACCCTTCAAATTTTCGACCTGTTTCCGTGCTGCCCACTCTTAGTAAAATATTTGAAAAGCTTATGCTTAGCCAGCTGCTCAGACACTTTAATATACATAATTTACTACACCGGAAACAGTTTGGATTCACAAAAGGTTGTTCAACCATAGATGCAGGGGTCAACTTATTAAAAAGTATATTCGCGGCGTGGCACAGTGGAACGAATGTATGGGAGCGGTTGGACGTAGACATGTCCGAAAAATAAGAGTAAAATTATGACAAACTAATGATGCCATCTTATTCGATTACTTAATGCCTTCATAAATTGTGTTGATGAATTTCTTCATAACTCCCATATTTCGGGAGTAATTTGAGAAAATGTGAAATTTTACTATGAAAATGAGTGTATCGAGCTCTCTCCCTCCTGATTCCGGGCTTGTTTCAAGTAGCGGTCTCTAATATCGTAATGCTATTACTAAGAGCTATATTTAATACTAAGACACATAGTGCGCCAAATGTGCACTTTCTGGGATAAAAGGAAATGAAAATTAAAAAAAAAAAACGTTTTTTCCCCATTTGTATTTACTTTAAACCGCAGACAGACTTATTATAGAAATATATATTAACAAAAATATTCACAAGAACTGATGAGAGTATGACTTTTAAGTAAGTTGAAGATTTACGAGGACTAGGATGTGTACAAGTTGAAGCATCAGATTTAGCAGGAGAAATTATGGGCTCGATGACGTCACTTATATTTTCTGTAGAAGGTTCCATATTTTCATTCTGTAATTCCGGCCATTGAATTGCAGCCTGTAGCCAAATCTCATGTTTCTTCCGAAACTTATCTGTGCTTCTTCCAGACTGTGTCCATTTTGCATAAATGCGGTAGCAAAATCGACGACACCAGTCTTTTAAACTTGTTTCAGCACTTTCACATAACTGAACACAACTGTTATCTTTTAAAACACTGAACAAATAGTTAAAGTCGCGTAAATTTTTATGTGCGCGTGCGCATAAAGCAACGTGAATATCAAGATTTGTATTAAAATTTGGAAAATACATTGCGAGATTAGCTTGGATACAACGAGGTGTAAATCAACACTGATTTTAAAGTTACTAATAGTGACCTATTTATATAAAATCCAGGTATCCCAGGTATCCTTTGTTAAATATTGCAAGGTAATTAGTTATTGTGATAATTAGTAAATGATGCATGCTAAATTAGTGTATTAAGAGCCATTTAGTAATTAAATAATAGCAATGTTCTTATCAGTAATCATTAGTGCATCAGTTTTATATGTAAACCTTAAGTCCCTAATTATATATCCTAATTAGCTTATATCTTCTCTAATTGGCTGCTCAGAAATGTTATTGTAATAAGGTAAACCTTTAGAAAAACGGTTTTAATCAACAAAATAAACAAAAAATAAAAAAATTGTGTTATAAAATAAACATCACTCTTTATCCCAGAAAGTGCACATTTGGCGCACTATGTGTCTTAGTATTAAATATAGCTCTTAGTATTAGCATTATGATATTAGAGACCGCTACTTGAAACAAGCCCGGAATCAGGAGGGAGAGAGCTCGATACACTCATTTTCATAGTAAAATTTCACATTTTCTCAAATTACTCCCGAAATATGGGAGTTATGAAGAAATTCATCACCACAAGTTATGAAGGCATTAAGTAATCGAATAAGATGGCATCATTAGTTTGGCATAATTTTACTCTTTTTTTTCGGACATGTCTACGTCCAACCGCTCCCATACATTCGTTCCACTGTGCGTGGGAAGACTCGCAAGATGCATTAGGTATCTTTTGCGATTTGTCCAAAGCGTTCGATTGCGTTCATCATGATACTCTGGTCAGAAAATTACACCACTACGGTATTAGGAACAAGGCTCTCGAACTTCTGACTTCTTACTTGGGCAATAGAATTCAGAAGGTCGAAATTAACGGCAAAATATCTCCGGGATCTCCAGTGGTAATGGGACATTTTATGACACATTCCCACTGTTGGGTATTGTGGGTAATTCGTAGATTATATTATATTGTACCTACCGTCCGTATACAAATAAATCAGTTAGTAACCGCCCGATTGTGTGTCATTACGCTAAATCTTACTGGCGACGAGAATAATAGATTTTGTGTAATAATTACCATGCCGTTCGGAAAAATCGATACATTTGACCTGTCCTCGTGCAAGGGGACCTCGTATGTTGATCGTGTTAAGCAATTCATCCTTCTAAATGATATAAAAGACTCGTTACACGTGGCCACTCTTATAACGGTAGTTGGTGAACCTACGTACGATCTTATGTGTGATTTGTGTGCGCCAGCGAAACCGGAGACTAAATCGTTCGAGAACTTGGTAAAAATAGTCGAGGAGCATCTAGAACCCAAGCGCTCGGACATTGCGGAAAGACATATGTTTCGTTTGCGTCGTCAAGGTCCAGGCGAAGAACTCAATACATACCTACAGCACCTTAAACATTTAGCAAGTACATGTAGCTTCGGCAATAGACTGGAGGAAAACCTAAGGGATCAGTTCGTGTCCGGTCTCGCCAGCGACGCGATGCGTAGTCGGTTGTTCGCGGAGGACGATCTTAAGTACAAACGGGCGGTGGAGTTGGCGCTGGCGTTGGAGGCTGCTGAGCGGCACGCAGAGGTGAGCGGCTCGGGTGGCGCCGCGCCGGGCGCGAGCATGGCGCTCAGGGCGCACGACGCGGCCGCGGCCTCGTCGGCCGTGCATAGGATCGGCGCCGCGGCGCCGATAGCGGCGGCGACGGGCTCGGCGGCGCGGTTCAATCGACAGCTACGTAATTGTTGGAGATGCGGTCGTCAGCATTCACCGGATAAGTGTCGCTATAGGCGTTATAACTGTGATGAGTGCGGGGCGAAGGGCCATCTTAAGGCTGTGTGTAAAAATGTGCAGTCTAGCAGTGATAACAATCGCGTTCCATCGAGTAAAGTGCAGCGTAAAAACCAATATTACATGGAATCCGATTCGAGGAGCGAGGACAGTGACTTTTTCAACATAGTGGTCGATGGAAAGGGCGATAAACCGTATGTACTGAACTTGTTAGTTAATAAGATTTCGATTGTCTTTGAGATCGATACTGGGAGTAAAATATCAGTTATTAATGAGTGTGATTACAATAACGAGGCATCAGCTAGCCGTATATAGCCAAGGCGTCACCGAGCCGTAGCCGAGTTGACGTATTGGAGCTGCTGATTCGTGTTGGTTACGTGTTTACGTTGGGTCGACGCCCATCTGCATTTTCTAGGGCCCTCAACATTAACTTTGAACTATAAAACTGTTATTTAGACATCTTTCACTATTTAAATTTAACAAAAACAAACAAACGATGCGGACGCGACGACGGTTTGTCACTTACTGACGTTAGCGCGTGAAATTCAGCCGCCGCGCCGTCGACCACTTCAAAAACCTAGCAAGTCGCACGACAACTTTAAAAACCTAGCAAGGGACATCCCTTGCAAGGGTTAAAAATTGTCAATGTCGTTTGCTAGGTTTTTGAAATGGTATTTTGCGTTTGGCTGAATAACGGATGTGTACTTGCTAGGTTTTTCAATTATAAAAATCCTATAACTAAGGTCATTTTAGACTTTTTGTCAATATGAATCGTTGCATGAGGGCCTAGTAAGCAGCAAAATGCAAAAACCCGTTTTTCCATGGTAAGGGACACCCCTTACTAGGTTTTGAAATTGAACAGCCGAGGTGGCTTGAAGGCCCGCCGCCGCGGCTGAGGCTGGTCGGCTGCATGTTACAAGTGGATAAGTTCCCAGTTCCGGTCCAGGTGTCGCACTGACATAGTGGCGTTTTCATATAAACACTTTAACACCTCGATATACCGGTAGTCGATTTGGCATTTTTGGAGAGACCTCAGTACGGCCCAGGTTCTGATCGAATCAAAGACTTTTTCATAGACCACAAACACTAAGCATAATGGCTGGTTATACTCTTCGGTCTTATGTATGTGGTCTATGGTACTAAAGCCTTTATGGAATCCGGTTTGTTCGGGAGGCTGGAAGTCGTCAAACCTGCGTGCGAGACGATTCGTAATGACTCTTGAAAACAACTTGTAAACATGGCTCAGCATTGTGATAGGTCTGTAATTCTTTAAGAGGGTTTTTCGCCTTTTTTGAAGAAGAGGCGCCTTTTTTGTGGCGTTTGACCTTCTAGTATGACAGATTTCAATAACTTCTGAAGGGCCCGTAGAAGAGCTAGAAGCTGTAACTTGCTGTAACTCCATCATCACCAGGCGCCTTGTTGTTCTTAAGCTGTTTGAGAGGGATTCCTATCTCACACATGCTGACGTCCGGGATGTCTTCGGTGAAGTCTCGGGTTAGTCATGCTCTGGGATCTGAGGCACAACTATCGACAGGTGACTGGGTTCTCGTATACAGCTGTCCATAGAACCTCCCGATCTCTCCCAGCAACTCAGGTCTAGACGTGACGATTCTGCCATCCTCAGTCTTCAGCTTCGTCAGTTGGCTCTGTTCAACAGACAGGTCTCTTGCTAACACTTTAGAGCCTTTGTTCCCCTCGATGGCTTCTTAATACATTTTGTATTTATTGGGCGCGTGTCACGAGTCAAAGACTGTCTAGATCTGTCTGTTGAGCTGCCGGTATCTGGTAGCATCATCAGAGAATGTCAAAACCATTTTCCGTCTTTCTTCCTTCAGCTGCAGTGTTTAGTCAGAGATATTTTTGGTTCTGTTTGTACGGCGGGCCTTAAAGACCCAGCCGTATGGACAGCTTCTACGAACCGGTCTTGGTATGACTCCACTCGGTTTTGCAGTTTGAGCTGAAAGGGTTCCGGGTTTTCGACGTGGATGGGTAAAGGTCAGAGCATAGACTTTATAAGCCGGGACCTCTGGAGCTTGACATTAAGGTTCAATGAGCCCCGCCTGTGATCACTCCCGTTTTTAACCGTATTCATCACAAAGACGTCATTGAACATCTGTTTTATCGTCGACAAAATAAAGTCTATCTCGTTTTTTGTTTTACCTTACCCAGGTCCATTTGCGGTTATCCGGCTTCTTGAAAAAGGAGTTCATCATAAAGCATCCCTCCTTTGCTATGAAGTCAAATTGAAATTTCCCCACTTTCAGCTCATTCTTCATTTAATGAGATTAAAAAAATATTAATATTACTCATAAAATACTATTTTTTCGCATTTACTTTCACCTTCGCATTCGCATCCGTTAACCTCCGCATCCGCGGAGGTGAAATCCGTCACCTTCGCATCCGCCTCCGCCTCCGCTAAGGGGCCTCCGTTACAACCCTAGTGTTAATGCTGAGACAGGTAAAACAAAAATACGTAGTCGTGATTTTAACTTGGTAATAAACAACATAGATATTAAAGGCGATTTGGAGATTGCGACTGAGTTTGAAAAATATTTTTCGAATATTCCAGTCATAATTACTAACTCTCTTTCATGTTCTTCTACGTCTGCTGAGCATATACTCAAACAAAGCGTAGGGTCGTGTGACACAGTTTTTGAATTTTCGGTGGTTAGCCCTAAAGATATTTTAAATGCTTTCAAGAGTATTAATATGAAAAACACAAAGGATCTGTGGGGTCTATCTGTTAAGACTGTTTCATCAATTATTACTATAATCGCCCCACACTTAGCTACTGTGTTCAATTGTTGTGTTGCATCAGGTGTATTTCCTGACTTGATGAAGTATAGTAAAATCATTCCTTTGTTTAAAGCTATTGATACTTCAGACCCTTCAAATTTTCGACCTGTTTCCGTGCTGCCCACTCTTAGTAAAATATTTGAAAAGCTTATGCTTAGCCAGCTGCTCAGACACTTTAATATACATAATTTACTACACCGGAAACAGTTTGGATTCACAAAAGGTTGTTCAACCATAGATGCAGGGGTCAACTTATTAAAAAGTATATTCGCGGCGTGGGAAGACTCGCAAGATGCATTAGGTATCTTTTGCGATTTGTCCAAAGCGTTCGATTGCGTTCATCATGATACTCTGGTCAGAAAATTACACCACTACGGTATTAGGAACAAGGCTCTCGAACTTCTGACTTCTTACTTGGGCAATAGAATTCAGAAGGTCGAAATTAACGGCAAAATATCTCCGGGATCTCCAGTGGTAATGGGACATTTTATGACACATTCCCACTGTTGGGTATTGTGGGTAATTCGTAGATTATATTATATTGTACCTACCGTCCGTATACAAATAAATCAGTTAGTAACCGCCCGATTGTGTGTCATTACGCTAAATCTTACTGGCGACGAGAATAATAGATTTTGTGTAATAATTACCATGCCGTTCGGAAAAATCGATACATTTGACATTTGTGTTAAGCAATTCATCCTTCTAAATGATATAAAAGACTCGTTACACGTGGCCACTCTTATAACGGTAGTTGGTGAACCTACGTACGATCTTATGTGTGATTTGTGTGCGCCAGCGAAACCGGAGACTAAATCGTTCGAGAACTTGGTAAAAATAGTCGAGGAGCATCTAGAACCCAAGCGCTCGGACATTGCGGAAAGACATATGTTTCGTTTGCGTCGTCAAGGTCCAGGCGAAGAACTCAATACATACCTACAGCACCTTAAACATTTAGCAAGTACATGTAATTTCGGCAATAGACTGGAGGAAAACCTAAGGGATCAGTTCGTGTCCGGTCTCGCCAGCGACGCGATGCGTAGTCGGTTGTTCGCGGAGGACGATCTTAAGTACAAACGGGCGGTGGAGTTGGCGCTGGCGTTGGAGGCTGCTGAGCGGCACGCAGAGGTGAGCGGCTCGGGTGGCGCCGCGCCGGGCGCGAGCATGGCGCTCAGGGCGCACGACGCGGCCGCGGCCTCGTCGGCCGTGCATAGGATCGGCGCCGCGGCGCCGATAGCGGCGGCGACGGGCTCGGCGGCGCGGTTCAATCGACAGCTACGTAATTGTTGGAGATGCGGTCGTCAGCATTCACCGGATAAGTGTCGCTATAGGCGTTATAACTGTGATGAGTGCGGGGCGAAGGGCCATCTTAAGGCTGTGTGTAAAAATGTGCAGTCTAGCAGTGATAACAATCGCGTTCCATCGAGTAAAGTGCAGCGTAAAAACCAATATTACATGGAATCCGATTCGAGGAGCGAGGACAGTGACTTTTTCAACATAGTGGTCGATGGAAAGGGCGATAAACCGTATGTACTGAACTTGTTAGTTAATAAGATTTCGATTGTCTTTGAGATCGATACTGGGAGTAAAATATCAGTTATTAATGAGTGTGATTACAATAGGTATTTTAAAGACTGTGAGATAATTAAATCTAATTTGAAATTTAAAACGTATACAGGGGGGAGGATCTTGCCGGTTGGCTTTATCTCGGTGTCTGTGAGTTATCGGTGCGCGGGAGAACGACAGGAGGGGCACGATCTCCCATTGTATGTTATTCCGGGAGGGGGGCCACCGCTTCTCGGACGTATGTGGTTACGTAAATTAAATCTTCAAAATATTACAATAAATATTAATAAGATTGAGCCCGTAGTAACTGGTAAGATGGACCGCGAAATTAGTCTGCTAAAACAGGAATTCCCTAATGTTTTTGCCGAAGGTTTAGGAACTTGTTCTAAAATGTTCTCATTAAAGTTAAAGGATAATGAACCCATATTTCATAAAGCCCGAAATTTACCGTTAGCATTGAGGGAGCCTGTAGAAAAGGAACTAGAGCGGTTAGTCAAGGAGGGAACTATCGTTAAGGTAGAAAGTTCAGAGTACGGCACCCCCATCGTACCGGTTGTAAAGAAATGCGGAAGTATTAGAATTTGTGGTGATTATAAAATTACAATTAACCCAAAATTAAAGCGTGAGCCCTACCCATTACCTCGGATTGAGGAATTTTATTGTATGCTTCGAGGAGCTCGAGTATTTTCGAAAATTGATTTAGCTCATGCGTACGAACAGGTTTTATTGACTCCAGAGTCTCGCCCGTGTACGGCGATAAGCACACATGTAGGTAGCTATATATATGTCAGAACCCCGTATGGATTATGTAATATTCGATAATATTCGACGATCACCGTAGCCTAGTTGGTAGTGCTCCTGCCTACGAAGCTGGTGGTCCTGGGTTCGAATCCCGGTAAGTGCAAATATTTGTGTGATGAGCACGAATATTTGTTTCTGAGTCATGGATGTTTTCTATGTATTTAAGTATTTATCTATCTATATAAGTATGTATATCGTCGCCTGGTACCCATAGTACAAGCTTTGCTTAGTTTGGGGCTAGGTTGATCTGTGTGACATTGTCCCCAGATATTATTATTATTATTATTATAATATACCTGAAAAGTTTCAAAAGTTAATGGAGGAAGTTCTTAGAGGTATTCCAATGACCGTTGCATTTTTTGATGACGCGTGTATAGGAGGAATTTCTATAGAAGACAACTTATTAAATGTACGGGAGGTATTAAGGCGTTTACAAAATGTAGGTTTAAGAATTAAGTTACAGAAATGTGAATTTTTTAAGACCGCAGTATGTTATTTAGGGCATATTATAGACAAAGATGGTCTACATCCCGATCCAAAGAAAGTTAAGGCTATTTTGGATGCCCCGCCACCGACGGATGCCCACCAGCTGAAATCATTTTTGGGTTTAGTCAATTATTATGGAAAATTTATACCGCAACTTAGTGAGAAGTTATATCCTCTTTACTGTTTGCTTAAAGGTAACTCCCACTGGAAATGGAGCTCTGAATGCGAAACGGCATTTGTTAATATTAAAAAAATCTTATGCAGTGATAAAGTACTAGTTCACTATGATACGACACTGCCCTTAGTGCTCAGTGTAGACAGTTCATCTTTCGGCCTGGGTTCGGTCTTGGCACATAGGTACCCTGATGGTTCTGAAAAACCGGTTTGTTACGCGTCGCGCTCTCTTAACGAAGCAGAGAAGTCTTATAGCCAGCTGGACAAGGAGGCGTTGGCGATTTTCTTTGGGGTGATTAAAAACCATCAATATTTGTACGGGAGGTCTTTCGTTATTCGAACTGATCATAAACCCTTGTCATATATTTTCGGGGATAAAGTGGGCATTCCGCAGACGGCGGCCAGTCGCCTTCAGCGATACGCAGCCCGCCTTGCAGCTTACGATTTCACCGTAGAATGGGTGAGTTCTACGAGCAACGGCCCGGCCGATTGTTTGTCGCGTTTACCGTTACATAGGTCGGAGTCTCAGGCGTGTAGTGCTATTACTTCTGACGTAAGCGATACAGTGTCATATTTAATGTTTTTAGAAAACGAGTTCCCTATTAATTACAAGGATATTGCGGAGGCGACAAAGAGGGACCCGATACTTCGCGTTATATATAAATATATTTTATTCGGTTGGCCGAGTACTGTCGATGTTGTACAAGAAAAGGCGTATTTTAACCGTCGAGATAATTTGTTGGTGGAACACGGGTGCATAGTGTTTAACTATCGTATAGTAGTACCACCGAAATTTAGGCGTTACATTTTGCGGGAACTACACGAAGGACACCTAGGTATTGTAAAAATGAAAAGTATCGCACGGAACTATGTTTACTGGCCAGGGTTGGACGCGGAGATCGAACAGTTATGTAAGGCCTGCGAGGCGTGCCGCCAGCAGCGCGACGCGCCGCCGCACGCGCCGCTCACTCCGTGGCAGTTCCCGTCGCGCCCGTGGCAACGGCTACATGCGGACTTTGCGGAATTTAAAGGGAAACATTACCTCATAGTAGTTGATGCTCATAGTAAGTGGATTGAAGTTTTTCAAATGAACATCAGCTAAATTCGTGATTGATAAATTTAGTGAATTATTTGCTCGCTGGGGTTTACCTCTGCAAATTGTATCAGATAATGGCCCGCCATTTTCATCCCACGAATTAAAATCATATTTTGATAAAAATGCTATTGTACATTCTCTAATTAGCCCTTACAGGCCTAAAGGAAACGGGGCAGCCGAGAACGCGGTTCATCATGTAAAAAATTGTATTAAAAAGGCATTTACTGAGGGTACTGACGTCGGCCAGGCCATTAGCAAAATGCTTTTTCAATACAGGAATTGTGAACATGCCACAACTGGGGTGGCTCCAGCCGTAGCTCTCACGGGCAGGCGTCTGCGTGGACGCCTGGATGCCTTACGGCCCAGCACGGAGGAGCGCGTGTATAACAAGCAGCGGCAACAAGTGGAGCTCGCTGGCGGCACGCCGCGTGTGGCGCACCCGGGTGATTCGGTTTATGTTCGCAATTATAGTAAGAATGGGGATAAATGGGTGGAAGGGCAGATAGGAAACAGTGTAGGGCCTAATTTCGTTTGCGGTAGTCTTACCTAATAGTGGTACAGTGAGACGACATATAGATCAAATTCAAACCAATGTACCGATCTCTGTTAATAAGCGATTCTCATTGTCATGTACAGGTAATACCGATAAAACTGTTGATACGGGCGAGGAGGTTCCGTTGACAACAGAAGCAGGACATAAGCCCAAGCCTGCTCTGGGTCAAGGGTCAGCGGTGGACGGGGTGATCCGTCAAATAATGGCGATAATAATGATTATTCTAAAATAACTCTTGCGCCCCCGGTCTCTAGGGTTCCGTATAAAGCACGGCTACGTCCTCTTCCCCACAGACTGTAGCAGTCAGTAGTTAAGTTACATTAGTTTGTGTTAATATTAAGTAATTTCTACTTCAAAATATTATTGTATAAATAAGTTTAGATACGTAACTATCTTAAAATGTGATTCACAGTTTTTCTATTGTTTACGATTAGTATATATGTTTATCTGTCTTTTAACTATACGCCATGTATTTATTTGTTGTTATTTATGTAAGGAGGTGTTGGGTATTGTGGGTAATTCGTAGATTATATTATATTGTACCTACCGTCCGTATACAAATAAATCAGTTAGTAACCGCCCGATTGTGTGTCATTACGCTAAATCTTACTCCCACAGAGGTCAATTCGGGGCCCATTTTTGTTTTCAATTTATATAAATGATTTACCTTACTATGTAAGGGATAAGCATGAGATTGTGTTGTTTGCAGATAATACTTCCCTGACTTTCAAAATAAACCGACAATTAAGCAATTTTGACGATGTTAATGATGCAATCTCTAAAGTTGTTCATTGGTTTAATGCCAATAATCTTGTGCTTAATGATAAGAAAACTAAAGTCATTAAATTCACTACACCGAATGTGAAACAGGCGACAACAAATGTACAACTTAATGGAGCTAGGTTGGACCTTGTTGAATCATCAATCAACTGTGTTCTTGGGTATCATCACTATTGACTCAAAGCTACAATGGAGCCCACAAATAGAAAAACTGTCCGGCAAATTAAGTTCTGCAGCATATGCAGTGAAAACTATTAGACGGCTGACTGATGTTGACACAGGTAGAATGGTTTATTTCAGTAATTTTTATAGTGTAATGTCCTATGGAATTCTTCTCTGGGGTAGCTCTGCTGACATTAACACCATATTTATATTGCAAAAAAGAGCTGTAAGAGCTATCTATAATCTTGGCCCGAGAGTGTCTCTAAGAGAAAAGTTCAAAGAGGTCAACATTCTAACTGTACCATTTCAGTATATATATGAAAACTTATTATATGTGCATAAAAATATCGATTCCTTCTGTAAAAGGAGCGATACACATAATGTAAATACTAGATATAAGAATAATCTCATATAGCATACTACCCGTCTCCACAAAATAAGTAACTCTTTTATGGGGCAATGTATAAGATTCTATAACAAACTTCCCAATTATATTAGAGAATTGTCTACGAATAAGTTTAAAAGAATTATTAAAACCAAATTCTGTAGCAGGGCATATTACAAAATTTCTGATTATTTAAGTGATAAAAGTGCTTGAGATTGAGTTGTTCTGAGTCAACACACATGATTGTAATTAATCTTAAGTATATTTTATTTTAAAAAAGGATTCCTACCAGTGAACGCAAAATTCCTACTGAGTTTTCTGGCAGTGTTTCTTAGCAGCTGCCACGTCATGCGCTGCACGGTAGGGTAAAAAAAAATGACGATTCCACATAAATATAAAAATTTTACGGAATAAAGTACCTTTGACTTTGACTTTACTCGTCCTGAGTCTGGGTGTAATTATCTATATAAGTATAGTATTTAGAAAATAGAAAGAAAATAAATAGTATATCAGTTATCTGGATTCCATACAAGTTCTGCTTAGTTTGGGATCAGATGAATGTGTGAATAATGTCCCAGGATATTATTATTAAACAATGACATCATCAATTTGATCTCCAGCCAAATGCGGTCGTCGGTACGGAATGCCGATCACCGTTTAATATTCATCTATTTGAAAACTGGAAAAGCAGATGACGATCGGCGAATTAGGGGGAAGGTCCCCTGGGGCTCTACCTAAGCGGCTAAGTCGCCGAACATCGTTTTCGTGAATGACGTTCAAATAAATAACGGTTATAAAACGATTAATTAAAAAATTTTTAACCTTTACTTATTTGAACGCCATTGACGAAAACTATGTTCGGCGACTTAGCCGGTAGAGCCCCTGTACCTCACCTCTTTGTGGTCGTTTTGATTAGCCCGTCCCATCATCATCATTCTTTCCCACTACTATGGTTGTGGGTATGGTTTGCGCTCTTAGCCCCTGATATGGATCATTGTACGTGCCCGTCCTATCGTATTATAAGAGTCCCCACTCTTATTTAGAGACTGCACGTGTTTTTTTTGTGTAATCTTTGTTCACTTTAATATGTCTCGCATAGATAGGTACTACTACATACTAGCCTGCATTGGAACTTGCCACCATGATCGAAATTCGGCCAGCGTAAAGTCAGATTGGCGACAAATACTCAATTCTCAGGAGAACATAATTCTTCAAGGGAGTGAAGCTAGTAGGATTTTAGTCAGATTTTAAAATAAACGACCAGAAGTTTTAGTATCCACATTTATTATGAAGGGTAGTAAAAAACGAATGTATACATAAACTATCAGTATGGGCAAATTATGCGACGTATATGGGGTCGTTGAGAGTGATCGTCCCTTCGGGAGCACTGCGCAGCGCCATCTGTATGCCCATGCGCGGGGAGTTGCCCGCTGACCTGCGTGCTTCAGGATTCTCAAGTTGACGGTAGCTGTAAACAATAATTAATTATTAAAGTATTTCTACCTTCTTTTACTAAAACTTGAAAAAGAGCACTCAATTAGGTATATACTTGAAATACGTAATAATATGATGAGTATAAATAGGTACATTTTAGAATAATCATTATATTTATTGCATTAAATTATTCGTTAACCAGTCGTTACCATTGTATCAGAATGCAGCCAAGTGGCCCTCTGGCATGTAATATGACTGTTGTCTGTGGACTACAGAAGTTATCAACAATATGTAACATAAATGGTGGACGAAACTTATCATCAATTCCTTAGCCTTATCGGCTAGACGAGTAGATAAAATTTAAATAAATTACCAAAAATATTATTTAGCAAATTGAGTAATGGAATACTGTTATCAAATTAGTGTATTGTCATCGGTCCTCGATAAGTTTACAAAGTTTGAATGAAATCTGACCGTTTAAAGTGGGTCAAAATCGCGTCCAAAGGAGTCTGTTACAAACATACAAGTGAAGCTTATATAAAACGTGTAAAAAGTAATATTAACTTCCAATACAAGAATAAGGGGAACAACAATAATAATTCTCGTATTTCACAAATAAGTTTTGTTTAATTAGTTCTCTTCTTCTTAGCGTTTTGGCGCTCATAGCCGCATGCTCTCACCGGTCCATAAGTGATCGGCGCGGTCAAGCAACTCTCTCTCGCGGTCACCTATCTATGGCTCTCGGTCAGTCTATAGATAGGTGACCGCGAAAGTGGTTTAATTTCCGAGCGTTTCCGTGATTCGGACTACTTCGGAGGGCACGATAAACTGACGGTCCCGGTTGTAGCCAGTAGGCAACAGTCTTTCAGCCACGTCAGAAGCCTACTGGGCGGCTTGAACAACTCTAACACTAGGGTAACCACTGCCCATATGATAAGTAAGTTCTCTGTCATGGGTAGGTTTGTCATATTTGATGATTAGCGAACCTTTCTCATTTAAATACCTTTTTAAAGTTTCCAAGGGCTCAGTCTTTGAGTTTCTCACTCCAGTCTCTGGGTCGATTGTAGTCATTATACATCTGGAAGGATATCAAATAAAATAAAGAATAAACAAACAAAAAATTACATCCTAAGTTTGCTTAATTAAATACTTCAACATTTATTAGCATTTCATGCACAATATGCCTGTAGCTGATATCCCCATTATAGAGAGATTTATTAATTTTACTTCTACGATACTGCAAAAACAAAACAACTTTGATAATATTCATGGAAAATATTTTAAATGACGTCATAACATTATTATATTGGCGCTCGCGATAAGTATAGTTAAAGTTTAAAACTATGAAAAAGTGTAAGATCTACTAAAAAGAGTAAGTACTTCATTAAATTTCATAAATTTATAATACTATATTTTGATTGCTTCCTTAGTCTAATGGTATCATGTTCAAACACAGATAATGTGGTACTGGGTTCAAATCCTGGTATGTACCAAAGTGATTATGAGATTTTTCTCTAAAGAAAATATTTCAGTATCAGCACGAAGTATGGGAGTTGGAGGTACCTATTAAAATCCCGTGCCTCGAAAATCACGTAAAGCCGTCGATCCTATTCCTGACCTCTTTCCAGTCGCGTCGCTAGTCGTCCGGATCATGAGAGTGATGGAATAGGAAGTGTCACTGTGTTTACGCACATACTTATGCACTATCGTATGTCCCGCGCGTATGGCTGTTATAAATGTTACTTACCTAGTGCAAGGTTTGATGATCTCGAAGACATTTTCACCAATCTTGACGAATCGCCATCCATCCTCAGCGTAAGGCGTGGCCCCGGTCAGCACGAAGTTCGGTCTGAAGTTGCGTTCTGTGACTTGGCAGTTATCCAGCCGAGTGTTCAACTCGTTCACTGAAGCCTCATTGATCAGATTGAACGGTACTTCATCAGGTAGAGCACCCTGGAATTTTATTCAGCTAATTAGACACAATTTAAGAATTAATGTCATTGTTTCATCGTTATATAGGTACAGCTGAAAGAATGGCATGTATTTAAAAATCAATAGCAACTCATAGCGGTGCTTAACATCATGAACACGGTAGGTTATTAACTATTCAAATTTAAGAACCAATTTGTGTTCGTTTAGGAAGCTGGTGTGTAGGCAGGAGTCTTCGTGAATTGCTATGAATATAGACTGTTATGTTTTTACTGGTATTTATTGCTTGTACATAGAATGTGATAATATAATAGGTCTTTACCTATGAAATTGCCGTTTTGTATGAAAAAATTTAAACGAATTTTTTTCATGAATTTTTTTATTTGTATTAATCGAAGTAATCACCCATGCAATCAATGCATCTTTGCCATCGCAGTGGCAGTTTATTGATGCCCTTCTTAAAGAAATCAGCTGGACGGGAGGCAACAAATTCTTCAAAGGCATTTTGTACTGCCTCTCGGGTATTGAATTTTTTTCCCGCCAAGAAGTTATCCAAATTCTGGAAAAAGTAGTAGTCTGTAGGCGCAAGGTCTGGTGAGTAGGGCGGATGACGGAGAGCTTCCAACCCCAGTTCTTGCAACTTGGAGACCGTCTGCTGTGCAGTATGAGGTCGCGCGTTGTCGTGCAGGAGCAGCGGAGACGAGCGATTGACCAATGCTGGTTGGAGATGCGCCAGCTTCTCCATCATTGTGCTCAGTTCTTCACAGTACACATCTGCAGTAATGCTCACCCCGTTTGGTAAGAAGCTGTGATGAATCACACCGGCGCTAGACCACCAAACAGTGACCATCACTTTTCTAGGGGTAAGTTTTCGTTTAGGGCATTGTTTAGGTGCTGAACCAGGATCCAACCAACTTGCTGAGCGCTTGCGGTTATCAAACAGAATCCATTTTTCATCGCAGGTAACAATGCGGTTCAAAATTCCTTCATTTGTGTGTCTGTTGAGCAGTGCAAGGCACGTCTCGACGCGTACTTCGCGCTGGCGATCATTGAGTTCGTGGGGCACCCATTTGTCAAGCTTTTTTACCTTGCCAATTTGACGCAAATGGACCAATATTGTTTTGACGCTAACGTCGAAAGCTGCTGCTAATTCAGCCGTAGATTGTGTATCATCAGCTTCCACAACCGCCTTTAATTCGTCATTGTCGACCAAAGTCTTCGGACGACCGCGAGGTTCATTTTTCAGGTCGAAATTTCCAGAACGGAAGCGAGCAAACCAATAACAGGTGGTGCGTTGGTTTGTAGTGTTAGCTCCGTAAACGTCGTTGATGTTGCGTGCCGCTTGTGCCGCGTTGCTGCCACGACGGTACTCATATTCCATAATTACTCGAATTTTTAACGTATCCATGATGACGAAAAAGATTGAAATGCGATGAAAATGTAACACTAATCAATAAAGAAATGACTACTTTTGGAAAAAAGAATCCATGTTTTTAAAATAAAATTAATTTGAAATTAGAATTCTTAGCCAAACAAAAATTATTTTGATTTGAAATGGCCAGTACTGCAGAACGGCAATTTCATAGGTAAAGACCTAATATATAATGTAGGGAGCGTGCGTTTTCCGTTATGTTCGATAGCATAGATAATGATGGTGCCGATGGTGGTAACAGTATCTTTGGTTAGGCCATGCCTCTGGAACTGAACAAGTGTGAAATTAGGCTCAGGTAAGACCGATTCGTTACGGTTGGCAGGACAGGCGTATCGTGCCATTTTTAAATACCTTATAACTTTCTAGTACTAACTGGTAGTTACGAGAACGACGACGCTACCACCGCGCCTATACCGTGCACACACACACATGCAGTCTTTCTTATACGTTTTTTAATTTTATATTAGTATTGATAGTTGGAAGTAATTATAGGATACCTTACTTTTTTTCTTTGCTAAAAAGGACAACGTCCGCACTAGGGAATTTAATCCATGTGTCGCGGGGTAGGTACTTTACGAACATAATATAATAGACTGACACAAATTACATCCAGACTAAGAACAACTATTTATGGGTCACACAAATAGTGGTCCAAAGCGGGACTCGGACCCGCGCCACGAAGCAGCGAGGCGACTGTCTTAGCTGCTGCGCCACACGTGCGGTCAAAGAAATACGTTCACTAGTTTTTTATGTTCTGTAAATGCAACGGTACTTACGGTATCATTCTTCGTGAACTTATAAAGCTTATTAGTAGTACCACGCAGGATGCGGCTGCGCTGCGATGCGTAATACACTAAACGGAAGTTAATGGACGATCTATCAAGCAATCTGAAATATAATAATTCAATAAATGAAAATTGTGTATTTAGTTACATAATAAATCTAGTTATTTAATATTTGGGACAAATACCCTATCGTCCTAACCTACGTACCGTACCGTACCGTACTAACGACCTAAAAAATGGGAAATTGTAAATTTAATCGTGCGCCGGATCTGCAGCAAAGCATTCTCCACCGAGCCGGGTAGGTGCTCTGCGTTAAGCTACGAACGATACACACTGGCAGATCAAAGTTAAAGATAAAGATAAAGATTCATTTATTTGTATGAAACATGTGTTACATTTTTACATGTGGTGTTACAATAATAGTCGTGGTATCAACATGTCCTGCCGAATCAGGCGTACAAATGACTTAAAATTTATGTATGTAAAATAGTTTGCCGCAATTTAAAACACAATAATTTCACATATTTGGCACAATAGACTTATCTAGTAAAAAATCATTCACACTATAGTACCCTTTTTTACTAAGTAATTCTTGAAATTTCTTTTTGAATAAGTTTATTGTTAGGGTTTTATATGAAAAAGGTATTTTATTGTAGATTTGTGGCGCCATACAAAAAATACTTCTCCACATAAGTGTAGTTCGGGAATTATGCAAGCAGAGTCTATTACCATTACGTCTATTGCGTTGAATAACATCAGATTGATGAGGAAACAATTCTAAATTAGTTCTTACAAATAAAGTTACTTCAAGAATATATAGACATGGGAGGGTTAAGATTTTATATTTAATAAACATCGGTTTGCAACTGTCTGTGACTTTTAGTCCAAACATGGCTCGGATACAGCGTTTTTGGTTTTTAAAAGCAATTTCCTTGTCAACTGAATTTCCCCAATAAATAATGCCATATCTTAGGATGGATGCAGCCAGACCGTGATAGGCTGTGAGAAGAGTGTCTGTATTCACTATTGGCGCTAGTTTATATAGGGCATACGATGATTTACTTATTCTTTTACTGATATATTCAATATGAGCTTTCCAATTCACTTTCTTATCAATAATAAGACCGAGGAATTTAGTGGTGTCTACTGCTTGTATAGTAGTGCTGTTGTGATGTATATTCATTAGTTGTGGTTTTTCCTTACGTTGACTAAAATGCATAATGTTTGTTATAGATAAATTAATTTTTAAATTATTATTATTAAGCCAGGATATTACTGATATGATTGATGAATTGATGTCGTTTTCATAGGTCATTGGGTCTTTACGAGCAATCACAATTGTGCTGTCGTCCGCAAAAAGGGTCATCGGGTGTGTAACTGCTTTTGGTAGGTCATTTATATAAAGAATAAATAGAAGCGGTCCCAGAACACTGCCTTGTGGCACTCCGAACAATACACAGCGCTCACCAGAGGTATAGATGATCTCCCTTTTTGCTTTAATATCCAATTTTGTAATAGCCGTTATTTGTTTTCTATTAGATAAAAAGGATTCAATAAGTTTTAAACTGTTACCTCTTATGCCGTAGTAGTCTAATTTATCTATTAAGGTTGTGTGATGCACGGAGTCAAAGGCTTCGGTCATATCACAGAAAATTGAACATACAGGTGTAGTTTTATCAATATTTAACATAACAGTATGAAGGAAATCGTATATGGCCCTATTTATTGTCATGTTTTGTCTGAAACCTTTTTGTTCACGACACAGTAAATTATTTTTTTCTACATATTGATTTATTTGATTATATATATATATATATTTTTCAAATATTTTGGAAATAACAGATATTAATGCAATCGGCCTGTAGATATAGGCCGCTGTAAATATATGTATTTACAGCATATTGGAAACACCATCCAAACCAAACTATTAAATAATAATTTACTAACATTATTCACATTTTAAAGCGTAAATATATTCTTAAAAATCATATATTTACAGCATATTGGAAACACCATCCAAACCAAACTATTAAATAATAATTTCCTAACAATATTCACATTTTAAAGCGTAAATCTATTATTATAAATCATATATTTACGGTTTACATTGCGAATAATAGTATCTAATAGATTCACACTAATATTATAAGGCGAAAGTTTGTGAGTGTGTATGTTTGTTACTTCGTTACGTGTAAAAGACTGGAGAGATTTTAATAAAATATGGTTTGGAGTTAGCTGACATCCTGAAATATTCTAAGGGTTATATCTTTTAAAATTTAACGCGGGTAAATCGCGTGGTAGGTACAGCTAGTATCTAATAAAGATCTGGGGCTGCGCGGTGAAAACTAATTAAAACACTACACGTTCTGGTGTCTCTATGTTTATATTAGTTATACTTAGTAGTAACTACTTGTTAGCAAATTGTAAGTAGTCTAATTATCAAGTTTAAAAGAAATGAAAAATAATCAAAAGTCGTTCACATCTATTACACAAGGCTTCTATTGTTTACCTACATTCTTAACTAGGTAATGTTGCCGATTTTGGTCCAAAAAGAAAAATGTGTTGTACATTTTCCCAGTCTACCCAATGCCCTCAAATCTAGTTTCATATAATTTACCTAAGCTTAGATTATATAGCTCACATTATATGAAACTAGAGACTTTACTATTTAGCTTGGCCAGTATACAAATATACCTACTGGTAGTTAATGTCCAAGTTCTGAATAAAACTCATTATTAAATTAATATTTTATAAATAGATACTAAATATTAATATCCTTAAGTTTCTGAGTATGGATGTTTGGAACTCTTTCACGTAAAAACCACGGAACGGATTTTGATGAAACTGTGTAGAAATGTAGCTTAAACATTCGAAAAGCACATAGGCTATAATTTATAAATTTCAACGCGGGTGAAACCGCGGGAACCGGTAGTACTAAAAATAATTTCATAGAAAAACTTATTAAGGCAGGGATGCAAAGCGACTTGTGTTTTTTTACCTAGAGAACCACTCGCTAGCCTCCCAGCCGCAATCATACACAGGCACGGGGACGCTCCAGACATACGCCGTTTTCGGTTTCTGTAGGGCAATAATCTGAAAAACGCAGAAATTTAAGCAGCTTACATGGATCGTAAATGTTAGTTTTAGAGAACAACAACCAAACCTATTAATTTGAAATACCAGTAGGTACCTACCTACTCTGCAAAACATAGTAGGTATGTGTTACGGACTTTTTCGACAAAAACTATAGCATTTTCAGAATTAACCAGCATGAACAGATTGGTCATGACTGAGGAAAGGTTTTGGTGTCTTGAGGAATAGAAATAGAAAAGACGTCGACAAATATTATTTTATGTGTTTTTCTTCAGTACTATGTAAGTATAATTACAGGCACAAATAATGACTGGATTCGTAGCTAGAATATTTCTATTTCTTCTTTTTTATCTACGACTACGTTACGTTACGTTTTGCAAAGGTAGAAAGAACAACAATTTGTACCTCTTGCAAAGTAAGGTGTTGCAAAGGGAGGTAAGGTAAAAGTAAGGTAGTTTGTAATAGGTACCATACCTCAACGATGTTACGTGTGGAGTCGAAAGGGAAGTGAGTTAAACAGCACTTGATATTTAATTTTAAGTGCGTTTGTTTTCCCTGCTCTTAAGTTTCTTGTCTAAATTATAAATTGTTAAGAGCATTTAATACCATTGGGTTCTAAAGACTTAATAAAGTTATATTTATTTTGATTTTAAGTTATTTAATTTTAAAACCACATCAACGGCGACAAGTGAATGCCTCATGGATGAAGTATCTGTCAGTAGTTTACTCAGAGAACTTAAATATCTTATTGCTAAAATAGATGGACTCACCTCTGCTAAGTTAACATTCAATGGCTCCATGTCGGCATGTTTAACCGTCAGAATAGAGTTCCTGACAGTAGGATGCACTGTCAAGAGCTCGGGGTAAGCTCTTGCTGTTATGAAATTATTCTTGTCATCCACCACCATCAGAACTCTGTAACAAAAAAAAACGAAGTTTAACTGAATATCTGCATACTTACTCATTCTTTACTATTTTAAAATCCCTTACCTATTGGTTTCTAAAAACAATTATTAATAAGAAATGGCGATTGTGTTATTTATTTTATTTACCTAAGTAACTACTTAGGTAAATAAAATAAATAACTACTATAACCTAAGTAAATAATACTATTTACCTAAGTAACTACTTACTTAGGAGTCATGATATATCTTCATACATTTCTGCAAAAAGTACCTACGTACTTTTTGCAGAAATGTATGAAGATATATCATGACTCCTTATAATATCTAAATATAGACGAAAACCTTGAGTAGGTACCTGGTCACCAATACTGTTACGTTAATATTTAATTATCTTAGCCTATACAAACAAACATTTTTATTTATTAATCTAGGCAATTGTCATACGATGCTATCCCTTACCTACGGTGCAATTAGGTACCTATCAACGCGCGTTGTTAGGTAATTTAATTTTTGTTATAACGCCATCATTACATAAATATATCTTACAAAGGTCATAGTCGACATATAGGTACAAACCAGGGCCAAAAACAAAAAAAATCTTACACGCCTTTCATATGTTTTTGTCAATCCAGCATAGAATCGACAAAACAGTTAGAAAGCACGAGGTTCAGGTTTGTATCAAGTTTACTTACTACTACAATTATAAGGACCCAAGTATTCCACTAAAAGGCCCTTATCAAAACATAACCACTTAGTGCTCTACCCAGACATAATTTCTAAAGTCGCCAATATTGCTAAAACTCGAAAAAATAATACCTGTCCCGTAACCACCCATCTCTCAAGCCCAGGATAGAACATTCGGCAGTGTTGAGTATAACGGGCCCGCAAGACTTGATGGGATATACGTAAAGACTCTTCAGCGTTCCCACCTGCTGCCACTGTTCGGGGAGTTTCGGCTTACTGTCTTGGTAATGCCGATACGCGTAGTAAGCGCCACCTATCACACCAGCACTCACCAGCGCCGTTGTCACGTAATATTGCGCTGGAATAGAATGTTACTTTTCAATTAAAAATTTCTTATGCGTGATTTTGCTGAGGAGGGAACGTAAGTTAACGTCACGCTCGAGTCGGTGACGCTGAATATTGTTTACTCGGTTCCACGCGATATCAAACGCATGTCAAGCGCGCTCAGATTGGTGACGCACTGAATCATGTACCTATAGATATAATCATATAATAGAATATCATTTAATAGGAGTGTTAGAATGTTATTATAAATTTTAAACATATGTCTGTGTATATCTTGCTTTAGCAAAATAATAAGTAATTTTTGTCTAAGTTTAATCTAGGTAGATCTGAGGTATGCGTACACACGTGCAGTCATAATTGTGTTACTTTTCATTATGAGAAATTTCTCGAGTTCCTTTGCATTGAAATCGTTTCATCCGTTTAGAAGAACTTCTACGCCACATTCAAAATAAATTGATTTAGATTTATAACACATTCGTTTTGTGTTTAAGATTAAAGCTATTCTAACTTATATAAGCACTTACCTATAGATAATCCTTACTTAATATTATAAATGCGAAAGTAACTCTGTCTATCTGTCTGTCGCTCTTTCACGTCGAAACTACTAAACTGATTTAAATGAAGTTTTATACATATATTATAGAGCCTGAGAAAGGACATTTTTAAAGCGTTGAGAGGGGGGATGAAACGTAGTACGGAAGTATCGTTTTTTTTAGACCTAGAAGCTTGAAACTTATTATTTAGGCTGTTGATTCGATATATCTTATCTTTGTTGGGGTGTACTTGCGTACAGCACTTCGACCACTCAGGATCTTTTGTACTATGATTCGATATAAATAAATAAGATTAAAAGTTTGTAAAAGTTTTACCCTAAAGGGTGTAAAATAACGATACGGAATAGGGGATGAAAGTTTGTATGGAAATATGTAAGGTGTATGTGAATGTTCGATGAGTTTATGACTAGGGTCAAAATATTAGGTACAGATATTCTGATGTGACACTTACAGAGTCATTACAAAATGTGCGGATGAAGTTGCGGGCACGGCTAGAAGATAATAAAAGTAAGCGATCTGTCAAATCATGTTGAAGCGCATGTATGTAACATGCACATTAACATTTTTAGAATTGCAATTGTCTCAAAATGTTAAGTTAACAGTGACTTTTTTTATATATGATGTATACGAGTATAATATTGACTCATTGAACCTATCTTTATAATTAAAGGGTAATAGTTCAATGGAACATCTTATCTTACAACGCAGCGCCGAGCTACATAAACCACATTACTTCATCTTAAAAGTAATTTTATTACTAAATCTTATATATAAGGTTTTCACAAACTGAACTTTCTTTTTAAGACCTACTGGTTTTAAGGCTCGATACCAAAATGGTAAAAGGAAACCTTATGGTGTATCTCGTGTCTGTCCGTCCTTCCCACTGACGGAATACGAGTAGGTAGGTATATTTTCCTTACTCAACCGTTTTGTTAATGGAAACATAAGTAAGTATGAAAACAGTAAGTAAAATATCAATATCTCTCTTTAAACAAAGAGTATGAAATGATAATATAATAATCGATCAAGGTACTTATCCATTTAAAACGCACGACAAAAACACCCACGTGTCAATTTCAAATACTTTTTTTTATAAAAATTATAGAAGTTTACATGAAAGTTACCTTAAAAAAAATTAAAATGTATTCTGAAAACGTAAGTATCCAATATATTTGTTTTTAATAAATGTTATCTAATAAACCTTGCCTCGACGCACGTCAACCTATCTTTATTTTTGGAAAATCTCTTCTGGATAATTAGTTATTAATTATTTACAAATTTACGTAATTATTTTTTTTCTTCGAAAACACTCAAAAGTGGGACTTGTGACTAGTACAAAAAGATAGCTATTAAAAAGGCCTATCAATAATAAAAAAACCAAGTTCCACTTCCGCGGCCTTTTGGAGAAATAGATTATTTTGTTCCAAGGTCAAATTATACAGTGTAGGGTTGCTACCACAAAAGGTCACTCAATATCTCGACTTATTTTTTCAAAAAATAATAAGTAGAACTACTTCTTTTAAAGATATAAAAAAGTCATTGTCATATTAATCGTGTAGCACGTCATAAATTATCGTTTACAAACAGAGAACTTAATATGCCACGCAAACAAACTCGCGTTCAAACGGTAATCTTATTCATATAAATCGTTTTCGTTTTGTAGTATTAACGTACAATCATCATCATCTTCATCATCATTGGATAAATCTTCATAGGCTACCTCTGCGAAGGGCAAGTTTTTTCGTGGATTGGTTTTAATAGGTCACGTACAGCTTCTGGCAGACTAGGTCACTTGGAGAATCTTCTACGCTACCACCCGGGTGGTATATAGCCCAGTCATATTAGGTAAAAAAAGGGGTCAACCTCGGAATGAAAGATAATAAGCTGCAAATTGGTATGAACCTTTGTTTTGTCATTCTAAATGTTGTCTCAAAAGTCACAATCGTTATCGTGTCCGCGTCTCAAGATATTCAAGGTCAAAGGTCACAAAAATCGGTTTTTCGCGAATATCTGCCTTCCTATCGGTTAAATGAGATTAGCATTTATTATAAAAGTTGTAGGCTATAAAATTCCCTACAACTTTTGTTTAAACTTTTTTTTCATACGACTAACCGTTTTGAAGGTAGAGCGCGAAGAGTGCACATCGTACAGTCATATACGGCCTAATGCAAGGTCAAGCGTGAGTTATGGTTATCAGTACGTTATAAAGTCAATTATTTACTTGGAAATTATAATTATTAAACAATGCCTATTATTTATGTACTAACTATTAATTATTTATATTTAATTAAAGTAAGTAACTTGATTATTTATATATAATTATTCATATTTAACTATTTAAGTATAAAATATTATTAATTCTGGATTATATATTTTAGTTTTATTTTAAGTTAACACGACATTATATATCTTTTCTTTAAAACGCGTAAATTTCTCAATACTTATATACCTGGAAATACTTGTCCCTACCCTATGCCCTTTTCTATTCATTGCCGGGACAGATGTTCTATAGTATTCAAGGCCACTCTCTCCACTTTGTATGAGTCAAGATTATTCGTTAGTTTGAAATTGTACCGTTGCAACTACGGACGTACGGTTTTAAGAGCTATGGCTGATTTGTGTTTTATATGTGATAAGAAACTTTCAGAAGGTGTTTCTGTGAATGTCGTACGTGGTTTACAAACTTTAAAAACTGCAAGTATTGAAAGAAATGATGGACATATAGACTATTTAAATACTTTAAGTTCTGTAAATGTGCATTCCGAGTGTCGAAAAGTGTACACGAGTAAAAATGTTATTATTGCATCAAAACGACGCACAGATGAGAGTGAACCTTCAACGTCAAGTGCACCTCGTAAAAAACGAAATGAAGTCTTTGATTTTGGAAAGTTATGCTTAATTTGTGGCCAAGAAGCTGATGAAATAGCAGAAAAGAAAAAAAAATTAAAGTATAGACGGACAATAAGTAATGTAAGTACTCTTGCATTCAAAGACAACGTAATTAAGAGAGCAGAAGAACGAAACGATTCCTTAGGAGATAATATTTTATACTTAAATAGTTAAATATGAATAATTATATATAAATAATCAAGTTACTTACTTTAATTAAATATAAATAATTAATAGTTAGTACATAAATAATAGGCATTGTTTAATAATTATAATTTCCAAGTAAATAATTGACTTTATAACGTACTGATAACCATAACTCACGCTTGACCTTGCATTAGGCCGTATATGACTGTACGATGTGCACTCTTCGCGCTCTACCTTCAAAACGGTTAGTCGTATGAAAAAAAAGTTTAAACAAAAGTTGTAGGGAATTTTATAGCCTACAACTTTTATAATAAATGCAAATCTCATTTAACCGATAGGAAGCCAGATATTCGCGAAAAACCGATTTTTGTGACCTTTGACCTTGAATATCTTGAGACGCGGACACGATAACGATTGTGACTTTTGAGACAACATTTAGAATGACAAAACAAAGGTTCATACCAATTTGCAGCTTATTATCTTTCATTCCGAGGTGAAAGCCCTAATATGACTGGGCTAATAAGATTGCGCGGGCGATAAAATTGCGCATACGTCATAACAGGAGAACGGAGTATGCTTCATAGCCAACTTCAGTTGTATTTTGTTAGCGATGGCGACTGGCATATAATATAGTAGTCTATGGCGACTGGCGTGTGCTCCCAAAAATAAATCGTATTTATGCGGAAAACAAAAAAGATATGTGAGTACAAAGTTTTTATTCACTTTTGATCTAATTTTTTGATAAAATGAATGCATTACTGTACCAAAACTCTAGGTAATTTTAGTAACTTGTTACTATTTTGTCGCGGCAGTATCACTCATGTTTCTATTTCACTGGAAGTAGTTTGGACATTTTCTAAGAGATGGCAGTAATATCGCGATGTTTAGAGTTGTATTGCAATGTGTAAAATTGCGCACTTTGGATGCGTGTAAGATTGCGCGCGCAATTTTACACGTCCGATTTTTTTAGTAGTTATTCGCATCGCGATTTAATAGAGAATATGTAAAAAATACGATAGCTTCCATCGTTATAATACTGTCAATTATATTCAGCCTAAACAACTAAAACTAACCTGTTTAAAAATTTCCAAACCCTTTGAGTCGTTTAAAATATGAAGTATTTGTATCTATTTTAAGCGGATATTCGTTTTCCTATATTTTTTTTTCAGAATGTCACGAGAACGGATTACAGCTTCCCAGTTTTTTTCTGATGAGGTTATCAAGGAGTCTCATAGGCGAATTGATAATGGTGAAAGTAAAAGAACCAGATTTGCTAAAAAATTAGACTGATATGATACAACATTTTCTAAAGAAGTAAAAGAAGAGTTTTGCAAGCACCTTAGATAATATGTTTTATGGTTTAACACCAAAAACATTTAGAAGTGCAGCGTTCGAGTATGCTGAAATAAATAAAATTTCTCATAGATTCAACAAAGAAACTAAAATTGTAGGAAAGGAGTGGTTTAGTGCATTTCTAAAACGGCACCTGGCTATTACTCGTAGACAGCCAACTTCCACATGTATTGCACGTGCAGTGGGAGGCAACAGACCGCAGGTGGAGCAATTTTACATGAATTTATCTGTGCTAATAGCCAAATATAATTTTCAACCACAGTCTATCTATATATGGTTGAGACGGGTATATCCACTATATCTAATCCTAATCTTAAGCCGAAAGTACTGTCTCGAAAGGGTCAACGCTCAGTCAACAAAACCTACAGCGGAGTGGAAGACACCAACGCCAACTGCCGTCAAAGATGTGTCTGCGACTGGTCATTTAATTCCTCCTGTGTTTATATTTGGAAGGAAGAGGATGAAGGCAGAACTGTTAGAGCCGATACTAGAAGACTGGGACGCGTGAATAACATGTAAGGAGTGGTGGCATGACAACTTCTCAGATTATAATGGCTCCGGCGCTTATAATTATGATGTGGGCAAATAATATAGGCGCGCAATCTTATCGATCCCAACGCGCAATCTTACACACTGGGGTGTACAAAATTGCGCAATTCCCGAATTGTGGTTTTGGTTTAATTACTTAGAATATTACATGTTTTTAGTTACCATTTGTATAATAATTTGTTGCCATATTAATAAAGATCAATAAATAAATAATTGATCTCAGATAAGATTAATAGTTTTTATTTTATTACCTATTGATTGCAAACTGCGCAATCTTATACCACCCTACCCTAAGTATTATTGTGAACTTTTGTACGTTTCAAAACAAATGATAACTTACGAGTATGTACACAAACCGAAAGCTGGCTAGTGATGGTTCCAAAATGTGAAAATAATATCGTGTTTCTTTATGAGCAGCCCGACTGCGTCACACTACTGGTCTTACAGTATTAGGTATACGAGTGTTGAGGCTCTGGGTGTGAGTAAGGGTAGTACAAAAGTTCCTGAAGGGTCGAAATGCTGTACGCAAGTACACCCCAACATAGATAAGGGTTACGTTGTTGTCATGGACATGGATAGTACTGCTTATACTCAGGTTGGCTGTATTCTTGGTTGCTAACTTGATAATATATCAATAACATAAAGAATGTACCAAAGTAGTTAAATAACTATTACTTGGCTCATTGCTATAGGTTTATATTAAGGGCAACGTTTTTTAAAATAATCGAAATCAGTTTAATACGAAAAAGCGTCTATAGGCTACGGTGACCGCTTAGCATCACGTGGTCCATATTGTATGATAGAACCGACCATAGGCTACGGTGACCGCTTAACATCACGTGGTCCGTATACTTGTTTGTTAGAAGCTACCAAAGGCTACGGTGACCGCTTAGCATCACGTGGTCCGTATACTTGTTTGTTAGAAGCGACCATAGGCTACGGTGACCGCTTAGCATCACGTGGTCCGTATACTTGTTTGTTAGAAGCAACCATAGGCTACGGTGACCGCTTAGCATCACGTGGTCCATATTGTTTGATAGAACCGACCATAGGCTACAGTGACCGCTTAACATCACGTGGTCCGTATACTTGTTTGTTGGAAGCGACCATAGGCTACGGTGACCGCTAAGCATCACGTCGTCCATATATATATACTTGTTTGTTAGAAGCGACCAAAGGCTACGGTAACCGCTTAGCATCACGTGGTCCGTATACTTGTTTGTTAGAAGCGACCATAGGGTACGGTGACCGCTTAGCATCACGTTGTCCATATACTTGTTTGTTAGAAGCAACCACAGGCTACGGTGACCGCTTAGCATCACGTGGTCCGTATACTTGTTTGTTAGAAGCGTCCATAGGCTACGGTGACCGCTTAGCATCACGTGGCCCGTATACTTGTTTGTTAGAAGCGTCCATAGGCTACGGTGACCGCTTAGCATCACGTGGTCCGTATACTTGTTTGTTAGAAGCAACCATAGGCTACGGTGACAGCTTAGCATCACGTGGTCAGAGAAACATGCGCACGCCGCACAGCTGCAAAATGTGTCGTGAACAATTTTTCGTGAGAATTTTTTCCGTCTTTTCACAACGCGCGATAACGAACTTCGTTCCAATTATATAATATTATTAAATAATTATTAATATATTATTAAACTGGACAGAAATGAACTTTTCTAGGCGCGCGTTGTTTTACTGCTTCTAAATCAAGAATGATACACGAATGATCTTGAAATCTATAATTTCATTCATTTGTTGTTTTTGTCTGTCAATTTTGTCGACTATTAAGAAAAGACTTTAAACTCTTGTGTCTATATTTAAGATGATAATGATGTAAATAAAAATTGCTGTGTGCTACTAATTATAATTGTCTGGGAAAGAACGTCAGTCAGTTTTACAAAACATACAATACCAACCTCATTTACTTACGCAATGTTTACGAGATAAATCTCATTGCAACTGTTTTATATAAAGTTATGTAGGGACATACCTACCTAGTTTGATTTAACTGATAAGTTCGTAAACATGTCAAACAATAGTTGGTTGGGACATTTATTATTTATATCGCTGAAAACAAATATATACTTACGTATACCTAATGAACTGCGCAAAACAATGACACTTGAAAAATTATGAACTACTAGCGGCCCGGTACGTGCTTCGCTACGTATAAGGCATAGTAATTAAAAAAAAAATATTATTAAGTTCATTTATTCAAACAAAAAAATATTTTAAATTGCTAAAACATGTTGATTTCACACTTTTTCAAGACTTTTTTAAAATTTTCTCTACGCACAAACCTTCCCTGGACTTCCATGAATAATTCAAGACCAAAATTAGCCAAATCGGTAAAGGCGTTGTTGAGTTATAACATTACAACGAAAAGTGACATTGATTTTTATATATATAGATGTCGGAGGAAACCAAAATGTCGCACTTAAAAAGAGAATAGAATCTCAAGCAATAAAGAACTTGATTACTTAGGTACTTGATAACTTGTTGAGCGGCCAAACAAAATGTAAATGAAAAACTAAAATATGAGGCACTCAAATTTTATCTTTGGACGTAATTTCTATGATTCTGCGTAGATACTATAAATATTGACCTTCAGAGGAAATATGAAATTAGGAACTTACATATATTTAGTTCGGTAAACAAAGGGTAAATTTCAATTTAAATAATTTTGCCAGCATGAGTCGAGTCGTTTCCACACCTCAGACTCTTTGCTAATTTTACCGTCCAAATAAAGCAATAAATTGTTCAGGGCACAATTATCTAAAATAAAGAAAAACCATAAAAGTATGTATGTCATAAAAAGGTATAAAATCATAATGTCCTCCTAGCTGAATTTCGGCAACTGCGGCCCGTCTCAACAGAGATTAGCCATCTGCGCGGGACATATTATAGTGCTCAAGTGTGTGCACAAACACAGGAGCGCATCCATCATGATGACGCCTGGTGACACGACCGGAAAGAGGTCAGGTACAGGACCGACGGCTTTACGTGCTCTCCGAGGCACATGGGTATAATACCGCCAACTCCCCGACTTCGGGCTGATGCTGAGAAAATTTTCTTTTTACAGATAAGTCCCAAAATCACTTTTGGCTCGACCCGGGGTTTGAACCCAGGACCTCGTTCTCTGCGGGTGAACACGCTACCGCTAGACGAGACAAAAAGGTATACTACGCTTCCAGGCAAGGTACAGAAAAAGCGCTGGTATTGTCGTAGTGTTGTCCCACTTCACTAACACCGATAGCGTTCTAGGTACCTAATAAGGGCACACTATCCAAATTGGTCGTGCAGAATAATTATCAAATTACTCCAAAAAATAAAAAAAAATTACCCATTATAATTACTACGTTGTGATCAACAATTCTACTAATACTATAAATGCGAAAGTTTGTGAGTATGGATGGGATGTATGGATGTTTGTTACTCTTTCATGCAAAAACTACCGAACGGATTTAATGAAACTGTGTAATAATATAGTTTATACTAGCTGTGCCACGCGGTTTCACCCGAGTTAAATTTTATAAATTATCACAGCTCCTCTCCCGTCGGTGATAGTGTGATAATATGTAGTTTAGTGACCAATGTGTTGACCCGACCTCTTAGTAATATTCATGCAAAATTTGAAGTAAATCCATTCAGTACTTTTTGAGTTTAGCCCGGACATACATACAGACAAAAATTCTAAAACTATATTTTTGGCTTCGAAATCGATTGTTGATCACGCCCCAAGTATCCCTTTTAAAAATATTCAATGTACAGTTTTGACTTTCCTACGATTTATTATACAAATATGTCTAGATATCCGAATAACACATAGGCTATCATTTACAAAGCTTAACGCGGGTAAAACCGCGGGGCGTAGCTAGTAATAATATAACGAAGAGCAAATAATATATTTTATGTAATTTTTTAAAAGTTTGCCACGATCTTTGATTCTGACCATCCATCCATCATCCATCCATCATTAGCCATCATACGACATATAATGCAAATAAAGAATCTTATCTTACTTTAAAATTGTATAGGTATAAGTTTGGTCAGTAAATTGGTATAAGTAATATTCATTGGTTTAGTAATTGTATTCGTATGACGGGACCACAGTACTGCGCCCTAGTCTAGACTACTGTAAAAAAAAAAAAATGCGTCATAACATGTGTGTGTAGGTACCTACGGTTACGTAATATGACTGGTTGTGATGATAATAATAATGCTAAGTAAACAATTTACAACTGTAATGAGTATATGAGTATCTCCCTACCAATAATTGCCCATTTACAAAAATAGGAAACTACCGACGAAGTAAATTGTAACAACTGAATTGTCGGCCCGGTTGGCATGGTTGATAGCTGCTTGCCGTTCACGCCGCAGGTCGTGAGTCCGATCCCACCCAGGACAGATATTTGTATGAATGAATTGTGTGTGAATGTCTGTTTGTTCTGAACTACATATCTATATAAGTATGTATTTACAAAAGTAATGTAGTATCTGGTTTCCATGGTACACGATCTGCTTAGATTGGGATCAGATGGCCGTGTGTGTGTCCCAGGATATTATTGTTATCTATTATTAACTGTATTTTCAATTTGATACGATGTATGACGACTCAGTTACCTCAAATGGTAAACATATTCATGGACACGGTCAGGCTTACTCAAATATAACTCATAAGTACTTAGGTAAGAGTACCTACCCAGAATATTTACAAGATTTTTATACTTTTATGTGAATAAAAGCTACCTATGTTTTTTATGACCTCTTTAGTTTATTTACAGTTAGCGTTATGTGCTTTCTTTACTTCATCGGACTTTCCTGATGTCAGCCATGCTTATAACTTACAAGCTTAAGTAGGTATATGAGCAGGATTATCTTGTAATGATAAAATTATATGTAAGGCCTCTTATGCGATTAAAGAACTAAAATAAAATCCTATCCCACTTTTCAACTATGATTTTGTTAGAACTGTGATAACGACTTAATCCCGGGTAGCTTTTTTGTTACCTACCTACACAGTATTAAAAATAAACAAACGCTGTACCATCTTTACAAATGTACCTATCGTACAAAATATTATAATTGATTAATACTCTATAAAGACTTACCTTGATTGGACATTATTATTATGAAAACAATCGACGAGTTTTAGGTTCAAATTATTATCACTTTATTAGAGAGTTGTTTACATATGAAAAACGCGCTTCGACGCGTCGTGATGGCTCTGCGCGCTACAATAACACTAGGTACGAGATCGGTATGTTGATTAACTAATTCTAGAGGGTTCACCCTCTGAAATGTCTCGTCGCTTCGTCGCCGTCGCGTCGGCGCGTTATGTCTAGGTACACATCACAAGATATTAGAGCTTTGTGTTAAACAAAGTTGTGGGTCACAGTTCTAGTTCTTAAGATCACCTTGTACCTTATAAATAAATAAATAAATGAACCTAAATACCTATATTTCATGTAATTAATGGCGTTAAAATATCGTTGCAAATACACTTGCCGCAAGCAATATATTGAACGTACCTATATTGAATTTGTGTTTTATCGTCATTGATACCTATATAAAAAACCCTATAAGTAGGCATATCAATGGTTATCGTCTACCTACATAGGTATATTAAATTTGTGTGTTATCGTTATAACAAAACTGGTTTCCTATAAGAATCGATGACTCTGGTGCACGGACAAACCCTAATGAGTTTATGATTGCATCAAATATTATGTAATTATTTTAAGTTCTATTTACTTAAGTATATAAAAAAATATATACAAAAGTGATGGTAGAAAAATGTACCTAAATGGCTACATGGTATTTCATATTTATTTATTTGCATACCGTAATGTGAGTGAAAGTGTTACAACAGGCTTAAAGCTTAGGTACAGTTATGGACCCTGTAAGGGTACGCAACTGTAATAATTCTAATTACTTACATTAAATTAAACATTAAAATTTAATACCTAATGGCATCTAAAACATAACAACTCATACCTATTTAAATTATAATTAAAAGTTATACAATATTAATGTCTGGGGTACTTCATATAATATACCTATTTGTAATTATAATTGAGATAACAAATACCATTGTTTACTAAAATGCGCGAATGTTAAAGTGAATGTAAAAGTAATTTTAATTAAATATTTCTAATTAGTTCCGTCGAATTCTAATTTGTTTAATGGTATTCCACGTTGTCCACTCACGATTTTGCAAAAGGCAAGTGCGAGTCGGTCTCGCGCACCGAGGGTTCCGTATAAACCTGTTGGTAATAGTAGGTAGGTATATAAGTAAAAGTTAAAGAATATGTGATATAACAAAAAATTTAAGGTTTTCGGATTTTTTCTATGCTTAAATTTTTTTCTTTTTCATTATTGTGTTAAAAAACATTGCTACAAGATACTAGGTCGACTGGAAGTACGTTTAGTAGTCGTTTTGATCCCCTTGCGAGTAGTTGCGAGTAAGAAAATATGCGACTTATATTGCTGTTTCTTTTTATTGCGTCAACATAGAAGTTTGATTTTGTTACAGCTTAAACCTATTATAGACTTGAGAATTTGATAGGAATTTCAATTTAATAGCTCTACGCTTAGTAGTAGTTTAGTACGTTAAACGTTCATGAGGTAAGGGGTAGTAAGTTTAAAATTATTAAAAACAGCAAAGAAAACATGTCTAGGTGGGGACTGTCGAACAACCCCAAAATGGACTGTATTTGCGGAGCATCGGTCCAATCCATGGCCCATCTAACAGCTTGCCCAGCCTGCCCTGCCACATGTTCATGACACGATCTTTAAAGTGCCACAAGCAGGGCAATCAGTGTGGCCACGTTCTGGGCCACAACAATTTGACGAGTTTGCCATCGAAACGCTAAGAAGAAGAATTATTAAAAATATTTTTGCTATAAGACCAAACCGGTAGACGAGTTGCTTCGTACCAAATTTCAAGAATCTGAGTTAACGGGAAGTACCCTCTTCGTTTTGATTCCCTATGCAAGTGTCAAAAAATTGCTGCATAAACGGCATTTATCTTTTGATTGTGTGACTTAGAAGGCTGATTTTTTGAGAGAACCAAGAGACGGTAGAAGTATCAAGCTGTAATTTATATGAAATACTCAGGTATTTGATATAAATTAGGGCTTGATACCTCTACGCGTTTCTAAGAAAAAGGGTCTTGAGAGACGGACGGACAACAAAGTGATCCTATAAGGGGTCTGTTTTGTCCTTTTGAGGTACGGAACCCTAACAATTAACACAGAATTCATTTCTAAGCATTAAGACTAAACTATACATATATCGACTACACCTGTGGCGCAGCGGTTAAGACAGTCGCATCGCCGCTTCGTGTCGCAGGTTCGAGTCCCGCGCCGGACAACTATTTGTGTGACCCATAAATAGTTGTTCTGAGTCTGGATGTAATTTGTGTCCGTCTGTTATGAGTTTGTAAAGTACCCCGCGACACAGAGATTAAATTCCCTAGAGCGGGCGTTGTGTTTTTTTTAGCAAAAAATATATATATAGTTTGCTTTATTCCTACGTTAACCACATATAATTTTTACTAAATTATAAGCGTCCGTCACATTACTTTTAACACTTATTATTTCAAATTTGTATTATATGTAAGTATATATATATATATATATCCTGACGTACCAGTTTAAAGAGAGATGTTAAATTCAGACCCTTATGTGTGGTGTTAAAGATGGTTCTGGGTTGATCCTTTCTTCTGTGGTTGCCTTCAAATTTAAGAAACAGCACCTCACGCACGGCTCGGAGGCGATCCGAAGTTCTATACCTATAAAGATAAAAGATAAAAAGATAATAATCATTTATTTACATGAAAAATGGTTAACAAATTATAGGTGTTATAATCATAGTAAGGTTTCACATGCTTCGCCATATATATGGCATGTAAATTTTTACAAATAAGTAGACAACTAAACTAAACAATAAATTAACGATTAAATATTCAATTACAAAATTAATGGATTTCTATTAAAAAGACATTATATAACAATATTTGAATTTAAATGGTTATTACAATCGTCAACCTTAGGATTACAATTACTAGAAGGTATAAATTACATAAAACACATTATTACATTGCTAACATAAGTAAAGCTAAGTATTAAGTGAATTATAAAATAATAAATTGGAATGTCAAAAAATCTAATGAATAATATTATTGAATTTATAAGCTACATTTTTTTATAGGTAGGTATACAACAAGAACGCATTCACAGAGCATTTTTTCAGTATATTCTTACTTACAAAGGTAATAAAATACCACACATATAGGTACATCACGGCGCGGCGTGTAAAGAATATTACGATTTGGCCAAATTAATTATACTCTTACCTACATCGTTATATATTATATAGGCCTTACTAATAAAATTCGAAACGGTCACTTTCGTTAACAATATTTAAAAACTAATTACAACCGTTGTAATTAGAACTGTGGCCTGTTTCATCTACTTAGCACTTGTTTAATTATGATTTCATTTGTAATATTTCTTTTGATAAGCGTTACCAGGGATTTAATTCAAGAAAATTTCAGTAGTTTGATTTTCTACGACTTTAACTGCTTTTGGCGATGAAACATGCAAGTCGATTGCAATGATGTAAACATTAATGCTGTATATCATATGATCTAAACAGACGGGCATGTGACGAACCATGAGAATCGGGCATCCTTAGACATAGGTATGAGTCAGATAGAATCAATCCAACAAAAAAATTCGATGTGATAAACTGTGTTTTCATTGGATACGTCACAATTTAACCGAGGGTTAAAATGACTATCCGCGTCACAAGGTGCGATGTCATACTTACTAAATTCGACGATGGGACGTCATAATACCTAGTAGTTGGTCATAAAGACAGATGAGGAAACAGGATTTACAGCTACGATCCCAAAACAAACCAGCAATCGATTGTTTTAGTCAGTTGACCTTCCAGGTGAGTCGAAACCAACCAAAGAGGCGATTGTGTTCTATTTTTTAATAAAAGTGGACACGCTGCTACTGCTGTTTTGGAGGATCTACGTGCAGTCGGTACTTAGCCCTCAGTTTGCCGTAATGTATTTAAGAATTCTGCAAAAATAACTAAAAGTAATGTAGGTATCATTTTGCACTATGACATGCAAGATCTCACACTTCTGATAAACACAAAGCGTAGCCTATATGTATAGTGCTTAGTAGTGACCCACGCAGTTGTGCACACGTGCATTCGGAGGGTCCTGCTGCAACCGACTTATGAATGTACATGAACTGGATGCACCAGCCGCGCACTTTGCCTGGCGCCCCAATCTACTCATCATATTGTTAGGATCCGACGTCGGGAGTGACTCAGGAGTACTATTACGAACATTAATCGTGTGCAATATTAGATGCATACATAATATTGCACACGATTAATAAGTAAATTTACCAAAATAATTAGTAAGTAATTTGAAAAAAGGACTATAAATCAAACAATTACTGAAGCGTGCGCGTTGTAGCCGTATGGATTCTCTGGTACTGCTACTCCTGGTGGGTATTCTTTTGCTCTCCACGTTTTGGTAAGGAAAATACAGAAATCGATAAAACTAAGTTATCGGCTTATTATGTTCTCCTTCAAAAATTAACCAACTCAATTATTTTTCAGTAATCAAACAATATAGCCGACATAGCCCGGAGAATTGCAAAACTGAAGTGGCAGTGGGTGGGGCACATAGCTCGTAGAACCGACGGCCGTTGGGGACGAAAGGTTCTCGAGTGGCGACCACGAACCGGAAGACGCCGCGTGGGCAGGCCCTCTACAAGATGGACCCGTGCGGGTCGCTGAAAACTGCTGGTTGCGAATAGCGCAGGACCGGCAATCGTGGTGATCTTTGGGGGAGGCTTTTGTCCAGCAGTGGACGTCTTTCGGCTGATATGATGATGATGATGAATCAAACAACAAGAAAATAGGCTACAACCAACCCAACCGTTTTACTTTTTCTTTTAATTCGTATCTACCGTAACAACGTAAACAAAAGGTATGGTAAATGACAGCTAATGGATCATAAGTATAGTCATAGATATTTTTCCAAGCGAATATATTCGTTAAATGAATAAAGATCATACAGAAAATTCTCTTTGTCTTGTCAAGACACTTAAATACATAGCTCTCGTGATAACGCAACTCTCGAGATAACGCAATATTTGACGTTGATTTAGTTTTCTAAATACGAACCTAAGATTCAACTTGTAGCCATGTAGTGCGAGCTAAGATACTCAGGCGCGCTCAATCCTACTTCAAGCAAAGCAATATTAAGCTGGTGGCTATATGTGGTATTACGTTGTAATACCATTTGGCCACTTTGCTTGAAGAAGGATTGAGCGCTAGTTCTCTTTCTTAATTGTTAGAATAAAAGAGTCTGCATGTATTTTATGACGATCTTTTTTTCTATATAAATTTATTTTTCTACTTGAAAATGACATGTCTGTCACAAAAAGATTTTTCAGTTGTTCAGGAAAAATATAATAATGAAAATACAAGTTTTATCTAAACTTTATTTTATCTTTTATTAAATAACTGCGCGAATACCTACTAACAGGTTATGGGCCCAGGCTTAGAGTGAAAAGTCGAAAGGCAACAAGAATTCGCATAGAGATCAGAACTATAAAGGAACAATAATGGCACAATCTTCGGAGATTTCAGGCAGCAATGGCTTACCTTCTATAGAGAAGCTAGAAGGTAACAGCAATTATCATACGTGGAAATTCATGATGGAGATATATCTTGTTCACGATGATTTATGGGAGTACACAAGCGCTACGCCTGAAAGAACTGATGTGAAAGGTATCATAAAAGACCAAAGAGCAAGAGCAAAGATTTGCTTAATGATAAGGCCACATTGCGTGTTACATGTGCGGAAAGCTAAAACTGCAAAAGATGCTTGGGAAGCATTACGGAATACGTTTGAAGATAAAGGTTTAAATAACCGGTGTCGGCTGCTGTCAAGACTAGTAGGCATGAAGCTGGAACAATTCCCAACTATTAGGGAATATGTGACTTCCGTCATGATGATATCTCAGGAACTTCAAGACCTAGGAAAAGAGGTTGATGACGAACTGTTGGCTGCTCTAATTCTCCAAGGACTTACCCCAGAGTTTCAGCCTATGAGATTGGCCATAGAGAATAGCAACATAGCTCTTACAACAGACTATATAAAGACGAAGCTTTTTCAACTTGAAGATACCTATTCGCAAAGCTCGAGTGCAAGCCGATTATCATCCGCTTTGACGTCAAATAAGCCTAATGGCAAGAGGCCATCCAAGAAGACGAAATTAAAGATAAAATGCTTTATTTGCGACGGACCACACAAAGCACATTCATGCCCAGACAATCCAAAAGCAAAGAGAGAAGCTTTACAAGCCTACGCGTTTGGCACGTCAACGTCACAAGGAAGAGACTGGATCATTGATTCTGGCGCGTCAACACATATGACGAACCAAAAGGATTGGTTCAAAGATTTTAATGGCAATTCTAAGCCTTTGAGAGTGACATGTGCGGATGGTAATGAAGTGCTAGGTGCGGGTGAAGGTACGGTAGTATGTGAGTCAGGCTTAACAATCAGCAACGTTACGTTTGTACCAAAATTAAATTCTAACTTGTTAAGTGTGAATGCGATTGCGAGAAAAGGTCACGTAATAGTATTTACAGAGAAAGGATGCGACATCTACAAAAGAGATGAGTGTGAAGTGAGAGGTAAGTCTGTTGTGAAAGGTGTGGAAGAAAGAGGCATTTATAAACTTAAGTGCTGTTCACAGGGTTCTGCACTAGCGACAGCAGAGAAAGACCAACTGATGTTATGGCATCGGAGGATGGGACATCTTGGTTTGCATAACCTTAAACTACTCAGGGACAAGATGGCGCTAGGGGTGAGTTTTCCTAATACTTCATGTAAACTGGAGTGCATATCTTGCGTTATGGGGAAACATACGAAACAACCGTTTCGTAAGAGTGGTACGACAAGAGCTAAGGAAGCACTAGGCTTAGTGCACGCTGATGTATGCGGACCTATGAATATAAGTTCTATAAGTGGGTGCCGATATTTTTTGACGTTTATCGATGATATTACGCGAAAAACTTTTGTATATTTTTTGAAACATAAGAGTGAGGTTTTTGAGAAATTTAAAGAGTTTAAAGCGTTTGCAGAGAACCAGTGCAATAAGAAAATTATGATTCTGCGCACTGACAATGGAACCGAGTTCGTCAATAAACAGATGGATGATTTTCTGAGCAAATGCGGAATCCAACATCAACTTACGGTGGAATATACACCAGAGCAGAATGGTGTAGCCGAACGTGCGAATCGCACAATCTGCGATAAAGCAAGAAGCATGCTACAGGAGTCAGGATTAGAAAAACGGTTTTGGGCAGAGGCAGTCCATCATGCCGTGTTTCTAAAGAATAAATCACCAACGATTGCGGTAAAGGATATGACACCCGATGAAAAATGGTCAGGGAGGAAATGCGATCTGAGTATGTTGAGAACTTTTGGTTGCAAAGCTTTCATGCATATTCCCAAAGAGAAGAGAACTAAGTGGGATGCAAAAAGCAGAGAACTAATTCACACAGGATTCTGTGACAATGCTAAAGCATACCGTCTTGTGGATAAAAGCACGGGAGAGGTATTCAAGGCGAAAAACGTAGTATTTTTTGAGAATCAAAAGGCAGATAAGCCTATAAAAGATTCTATAGAAGTTTCAGAAATTATAATTCTTGAAGAAAAGACACAGAACCCAGGAGAATCAGTTACAGAATGTAGTCCTCAAACAGATTTAGCAAGAAACATTGACAATAATACCGTTGTTCCTATCAGTGTTCCTAGAGGAGAACCAGAACAAGAGAGATCGGTATTATCTGACAATCCGGTTCAACATCAAGGAAACTTCCAAGAATCGGAAGACATAGAGTTTCAAGACTGTGAGTCGGACATAACTGTCCAGGACCAAACTATAGAAATGGAACGGAGGTATCCATTGAGAGTAAGAAAACCTAAAGAGTTCCCTGATCATATTCTGTACCAAGCAATAGAAACAGACCTGAACCCCAATACGGTTCAAGAGGCACTGTCCCGGCCTGATAGTAAAGAATGGAAAGCTGCAATTCAGGAGGAGCTTGACGCGTTAAAGAAAAACAACGCATGGATTTTAGTTAAGCCTGAACGAGCGATTAACGTCGTTGATTCGAAATGGCTTTTTCGAATCAAAGAAGAGGCGGGAAATAAGAGAAGATATAAGGCTCGACTTGTTGCTAGAGGCTTTAGCCAGAGGTATGGCATCGATTACGACGAGACATTTTCTCCGGTGGTGAGACATAGTTCGTTGAGAATTCTCCTGTCACTGGCAGCTAAAAGTGGCCTAAATATAGATCAAATGGACGTAAAAACAGCGTTCTTAAACGGTGACTTATCTGAAACAGTCTTCATGACTCAACCGAAAGGTTATGAAGAAAAAGGGAGAGAGGATTACGTGTGTCTTCTTAAACGTTCGCTTTACGGGTTAAAGCAAGCCCCCAGGGCTTGGAACAACAAGCTGAACAATGAGTTGTTACAGTTGTCGTTCAAACGATCTAAAAATGAACCGTGTATACACACAAGATCTCAGGGCAAGAAAATTATCATTCTAGCAGTATATGTAGACGATATGCTGATATTATGGAATGACGCAGAAGAGTTGCGTAAAGTGAAATTGGACCTAATGTCGAAATTTGAGATGAAGGACCTTGGGAAGGCGGAGTACATTTTAGGTATACGCATAACGCAAAACGATATTGGGATCAAAGTTGACCAAGAGAAGTATGTCAGTAAAATATTGAAGGTTTTTGGGATGGCTGACTGCAAAATTGCTTCAACACCATCAAGTACTGGTCAAAAACTTGAAAAACCTGGACCGGAACATAAACCTGATCCGAGGATTCCATATCAGAATTTAATTGGTTCACTGATGTACATATCTGTTTGCACAAGGCCGGATATTTCACATGCAGTTAATTATCTAAGCCAATTCAATACATGCTATACTGAGGAGCACTGGACAGCTGCGAAACAAGTGCTTAGATATTTAAAGGGTACTAAAAGTCTAGGGCTGCAGTATAAGAGAACAGGAATGACTAAAGTACACGGTTATACGGATGCAAGTCATGCGAATTGTTACGACAGGAAGTCATACTCGGGTATGGTTTTCATGCATATGGGAGCTGCGATTTCTTGGGAAAGCAGAAAACAGAAGACAGTTGCTCTATCCACAGCAGAGGCTGAGTATGTTGCAATGTCTGAGACCGCTAGAGAGGCAATATTCCTAAAGCGATTCCTTGCAGAAATTACAGGCGCAGCTGAAATGCCAATGAGAATTTATTGCGACAGCCAATCTGCTGTAGCTATTGCGCAAAACCCTGTGCACCATCAACGCACAAAACACATTGATGTGCGACACCATTTTGTAAGAGAAGCAGTAGAACATGGTCAAATAGAGTTAGAATATAAAGAGACAACTTATATGGTTGCAGATATTTTAACTAAACCGCTGTTGAAAGGGAAGTTTAAATGGTGTGTTTTGAGTATGGGTGTTGTGTGATTTTGTGATGGATGTAAGTAGAGAAATCAATATAAGGAGGAGTGTTAGAATAAAAGAGTCTGCATGTATTTTATGACGATCTTTTTTTCTATATAAATTTATTTTTCTACTTGAAAATGACATGTCTGTCACAAAAAGATTTTTCAGTTGTTCAGGAAAAAAATAATAATGAAAATACAAGTTTTATCTAAACTTTATTTTATCTTTTATTAAATAACTGCGCGAATACCTACTAACATTAATATTATACATATCACTTAGAATTCGATTAATGATTTTAGTCGAGTTTAATAATAGTCTTTCTTTTTTAGATTGGCAACATAAAAACTGAATTGTCAGACTTGTCTTGTCAACGTGTCTCGAAGTGTCCCTGCAAGCTTCAAATTATTTATTCGTAAAATGTGCTACCATAAAATTAAATAAACTTGGTATCTTTAGCCTAATAAGAATAAATGTTATATTAGCAGTTACAAAATATAAACTAAAAATATGGTTCTGTTGGGTAATGAAGAGGTAAGTTTAAAGGCCTGTGGTAAGAGTTCCGATTCTCGTTCACATATTTTGGTAATTTTAGCAATAATTATATTTTTTCAGTTTCTCTCAGAACTTGCAAAACTATTTCAAAAGGCGCGTGCCTCGGGATCAGTGACTATGACTATGAAAAGATGTGAGTTTAATTGATACTTTGAACATGTTCGATTAACTACTTTTGAATGATGTTCCAATATTGATATTACCATGTTTTTTTTCTCAGACGACGGTCGAACTAAACCACAGCCACGAGACGGCTCTACATTAATAAAAAATCCAGAATACAAATGTTTGGTCAGGGCACAATCTAGAAGTAAGAAGATAGCAACAGTTATTGAACAGAGAGATGTAGAGAAATTCAACACTGCCTATTCTAATTTACTAAAAACAAGTGTGAATGGTTTGAAACGTTTGAAAAAGCCGAAGAAGAAAACTATGGCTACTCAGTAATGATGGCTGGAACCAGAGACAATGTGTCAAGACTGAATATTAAGTGCGCTATAAGTGTTATGAACATAATGTGAACTTTACTATGAAGTTGACCATCATGTGATCCTAGCCTGTAGGATGAGGTCCATTGAAGTGTGCTCTTCTCTCTCTGTGAGGTCTGAAGAGTTGGAGTCTTGCCTGTATTGCTAGTGATGCAGGCGCAGCTAAGTCATGACCATCGTCCAATGCACCTTATTTTTATATTGTGAATATTTATGTTACATTCTCCAAATAAAGTTTTATCAGCAGTACTACTTTGTATATTTTTTAAACAACACTTTATAAGTGTGGGTCTTTTCACTTATTGTTGTGTGGCAATATATCCTAAAATATGTGGGTGGGATATTAGTGAGTCTACAGTGAAACCACTAGGTGGCATGCATATTAATTTAATAAAAATATCTTTGGACATATAATATATATTGCCAGATCCTGTACTATGGCAACTAGACAACTGTTGAATATACTCATCTATTTCTAATTATTATAGATAAATTATACCTAGACACTGGACATTATATATCCAGATGTGTAGAATGAGCATTATTATATTATAATAATGCTTATTCTACAAAGATTTATCCTGGCCACACCGCGAACCTCCGGCTTCCACCAATACCAATCATCATCATTACAGCCAAATATGTGCACTGCTGGACAAGCCACCCTCAAGAATCATTTGGGGTGATATGCCATAATCACCACACTTGGTTGACGGGTTGGCGATCACAGTAAGATGGTCATAGTAATCAGAGGGAAGCTGCTGCCCATCCTCTGGTAGATATTCCCTCGGATCGACTTCTACACCCCCCACCAGATGAGATGGGGTGATGATCGCCTACACCAATAGGCTAGTGAAATTTAATTATGATTTTGTAATTGCTAAGGGACTACTTGATAGTCATGACAATTGTATGCTAATATATTAACCCTTTGACTGGCACATTTTGGTTGGCTGTAACAGTCAAAAAGGTAAATTGACTCTAGAATAAATATTAATCTTAGTCATGGTTTCTTCAAAGTCTTGGTGTTCAAGGTTTCTGGGTGTTAAATTACATACATTTAAAAGGTTGATTTCTTCATCACCAGTGCCAACTGAATTATAGGTGTTGGAACATTGTGCATATGAAACCATTATATAATGATTAATTAATACATTTATGATGCAGAAATATGCTCATAACCTTTTTTTGTATCTCCCATATTACAAAAGTTTATTTTTGGCCAATATTTCTCCCTTTACCCGACATCTGCGTTAATAATATCTGATCCAGTACCTGTGGAACCACAGCTAGGTGTAATGAAGGTTAAGTTGTAATTACATACTTGCAATGTCCCAATATGATTGCAAACATCCTTGTTACAGACAGTATAGGTTATTTACTTAGCCAGAGGGAGTTCTTAGAGAATATGATAAGAATAACTTATTAAATTAAATAACATCTTCACCACAGGTAATTAATTGAATAAAACAATTTTATAACAATGATTTTATTTCATAGAGAATATAAATGAGGGTTATGTGTTAACAATTACACCGATATCACAATATGAGACCAATACATTCGAAATTTAATACAAATTACATCATTTTATAAACATCTGAATTCTCCTTACAGTCATATCATATTATATCAAAATATATTTTACAAATTTTATAAAATGTTAATATAATCAATTATTTATTTATGGATACATGAAGAGTTCTACAGAAATAATACTGGTGTCTAATTATATGCTGGTAATCAGTCATGCCCTTAGAATCAATACCTGTAGACTTTAAATAAATCATATTTGTTCCTTGAAGTTAAGAAATAAATTGCGCTTATTCAGGTATATTATATCACTACACAATCCATTATGGTCCAGATGCAGATGGGTACATTTGCGTAACTCAATTTTGGATTAGTTACTACTTACTCGAAAATAACGCTGAAAATCATTGTGTTGTTGTAATAATCTTATGATTAATTACCAAATATTACAAACACATGTATGCAAGATTCTGAGTTGAGAGTCTGAGAATAAATAATTTGTATGGTTGTATGTAATAGATAAACTAGAAACTACTGAACAGATTTTAAACATTCTATAGCTATATTATTTGCGAGTAAAGTCGGGATGTAAATTTCAAAATAATTCGGGTTCTCTACGAAAATAACAATATAGAATCCGAATCCCGAATTATTTTGAAAACTATGTACATCCCGATTTTTGACGATTGACGATTTGTTTGCATTCATTTGTAATATAGCCCCTAATTTAATAAAATAACGATTGAAACATTATTGAAAACTAAGATAATTATTAAAAAAATACTCCATAAAGCTTTATACAACTGTTTCAATATTGCATAGACCCTAATGCCTTTAAACATTTCTTGACTATGCTACTACTTATCCATCAAACATGCGGTATTGTCTTTGTCTCAGTCACATTTGATACCAATATTGACAGCATATTACATGATTTTTGAGTTGTTTCAATAATTATCAACTTCAAACAAGAAATCAACAATTCCAAGATGAGTGAGATACTTAAATGACTCTGAACAACCTTTCACTTTGCAAATTACGCGAGAAGCATTTACTTAAAGTGACTGTATGAAAAGAAAGAATTCTTACGCTTACTTTGCTAACTGATATTGTGCAAGTTGCTTAGGTTAATGCGTAGAATAAGGGTTGCTTCAGCACTTGCACTCGGTCGTGTCGAGCGTTTCGGGCATGACCTAATATGAAAGGCGTGTCTAAATGGATTATTCTCCAAGAATGTATCCTAAAATCAGATTTTCATGTGTCTTGGGTACGCCCTGAGTATGCTGAAGAACGCTGAGCCCCTTGGGTATGACCAAATGCTGAAGCAACCCTTATTCTACGCATTAACCAGCAGCGCGCTGTCAGAAAACACAAGGCAGAGCATTTGGGCCTGACCAAATATGACAGGCGTGTCTAAATGGACTCTTCCCCAAGAATGTATCCTAAAATCCGATTTTCATGTGTTTTGAGTACGCCCTGAGTGTGCTGAAGAACGCTGATCAACTTGGGCATGACCAAATGCAGAAGCAATCCTTATTCTACGTATGGTTAGCAGCGCGCTGTCAGAAAACAAGGCAGAGGGTTGTCCGACGTTAGAGTACGTTCTTGGAGGTGAGCCGCTTGAGGCAGGCGTTGCGCACGGTGTCGTGGCCGAGGCGCTCGGCGTCCTGCAGCACGCGGCGCAGGTCGTTGGTGCGCTAGAGTACGTTCTTGGAGGTGAGCCGCTTGAGGCAGGCGTTGCGCACGGTGTCGTGGCCGAGGCGCTCGGCGTCCTGCAGCACGCGGCGCAGGTCGTTGGTGCGCTAGAGTACGTTCTTGGAGGTGAGCCGCTTGAGGCAGGCGTTGCGCACGGTGTCGTGGCCGAGGCGCTCGGCGTCCTGCAGCACGCGGCGCAGGTCGTTGGTGCGCTAGAGTACGTTCTTGGAGGTGAGCCGCTTGAGGCAGGCGTTGCGCACGGTGTCGTGGCCGAGGCGCTCGGCGTCCTGCAGCACGCGGCGCAGGTCGTTGGTGCGCTAGAGTACGTTCTTGGAGGTGAGCCGCTTGAGGCAGGCGTTGCGCACGGTGTCGTGGCCGAGGCGCTCGGCGTCCTGCAGCACGCGGCGCAGGTCGTTGGTGCGCTAGAGTACGTTCTTGGAGGTGAGCCGCTTGAGGCAGGCGTTGCGCACGGTGTCGTGGCCGAGGCGCTCGGCGTCCTGCAGCACGCGGCGCAGGTCGTTGGTGCGCTAGAGTACGTTCTTGGAGGTGAGCCGCTTGAGGCAGGCGTTGCGCACGGTGTCGTGGCCGAGGCGCTCGGCGTCCTGCAGCACGCGGCGCAGGTCGTTGGTGCGCTAGAGTACGTTCTTGGAGGTGAGCCGCTTGAGGCAGGCGTTGCGCACGGTGTCGTGGCCGAGGCGCTCGGCGTCCTGCAGCACGCGGCGCAGGTCGTTGGTGCGCTAGAGTACGTTCTTGGAGGTGAGCCGCTTGAGGCAGGCGTTGCGCACGGTGTCGTGGCCGAGGCGCTCGGCGTCCTGCAGCACGCGGCGCAGGTCGTTGGTGCGCTCGTGGCGCGCCGCCAGGATGTAGGCGCTGCTCACGTTGCGGCACACCAGGTAGCAAGAGATCTGCAACAATATATCGACCATGTGCCTTTTTGTTCAGCTCTCATACCCCGATGTAATAGCCATAGAAGGCAAGTAAACCATGTTACTGTTGACAGTCAAGCAGGTTTTATTTCTGTCCTAGCGTCAATGCAACATGTTGCAGAAGTTGACTTTAGATGTGTTTTTTATATGGAAATTACCCCATGAATTATGAAATATGCCGCCAGTTTGTAATAACTACCAACAAAACAAACTATAGCATAATAGACTATGGCGTGTCGGTAATTGTTGTAACTAACAAATTAAATAGTTCAATTTTGACATATTTGGGAACAAAAGGTTGGTAAGTGAGATTTTTATTTTTTTTTAATTGATTGGGCCGCTTATTAACATTAATGTACAAATATCAGGTCAAACGAGGTGGTTATTGTCAGGATTATATTATTGTCAGAAATGCCTATAGTTATAATATCCTGGGAAACTAATGTCCCAGTAGTAGCCGTGTGTACTATGGAAACCAGATAACCGTTATACTACATATACTACTTGAATTTTTTAAGTATATAATCATAAGCATCGTGTCGCGAGTATGAGTCCCAAAAAAAAAAAAACAGGACAGATATTTATGTTCGCGCACACAAATAACTGTCCTGGGTGGGAATCGAAACCCACGACGAATGGCAAATTTTGACTAACCACGCCAACCGACCTACTTGCTTATGTATATCGCATGGAACAAATGCCATTTCTTTAACTCAGACCTTTGTTTTATCAAAGAAAATATACATGTAAAATGTACAGAACGCTCTTATCCATAACGAATTCTTTTATTGCTGAACCAGCACATTTTCCTCAGATTTCTGCCGAGTTCTGAAAGTCATGGGGCTGTGTTGCTTGCCGTTTCCGTAATTGGAGTCATTGTTTTTTTGGAGAGAATACCTCCTACCGTAGTTGTTGAAGATGGACGACGACGTAGCGAGCTTGTGCCTACCTGAATGTTTTATGCGTGGCTGTATGTAGGTATATAGGTACGAGCCGGCCGATGCGCCCGCGCGCGCCGCATTATCTATTAAGTGAGTTCCTAGTTGAGTGCCGGAATAAATGCATGCGTGTTAAAGTAATCATTACGTTTTTATTTACTTGTCCCTGGATATACTCTGCCAACAGTAGTTGTTCTAGTGGCCAAAATATCTAAGTAGATGCAATATCTACCTACGCCAAAAAAGAGTAACAAGGACTATTATCCACGAAACTATAATTTTTGCGACAATAATGTGCAAAGTCTAATATAATCTATACATATAATAAAATCGTAGGAAAATCAAAACTGTACATTGAATATTTTTTTTAAATGATACTTTGGGCGTGATCTACGATGGATATCGAAGCCAAAAATATAGTTTTTAGAATTTTTGCCTGTATGTCTGTATGTATGTCTGGGCTAAACTCAAAAAATACTGCATGGCATTACTTCAAATTTTGCATGAATATTAGTAACAGGTCGGGTCAACATATAGGCTACATATTATCACGCTATCACCTACGGGGGAGGAGCTGTGACTATTAATAAAATTTTACGCGGGTGAAACCGCGGGGCACAGCTAGTTCTCTATAACCGTTAGATGTCACATATTAGACTTGCACGAAAACTTACACATCTACGAAGACCACAAATAAAACATATATGTAGATATCACACATGGGTCCATATTGGCTCACCTAAAGTTCTTTACCCGAAATTGTTCTTGCTAACGATTTATAATCTGATTTTTTTTCTTAATTTTAGGAAGAACATTTTCGGATTTCCCATTATAGGAGTTGAAAATTTAGGTGAACTTTGGCACACCCATCATACCTTAATAGTGACACTATGTATATCGGCAATAAGTATCTCAGCCTGTTCATCGTACAGCTGGCCGCGCGACTCGCAGCGCGTCACCACCGCGCTCACGCCGGACTCCAGCACTTGGTCACTCATCAAACTGCAAAAGCAACATAGTAAACACTTGGCTAGGTTATACCATAAACGTCGGATTTCCATTTGTTCTAAACTGAATATAATAACGTCACCTAACCGCTACGTTACCACAATGAAAAATATTTCGCTCACTTAAGCCTATATCTAAGAAAGAACTCAACTGCCCTCTTAAATAATCCCTATTATTGTCCTTTCTTTGGTTGCCTGGAAGAGATCACATGTTAGTGATAAGACCGCCAATTGTATACTTTTTAATTATATGCTCCTGTCCTGTATGATTTTACTATTGGTGTGCTATAAAGAGTTAATCTATCTATCTATCTAAGACAGACTGCGTCAAAAGACATAAATAAATATGTAAAAAGAAGGCAACATTTATTAAACTTTCCGCAGTTCGCTTCTTGAATTGTCAATTCTGTGTTACCATATTTGGCAACTAAAACCTTTGCAGTTGCGTCCAGAAATTCAGCCAATGTACACACATCTCTACTGTGTTAGGCCAATCAAATCGCACAAAGCTGTCATTTCGGACACGCGCAACAATGATACCGTAAGTTCATTGGCCGAACGAGATAGACCTTTTTTGATAGATGATTATATACCTACACCTGAGGCTATGCTGCCATAAAAATAGAATAATATATTGATCAATCAGCAACTTGGCCATAAGCAGTCTATGCTTATACAAAACAATAGACAATATCTGCATCAATTACCTTGCAGCTGTTTCCTTTGACGCTCGTATACATTTGGCCAGCGTTTTAACTTCCATAAATCTGTCGGAATGCACCAAAAACCGCGCCACATGAATGTAAATGTTCATAGAGTCCAATTTATGTTCAGTTATTATCCTGGAAAACAAAATATAAAATAATGAAAATGCAAATAAGCATTATAATCTGTATAAATAACAATCTGAATAAATTAAAAAATTAAGACGAACCATAAATAGTCAAAATTAATTGTCTAATTTCTGATTTTTTTAATGAAAGAAACAATACAAGTCAATAACTTAACCCTACACTGCATGATTTTTTTTTTTTTAGAAAAAAAAATCTTACTAGATCTTATTTGTGGTCTAGAATACGGGAAGTACAGGTAAAATGAAAAAAAAACAAATACTAATAGAAAAAAAAAGTTTTTTTATTTAGTTCCATACGTGGCACAATATGCAATGGCCTACCTGAATTTGCTAATGTAACTAGAGGTGAAACAGACGGAAGCAGTTTTTGTCCTTGTTCAAACAAAGTTAGACTCTGCATTTTTCGCACACAACAAACGACTTTCCTTTGCAGCCTGGATTCTTGCATCGCTGGCGTTTCTGTCCCCATATAGGAACGTGCTCGACTCCATCACACCTGACGTCACGAGTAGGAAGAATCGCTACATTGGCCCTCATTCTTTTTGCCTCTATTAGATCATTATTTGCAGAAGAGGGTCGCCCTTTTTTCTTATTCATTGATGAACCACACATACAGAGGCTCTTTGCCACTTCAAACTTGAAGTCTTTCAGCTTCAGCGGCGAAGCTCTTTGTCGCATCTCCCCAACTCTTCTGTATAGCAACCAACTATTTATGGTGGCTATATCAAGGAAATGGTAAAACAGTCTCAAATACCACTTCTTTGTCCTCATTTTTATTTTGTACTTTCCCAGGAATGAGTCGAGCAAGTCGACTCCCCCCATATGCTGATTGCAGTTGCGTACAATTTGAGGGCAGTCGATATCTATATATTTCTTTTGTTTTTTACAAAACCTCCTTACTTTTTGAGTAGGCTCTTTTCCAACAAATGATGAAGACAACACCACTGGTTTATTGTCATACCACATTACTGTGACGATATCTGTGCCATTTACATTGCCTACCCATTCCTCTGAATATCCTCTTTCCTTCTTGCTACTTTTTAGATCTTTCAATGATGGTATTTGTATAGATTTGCCTAGTCGTCCTTTGTTCACGGTTCCCATAGCATATATTCCTTCATTGGCAAGATGCGTAATCAATTCAGGGCATGTGTAGTAGTTACCAAAGAATAACTTGTAATTTTTATCCCTGGGAATAGACCTTGCAAGCCGGATAACAATGTTGGCACTGGCGCCTAAATCAGGCTCGTTAGGAAGCCTCAGGTTTAGGTTATTCTCCATTCCAGAGTATATTTCGAAGTCGTACGCAAATCCTCGATCATCACAGAGCACCAAAAGTTTATACCCCCATTTATGAGGCTTATTAGGTAGATATTGGCGCAGCATGTTAGAGGCCTTAGTAGCGCGCATCTGCTCATCTACTGACAATGCTTCTCGTTTGGGTATAGCTTGACATTTTTTTTTCAGGGTTTCTAATAGAGGTCTGATTTTATGGAGACGATCGTGTCCTGCAGTACCTGCTGGTGGCTGAGTGGTATTGTCATTGAAGTGTAGATATTGCCGAATTTTTTCAAACTGGTTTACTGACATGGTATTTCTTATCAATGGCAAACCTAATTCAGATTCCCAGTACATTCTAGTATGCGGCAGTGGGGCAATACCCATTATCAGACAGATACCTATGTACTTTTTCAGTTCTGTAACGCTTGTAGAAAAAGGCTTTGATGGGTTTTTTTGTACACTAAACTTATGCATTTCTTCTACGATATGGCTTAGAATATCATTATCAAAGAAGTACAAGAAATATTGCAATGGAGTTTCAAATTCAGTAATCGGCGGCTCTAGATCGGTTTGTCCACAAAACTCACGGTTTGTTGGATGGAAAGCTTTTTTTTTCCAGATGATATTTCGCTTTTTTCTGGCGACGGAAGCAGCAGGTGTAGGAGCAGCGTCTCTTGGTGCAGTAGACGTGGAAGATTCAACTCTTGATTGACGTGTTCGTGAAGCAGTTGATCTAGATGTACTTGGAATAGCAGGAATTGAATCACTAGGATTTGACATATGCTGCTGCATATCACCACCATAAGATATTGATGATAATGGTGCATGGGATAATGGTGCAGCGGAATCATACCTGTTCGGTGAAACAAATTGCTCTTCGTCATCCATATCGCTAAACGTTTCACATAGTTTGTTGACGGTAGATCGAATTACGGCAATGTCATCGTCACTTTCAGCGCCTGAGGAGTCTTGTTCATCTTCACTACCTAATGGTATTGTCAAATAATTTTGGATTTGAGCGCTGGATAAGGATTTCTTTGCCATTATCTAAAAAAAAAAATACATTACACCATTAGTAAACATACCTAAAATTGGACCATCACTGCATGAAGTGACACATCGGGTACTTACAGTAATTGTGACAATTTAGTATCAAAACACGACCAAATCAAAAAAATATACTTACATTTGTTTAGTTCACTGATATTTCGATATAAAAACAATTTTTCCACTGTCGTATTCAGTAAACCACTATTATTTGTTAAATTTTCAAATTGAATACGCACGGTACGCGGCTAACATTCAAAATTTTCGATTGAATGACTGGCTGAGCGAAATAGTGCTGCCATCTAGTTTCAACGAATACGCTAAATGGGTGCCATGGATTGTAGTCACTTTTATTACGTAATCATAGATGTCGCAACTTGGTTCAAATCAGAAAAAATATCTCTTATATTGGTTAATGTTTTTAAACTTTCGCGATTTGTACACATTTTTTATATACTGTAGACACGGGTCTCATCGCGATAAATATTTAGGTGCACCAGCCGTGGTCACGGGTCGACTGTCAGTCGACCCGTGACCACGGCTGGTGCAATCCATGCCGAAACGTCGGGTAAACAAGGTAATGATTTACCTAAATATTTATCGCGATGAGACCCGTGTCTACAGTATATAAAAAATCTTATATTGGTTGTCACACATAAGGGACTGAATGCAGTGTAGGGTTAAAATGCTTATATACATATAATAAATTTATCAGCCCATTTTGAATATTTATTTGCTTTCTCAAATCAGTCCTATCCCCTATTCAATCAAAAATATTTATTTAAAAATAATATCCTAAATTTATATTTCGCTAAACGGAAGGTAGCCTACGTTCCGTTGCACAAAGTATAAGTTTCATGTTTCATTGAAGTACCAAATAACAGCATTCCATAGGCAGTGCATTTTGTAAAGTAAGAAAAAAACACCATAACAATACCAAAATAAAAAAAGTCGAGGTTTCGTATTCTCCTTTTCCTTTCTCTAAAAGTGAACACCATGCATACTTTGTTTGTTGATTTTTATGTTCATAGCGTTTGAGGCGTACCTACACCAACAACGCAACGTATTTGCTTCGTCTCACTTGCTCCAGTTCCGAAGAGTCGGATTATATAGTTCTATTTACCTCTACGTCATATCTTTCTTCTGCCTTATAGATCGAAATGTAGCTAAACGTACTATTGAATTGTACACTTCATTCTCGTTCACTTATCAGTTATCGAATCGCCGCCTAAGACGTCTCACAAATTTACGTCACAGACTTGGTTCATATTTCTAGCCTAACACAACAAATAAAAATTACTTACTTAAATGCTAATTCAAATCCTACTTCAATAGAAGGTCCACTAGCCAAGACGACGGCGACGAGTCTTATTTTGTCTGTATTAGACCCAAACAGTGTTAGAGGTCTGAAGTCAACACTCTCCGCCTCTTTTCTACCAGTCTGAATAGGAATGGCTTCATTGAGGACTTTTTCTGTCAGTCTGCCGCTCGCTTCACAGGAAGCTAAAAACTTAGCCAGTTCTATTTGTCGGGATATGGTTGTCATGAGATTCTCGATGGTGGCTTTGTCCAAGTTGAAGTGGAATGATCTTGGGTCACTCGTTTCTGTAATGAAAAATATCAGTCTTAGTATTAAAACTCGGTCTAAAACAATTTATAATATGACATTTATTAAAATGATAACTGGCATTCAATTGAACGGAACACAAGTTTGCATGTAGAAATGTTGCTGCCGTTTGTTATTGTTACCTTCATGGACAGACAAACGGACACACATGCCTTGCTGCAGATGTAGTATGTATACAACAGTACCAACAGATTAGCAAAAGGTATAGCGTGCGTTTGTGAAAACTGATGAGTATTGTGATTGTGTTAAGTTGGGAATGTCAGGGGTTGCTTACTAGTCGCAACAGGCACACAATTGGAGAGGTGGTGCAGCGCGGCGGACAGGTGGTGCTGGCGGGCCTGCAGCGCGGCGAAGGGCGCGGGGCGCGGCGCGGCGCGCGCGTACAGCAGCGCGCACGTGGCCGCGGCGCGCGCGTGCTGCGAGCTGGCGCACTGCACGGCGTACAGCGCTTCCAGGCGCTTGCTCATCTCCAACGTGCGGCATATGTGCATTATGTATTCCTGGGCCCAAAACGTTCAATGAGACTAATAAAAAAACAATAACAAATAATATGGAGCCAGGTGCTTGTCGGATTCGCACACGAAGGGTTCCATACCAGCGTAAAAGAATGGCAGTTATCGAGCAATAACATCAAACAAATTTACAACTAATCATAAAATTAAAGATGTGTGAACATCTTTAATTTTATTATTAGTTGTAAATTTTCGTTGAGAACAGTCGCGTTGTCCGCGTGATCTAGTTGAAAGTGCAAGTGCATACGCCGAGCCGAGCTCGCCATGATGGCACACATAGGTATATTATATATATTATTGCTGACTAAATCCAACCTTACGTAAACTTTACTTAAGACGAAGTTATTTCTCGCAATAGAACATGGCTAGTAAAATCGTGTTGAAAACTGAAACGGAGCACATGCTGTAAAAGCATTCAATGAACGAATGGCCGAAAATAATAAATTAAAAAATATTATCCAAGTTATGGAAAAGCAAATTAACATCTTAAAAGAACAAACGACAAGATTAGAGCAACAAAAACCTTTCCACAACCAGAGCGACGAGTTTCTAATGAAATGAAAGAAACTGGGTGGATTAGACAAAAGAGCAGAAAAGGAAGGAAAAAAAGGAAGAAAGTCAAAATGAATACCACCAAATCTATTAAAACTAGTGAGATAGAGAAACAGAGAAATGTTTCGCCTTCGCCAACAATTATCGTTAATGAAATTGCAAACTATCGAAAATTGTTTTACTTTCTTACAGAAAAGCTACCATCTGGCGAATTCACTACCAAAATGATGTCAGGTAAATGAATGAAAACTCATACAAGTCAATACCCAAAGTTCTTTCCAAAAGTAAATATCTTCGACACTATATGTATGAAACCAAGCAAGCGAGTCCTATAAGGATAATTGTAAATAAATACTTGTGAACTTACAAAAATTATTGTGGAATTCAAGAGTAAAGACTACAGTATAGAGGAATGTTGTAGATAAACTCAGATGGTGGGACAAAGTCCCTCTTAATATGTTTATATTGTCCTTCAAGAACGAAGAAAATATATGAAATTAAAACTATTCTTGGGTGTAAGATAGAAATGTGTCCTTTAAAAATTTCTAATTAAATTCCCCAATGCAACAGATGTCAGGCATATGGTCACACCCAAAAATACTGTTCGAAGGAAGCTAGGTTTGTTAAATGCACAGGCAAAGATCTAAGTATTATTTGCACAAAGCCAACTGACGAAAACCCAAATGTGTACATTGTGTGGAAACACATTCCGCCAACTATAGAGGTTGTATGGTTGCTAAAGAAATTTAAAACATTAAGTAAAAGACTTAAGAAACAAACGACAACATGTGATCACAGTTACCTTCTGCTTGCAAACAAAGGTAATGGCCCATTTAGTATGAAAAATATACCTACGGCGTACAGAAATGAAATATGGGGGGAATCAAAGACAAATGATTATACTTTTCAATGGTAAGTGGTGCATTACTGTGGCCGATGGGGATCATGAAATAAAATATAATACATTGTATTATTGCGCGACCGCAATATACGTGTTATTTATTACCTGACCGAACGAGTTTGCTTATTAAGTGTCACGATGATATTTTTATTTAACAAAACAATGGCAAAGTAAGTCTGCTTGTTTCATTTTCAAGTCTAAACTACTGAACCGATTTTGGTTAAATTGCTTGCCCCGTAGTATACATATAAAGAATGAGTATTTGTTTAATACCTTAGGTGCATAGCATAGATTAAGAAAATACATTATTTAATTATTTTTTATCTATCATGTCATGTCAAATTCCTATGAATAGACAAAAAAATATATCGTATATACCTACATATTAGATTTGTAGACGGACATAGTAAACTTTTTATCCCAGTGACATTTTTCCATGGGATAAAATAATTTAGAGACGGGCGAAACCGCTGGTGCAGCTAATTATTATCCAATTTTGATCGGTCTACTGCAAGATCTCTCCATTAAATTATTTTTTTCTTTTTACATATAATGAACAGTGGGTTATGCCTGCATTATTTACCATTATTTTCGTTTTTGTACAAAAACATTTTTGAACCGGGTCGGATTATGGGCCATGACCTTTATACGGGTATTTCCGAGAAAAGCCAACCAGCATCAGGTAATAAACCGATTCCAACGACCTCTACTCAAAATACGTATGCGCGAATGACTGCAAATAGAGGCTTTGAAAATAAAATTGACGAGACTCTTCAGCTCATGTCAGTATTTGACGGCCGACTTAAAAACTAGACACCAAAGTTTCCTTAAACATGCTTAGTCTTAAAGTTAGAATCAAACGCTTAGTAGCGGATAACACAGCGGGGCGGAGCTAACAGCTAGTAGTATATAAAAACTTACCGCCCACATATCCAACGTACTATCAATATCAGTCATAGCTTTCAGTAAATCATTGACTTTGTCTTTCTTCAAGCAATCCATATACACAGACTCCGTAAACGTCTCCTTATCGACCAAATTATCGTAACAGTATCGTATCACTTCGCTCAAATTGCTATGCTTAATATAAAACACTATGTTTGCTGTATGCGATCCATAGTTTGTCAGATAAAATACACATTCTTTATAAAAGAACGGGTCCAGTCTTTTGTGCTGATGGTCAATTTTGGGCTCGTTATGGTTATTATTGCGTCTCAGCAGTCCTTGCGCTAAGCTCTTCTTGGGCGGTATGGTGGCCGTTTGGAAGTCACTATAGTCGCCCTGTTTGATTTTCTTCACGCTAGCTAACGTGTGCATGATGTTAAGCGCCGGTTCTGTGAGCTGGATTTTCTTCTTATTGGTGTTCATTGACGTTAATTTTTCGTTCGTCGACTGAAATGCAAATATATTTTTTCACTAATAAGCAAGAGTCATCGCCAATTAAGTTGTCGACTGTAAGATGACAAGGTCTTAAACTGCTGATAGAATTGAAGCGAAATTGAACGTCTATCTGCGCCGGATATATATTTTACGAATGTGTTAGAACATTCTATATTCTCAGTATTTTTAGTCTTAAGTTATTCTCAGTATTAATTATATAAAAAGTACTTTTTTGTATAATTTTCTTCTTTTAATCCAATGGGATTAAGGATCGGACTGACTCACTTACTGAGAGTCAGTCCGATCCTTAATCCCATTGGATTAAAAGAAGAAAATATTACAAAAAAGTACTTTTTAAATTGCTGCGCAAAAGCTTAAGCTACTAGAAAAGACGGCATATGCTTATATAAGTACATAAATAAACAACACGTTATAGTGCAAGTTTTAATGTCGTAATTGAACGTAAAACATATCAAACAAATCCGTAGATCTGTCAACAGTCAAATGAGGAGACGTCATTGAGATAGGTTTAACGAGAAGAATACAGTTAAAATATAAGATTTTATTTGTTGTATGGGTTTAATTTCTGGGCGTTTCCGTGCTTCGGAGGGCACATAGGGCCGACTACAACCCGGACCAACAGGTCCCGGTTGTAGTCATTAGACAATAGTCGTTAAGCCATGCATGTCAGAGGCCTACTGGGCGGCTTGAACAACTCTGAAACCAGGGTAACCACTTCACATGCGATAATTAAATAAGTATTAGAATAGTAGTTTTAAGATCCAATACTACTATACAAAGTTATACTGTGTACATTACACAGTGTAACTCTGTATAGTTATGAAACTGATAGTTACCTTGATCGTTTCTGCTTTATTCAATAACTGTTGATTCACAGGATAGTTCATGTCTTCCAGCATACAAATAATTTCGTTTAACAGCGGCCCGTCCGACTGCACGCTGGACATAGAGCTCGTTCTCTCTGAATACCTCATATTATGCAGTCTTCTGTTAATAAAGTGAGATTCAGACGCTTCTTTACCGTATTCACAGTCTTCTGTCACTTCAGCGCAAACATTGAGAGCGTTTTTGAAGCAATGGGCGAACTTTTCTCTGGCCTGTTTGAAACAGCCGGCTTTGAGGCATGCTTTAGCCCAAGCCGCGAGCACGCTGTTCCTTGGAAGGCCAGACTTGGTTGCTATTTCCAGTGCCAGCTCCCATTTTTCGGCTTCGAGTAGGGATCTTACTATTTGACCTGTCAACATTTATATTAGTTTTATTACTATTAGTGAAAACCTGTAATTGGCTTCCTGTTTTGTATTGTAATGTGTAAATTAGCTGTGGGTTTTCCGATAAATAAATAAATAATTGTAAACAATGTCACATAGAGATAAATACGCCAATTTATAGACTCCGGGCTTATACAGAAAACTTTTTCAACGTAAATTCCATTAACATTATGTGGTCCAACTCAAGGGATTTGATTCCAAGGCCTCATTATCGTTACCGACCAACCAGTTAGGACATAACAACCAAGCGGAACGAAATACAAAAGTAGGTTAAACACTGACACCCTTATTTAAAAACGAAGTCTAAAGTTAAACTGCAGTTGATCCTTGGTTTAGTTTAAAACCATCCAATGAGATTGCTTGATCCATAGTTCAACTGCAGTTTAACTTTAGACTTCGTTTGTAAATAAGGGTGTAATTGTAAAACTGTATTTTGGATGAATAAAAATATCTGAAATTCTTTCCACCCAGATTTATGTTACAAGTAAACAATAATGACGTTTTGTTTCCAGTTTCGCCGATGAAATAGCTTCTACAACATTGCACGTGTGGCGCAGCGGTTAAGGCAGTCACTTCATCACTTCGTGGCCCGGGTTTGATTGCCATGCAGGACAACTATTTGTGTAACTCATTATTGGTTTTACTGAGAATGAATGTGCTTTGTGTCTGTCAAATATATGTTTGCAAAATCTCCGCTACACAGGGATTAATTTCCTTGAGCGGGAATTGAATAAGAAAAAAAAAACTTGTGTGTACTTATGTACCCGCGTTAGAAGTTATACTTCTTAATATACAACTTGAACATAGTTATCAATTTTCATACCACCTAGAACTAACTTCATGCTGTTATTTTTTTTTGGTGTCGGTGTGCGCGCGCATCGTAAAAATTCACTCTCATCATTTTTCTTCATCGCGCCAAAAGAAGTATAACTTCAATAAAAAAAAAATCGGATGAGGCTGGCGTCTTCACGTATTGATGTAAAGTTCAGTTCAGTTTCACACAAATTCCGACTTTACCCACCCGAATTTAGTACACTAAAGGAGGTGCCCTCAGGCGCGGGTACTTTGTAGTTATATTTGGTTAGCTGCCTTGAGCTCAAGCTGGCCTCTATCGTCAAACAGCAAGTAAACAGTGTCGTACTGACTAGGGTGTGCGCCCTGCTGCGGCACGAGGTGGTGCGCCTGGTGCGACACCAGCGTGGCCATCGCGTCCGCGTGCGCCAGGCAGCGCGCCGCGTGCAGCGCGCCCGCCTCCGCCACCACCGCGCCCCTGCCCGCGCCCCTGCACACGGCACATCATTAGGGTTGCCAATGTTGTTGAGAACAGATACATACGAGACTTGTTTATAATATCTAGGGACAATGTCACACAGATCATCCTAGCCCCCAACTAAGCAAAGCTTGTACTATGGGTACCAGGCGACGATATACATACTTATATAGATAGATAAATGGCACTTCGGCACTTTTTCCTGAAACTACGAACGAAACATACCGACACATCTTGCTAACACCCTTACCGAGGATGTAAAAAATAAAAAAATCGGTACTGACAGATGAATTAAGCGTCTTAAGAGAAGTTTTACATATTTCATTGTACTGAAATGCAAAATTCGTGTTTAGATAAGTTAACTAGATGAACATGCAATAGCTGTACCACAGCTATTGCATGTTTCTAATAATAATAAATCTTTATTTCAGAATAAGTCCATATTCAGAAGGATTACGTCAAAGTTAAATGAAATAAAATAATAATAATAATAATATCTGGGGACAATGTCACACAGATCATCCTAGCCCCAAACTAAGCAAAGCTTGTACTATGGGTACCAGGCGACGATATACATACTTATATAGATAGCTACATACTTATATATATAGAAAACATCCATGACTCAGAAACAAATATTCGTGCTCATCACACAAATATTTGCACTTACCGGGATTCGAACCCAGGACCACCAGCTTCGTACGCAGGAGCACTACCAACTAGGCTACGGTGATAGATAGAGGCAACTATCTTATTTGAGCGCGAATATATCGCTTTAGGTTATTGGAATCCTGCTTATCTGCAATGACTTTTATGATACCTTTGTGTGTATTTAGTTATATTTAAAAAAAACAATATTATAACACATTTTCTCAACCTTTTACAACAAAAAGAATGGTAGTTCTCTGATGCCTAAAAGTGTTTGACAATGTTTCCAAGATTGCCAAACACTTTTATGAAAATCACAAAAGGAAGTCGGAAGTGTAGGTGGCACCATAAAAATAAAATGCCTTTTTATCATTGTAAACTTACGAAGTTTCATGCGGTGTCCTAGAATACAGTTCGGCCGCAGCGAGAAGCAGTGAGCGACGCGCGCGCACCAATAATCGCGCATCGCCACCGCTCGACAACTCCCGCGCTACTTCATCGCTCCGATCTAGAAGAAACCTGTAAAATAATTAAAAGTGAACACAAAAAGATGTATAAAATTGTAATAGTTACAAAGGTTGGTGGTAATGACATACATTGGCATAAATATTATGCTCAATGGATACTATGCCAATGAACCGAAGAAGGTCAGTACCCGACAAAAAAATTGATTCATGTAGATGCGCTAGAGTTGGTGCGGCTGCGTGTGGATTAAACAGAGGCGTGAATACGCTCGTTTTTTATGACTATGGAAATGTATGTATCGCTGTGGAGATAGGGTTCAATATTTTATGTTCATTTTTAGATTGACGCTTCGATTCGCTTCGACTCTGCCCCTTGACATTTACAGACAAATTTAAATAGTTAAGAGTCTTAAAATCTAAATCTCACCTCGGATAATCCAAATTGATAGAATGCATCTTCATGACGGACAAACAGAGCGTAACATTTGGCGTGAACTCGAAGCTAAATTCTACTCTCACGGCGTCATTCTTTTTAGCGTTCGTCGACAAACACCAATCCATGCACGTGACGCCACTGGCCGCCGAATCAGAGTTACTGCTCAACATCATATCGCTATCAGAATTCAGTTTCTTGTTCATAGTTTGTGTGTAACAATCATCGCAAACACGAAACTTCACACCACTCGGGTAACTAGGGACTTGCATTCTGTGTCTCGAACAAGCATGGCAGACTAGCCTGCCGCAACGTCTGCAGTGATGCCTGCGAATAATCATGGAGAATATTGACGTATGGCACATCATACATCTGTCTGCAGAATAATCTTCTACCCACTGTTCTTTACTCGGCACTTGTTCCGGCATTATAAAAGGCTTGTTCGCTGCCTCGATGTTTATTGAATCTATAGATTGTAATAAGGAATCGTCAGACAGTTTTGGAGGTACAGGACACAAGTTTCTAGGGTTTTTCATATCAAGCGCTTTCTCTGCATAGAACCTTAACAAAGCGTCAACCGCATTCCGTGATATAACTAGGCTTTCAATAGACTTTATATTGTAGTACAGATTGTCGCCGCTCGGATCTCTTTTTAAGCTCGGAGAGATTTTGTTAATAATGTTGGCGAGTAAGTCTAGTTTTGCGTTCATCAAAAACTGTTCTATCATAAGTAAGGGGCTCTCTATTAAATCCCAGAATAAGTGACGCCAGTTCGGGTCTATTTCAAGCATGATTTGTAATCCTATTTTTATGTTTTCAAAAGATTTCCAGTCGAATGAGTTTTCTGAGACGAAATCTATGCAAACTTGGAGTATTTGGACGTTTCGGACTTTAGACATCTCGTCCTGTATAAGGTCCATGGCCTGGGCGGTGGGCAAGCGCAGTAGGAGTTCATGCACCAACCGTGGTGTAGCCTGATTTGTGTATTCGAACAATTGCCTCAACAAGTTCATTACTATTAAATTCTTCATATTATCCGATACTTCGTGTGCATCGGCCCACTCTAAACAAAGTTTAAACTGAAAAATAAAACATAGTCATAATACCGAAAAATACCTTTGAAACAGTCAAACATAAATAAATAAATTTGGTCAATTAGAGAGCAAAGCCTGAATTATGGCAACCAGACAACTGACAACTTCCTTTGTGGTGTTAAATAAAAAAAAATACTACAGTCCAGCAATCCTAAAAATAATACTCACGCTAATAGCTGGCTGGTAAGAGTTTTATCTTCACACAGTCAGCAGACTTCCTAAAAGACTATGGTATTATATTCATGGGACCCACCTGTTGGCTATCCATAAGTACTTCAATAATACTCTCAGGGTTTTCTATAGACCTTTCGTATATAGTGTACCAATGATTCGCGCCCATTATTGCAGCAATCTGAAAGTATCATTTCAACAATAAAATATTAATGATCTACTTGTTTCGGTGGGCCTAAACATGTTTTAACATGATATAAACTTTTGAATGCATCAGTGATAAATTACCGCTATAGTTGTAGGCGAATTTGCAAGGTATCATTTAATAATACTCAAGGTAAAAGGTGTAATAGGTTGCCACAGCTCCAATATCGGTTTATTTTTACGTCTACTATTAGAATATTTTTCTAATAAAATATTTATCGTAAATATTAGGTAGGTTACCTGATCGTATAAAGGTATTTTGACGATCCAATCGGAACATTTCTCATACAACCCATCATCTATAAGATCTTGACTAAGCAGAAAACGGAGATAGTCTAAAACTTCCAACGCGCCCTCTGCTGGCCACATACTCAAATTATTTAGAATCAAGTCCACTTTCAACTCTGGACATTTTAAGTACTGACAGTACTTCCAGCTGTTGCTAATTTTTGGATTCGTCGCCAGTTTAAATAGTATCAAGTCCCTTAAATTGGACAGATTCGCGCTGCACATCAACTGACGCTCCGATAACGAGTCTATTATATTGAGACATTTGAGTATCTTCCCGGACTCTATCAACTGCGGCATAAACAAAAATAGCTTATCGAGGTCAACGGTCGTGTGGAGCGACGCTAAATATTTGTTGTTGCCGAACAAATGCTTCGTACAGTTGAACCGATCCAGCTCCATGTAGTTGTTCAAACATCGAGTCCTCGCGTCCATACTTTGCTGAAGGCTGTTTTCGTTCGGTGATGTATGAATTTTCTTTATAATATGAGCCAATACCCAGTTATGTAGAACGACGTAAGTAAGACACTGTGGATCGGGCGCGCGGGGTAAAGGAGCAAAATCAGTAACAGGGTCTATAAACAAATTCTCTTCTGGATTTTTAAAGTCATATACAACTTGAAGCAAATTATTGAAGTTGACTTCAGTAGCCTCTTTTTGGGGACCAACTAATGTGATTGAAGGACAGAAGTTTAAGATGAGTTTTGGTATAAGATTCACATTCAGCTTTTTGCATATAGGCTCTAAGTTTGTTACTGGAATTTCTTTATTGTTTATCATATTGCCAAAAATATCATGCAGCTGTCGTTCTAGAACAGAAAAATATGGTGAATCTGCCCCCGACTCCGTCGAACGATTGTCTTCCTGTTCCAGCTGAGATACAGTTTTGCAATACATATAACACATTCGTAAGTAAGGTATTCTTGCCTTCTTACTGCCTTGACGAGATACCTCGGAGATATTACACAAGTCTTTGTCCGAGGCGGTGACAACGCTCATATAGATTTGATGATATTTTTGTAACAAATTCGTATCTAGTTCAACGGACTCATTTGGGTTCACTACGTCGATTAGATCTTCGCAAGCTTGTCGCAATTCTTTGGAAAGTTGATTTAATTTACAAAATTCTTTATGCTTTATTGGAATACGACAATCGGTGATTAATTCACAAATGTTATCAATGAAGTTGAATGATTTCTCTGTGTTTCCGAAAATTTCGAATGTAACACTGGCGATATCTTCAACGAAGCGAATGTAATTCGTTTTTTTAACTCCCGCTATGTCAGTGCAGCTTCTCACTTCAGCAAGTTTTCTCTCGACTACGTTTATTAGACCGTAAGTAATTTCTCTATTGAGCCCACTACTTATTAGAATATCGACGGCGTTTATGAATGGGGCGTTTTGGTGATGGTACAGTTGTAAATGAGGGTGTCTAGCGCCTAACTCCATTATATCGAAGGAGTTCGGTGCTCTATTGGAAGCAAGGAATCCTTCGACGAGGCTCATGACTTCGGTGGATACGACGGAAAGGGCAGAGAGTTCTTTGGTTGGATAGCGAGTGTCATCTCTGTAGTAAATAATGTTTTTGATTTTGGCGATCAAGTTGCGCAGATGTTCCGTGAATGTTACCTCTGTAGCGATTTCGGAGTCTGCCAAATCGAACATCTGAAAGGAAGATAATTTGTCATTTTCTAACAAAAATTATAAATGTGAAAGTTTGTATAGCTGGATGTTGGTTACTCATTCACGCATAGATGACCGCATGAAATTTTGAATGGAGTTAGGTTATGCTCTGAAATTACACAATACGTTGCATGATAATTTGCTATTGCAAAATAATAATAATATCTTAAAACATTATTCACACACGACCATCTGATCCCAAACTAAGCAGAGCTTGTACTATGGAATTCAGATAACTGATATTCTACATATACTACTTTTATTTTGTAAGGACATACTTATATAGAGGTACTATAACATTACACCCAGAATCAGGACAAACAGAATCGAACCCACGACCTGCAGCGGGAAAGGCAAGCATTTACCAACTACGCCAACCGGTCGCTCGAAAAGCTAAGAATTTGCTTTCCACTATATATTTTATAATATTAATAGATATAGCTATCTATCTAATTAAAATATAGATATATATTTAAGACAATGAATACCATGTACCTGGAGCTTTCTTTGCACTCCGGGTACCTACATGAGCTTTAGTAGAGGGAAGTAAGTCGCGAGAAGAAGTAATCTCGCAAGTCCTTCTATACCAAAGACTTAAACCGCAAACCTCTAACTTTAAAGGCTAACTGGAACGTGCCACTGTGACAAATGACATGACAGAATTTGTTAAACAATCTCACTCAAGTGTATTGTGCGAATTGTAAATAATATTTTATTAAAGTCTCGGTGAAATTAGATAATAACACCAAAAATCACGTAAAAAAATGTAAATGTTATTAATGATATGGATATCGTTATACCTAATAGGTCATGTATACAACTTTGTTCTTCAAGACACACCGAACGTTTTGTTTAAACACAGCGCCGATTACACGATAGATTTAGTAATAAAAGCCGAAGATTACGAAATGATCCACAAAAACGAGTTGAAGGACTTCAAAGTTGATAGCAGAGGACACGGGTTGAACGACCTAGACAAGTATATATTATGAATTATTTTGTACCCAAAACCAAATTTGATGCGACTATTTTATGGATAGATTTTTATTTCTGCCGTACATGCATGGCAGAATGGTTAGGGCGTTTTTAATTCATAGCGCAGCCGTTGGCGTATTTAGACTTTACTAAATACATATAAAATTTATGACTCAAACACATTTTTGAGTAAAAGCCTTCGATAATATCATTATATCTAAAAGGTGGTCGCCTCACTACTACATACCAGGGTTTATTTGTAAGTCGAGCTGCGCTTTGGTACCCTATTATTTTATTATTTATCAATGCCAATAAGAATGGTGTCCTTATAGATAAATATATCCTTCTATCAATCATGTGCTAGGTTTCGTAGCCTTTTACTAAATGAGATATGATTTTTCTAAGGAAGTAACACCTAACGGTAAAGTTTGCCGTATAAATCCATAATTCAATTTTAATATGCCATTAATGTGAAATTAGCCACTACATGAGATGGATAATGGACAAAATGAAAGGCAAATTCCAAACAACGAGTTGATTAATTTATCGTTGCACCAGCAATTTTTTACACTGGTAGTAAGGTAAACGTAACATGGAGATAAAAAGTCAATGTAATAATCGCTTACAAAGGCGGCATTACATGCAACAAACGAAAATAAACCAATCGAAGTACTTATTTAAAACACATAGATGAGGTGATGTTGTGAACTTTGATAATTAGGTTAATGCAGATCTATTTAATCGCCAGGAGTATTTATGATATTGCATAACCCCACGTAAGGGACTTGCCTATGGCTACTTTCCAAGAGTGATACAAAATATTAAAAAACCCTATAACCCGACAACACACAGGACACAATTTTAGAATACCTCACCAATGCAATCACCTTGACCAGCCTGTAAGCAAACGTCGAGCACCTAGGTGCTCTTACAGGCTGGATTGATAAACAGATAGTCACCACCACTACCGTCTGTTATAATTTCAAAGCGTGTTCGTATTTCGGAGGGCATGTTAACCTGTTTGTCCTGATTGTAGTAATTAGAAAACAGGCGTTAAGAAATAACAAACGCTTACTGGCTGACCTGAACTGACTAAGGTTACACAACAAAGTGAGATAATAGAATTAATTTAATAATTTCCTATCAGGATAGCGAAGATGGCATACGAGGCGATAAAATCAAGAAAGACGACATCTTCACGAAAAGATAATCGACGAATATTGGAGGTGACCGTTATTAAGAGTAGCATGCCTTCTGTTGTAGATTCGGTAAGCATGTTTCGTGTTGCTTAGTAGAAGTAAAAGGTAAAAACTCCCCACTCCCACTAATAGAAGAGCAAAGGCGTATGTTAGTGAGGACGGATGGTGATAAGAGCATAAATACTTTTATCGTAGATATAGGATGTACAGCGTTACGTCGTAAAACTACTTGGTTACTATATTAACCGTCAATACTCAGACTAATAGAAGAATTGCGGATGTTAGTGGTGACGGATAGTGGAGGCATAATAACTTATATTGTATATTCAGTAAGAATTTTCTACGTTACTTTATAGAACTACTTGGCTAATAAAATAACATAATACTCAAAATCTACGAACCCAAATGACGCATAGACATAGGCTTCAATATTGTAATATCAACCCAATTAAATAGCACGTAATACAGAAGGACAGAGCTTTATTACTATGCTGTGGTAAGTGTATCTTGGGGCTCTAAATTGGCAGTTTAGTGGAAACAAGCCTACGCGTGTCACCCGAAAATGGTGTCAGCGGGTGGGTATGTCGAACTCGCACCATCTAAACCTAACCTGCCATGGACTTCTCTTTGCGCCTGCGGAGCAGCTCCGGGACAGCGCGAATATTTTTTATTATTTTTATAGCCGCTGTAACAACAAATAAAAAAAAAGTTCGTGTGTCCAAAACGAATTCTACTAGGTCAGTTTTTAATTATCAGATGTTTCTTAGCTTTGTTTCACCCTCGTACAATCCGCTATGGGTTTAATAAAACAATTTAAAATTTTTGCAGGATATTTTACATAAGCTATTGTTTCCCAGGTTCCCGATGCGTCTACACATGCTATCAACAAAAGAGACATATCAAACCATATCAAGGCAGATTATAACAACTACAATGATCTAATTAACGAGTATTTCGAAGAAACCGATAATGAATTCAATTCAAATAAAACCTACCATGTAGTTGGATCAGGTATAGATATTTGTAATTGGGTTATAACCGTCAGCTAGGCTAATTTACGCCACGTGTAGTCCAAAGCTTAAGATTTAAGAATCCCAGGATAACAGAATAAAAATCCTAACTCAACCGCCCTACAATAAAGAGATTTTTTTCTTGCTGGAGAATTGAGAAAGTTACATTGCAAGTTTGGTATAACTTTTGAATCACACCCGGGTTGATTGGTATTTTGGAGTACCTAGGTATTGAAACAGAGCCAATTGTATAATGTAACTAATACACATTCCTTTCAATACGGTAAACCTATACGTTAAAAATCATAAACCAACCCGTTTATCCGGGGGCTCATTGTTTTTACGACCATACTTAACTAATACTACTTTTTCGGAAATAGTGTCAAGGCACGTCCGTCGTTACATTCCACCTCCATGATTTGCCCCACGGATGATATAACTACTCAGATCAATCACTGGATTTATATTGCAGCAGCACTAGTATTTTCTTAGTGGCAAATCAAACATAAATGTAACCTGTGTTGTCCAGTGTCTTACACCATTTACGCTTCCCGTATTTTTTTTACCCATATACTTTAATCCATGTGAGTACGGAATACAAAGCAAATACCTACCTACTGAACCCTATTAGAAATCAGAAAATCCCTGGTTAGCTACCACCTATATTTTATCAATATTTACATGATTTGGGTGTACTTTAGTTCAGCACTTCAACCATTTAGGGTCTATTGTACTAGTCCAGTTTCCTTCTTGTTCAGAAGATAATTTGTACGTATTTGAAAATACTTTTTCCTAGGCAGGGCATAAATTCTCATAGAGTTATGGATTTGCTATTAACCCCACATCCAAATGATTTGCCAAGCAATTTCCGTTGTACGAGTATTTCGACATGCGTTACCTACAGGACTGAGATCCAGTGATTGTATGGAGATTTACTTAAACTGACCTGTGTAAAGTAACAGGACCAAATCATTTAAAATTGAGTTTTATTTAACCAAAAATTAAGGCACTATTTTAATTTCAGATGTTGCAGAACACGGCCTAATAAAGCCACTGAAAACAATAATTTCGTTGAAAACGAAAACTAACAACTGTACGGACTTTAGTATCGGATTGCAAGCGATAAATTGTTTGCTGATGGACTACAGAAGTCAACGACACTTCACAAAGGCAGCTGCTAAACGAGTGTACAGAATAATTGAAATCTGGTTCCTTGTGTACTTAGCTGTTGCGTTGCCATTGTGGTGCACTAGAGGTAACACACATCTATAATTTTATTTATGGAGATTTTAGGGTTGTTTTCCGCGGTGAGTACGTGATTAAATACAATGGTTGATGACCACCTGCACGAAATAAGTCTGTGTTGCTTCCGTGCTAGGCTTTACTAAAACCAAGCGCCTAAGCTTGTACTCTCTCAAGAACTGGGCTTGCAACTTTGTGCTTACAGGGTTCGGTCGTGTGTCTGTAAGGGCACTGGCCTAAGAGCCATGACTGCCATGACAAATTCAGAAGTAAATAAGTGAAACAACAATACTTTAGCAGTCATATTCTGATTTGATAAATATAATTACATCGAACAAGCATAAGGTAATTTAGTCAGAAAATCAAATCAAGTTTTGTTTCTCACAAGTATGTACATCTATCTTCCCACTACACGTACGTATTATGAGCAACTCGTAGTTAGTTTTCTTTTTTTATTTGAACCTTAAGCAAGGGAACATAAGGTTAAAATTACTTTATTTCACCATTATATATTCATTACACTATGTGTTCCAACGAGTAGGAATTATTTCACACATTGCATGATGACGACAGATACATAATAACTGGCCGCTGATAACCTTTATGGCTATGCTCGAAGTCGCACGTGGGGCAAATAGCGAGAATTTCGATTGATTTCTGATAAAACATTGTACTGAAATCACATACTGAATTCAGATGTTGGCGAATGTATGGCCAATGCCCAAGAACATACGCTCACTTGGATCACGTTTAATAATTGGAAGAAATATGGACTATGGCTAAACTATGCATATCATTATGTATTATACTAGTGACTTAAACAAAGGGTAGAGAAAGTACGACCGGACGGACGGCTTTAATATGGCCAGCTAAGGCCTCTTATACAAGGGAAAATGGTTGCGTTCGCCCTTAGGATGCGGGAGATGCGGGTATAAGAAGGTTCACTGAGGAACACCATTTCGGCCATCTAAATGTCACTACCTCAGCAAAACTTATATACGAGGACAGCACGGCCAATTAATCGATTATCGCGTTTATGCTTGTTGATTGTAATGCTTGTTATATTACATACATACATACAACTGTTCCATAGTCGAGTTTTCTTTTAATTGTTTAGGTCATAAAATATCATTGACTATATGTATACCGAATAAAAATAAATAAATAAAATAAATAAATAAAAAAGGTTTTTATTCACGTAGACTTTAAAAAAGCGCTTGTAAATAGTCAGAACATGTTTGTAGTAATATAGTTGTATACATTAGATATTATTTCTAGTAACATAGATATTTAGGTACATCTTGTATGAAAACATTTATAAAATTTATTTTATTACAGAAATGATATTTAGCTAGCTCGTATCAAGTTATTGTCAAGAGATTATGTTTAATTATCTAGTTTAAGTCTAATATTTTTACTACATATTGTCAATGGTTCTGTCTATATTAAAGGTATTATTATTATGACGGACCTTGTGTTAATAACGACGGTCGCGCTTTAATGCTACCACCGGATCCAATGCGCCCCAACTGAGAAGACCCAGCGAAACAAACTCAGTGGGTTCATCTACTACCGGTTTCAACACGACCCAGTTGAGACGGTCCGGCGAAACATACTCAAGCGGGCATGAACACGGGATTTGGTCCAATTAGAGTAATTATTTAGTAGGCAAACACAATATATGCTCGATCGGTTGTCTGAATGCTTATTATTTTAGATTATATTTAGGTATACAAAAGAAAAACTTCGAAACAATAACATTATTCATTTTGAGACAGAGTCAATAATTTTAAATTAAGTAATATATAAAAAAAAAGTACAGTCGACTTGTTTATAGGCCTATAGCTATAATCATCTACTTTGGGGCTTTATTTGTTTGTACTAGTAAATGTGCAAGTATATAAAATGTCAGTACGATCCTATAATTAATCATGATTAAAATAGTTAAGGCGTCAAGCGCAAAGGGCATGACGTCACTGCATTTTATAGAAGTTGCCACGTGCCTATTTTTGTGAGATACTGAAATAATTTACGTCCAAATATGCATTTTTGACCAAAAACGTCAAGTATAGAATAACGTTGTAAATAGCCATAAATATATCTGATTTGCACACACAAACGGGTAAATACATAAAATTTTCTTACGCACCCGATGATTAATCATGACAATAAGCATTTAAGTAGCCATTAGTATATTATGGCCATTATTTTAAACATTAGTTAAAATAATCACCAATGACTGTGAACATTTTAACTACCTATATGTTCGTAATTCCAATTTTTATTCATATTTAAATTAGTTGCCAGACGTATACTTAGTCGAATTCATTGTTTTATATATTTCCTAATTCATTTGACTGCGATTGTAGCGATTATTAATCGGGCAATGTTAGAACAGTTACCACCTCATTTTAAATTCTATACTGTTGGAATACGAGCTCAAATCAATTAATTATTAAATACGCTATGACCGATTAATCGTCCGCATATAAGAACTACTTGTGTGGCCCAATTATAGTTGTACTGAGGTCTAAGTGTGCTTTTAACAAATAATTAATGTTTAATAAACATACAAGCAACTTTTGTTTACTTCAACCGATTGAAAAAAAATAGTTATTTAAATCTGTTCACAAACAACGGAAAGTAGGATAATATACCTACATATGTACATTACATACAAAAAAATAATCAAACACCTTCATTTTTGAAGTTGATTAAACATAAATAACATTTTTTTTTATTGAAACCGTATTAAATTTATTACTGTCCAGTTACATTAATTAGTATCAATACCATCGATCAGTCATACCTACTAGCTAGAGCAAGGTCAAAGCGAATAAACAACAAAATCTAAACTGTATATTTTTAAACCAAGGTTTTATTATTGTTCTTTACTCAATACAAAACTGTATAGATCACTATTATAACATTAAACTCCAAATAGTTTTTAATGTGTGCATAATTTAGAGTGGAAGGGACAGCGTAATGAGTGTTGCACCAGAATTTTAGTACATGTTTGTGGGTCTCTTAGGACTGAATTTCATGTCAATTTTTATAATTCAGGTTTACTTATACAAAATAATGAAATTTTCTTATGATTTAAACTGGATATTAATTTTATTAATTAATAAATTATTGATGTTCATATATTAACTAAGTAAATAATAATGAATAGGCCAGCGAACGAACATTTTTATTTTTATTAGTATTGAGAAAGACCATAAATAAAGCCTAACAGTAAAAACTCCTAGTTTCAGTTCGAAATCTCTTTAGTTTGTAGTTTCACTAATATGTATTACTATGCTATGGTAGACTATGAGTTCAGTGACTTGAAAACCTCAGTGGAGATTTTTGTTCCTTGTATCACTTTTCGTTAAACTATTCCTTACACTATTAATATTGCATGTAGGTATGTCGCAGACTATCTTAAATTGAAAATTCCAAGTATAGTATTTATGTCACAAGATATTTTCCTCATTATTCAGTTTTTTTTATTAGTCAAAACATTGTTCCTATTTGACTATGATCCCGGTGCATCACTGATGACGTCTTGATCTTAATAAGCAAATATTCATACTTTGAATATCATCATCGTCATCATATCAGCCGAAAGACGTCCACTGCTGGACAAAGGCCTCCCTCAAAGATCTCCACAATTGCCGGTCTTGCGCTATTCACATCCAGCAGTTTCCAGCGACCCGCACTAGAAACTTTGAATATCATTTTAGCCTAAATTTAAAATAATTACTTTTTAGTAAAAATTCTTATACTAACTAATTTTATTTTTAGATAAGTATTTCTATAACTTAAGGTTTAAACAGCCGGGACGGGAGACGTAGCGGCATCCGCTTAACATGAATTTGACCCGCTAATTTTGCGTGGCGTTCATCTCCTTGTCTATTCCCGGTTTCTAAATTTTAACAACAAACTTATTTACAAATTGTTAAAATTGAACTATTGATTGGTAAAACTATCAATAATTTGTGTTTGAAAACAGAGTATTAATGTATATGTGGGCTTTCGCCACACGTCAGTTAAATGATTAAATCCAACCTTAGTCCGATGGTTAACTACTATAATGAGGGTTGTCAATTATGTTAATACCAACTATGCCAGTGCTATATAATCACAGCGAGAGTAAAACAAAAATAGATGTAGGTATGTAAATAAAGAGGCCAATTATTTTAATTGCCACTTAATTGTGTATGACCTGTCATTTTGAGTCATGTCTGGTAAACACAGATAGAGCGTAAAACGAAGCACATGAATGTAAGGAGCAACGTTGCCAGGCATTGATAGAGATTCTGTATTTTACACCACTAAAGTAATTTAAATGTCATTACATCTTTCTGTAATATACCTCGTATGAAAAGAACAGGTATACATAGAATTGCAAAACAACTAAAACTGACAAAATAATTAGTCGACGGGTCTAACAGCCGGACAACTATTTGTGTGATCCATAAATAGTTGTTCTGAGTCTGGATGTAATTTGTGTCCGTCTATTATATGTTTTCAAAGTACCCCGCCACTCAGGGATAAGAATCCATTGTGCGGGCGTTGTATAAAAAAAAATGCCCTGTCCATTTTATATGAACTACATACATATGTTAGGAAGAACTGCAATGAAAGATGTCTGAAATATTAGAATTTGTTATGTTGCTAGTCCATTGAATCGGGGCAATGGTTCTTCTATACTTTCCCACAATGGGCGCAGTAGAACAACTTGGATTACCCAGTCAGGTTATTAAATTCTTCCACCAATTCTGGATTGTGTTAAATTTTACTACGCACGTAATATCCCGTTCAAGGTGGAGCATTGCGAATAAAAGCTGCCTAACTGCGACAAATGCATTACATTTTAGGATGGTGCTGCTGCTGCCTGTTTTGCAAGTTTTTCAAGCCTCGGCAGACTATCGAGGAAGCGAAGAAGTATGTCCTCCTTAATCCACCTGGAGTTTATAAGACGAAGACCGGAGAGGTTCGTTACGAACCCACTGAGCGCGAAAAGGAGAGTTACGAAGAATTTGAACATTTTATTAAGACTTTGTAAACATAACACGTGACATGACTCAGTTGCTGAATCTGCCTTCTGAGTCAAAGCTTGCGGGTTCGATCCTCGCACAAGAGAAATATTTTTGTTCATGAACATATCTAATTGCATTGGTCAGGGTGTTTTCAGTATATTATATGTACATATAGTTACAAAAAAGTATAGGAATATAAGTATTTCTATCCGTTGTCTAGTATCCATAGTACAAGCTTCGCTTTGGTGTCGACTATGGCCCGGTTCCTTTATTTTACGATCCATCATTGGACCAACGTTACCATCCGTAATTCAGCTACGGATACCGATGCAAAACTAGCGTTCCACAATGCCCTACCTGCGACGAACATCCGTAGTTTAAACCACCTACGACTCGTTCGGCGATGAACCTCTCGCTCCTCTTTACGTTTAGTAATAACAAAACATCGTACATCAATTATGCAATTAAAATCATTTATTATTCTGTAATATTATGTGAGTAATAGTACAAATTACCGTATAGTTACAGTAATAATTTAATTTGCGTTTTAGGTTTAAAATATATTTATAAATCATAAGTATTGAAAATTTGATGTTACGCGTGCATGGTGTGAACAAAAGGCGTAACAGGAAAGCGCATAGCGCATGCGTCTGGCGTCTGACATCTGTCCAGGAGTATTCCATGGTTTCTAAATAAGTTTTTAAATTGAGTATTTGATCTAAGGTTTGTAGTTATGAAATCTTAAAAGATATTATTATGTACAAATCGTCTTCCTTTCACTCTCAATTATGGATAAATTTCATGGAATAGTTGTGCCACAGCTGGTTTATCGAGCCGAAATCTCAACTGGAATTCTTGGCAATCATGCACGGAAAAATAATCAACCCTTTCTTTATAAACTCTTCTTCCCACTTCTTGATCATTCACCGTCGGAAAACAAAGCCATGAATTCTCTATCACTTTCAGAGCTAGACATCACGGAAATCTCCTCAAACACTATGTTAACTACCAAAATAAAATACAAACGACTGGTAAACCGACCGAATTCGACTAGTAATCAAAGCAGTAACGCCTCGTTATTTTGACAGTTACGTGACAGTAGAAAATATTTATAGGAACACTTTCGAACGCATCTCCATACAATAAGCTTACTAACGTCCTCCCATCCGTTAGTAACCAGACGTTCGTTATTTGGATAACGAACGTCTGGTTAGTATTTTATAGGAACGGTTTTGCGTTACGCCTGGTAGAAATTCTAACTATTCGGAGTAGAAACGATTCGTTTTTGGAATATAGGAACCGGGCATATATGGCGCTGCATGTGTGATATATATTGAACCAAAATTTCTTTATGTTCGCTTGACTCGGGAAGTAAGCTGGTGATTGTGTTAAAAAGAGCATGATTGGGCGAGGCAATCGGAAGTTATTGAGATAGATAGAGTTCGTTTATTTCCGTAGGGGCAAGAGAGAGAGAGGTGTACTCATAGCCAGTTACGTTTAGTTCATCTAAGTTTAACTTCAACCGTGATGTCTAAAACACACTCATTTTTTTATTATATCATATTTAATAACAGTGCCTTTTTAATAAAATTACATCATTTACGATAGCTTTGTTATTGCCTCTACATAACGTACTTACATCTCTAAATCTGATTAGCTTGAATCTAAAATCTGATTCGTAGCAATATATTGGACTTACCTCTAAAATCTGATTAGCTTTAGTGAAGTCATTGTGGTAGAGGGCCAACGCCACGAGGCTCGTCGGCTTCGCCAACATTATCGATATGAAATCGATGCCATTGCCCTTTTTAGATGTGTACGCTGAAATAAAAAGAAATATAAATAAGAGCTTCAAATCACAAGAAAATATTCATTACAATACAAAATTAAAAAAAAAAATGTTTCTTAACTTTTCAGGATATAACATGTATCATTAGCTTTCGGTCATAAGAAATAAGAAGCTAGACTAGATCAGTCAAGATTTTGTTGTGATTTTAGGTAGATAGTACGTCACGTTTGTTTTATAAACACGATAGTGGTTTAGGACTAAATGCGACGAGTAATTATTTGTCAAGTATGTTTTAAACATTCAGCTTAAAGTAATAATTACTTTATATGCATTGCATGCCTATTAGACTACGTAAAATATGTATTTTTTTGTCACTTGGTGAATATAGTAAAAGATTTATATTTATTTAATTTACTTTTATTTTTATGTCTGAGGTCGACAAACGAGCAAGTGGGTCACCTGATGGTAAGTGATCACCACCGCCCATGGAACTCGCAACACCAGAGGAGTCGCGGGTGCGTTGCCGGCCTTTAAGAGTCAGCAAACAAGTGTTGCTGACCCTTCCCCCCACCCCGATGAGCTCTGGCGACCTTACTCACACTCAGAAACACAACATTAAATTATTAATGTTATTATTAAGGAATGTCTTCTGTAAGTAGTTACTTATTTATATTATTTTTTCTATAATCTTACGAACATTCCCGCAAAGTTTCAATTACAACGTGACGTTTCAAATACATTTTACTTCCTATAAAAAAACAGTTTACACCTACTTTCATCCGAGACGGTTGACGCCAACATTACTGGATCAGCCTCGTGTTTTGCATTGTTGTTTTTTCTTCTAGACTTTGGTTTCTTTCTAAACACCTTCAAGTCCGTCTCTCGTGACTCATCATCGCTGCTCTCGTCCACCTCTACATAATCTAAACAAAGTTTCAGAGGCAAGGGGCTGGTGTCAGGGGACAGAGTTGATACCAACTGGAGTTTCCAAATAGAATGATTCACCACCTTTACCAACCTTTTCAACCTAAACGGATTTTCCTGATCGCCATCATCACTATCTACTTTTTCTTCCAACTTCTCCAAACATAGTTTTAAAGTGTTCAATACAAGTTGCGTTGTATATGAATTGCACATGAACCCAGCATTAATGGTGGTGTTACTCTTTGCATTGTTGGCTTGTTTCTTTGAAAAAAAATAAGAACAATCAGAGTGCGCTCCACATGAGAAGTCCTGGCTGTGCTCATGACAAGAGAAGTATTCATACCTCAAGAAAAGACATGAGAAAATATTTTCTATGACTTCTATACAACTTTGCAATGGATGTATTGACAGCACTAGTCTTTCTAACTCATCCAAGGACGATACAGTTTCTTGAGATTCTTCCACCCCTTCTGAAGAATTCACTATTGTGTCAATTATTTTTGTTATAGCACAATAACTGTTGTAAGTCATTACGTCCCAACTGGAACTCCATTTTGCTTGATTCATATTATTAACTCTGTTCTCCAAAGTTTTCAACTCCGTAATAAAGTCATTGTTAGTATTTAAAAGTCTCGAGACCTTATATCTATCTACTTTAGAAAGTCTGCAGACTTGTGATATTACTGCTAAAGCACTCTGTGCCAACATTTGACTAAATATAGAAGTAGTCATTATTTTACAATTATTTTCCAAACAAAATTTTATAATAGTCAATTCTCTTTTCACCTCTGTTATGTAAAATTGTAGGTGATCGTCAGCTGTAGTGTATGTGTCCAGGATCGAGAATATATTCGTCAACTGATGAACTAACGATGTAAGGTCGAATGTTTCAGGACTATTCGTGAGATCTATAAGCACCATGATGAGTATTTGTTTCGTGAAATTATTTATTTTAAATGTAACATTCTTCATGTCATGGACTTGATATTTGTAGACTTCTGCCGCTTTTAAGAGCCAGTGGGTTCTGTCTTGATAGCAGAGTTCAAGCATATACTCGGGTGTGAGTTTGAACTCTTTCTGTGGTTCATTCTTTTGTATATACTCAGAAGTGATATGTAAAAGTTCGGGTCTCTCATGGGGAATGAGACTGAGGAGTATTTGCTTTCTGTACTGTCTGTACGTTTCTTCGAAGATGGGCTGTAGTATTTGGGTGGAAAACTGTGGCAAGAAAGCATCATTCCATCTGACTAATGATATTAATGTTGTTAACTTGTCTATAGGATTAGTTTCATTCAGTTCATATTTCAAGGTGTCGAGGTATAAAGTTTGTATTTTGTTTAGGTTTAAGTCATCTTTGGAGGCATGTTCTTGGATATAAGATAGGACCCTGCATGTAGTTACAGGGTTGCTTTTTAAGTTTAATTTAAAAAATCCCAATGTTTCGTTACTAAATTCTTGGCATGGTTTTGATTCTTCTAGATCATAATACAACTGTACAATTTCCTGTTGATAAATGATTATCATTAAATTATTTAAATAACAGGGGCGTAATTTATTACATCAATAAAATGCGTTTGTATTCTAAGTTATGGTGGTAATAAAGTCAAATTTATCTTGTGCCATTATTTGTTTCCAGTATTAATGCAGAAAATCCACTTCAGAGAAAATTAAATATTGTATCACTTTTGGCACCTGCTATCATTTTTAGTGCTGCTATGTTTAATTTTAATCCTATCGATAACATCACAAAATATGTTGATCAATATCAATTAAATAAATAGTTTTAAATAAGTTTGTTTGATAACACTTTATAAAACTTTGCTTGTGCTAATTTGGAATATGTATAGATAGTTCTTTTTATTCCAAATTAATAAGGCGACAGTGTCAAATACAAAAGAGTTAACTGGATATGACAATCAGTCTCCGACAGAAGTTAATACTCAGCAGGTGCCAAAATAAGAATATATATTAATCTTTTGACTATAGGTATAACTTACATCGTAGATAGCTGCAGTGAGTTGGTCAAGCAGATTCAAGAGATATATCAATTCTTCTTCCTTCATTATGACTTGTTAATTTGTTCTGAAATAAATAATGCCTTGTAAATAATATACAAGCCTTTTCTCCGCCTTATACATAATATCTAAAGTATACTTATCTATACAAATAAATAAATCAAAAGTGCATATTAAAGTATATACGCTACTTATAACAAAATAACTACTTTTATAATTTTTGTTTCTTTTGTTAAAAACAGGATTAAGCAAAATGTATTGGAGTGACGAATAATAAATAAATTTGATTTTATTCGTTACTAAAATAATTATTAATAATTTTTGTATTAAAACGACTAACAAACTAAAGTAATTTGATTGGGAATTATCAGTGTTGAAATCCTGTAGGTATCTCTATAACTGCTAACTATTAAACGAAGCACTCATTTTTTAAATTCGAAGTCACAACAATAGATACTAGTGATTTGATTAACATTTAAGCCACCCAGAAGGCCACTGACTTCGTATAATAACTGTTGACTTATCACAACCGAGAGCGACAGCTTAACGTAACTTACGCTCAAACCTAAAACCAGTTTTGCAGTCACACAGACTGACCGCGCACCTAGGTGCTTAACTTCGTCGAACGTTTTCGAACCGGCGAGAATAACTGGAAAATATTGACCAATTGTCCAAACAACAGGGTTACTCTCGCCTTGCTGATAATGTTTTTGACTTTTTAAATTTATATTATTACATGTTAAATTCTAATCAAAGCTGTTACGAGCCTATAGAAGATACACAACATGTAATCTATAGGAATTTTAGTTAGTTTATTTACGATTATAAGTAGGACTTAATATAATTATTGTTTTAAAACACAGTCAACTTTTCTTTACAATAATTTAAGTTACGGTTGTCCGGTTCACTAATGAAATATGTCACTACTGGTAAGCTATCTCAGTTTTTCTCAAAGCAACATTGTATTAATTGCCTTTGACTTTTGGAATCACCAAATGCCACCCTTGGCTGTGTTGATAAAGTACTAATTTAACATGCGAAAATTCATTGTGCTATTAACATAATTTCACTTATTTTTACTACTACTTATTTAACTAATTTTACAAATGAGGATGTAACCAATTAGTTATAAATCAATTTTAAGATGTCTAGTATCTAGATAATAACAGGACAATTGAGTACAACACCTCCATGCCCCAAACAGATTTGCCTTGGTGGGTCGCGAATGTGTTAAAGTCTGAGTCTATAGCACCAGATGTTATAAAGCTGGCATACCTTGGTGCCTATAAACGCAACAATACCTCTATATCCCAAACAGTTAGATTTTTCCATGGTTCAGCGTGCACATAACTGAAAAATGCGTCCTAGTCGTTCAGCCATGGGAAGTCGTCTCACCTGTGCACTATACAAAAAAAATTACAATAGACTCACTGAATGCGTCATGGGCAAGCGACGTCAAGTTGAGAGTCGTTTGCACTAAATCATAAGATGCTGGTATCTTATTACGATTCAGTTTACGAACACAGAGTTTCTGCTTATATAATGAAAGATAAACAAACTGTCTAGTTAAATAAACAAATAATTATGTCGTGTTATCTGTGCCAGCCGCTGGGTCACAAGTCATTGACTTACTCAATTCTCCTGTTACTATCTAGATATTAGACATCATAAAATTGTTGTATAACTAATTGGTTTCATCCTCAACTCAATTATAAGTAATTTAAAATTTCTTGACTAGACACTGCTTGATTCATAAGAGGCGCTACATACGCGGGCCAGGAGTAATCGGAGCATAATAATTTGAGACGGCTTTGTTATTAAACAAATGCTACCGAACGAAAATCGTGCCAAACCGAATGTGCCTTACCCGATCAGCACTACGAAAAAAAGAACAAGGTGTTTTTTTTTACTTGACGTTTACAGCTAGTCTGGAAGGTTTTCACTGCTTCAGCTGCAGTAAGGTTGCCTTGTTAGTCAACAAATACTGCCGAACCGATTGTGCTAACCCGCTTATGTGTAGCACCCCTTACACATTAGCGGACTGCTAACATGTCACACATGCGGTATACACGAGATAGGGTTTTGAGTTCGCTCGTTGGACTTTTAGTAGGCGTCAGGTACACCCACGGTACCCGAGCCTATTATAAGTCCAACGAGGCAAGGCATAAAACACCAAGATCCAACTAAAAAGAGCAATAACTTCAATGCAAACACTATTATATTTGCAGACTGATGACTGAACCTACTCATTATGGTAACAATACAATGAAGGTAGTACTGTTTTAAGTTGATATTTTAATTTTTCACTTAAAAAAATTATGTCATACTGCATCACCATAATAATCATCATCATTTCATATTAGCCACAACATCTTGGTAGATGATTGTTGCAGCGCTGCTGTTTATTTGGCTAATATTTCATCGTCTTTTGTGACTTATCAGTCCAATAGCCACTCGGTATATCTTGCCACACCTGTCGCAAATAAATTGCGAATCCATGGGATAGGGAAGGGTGACTCGAAGTCTTTTCTACTTTACCATAATAATAAATACAGCATAATTACAATATTTTACAATATTTGGTATGCAATTATAATTGAGGAAAAAATTACGATTGCAATGGCATAGCAAACATTTTTAGCTATGCAGTATTATATTCAAATCAAATATTATATTAATATTGATGTGTTGTTTATCTATTAACTGTACATGGCTTTTAAGTAAAATCGCTACCCATTGATTAGAGGCAATCAATTTAGGTACAACAGGAAAATTGTTTATCTACAGGCATAATGTTTAACAAACCAAAAGCTATGAGTTAACTCGCAGTTGTTTGATTGACTGTTTTCGGTTCAATTCCTGCACACCATCACTATTTGTGTGACATATGAATATAGTGGTTCTGATTTGGATAAGATAAGATAAAAAATTGTTACAAAACTTTATGTAATCTCATAAAATTTGCCTCATGCAGAGACATAATTTTTTATTTATATTTTCACCTAAATATCAAAATAAAAATAAAAACAATTATGTCAAATACAATTTAGTCATGAATTCATGTAATTTAAATAATTTCTTACATCATAGTAAGTTTTATTAATAATAATAATGTATTATTAATAATAATAATGTATTATTATTAATAATAATATATATATAAAATATGTAATCTCAAATAATGCAGATTTTCTTTTTTAAAGACACTAATCAATCCCTATGTTGCGGAGTACTTTACAAACATATAATTAAAGGACACAAATAACATCCAAACTCAGAACAACTATTTATGGGTCACACAAATAGTTGTCCTGCAAGGGTAAATTGCATGTTTACAATGTCCCTTTGCAAAACTGTGATTATTGTTACCCTGTCGTATATCTCTGTTGAATTAAATTTAAAACATTCTTTAAGCCCTACATGTATTTTGAGCCCTGAGTAGGGCACAATTCAAACACTTAGTCTTTTTTAATACTAGGTGTAAAAAAATAGCGAAGGAAACTGAGGAGCATAGTCCAGAACCAGTCTATGAAATATGAAAAAAAAATGATTTTGGATCTCCATATAAAATACATCAGCTGGTTGTTAATCTTGTAAGGAAAGGCAATATTCTTCTTATGTATTTTCCATATTTAAGTACTACACATTGTTGGGATCCATAAGGAAATTAAGATCCATAAATCATATCCGCTATTTATGTCACCTTGTATAACACAAGGAATACAAGCAAGCGGGACTCCTGATGGTATGTAATCACCGCTACCCACAGATACCCCCATACCGGGGAGGCCTCAAGAAGGTTTAAGAAGGGACTAAGCTTGCTAATTCTAATTGCCAGTGTCAAGCAAGAATTGACATTCTAAGCTGTATTTGTAAAGACATAGTAGTAAGTACGCATAGAATAAATGTAGATTATAACACAACTATTCAATTCAAAAGACAAAGAAAATATAAGACACTATGCAAAAGAGCTAAGCATAAACCGTAGAAGCATTTAAGTAGCATAGGCCACAGCAGTAATTTCGCTCTGTGAGCAACTCTACAAGAAATGTAATTATATAAAAAAAATGTTAACAAAGAAAAGCAACAGCTATTTTTTAGCTTTAATGATACCATTATTGTTTATTTAACTTCATTTAATACATATAAATACGATAAAATATATTACATTATATATAACATTTAAGATTTTTTATTACAATGTGATATAAATAAATAAACACAAATTAAAAAGGGGCAGATTAGATAACAAAAATAAAGTAATATTCTTACCTCACACATAATCACACACTGTTAACGAGCTAATACATTGTTTGTGTTTATATAAATATTTACATGAAGCACTATGTTATGTTATTGTTTGTAAATGGGAAAACCTTACATCTAAATATTTATCACTGTAAATAATTAACAGCACAAAAGTAGAACAGAATCATAAAGTTAGTATACCTACGGAATAGAGCAACAAACAAGAGCTGTCAAACGAAACCGAAATAGGATGACATTTGTGTGTGTACAAATGTTTATGTATGCCTATCAATGATGTATCTCATGTCGATTTTTGCATTAATATCGATATCGATATTATTAATTAGTAATGTGTGGTGACGGCATAGAATATCATCATTCCATCTCATCCCGTAAACTGTGACCATCCCATTCTTTGGGAAGGCTTTGGTCCAGCAGTGGATGAAATTTGGCTGACATGATGATGATGAATCAGTCTCAGTGATAGTATTAAAATAGGATGGGATGGGATTTTGCATGGCTGAAACAACGATTCGTGAAGTGAAGTACGAATATTTAAGAAAAACTCCTAAGACATTTTAAATCATTTATTTTTCGCAATAGAGTGGTCAGTTGTCGCTTAACTCTACGTCGTTTGACAATTTAGTGAGCCTATATACTTTGAACGATTAAAATGAAGGTCGTTTATAATTTTCAATCACTAGATAGGTACAGATATACACAATTATAATTAGAAACGCGCGTCCGTCTCAATAAATTCAAATTCTGAATGAATTTATAAAAAAATACATTTATGTGGAATCGTCATTTTTTACCCTACTGTGCAGTACAGGACGCGGCAACTACTGAAAACACTCCCAGAAAACTCCGTAGGAAACCTATTTTGAAATAAAATTTACTGAAGTTTAATTACGTATGTTTTGTGTGTTTGTGTTTGTTGTCTTAAACCAACTCGATCCCAAGCATTTTATCACTTAAATAATCAGAAATGTTGTAATATGCCCTGGTATACAATTTGGCTTTAATAATTCTATTAACTTTGTTATAGAATCTTATACATTGTTTCCCAATGAAAGAGTTACTTATTTTGTGGAGATGGGTTCGGATTATGTTGCAATACTGTATGTACGTATGCAACATAAGATTATTATTATATCTATAATTATATTACAGTTAGGATGTTAACCTCTTTGAACTTTTCTCTTAGACACTCTCGGGTCAAGATTATAAATGGCTCTAACAGCTCTTTATTGCAATATAAATATGGTGTTAATGTCAGCAGAGCTACCCCAGAGAATTCCATAGGACTATATACTATGAAAATAACTGAAATAAACTATTCTAGTGCAATTTTAACGCAAGCGCTAGGTTCGCGAGGAGGACTCGATTGAGACATAGTTAACATTTATCATTGTCCTCGGAAAAGTATTATTTTGTTTAAATAATTTCTCAAAGTTAGCTTTGATACATTTTTTAATTTAGTTTCGTATCTCAATCGTACTGACAAATATGTTTCAATGACAAGTTTCATAATAAGGTATCTGTGACCATCAAGGGGATCTTGATCGAATGAATGGACAGCCAAAGATTTGAAATAATTCCCTATATAATTTCAAAGGACCTTTCTCGATGTAGTCTACATACAGAAATTTCAAAGTTTTAATATTAATTAAGAATCCAGTAAAACCGAGATGTCTTCCTGAATTTATTATTAAAGTACCATCTTCGTATTTTAAATTACAGAAATAGTCGTAAACTTGATCAATTTTTTGAAATATTAATTCCTTGTTTTTTTCAAATAACGGTTTTTTAAAACCGTATGAAAGGAATTTCCGTGAATTAAAAATATCAAATATTTCATTAACCATGCGTATGAATGTAACAGTGGCTTCTGAATTCTGAAAAAGGAGTAAATTTAGAAAGTTTTGACAATATTCTATGGACGTAGCAACAGATTCCGATAGCAATTGTACGGCTAATTTCACTTTCATTTTCTGTTTAATAAAATTTATATGTCTGAAAGTTAACTTATTAGCAAGTCTCAAACATTCTTTTACTTGAAGGTTGTACAGTTCTGTAACGTATCTAAATTCTATTTTTCTCCCACTATTATCTATAAATGTCTTCTTATCATTAAATATCCCTCTTATAAGTTTTATAAGGTGACATGGATCAAATAAAACATAATATTTTCTGTTTTTAAAATAAAAATAAGGAATTATGGATTCAGGTGTAAATTTACATCCTAATAATTTGCACATGTTTAAATTAGAGGATATGCCGTCAAAAGTAATTGAAGTAACGGTACAACCAGTTTTCATTAAAAAAGTAAGACAGATCTTCAGTAAATTTTCCTTTTGAGAAGCTGTAAAAGCCCGCCCTGGAAAGAAACCTACAGGTAGTTTCCAAAAGTCGTTGATTGCTACCACCATGAAAACTAGAACTTGATTTGCCACTGGAACTTCATCCCCATGTAAATCGTTCCCGAAATTGACATGACCATAGTGGTTCTTTCCTACAAACTCAATACACTCTTTGATGCTCATTTCATCGAAAGTTAAACTTACAAGGAGATGTTTTTTTTTGGCTACTTCTTTAATTGTATTAAACGATTCTTCTGTAAATCCTGGGGCACAATCTACGCGTTTATACCAGTTTCTTAGTGTATTTACATGTGGCAAACAAGAAGAAAATTTTTCGCGAATGTAATTGTATGATCTCGGGCTATAGAAATGAACCGTTAAAGCAAATGTTTTCAATTCCTGACAATATGTAGCTGATTGAGATAAATCCCCTCGAACTAAAGCATTTGCTCGGTCGCTTAAAGCCTGTATGGTTTTGTTAGAGCATGTTGCGGCAATATCATTTAAATGATCTTTCAGGCCAGGACGTTTTTGAATTACGTCAAGTAAAGATGCTAAGGTTAGTACTTTGTTTTTGGTACGTTTATTTTGTGCTCTCAGGTTTCGAATAAGTTGCTGTTTCTTTTTAATTTTTCCATGCAACTTAGTGCATTTAGACATGAGCTTCTTTTCCCTTGGCGTCAATTCTAGTTGGAAAGAGGTCGATGATGTGGACTGTTCCAATAGCGGTGGTGTAGATGCGATGACGATGGTACACATATGGATACCTCTGTATCTCTGTAAACGTAGGAGGACACTGTGCGTCTAGGCTTTATCTTGACCTGTGAAATAGAAATAAATTACTGGCTATTGAAATCATACATTACAGTACGATCTAATACCAAAATAAGGGAAATGTGTAATATGGGTAGGGTAAGTACTTATGTGGCGTCAATAATTATCTTACATCGTATTCTATTATTATATTATAATAATAATGTCTGAAACACATTAAAATTAACATCCAAATATTTATTTGTAAATATAAAGATCTCTAAATATAAATAAACTCTGTATTGACTACCTCAATATTTTGATAACACGTGGCATATAATTTATATATTTAATATCTGATACACTGGGTAAATGATTACGGTAAAATCTTTTATAATTAATGCTATTATTTGAATATTTAATCCATTAATTAAACTTTAATTCATTTGGCATCCTCTTGTAGCGCCATCTGTTGGCAAACTATTTAAGATAACATTTCCTCATATTAAATAAACGTAATTTTAGTAAAATAAACAATTTAAAGTTGTATTAAATTCCTTAAAATATTTGTTTTGAATATAAGACTCTGTTTCAATACTTACTCATGTTGAAGGAATTTCATATCTTTTTTACAAAATTATTTGTAGTCATTATAGCTATGTGATGTGTTGTAAGAATTACCTATATAAAGCGGTGGGTTTTTGTTAAGTGGGTTAGTTCTGTGAGTTAGGTGCGAACAGTTGTGTGGAATTAAAGTGATTTTAGTTCATGCCTGTGTTTTTATTATGATGGAGTCCAAACGTGAAAACCCTGGCGAATCGCCGACATACTCGTATTAGATAAGTTATTAACATATAGGTACATATACTTCATTGATTTTGACACAACATAAGTAAAATATCAAAACCAAGGCATGTAAGTTTATACATACCATGTAGGATGTAGGTACCTACATAATTTTAAGTAGATACTCTCCAATTAATCATTAGTAGTATAATAGTATTATTTTATTTATGATTACCGGAATAAAATTAGTCGGAATTGCACATTTCATCAAAAATCGTTTCGCTCCTCGCATTTGGAAATATTTTTCCTCAAAATGCTTACTGCATATACATGAATTTTTCGTGGGAATCCAGTTTGGACGATCAATTAATTTAAGCCATGCATTTCTTGAATCCAAGTAAGATGGAAATCTGAAAGTTACTTTAATTACTAATAGTTTCTATTCTAACAGTCTGAAACTAATACCTACCTATGAATCGGCTTAGTGTCTTACATGGGAATTTGGGATTACTTCCATTTCCAGGTGATTCACATCTAAACATCACATACGTACTTTAATATTAATAATGCATATTAGTTTACCGCGTGATAGACAGTGGACAAGAAATATCGATAACTTGATTCAGCCCTAGTGTAAACAGAAAATTATTTCTTTACACAAAATATTCGTAAATTCTGCATTATGTGTGTTAGATCTTTGCTTCTTACATTAATAAATGTTTATAGACGATAATGAACACATTTAGTGCCTAAAATTCGAAACGCATTAGCAAAAATAAAGCCTAAGTTAGTAGGTGTCGATTTGGAATAATTTACCTGTGAAATGAACATTTTTCAGGGTTATTCCTCTGTGTTGTACCACAATCAATCACTGAACAAGTCACCATGTTTCTGAAGAAATATTTTTCAAAAATATCCACGATTTCACATAATATCAGAAAAAACATCAAGAGTCAAATTCGCAGCGTGTCGAAAAGTGTTGAAGTACTGTCAAACTGATGCCAAAAACAGTTCTGTTGCGTCGGATCGCGCATCTCTTTTTATCATACAGTGTTGCAGCTAGTGACATTTCGCTCCCTCAGCCCTTTGTTCCTCTATTCCGTAGGTATACTAACTTTATGAACAGAATGGAAGAGACAAATTGACAACTATGACAACAGTTTATACCTCTGTGGTTCATACTTTAATAGTGATGTACAACGTCTGTTATGTCTGTTTACAAGATATCGATAATTTGATACATATTAAAATGACAATTTTGTATTGTCTCAAGATTTATAAAATAAAAATTGACTCTTAGCATACTGATTAATTTAGATTTAGTTAGGATTTGCCATAAGTAGATATAAGTGTTATATGTATAACATTATTTTAATTAGGTTAATTTACGCGATTACACAAGTAAACCATGTTAGTAAAGGTAGGTAGGTTTCTGGAGATGGTGGTGGTGGTCAAAACATTTTGAATATAAGTGTAGTAAATTTGACTGCACGCACGGTGCAGCGGCTAAGACAGTCGGAGAAAAAAGTTGTGTTCATAAAAGATAATGTAATTTGGTTTATAGTACCTAGGTATTTAATAGTGGACCAACACATCTAACTCTATAATCTACCTTCCTCTGAGGACTATGTGACTGACAGATAGAACGGGGTTGTCAATTATTAAGAATTCCTTGGAATTTTGGAATAGACATAACTGGAATCAGAAAATCCACTTTTGTCAATTGCACTGTATGTAGTGAACTCCAATAACTTAAGTTCAAAAATGTATAGCACTAAGGAATAGGATAGCAGTTACTACAATGTTTGCAGTAGGCTGCGTCACATTATTCACCTATAAAAAAATAAGTGATAAATCTGAAATTAAAAATGGCTACCGTTCCATTTTTTTCTTACTGGTGCGAAGCCTTACAAAAGTATTATGATTTGTGAGACCAAGTTGCCTATGAAAATTTAGTAGTTACAATTTAAAATAATACCAAAAAAATATATATATATAATTTACATTACCATGCAAACTTCCACCGAAAATTGGTTTGAACTAGATCTAGTAAGTAGTTTTTTTTAATACATCTTAAATCGTTATAAGTAATGAATTTACCTTTCATTTAATCAACTGAAATACTTGCTGCTACGGAACCCTTCATGGGCCAGTCCGACTGGTACTTGGTCGGTTTTTCTTTTTTCAAAATTAATAGGTTTTTATTTTTTCTTCCTAAAGATATAAATCTAAAATACTACATACATACATATACGAATAACTGATTGAGCAGATACTCTGTTCACCTACTAAATAATTGCTTTCCGGTGTACACATATCCACTTGTGTATGTTAAACCGGTAGTAGGTGAACCCGTCGTGTTTGCTTCAATGATCCTTCTCATTTGGGGCGTACTGATCCGGTGGTAGCATTAAAGCGTCGCGTCGCTATTCACATATAAGGACATATCTGACAATATAATAATAATATTTAATTTTACTGCAATATAGACATTACAAGAACAAGATATAGTAAATTATTATTGTTCTGACTGTTTACAAGTCCATGATAAGTTTTACTGTTTGTTCGTGTTGTTAAGGCAAAAACCAGTCGTTTTTTAAGGAACTTTCTATTGATTTGTAAAAATTTTAATCAGTGGGCCAAAAGCTTTAGAACTTTTGAGTAACTTATATAGATTTACGAAGGATTGGGTGACGAAACTAGAATACTACCCTCAGAAAATCAGGGAATATATTTAATTATGTGTGCAGCCCTGAAACTGACTGCTAGTGAGTGGGTTAAAGAAAGCAAAAGAAATACCCATGTAATATAAATATTATTAGTGATTATGTATAATTGTTCTTGATTTGTTCTTATATCTAGAATTAAAATAATAACAACTATTAGTTGTGAAGTTATTTCGTAGTGAATAATTATTTACTTGTGTATAACGCGTATCGTGTTACACCGGTAGCTATTATGAAACTTCTGACAAGATGTAACTTTATCAAACATGTATCGCTTTTATACCGGCCAAATATTGGTCGTAACGATGTTTCTGTACGAGAATACTTAACGATCCTAACTAATCGAAGACGATGGATGAAATCTTCTGTGAAGTTAACTCCTATAACGTGCATGTGTTACTCAGATGATAAGAAACATTTTCTAACCTTTGAAAAGAAAGCCCACGCTCTTAAAGACGCTATAGACCAGAAGAAAGAACAACTCAAAGATACAGAACATAAGTTTAGGCTGAGGGGTGAAGAAATTGTAAGAGATATAAAACAACAAAAGGAAATAACTGGTCAGAAATTAAGAGTTAAGAAAGATTTTATCATCAAAGATATTCTTGAAACTAAAGCGAAAGTTAAAGAGAGAATCGAGGAAGTTGTAGAGGTACATATCCAGTATTTTGTTTCTTTTCAAGCTTTTATGGAGGTTCTGTTATCATATTTTATGAGTAATATTTAGTTATGAATCTACCCAATGACATAATATTTACTGATAAAAGAAAAAATTAGGCACCCAATTTGTGGGCTATATTGTTCTCCACTGCACAATGTGACCTGCTGATTTGGCACATATACTAACTAGAAAAAATAAGAACTGTAATACTCTAAAACCCCTATGTAAAATTAATCTATAACCCGGCGCCAATGACGCGAAAAAAGTTGCAAGAACGATGACGTCGGGTCATTTTGACCCGAAGTTTTATCAAGGATTTATAATAAAAATATATACTTTTACTAAATTATAATGAATGCTTACTAAATAAGGATATTTTCTGCATAAAAAGATATAAAAATAAAACTAATATATGTAGTAAATAAATTTTTATTGACATACTCAACGAGGCGTGCAAAATCAGCTTTGAAAAGACAACAAATGTAACTTATAGTTTTCTGTTAAGTAATTTTAATAATCATTGGAAACAAATATCTTATAATACTAAAAAAGAGATCCAATTAAGTTACTTTTATAATTATAAATGCCAATCAGTCTTCTTTTTCATCATTTACTGACATCGAACTTCTACAATTATTGCAGTAGGTAATCAAACGATCTGGGCATATATAAATTTGAAATTCATGACAAGTATGACTTGTTTTTTTTAGCTTTTAAGAACGGACATATTTGGCATCTCTTGCGAACGCCTGGAATCTTTTGAGGTGGTTCATCTGTGGTTTCACCCGTGAATTGTGCGATTCTTTTGCGCATGTTGGCGTGGTAAATTCACTCGACTTCGTCGCACTTGTAAATGTTCCTGCACCATGGCAAGTCCCAGATTTTTTAGGAAATGTCTTCTTTTCATGCGTGTATCATCATTGTTAGCCAGATATATTATGATTGCATTTATACCTGATATATACAGCATTTCAAAAAAAAGGCCATCGTTTTGTGTTTCTACTCACGCAGAAAGTTCGTCCACTATATCCACTCCGCTCTTGGTGTGATTGTAAAAGATTACGATTTCAGGTTGATTTTTGTCGCCTGTAGACATCAATCAAATATAGATTTTGCACTTTGAGCACTGGATCTTACACCAAGTAAATCGGATATAATTTTTTCTCATCTGGTACGTACATTTGATCGCGCTGGTGCTTTTTGCCACTACGTTCCATCTTCTTCGTAATGTCAAAAGGTCGAGATTGCTTGATGAATCATTTGTTAGTGCCATTATCTTCTAAAACCTATTAAAGAACACCATAAATAAATATAAAAGCACTAAAATAGAAAAAAAAGTATGTCACGAAAATATTACGTTTACAATGACGCTGGGTCAAACTTACCCGATTGAACTTGTCGCACCTGTGGCTCCTTAAGCAGGCTGCGTCGCACTGAGTCAACCATCGGTACGGGTAGCGGGGAGGTAATACTCCAGCTACTCAAACGCTTAAATTACATAACGCTGGTAAACAAGAAATATGTCCATAAAAAATCGTCTCGGGTCAATATGACCCAGCGTCATTGGCGCCGGGTTAACATGTTCATAACTTTACCAAGGAAGTGAAGGTATTTGAACAATACCCAGCTGTTGAGGGATTGATTTGATTGATAGATGTGACCTGATGTTGTAATTAAGAGTGTTTATAATTGGAACTTTATATAATACAACTATCTTGTATATATACTTCACATTTTTCTGACTCTGCAGCATAATAATCTGACTTTTAATCACTTTATGAAAGTGTTGTCTGTTTGTCACTGCAAATCAAAATATGCCTTAATTATGCATTTGTAAGGTGTCTGCAGATGATGGAACTTTTAAGCAGTTAATGATATCATCTTGAAACTTGGCATGTTAACCACCAAGAGGCATGAAAGTGTACATATAAGGGCACCTAAATTATACAGCAAATTACTGGATTGAATTGCAATTAATTGTGACAATAATGAATTTTAAAATCTGATTAAATGATTAAACAAATGATAACAATATACTACTCTGATCAGGATTATCTCGATGTCGACTTCCTGTAATTGTTATGGCTATTGTAAACAATGAAAGAGAGAGAAAGAATCTAGCTACTAAATATTATCCAATTATATGAAATACAATTTATTTTCTATTTCAGAGGGAACAAATATTCACAGTTCCAAATATATTGTGTATGGCAAGAATAGCTATGTCCCCATATTTGGGGTACATAATCATTCAAGAGGACTACAATCTGGCCCTTGGTTTGCTTGTTTTTGCTGGTTTTACTGATTTGGTAAGTTTGCAAGCAATCAATTCAAAATCCATAAATAATCAGTAATCAGGGGAAAGAAGTTTCGTAATGACTTCCTAGAATTTCTCCATTAATGTCCACAATTTCAACAGCTGTGGCAATCCATTAAGGTTATTTCTTAAGATTCAAACTAAAATTTATTTCACACATGCATGTATTGCAGTCCAGGCTCAGTTCGAAAGTGAACTACCATGTGTGTGATATATCTCCTAACCATTACACTTAATTTATCTTGGATTGGATCAGCCATGTTTCTAGAAAACAAAGCCAGGGTATCCTTAATTTGATCTGGCAGGAGTATCGTAGCTTAATGCAAATCGCCTACCTCGGATTGGTATAGGGTGCCGGTTTGTGATCTGCTGCACGATAACATTTATGATTTCCAAGTTTTCAGATTAGAATTATACTTTGAATCGTGAATAATGTTTTAAAACGAATAAAAGATCAGTTCATCTTAAAACACCTAATTCAAAACTAATCATCATCATATCAGCCGAAAGATATCCACTGCTGGACAAAGGCCTCCCCCAAAGATCTCCACAATTGCCGGTCTTGCGCTATTCGCATCCAGCTGTTTCCAGCGACCCGCACAAGATCATCGGTCCATCTTGTAGGGGGCCTGCCCACGCTGCGTCTTTCGTGGTCGCCACTCAAAACTCAAAACTTAACTCATTTGTTATTTTTGCAGCTAGATGGTTGGATAGCAAGAAACTGGAAGGGGCAGTCCACAAAGATGGGTTCATTTCTAGACCCAATGGCAGACAAAGTGCTGATAGCCACACTGTTCATATCACTCACATATCAGAATTTGATACCACTGTATTTGACATTACTCATTGTAGGCAGAGATGTTGCTTTGGTGGTGGCTGCCTTTGTAATTCGTTATATGAGTTTACCACCACCAGTAAGTATCATAGATTTCACATTCCATATATATATTCCATTCCATTTACATATATATAATAAGTCAAAGTAGAGTTCACTGCACCTGTAGAAAGGTAGCATTGTCACAGTACAAATATGGACAATAAGGTAACTAAGCCTTCTTGTTGAAATAATTACCTAAGCTCTATTGAAGCTAGAAGTCTAAAGTAAAACTGCAGTTGATCCTTGGTTTAGTTGAAAACCATCCAATGAGATTGCTTGATCCATAGTTCAAACGCAGTTTAACTTTAGACTTCGTTTTTAAATAAGGGTTAATGTTTTAGATAGGTTATTTTGTATACCTATTATTTTTTATTAAAACATATTTGTTTTATAAATCAGCAGGACGGTTAAAATACATAAACTCCCGTTTTTATGAAGCCGAGTTCAAACAGCCATATAAAACGCAATACGCATGTGCATTTTTAAAAGATTGCGGACATAAATTTTTACCCGAGCACTCGTTTTGACGCGACACTCACTACTGACAGCACGGCCACAACCACGTAGGGTTCTTGTTGATGAGCATGTTTGTGTGAGTGTGCCGTTTCGACCATTTGTAGGTAGCGGAAACTACCTACAAATGGTTGAAACGGCAGACTATTTTTATACTGATGCATTGTTTTGAGGGACTGGGGAACGAAAATGCAGTAGTTAATGAATATAATTATCATTCTAGTGTTGATCAACTTAGTTTATATTAGTAGGGGAGCCCAAGCGGGGATTTCGGGATTTACTAAAGCGCGGCAGAATAATGTACAGGGGGATACCTTGTACCCGGTTAACTACCTCCACCAAACATGAGCCCCATATATAAGGGCGCCCGTGAAGGATACAGGATCAGATTAGTAAAAAAAAATTGACCATCAGAAATTCCCGAGCGCGTCAGATTAAGGTAGGGTGAATTAATTACATCCTAAAAAGCGTATATTCCACTAATCTGACAATTTGAGAGTGACATAAAGAAAGGGGAGGGCAGCAAAGTTGTAAAATAAAACGTCATCTCGACATTCTCGAGCGTAGCTAAATTTTTTTTTATTTTGAAGGAAATAATTCAAGGATAACTAAAAATATATAATCTGACGATTTCCGCAAGCCGCTCTCTCTCACTCCGTCCCCACTCTGGTTTCTGCTGCCATGACGCCATCACAGCTGTTCATAGAGACTCGTTCGTAGCATATTATTTACAACGTGTTTCCAACGTTTTGGCTTTTTTTGCTATTTTAATATTAGTTACGTGAATTAAAGTTTATAAATATTTAATATGAGTGATATGAATGTAAAATGTGTATTTTGTGGTGAAAGTACTTTACATAAAACAATTAAATTTACATTTAAAAAATGTGTAAATATTTTTGGAATATCGTCTGAGCAAACCGGTTGTCCGAAAATCTCTAGGAAGATATGATAACCTCGAATTGTAGATGGAATCTTCATTGAATCATTTATATCACGCACAGTGTTATAAATTATTTACTGCACTTAAAATACCGCAGAGTGTAATGGAACGTGACAATGTACCGGAAGTTTCGGGAAATAGCTCCGTAACACATGCTCCTGTTTCTGGTGAGTGTTCCGAAGCACATGGTGCTGTTGATTCCTTGTCTACTGAGGTTGCTGGTACATCGCAATTAATTATAAAATATTTTTTTTTTTTTATAAATCAAGTAGTTTACTTAAAAAGCATACTCTTATTTATTTGCATGCTATTTCCTGAGCTTATCAATTAATTAAGTTCAATGATAAAAAAAAATATGATAACATTTTTTTTTGTCAGATTAAGCGAATCCCTCTAGGTAATCGTCAGATTATAAGACAGCACGTTTAGAACATAAAGATGAACCATATATATCTTAATCTGACACGTTTGAGTATTTCAAAATGGCGAATTATTTTTGCACATTATAAAAATGGTCGCGAGTTTGCGTCACATCGAAATCGTCAGATTAGTGAATGAAAGCTTTTTATTTGTTGAACTTAACACTACCTTAGAAAATCTGATGCGCTCGATTTTTTTTTTTTTTTTCATTTTCAACCATACAACCACCCGCATCATACAAACGATCAGATTAACATACGTACATTATTAAAAATACGAAGGGTATTGATGCTATCAATATCTGAAATATCAATAATAATCAATAATATCTGATATATCAATATCTTAAATAAATTGAAATTGAAATCTGTCGCGCTCGAGAATGTCCATGCAACAGTTTGGTGTCGGCAAGGACCGTAATGACAATGTGACGTCTTCGGTGGATCTAAATGCACTTAACAAACATTTTGCCACACCGCCGGTGACACTGGATGCCAGCACCAAGTCTTCCACTTTAAATTATCTCTCTAAAACTTCTATGCCGGTATGTACTTGTTTTTCTTTTACTGCAGTTACTGAACAAGATATTAAAAAATCCATCCGATCCATCTCTACTAAAGCAGTGGGAGATGATGGTGTCCAGCTCCAAATGCTTTCCCTGATTCTTGAAGAACTTGCACCCATAATCACCCATATTATAAATTTTTCTTTTGAGGCAAGTTCTTTTCCGTCAGCCTGGAAAAAAGCCCTGGTCCTACCACTTCCCAAAACCCAAAATCCATCTTCCTTATCTCAATACCGTCCTATCTCTATCCTTCCAATCTTGTCCAAAATCCTTGAAAGTGTTGTTAGCCAACAACTCTCTCGTTACCTCTCCTCTCAAAGCCTACTAAGTCCATACCAATCAGGGTTCCGTCCTGGCCATAGCACCGTAACGGCCCTAGTGAAAATTACGGATGATGTCCGATTTGCCATGGAGCGGAAATTACTCACGGTGATGGTCTTATTGGACTTCAGTAGTGCCTTCAACTCAGTTGATTTTGATATCCTCCTAGGTATCTTATCTTCCTTAAATATCTCATCTTCAGTAACTGCATGGTTTGACTCATATCTTCGAGGACGCTCGCAGTCTGTACGCTATGAAGAAGCTTTTTCTGAGTGGTGTGATCTTACTGCGGGCGTTCCTCAAGGTGGCGTACTCTCTCCTCTTCTCTTCTCTGTGTTTATAAACGCCATAACCAAAATTGTTTCTTCAAATTACCATCTCTACGCAGACGATTTGCAGCTTTACCGACACTTTAAAGTTGAGGATATCGGTCTGGCCATGGATGCCATCAATAGTGATCTTGGAAACATTAGTGATTGGGCGAAATCTTTGGGACTGTTGGTTAACCCTACTAAATCACCAGCAATCATTATTGGTGGCAGACATGTGTTTAGTTTGATACCTAACAACTTTCTTCCACCAGTTCTTTATGACAACGTCCCTGTACCTTATGCTGCACATGTTAAAAATCTTGGTATACTAATTGATAGTAACTTATCTTGGAGCACTCACGTTGCGGAAGTAAGCAGAAGGGTATACTGCTCGTTTCAGTCTCTTAAACGGTTACAGAAATTCTTACCCTTCCGTACTAAAGTATGTTTAGCTCAATCACTCCTACTTCCTCTTCTAGACTATGCCGATGTCTGTTTTCTGGATGCGAATGAAGAACTTCTTAACAAGCTCGATCGTCTGCAGAATTTGTGCATTCGCTTCATTTTTGGCCTCCGTAAATACGACCATGTGTCGGAGTTTCGGAGGCGGTTGAAGTGGCTGCCAATACGGCAACGTCGAGATTGTCACATTCTTTCCCTACTCTTCTCAATCCTTCATAACTTTAATTCTCCTGCCTATCTTCGTGAACGCTTTGAGTACTTAGTCCCTCGAGGCAAATTCTGCCGCTCAGCCACGTCATCTCTACTTCGTATGCCTTCTCATACTTCCAGCCGTTATGATGGTTCTTTCACAATACGTGCCGTTCGACTATGGAACTCTCTTCCACACTCTATTCTTACTAGCTCATCTTTAGACGTATTTAAAAGAAGAACAAAGGAACACTTTTTGTCACTATCAGTGTAATCAGAGAGATATATTATATTATATATAGTAGTGTAGTGTGTATAGTATGTAATTTGTGTGTATTATTAGTATGTATTAGTATGTAGTTATTTATCTATTTCTACCAGTTAGGTAGTAGCAATAAATAGTATCTCTTATTTATTTATATTTTTTTTTTCCTTTTGTTGTTGTACACTTTTTTTACCCGTATTCTACAAATCTCCTTCTGTCAGTGGTTTGCTGGAAGAAAACTCATCTATGAGTTAAGCTCGCCTTTGTACACAAATTTACAAATACACTTGTATAAAATGTATATTTTTTGTGTGCAATAAAGAATAAGAATAGTATTTTTTTACATATTTAAAAATCTATAGCCGCCGTATATATCATATAACATTTTTTTCTTCTTATCATCTAACTTTGCGACTCAATAGGTCTCTATGACGCTCGAGTAAATCCCCATTTAGCATCGTAGGCTCCCCTACTATATGTTGCATTCTTTTTCCAGAGAACACTGAGCAGATATTTCGATGTGACTCATGCCACTGCACAGCTGGCACCTACCTTCATTAGTAAAGTCAACACGGCTGTACAGCTGCTTTTGGTGAGTTATTATTATTATTGAGTACTATTGAGTATATACACATACACATATCTCACGAACTTTGACCCTTGGCAGCGCTTGTCTGTTGGAACCTTAAGAAATATTTTTTATATTTTATTAAATAACAAAGAAAAACCATCTCTCAAGCTGATGAGATTCTCACGGTTTTATAAGTAACGAGATCCAGAATTAAGGATAATTGAGCATGGCCACAAAAAATATGCATTCTCGAAACTGACAAAAGTTGTCCAAGAGCTATTGTAATGTAGTGTTATTAAGTTTTTATGTAAATGTTTTCATAAAGTTCGAAAAATTGTGTATTATGTATTATTACAGAAATTTCATATTAAGATACGAGACTTATTCATTTAATAGTAGTACTATTCTAAGTAGGGTTGCCATCTAAAATTTGGCAACAAGGACAAGATTTTGGAGTCCAGAACCCGGTCATGTCAACAGTCATAACCGTCCTGCATCTCACTGCCAGTTCAAGTGTCGGTTCGTCGGTTCTCCACTCCAAAACGCGCGAATCGCCAAAAATTTTGCCCGGATTACAAATGAAACCCCGGCCGAACACTCCCCGGTCGCCCTCCAAACTAGGACAAATCCGGGTAAAACCCGGACGGATAGCAACCCTAATTAATAAAGGAATAGTATAACCATTAAATAAATAATTATTGCTAGGAGAGATAATAATATTTTATAATTGACGATCTATAAGCCGACAGTAGCATTCCATGCATTCCCAATTGTTGTGTCTATTTCCTTTGACATTATATCAGTCCAAACTGTCCAGTTCTTAATACGAATTCCATCCAAAAGAAAACTGAAATTAATGCTTTAAACAATAAAAGTATAAGAGACCAGACTACTATGCTATTCCATCAAAATATAGCAGGGCTTCTAAATAAATTAGATCAAGTCGATATATGTATGAATGAATTTAAGGAAAAAGAAAAAATGATAAAAATAATTTGCTTTTCCGAAACATTTGTAAAATTGAGTGACGAACCAAATATACGTCTGTATGATTTTACACTGGCTAGTTATTATTCAAGAAAAAATGAAAGGCGTGGCGGTATTTGTATTTTGGTACATAAGTCCTTACACTATAAGATTTTGCAGGTATGTAATGAGATAAGATAAGATTTCTATTGAAAAGACATTCGAGTGCTGCGGCATTGAAATCCCTAATTTGCAATGCATAGTGTTGTGTGTATATAGAATACCTACATCGAAAGTAGACATATTTTTTTAAAAATTAGAACTTTTAATGCATAAATTAAACGTCAAAGAAAATAAAAGGGTTATAATAAAGGGGGATTTCAATATCAATTATCAATTCAATATCAACCCTAATTAATAACAATTCTACAAACCTACTAAAGGAATTTCTCCTTACTCATAATTTAAAACAACACATAAATGAACCTACACGTAAACAATCATGCATAGATCATATTTTAAGCAACATGTCAGATGTTCAAGGTAAAACTCATCACCTACATTTATCAGATCATAATACTGGTCAAAGCTTAACATTTTCAACTCAGTCTTATAAACCACCCATTAGATATATATATATGATGAGAAAAGACTACTGCGAAGAAAACATAAAAAAAATTATTGAATGTATATCCAAACTATCCTGGAACGACATACTAAATACAGAAGACTGCAACGCAGCTTTTAGCTCATTTCACTCAGAATTTTTAATCTTTTATAACCTTTGTTTTCCCTTAATAAAGGTAAGAATCAATATGCAAACAAATGTCCTAAATGGTTGACAAAGGGTATTAAACGCTCATCAATCACGAAAAGGAATCTTAGATACTCTTATTATAAAGACAAAAATGAACAAAGGAAACAAAGCTATGTGATTTATGAAAAGCTGTTAAAGAAATGTATCTTGCAATCCAAACAAAAAAGCAAAGCCTCGTGGCATATTATTGAAGGTAAATATGACAATATCAAAATAAAACATGACATTAACAAAATTAAATACCTTAACAAGACACTAAATGACCCTATTGACATTGCTTACGCTTTTAATGACCATTATATATCTAAAACTAACAAACCAAATAGTAAAACACCAAATTATTCAAAAATACAATCAAATAACAACACTATGTTTCTAGCACCCTGTACTGAAAATGAAATTCTAATAAAAACAATTAGGACTCTGAAGGAGACCAGTGCCGTTGGTTTTGATGGTATATCAACCAAAATAGTAAAAAGATGTGCTCCTCAACTGGCAGTTATTTTATGCCATCTAGTAAATCTTTCCTTCTTTCAGGGCATCTTTCCGGAAAAATTAAAAACTTCTGTTATAAAGCCAATGTACAAAAAGGACAGTAATGAAGAAGTAGGTAATTATCGGCCAATCACTCTAATCCCAATAATTGCTAAAATCTTCGAAAAATTGATGCACTCCCGCCTGAATAGCTTTTTAAATAAACATAACATACTATCGAAAGATCAAAATGGTTTCCAGAAAAATAAATCAACTACCCTTGCCGCTTTTCAATTAATAAAAACAGTTACGGAATGTCTAGATAAAAGGAAACGAATTGCATCAGTATTCTTCGATATGTCTTGTGCATTTGATTTTGTGGATCATCGAGTGCTGCTACAGAAATGCGAGCGTTATGGCATTAGAGGTACAGCACTAAACTTGCTAAATAGCTACTTAAAAGGTCGAAATCAATATGTACAAATTTCTCGGATTGATGAAAACCAGACCTTATCTACATATAAATCGGTTCACAAGTTGAATGAAGTTGGTGTTCCCCAGGGAAGTATATTGGGGCCACTACTCTTTCTACTTTATATAAACGATATACCAAAAATTATACCACATAAATGTACTCTCTTTGCCGATGATATTTCGATAACAGTACCCGAAATTTATAGCCCAGAAACATATGAATATATCTTAAACGATACAGTCAAAACAGTTACAGAATGGCTTAGCGAAAATAATTTAACCGTTAACGTAGATAAGACGAAATATATACAATTTAGAAATTATAATAGTATACCTCGTAAGATTAATCTAAAGTATAATGACAAAGAAATAGAAGAAATTAATGAAATAAATTTTTTAGGTATAGTATTAGACAATCATTGTAATTGGAAACCCCATGTCAAATCAGTATGTGCACGGATAAATCGGTTTATATTTGCACTGAAAAATGTCAGGAAAATAACATGCGAAAATACAGCTCTAGTTGCCTATCATGGCTACGTGGGATCTATCCTGAGATATGGTTTACTTCTATGGGGTAATTCAACGGAAATAAATAAAGCTTTTATCTCACAAAAAAAATGCATTAGGGCAATATGTGGTGCTGGTCCACTAGACTCATGTAAACCCTTATTTAGAAAATTAAAAGTATTGACACTGACTTCTAGAAATTGGCATGTTCGTAAAAAAGCACCAAAATTTGTTTGAAGAAGTGAGCACAAATAAAAAATATTTGTCTAGGGACAAAACTAAACTACTGCTGCCAAAAATGTCAACTACATTATTTCAAAGAAATTGTATCTGTATGATAATAAAAATATTTAACAGAATTCCTAAGCATATACGAGAGCTGACTGAAACGAAATTTAAAGTGACGTTAAAAAAATGGTTAACAGAGAAATGCTTCTATACAGTCAATGAATTCATGCTAAATGTATCAAATGTAATATCAATGTAATAATTTAAAGTAGGTAATTATTAAGTTTAATGTATTAATTTAATGAAATAATTTTGTAATTTAATAATATTATGTGACCGACATGTTTTAGTAATAGTGTATAATCTATAGCATAAAATATTTATTGTAAAATGACATCATAATATAAGTACACAAATGTTATTTAGAATGTGTTGTTGCTATGCCTGATAAGGCGACTAAGTTATAAGTTTGACCGTAATTTTAAGACCCTCTGTAACACTTAGTCCGCAATAAAAATCTTTGAATCTTTGATTGAAATTTGTTGGTACCTCCCTAAGTAATTGTGTAAACTCTTCGTCATACTTAATTGGTACACCATTTTTTTTTTCCAACCATTTAGGTGATGTGGTCTTCAGACACATTTGTTAGTGCTTTAGTTTTGGAGGCCTTACGGCTTCTGCTTGGGTTTATGTTTTGGGCTAAACATACACCCAAGGAGAAGCCGCAAGGCTTAATGATTCCAATTTCAGGCACAGTTTTCTAACTGGTTTAGAAGCTTCATCTAACAGTGTTTTAACCGGCCGTGAATAGTTTAGGCGCTAGCAAGTCCCCTTGCCTTACACCTCTATTTATTTTTATTTACTTTCCTTCTTTTTCCAAGTTTATTTTAGCTGTACTATCAGTATATATTTTTTATATTATTATGATGTGCTTTTGTTAGAATATTATTCATAAAAATCTGTAAAAAAAAAATGCATGGCAGACGGAGGCGTATCAAAATTTTTGTTAAAGAATTTTATTTTTTTAATATATTTATATTTTTACGTTCTTTAGACAAATATTTTCGTGCTCGATTGAGTCAAATCCCATGTTGTAGTCGATAAAATAGCAATAAAATGATATAAAATTCCCGTGATTTTCTGGATAATTTGATTCACAGTTTGTATGTGGTCTAATATCGAATAACCTGCCCTAAAGCCAGGCTGTTCCCTAGGTTGGTTTTCGTCTAGATTTCTCGTTATTCGGACCAGAATTATTGTGGCACTCGATTTAGACTAGTAATAAGCGTACAATTTCGTACATTACTCGTAGATAAAGTCATGTCATCGCTAGAAAGCTTATATAGTGTGCAGTATCAAGTAATTGTGCCTGTCACCATGCGTCACCTCCCTATTAAGATGCAGTAAAATACGCCAAAAGCTTTATTGATTTAAAATCCTATTAAAATATTTGAGAGGATTAATGTTTACGATGGAACTCTTAGAGATATTTGGGACAGTGGGATCACGACACAATACGCCACTACTGTTATGCAATAACATCATATACATTACTAAGATTTCTATAATAGTTTCTCAAAAGCTATACACAATTATTTTAAGCTTGTTGATAATACAATATAAATTTGTTTTCAGGTGGGCACTACACTCGCGTCTCCTGTATTCGGCTATGTAGATCACCCAGCACTGCAGGCCCTCTGTGGCATCACCGCGGCGTCCACTGTTGTGTCCGCTGTCAGTTATTTAGTTAGTAAGGACACATATAAAATTTTAAAGAGAAAATCCTGAGTTATATTGACACAGAAAGAATGAGCATAATCTCTATTGTCACTTCAAATCGCGATGATTATTTAATACTTTGTGAAGGGCACAGGAAAAAGAGCTCATTAACATTGTTATTGTTTCAAGTAATCAAACAATAGAACCTAAAATTTCAACACTTACACCTCTGGTGGATTTAAATTTTTACCTTTATAAAAAAGGAACAGTGCCACGTCATGCACTGCACTTAAGGAAAATACGATTCAATAAAAATGGTAAATTTTACTGAATAATATATATGTATATGACTATGATTTCAAAGGGACTCTGTTTACAACTAACATTTTGGAAAATATCATTCCATTTCGATGGAAGTTCTGTTCTTCTCTTAGATTTCACCTGACCCATTCTTACTGCACTCCATTTACGAGTGGCCTTTCACTGGAAACATCATAGTAATTTTTTCCAACTATTTCTCATTATGTACTAAGTTATGCAGGAAAGGAAAGTGATTGTAGTGTAGTTATGGACAATTAATGAGCTACCATCATCGCTTCCTTATATACCTTCCATCTTTGGATTCTGGTAAAAGAATTTTCGATATAGAAATAGAAAATCTTTATTTTCGCATATAATTTTAAATATTACAGCTATGCTGTACTATGCAATTACATTGACTTTAGTCACAAAAAATAATTAATTTTTGTTTACACAGTGGAACGAAATGTTAAGTTACAAGTAATTAATTAAGACAATTTTGCTAGTGATGAAATATCGTACAAACTAATGTATGCGTTATGATTGCTCCGCTAAATTATGCAAACATGGTCGAAATCGAAGGGAACAAACCAAACATTTGTCAAAGCAGAAATAAAGAAGGTTATAAGTGTTAAGTTGGCCGCGCGAAGGTTACGTGGAGGATTGCGCGGACAATGACATTTCCGCAACTACTTGTGATAGAGATCTAATTCTTTTACATCTATCTAATGAAACGCTACTGTGTACGCTGATATCTCATTATCTATAATTGTTAGAATTTCTGTGTGAGGTCAATAATTCGAATAAATGGATGTTCCATTTACCTATTCGAATTATTAACCTCATCAGATTTGACATATCGTTTTAGAAGATCAAGGCTTCATCTCTACGTGAGCACTTATTTTTTATGGAGTTATTTGTGTATTTAAAGTACAAATTGTTTTGGTATCCTAGTTTATTCGCAGTATTTATTGCATTATGTTAATTTCCGTAATCCTTAATTATAGACAATACATACCTATGTTCTCATTGGAGCAAAATAAAAGAAACACTATTTTATGATTTTTCTATAAAATGTGTGATATAAATAACATTAATTAAAACGAAAGTGCATGCGACATACGAATATATTTATTACGGAGTTATTTGCGTATTTAAAGTACCTACAGATTGTTTTGATATACTGGTTTATTCTCAGTATTTATTGCATAATTGTAAATTTCCGTCAATTAAAATCGAAGGTTGAATTTAGTCGTACACAGCGCAGCGCTTTAATTTAGCTTTATAGTTCCCACCTAACTCTAATACGGGAAGACTCAATTCGCCTGTATTTTCGTTCTTTGCTCCTTAATGTACCGTTATTAATTATTGCTCAAATCTGATAATAATATCTTAGGTAAATCCTAAGATTATTGCAAATAAATGTCGGAAGTCGGTGTAATGTAGGTACCTAAAATAGATGTCTTATTATAATTTCGTTTATTCTTAAGGCTTCACTTGTAATTCGTTTTAACACTAAGCAATAAACACAGGTAGTCCGCAAGATTCAGGTGCTTGCAATAGTCTTCCAAACAATGATTTAGTTTCGTAGCTAAGTGTTACCTTAAATGTAAATTAAACTATTTTGAAAAATGTAAATAAATTATTATTAAAAAGCAATGATTTATAATAGTTTTATTCCACCCCACTTACTTTTTACACCTCGCGTCCATGAAAATATATTGTATCTAAGGACGTAGTGAATATTTGTATTCCATTACAATTATACGAACTCGAAAATAGTCCGATTATTACATTTTGAATCAGAAATTTCGAATCCCGATAGCCCGTATAATTTGAAAATTTGAAGAGATATGGGCAAAGCGTTCATTTCCTCAAAGATTAGACCTTACCGAAGACATTCCTTAATAAGAACATTATTAAAGAATGTCTTCATGTAAGACATATAGGCGACAATAGCCGCTGTCGGTTCTGAGGGCTATATGTCCTGTATTATTTCTGTTACGAAATGTCATAAATTATAACTCATTTCATTGCAATTGGACTAAGAATTTTCGAGTTCAAAAAGTGTTACCCAGAAAGGTTCTCGAGTGGGCAACTTGTCGGGTCGCTAGTAGCGCAAGGCCGGCAGCTGTTGAGATCTTTGGGTTAGGCTTTTGTTATAATAATAATAAGTGTTTGACAAAATTGTATATCCATATTTTGGGTTTTGATTACTAACACACTGCCATCTGTACCCAAACTAGGTAGAGCCTGTCCTATGGCAAGCATACAAGTGATAAACATACATACTCATATATTTCTAAACACATACATCGTGCTCATCTCACAAAAAATTGTCCTGAGTGGTGATCGAACCCTGAACTCTGGCTTAGCTGTCGTTGTCACTAACCACTAGAGAGGATATTATTGAGTAGCCTACAGGCTAGTCAATAATATGGATGAAGAATACTAGTGTTCACTAGTAAATTATCTTAGTTTAAATAGCAAATGATGCAAGTGAAAAATTGAGTTAGTAAAACTAATTTAAGTAGAGAAAATGAAGGCGAATTTCGCCCTCAGTATGGAAAATATAGAGAGCAAACGGTTTTTGAATAAGTATACAAAAATGTCACCGAATTAATTGAGTCTAGTGTATTCATTGAAATTCTTGTATAGGTACCTAAGTATTTTCTATATGTTCCAATAATATATCAGAAAATCGCCGTAGCATTCCACAGAATTTGTTGTATTGGCGATGATGTACATCAGAACGTTCGGCCAATCGAGATAGGTAGCTGGTGGCTACTCAGGCCGATTGTGATGAGATTGTGACGCATAAAAATACCAGTCTAAAACGTTTGAAGTAGCGCAAGAAGGTCTTAACACAGTCATGAACTGGTTGTCAAACCACTTACTAACCCTTAATGTCGACAAAACGAAAATTATAACATACACCCTTCGCCAATCAACACAGCCTCCTGATACACTAGCACTAACAGCTCATGCATCCTCAATCATACACACGAATTTTATAAATTGTCCTTGCCCTAAACTTGAACGCGCCTCTAAACTCAAATATTTGGGCATCACGATTGATCACAACCTTACCTTTACTGATCATATAGAGACACTAACTACACGAATGCGTAAAATGATATTTATTTTTAAAACCCTTCGTCATATCGCTTAGGCCCGCCTTGTTAAAAGAGTCTACCTATCACTGTCTCAATCCATTTTAACCTATTGCATATCAATTTGGGGAGGGGCACAAAGGACAGCAATGTTGAAATTAGAAAGAGCCCAAAGAGCCATTTTAAAAGTGAGTACTTTCCGACCATTTCTCTTTCCAACGGAAGAACTGTACAAGTCTTGTGAAGTACTTACAGTGAGGCAACTTTTTGTAGTTAATATAATACTCCTACAACATAAAAACACGCCTTTTCATGAAATTACCAAGCGCCGCAAGGACTTGGTGTGTGACACATTTCAAAGCAACTTCTCTTTTACACAACGCTTTTTCTGTTATTTAGGACCCAATCTTTATAATAAAATAAACAAGAAACTGAGCATTTACTCTCTCTCTTTACATGCATGTAAAGAAGCCGTCACAAAACTACTGCTAACAATGAATTATCAAGAAACAGAACAATTATTACAGCAAGTATCCTAATACCACGCCCACTCACATACGTAAACACTCATACGCGCGCGCGCGCTCACAAACACACACCCACACACTGACATACACACGCACAAACACAAACACACACACACACACACATTAATATAAGAGCTTTCTATTAACATCTATTATCTAATATAAGTTTTTTTGTATTTTGTTCATATTATTACTTTTTCTCTTTTTATGTTAACTTTCACCCTATAAATAATAGATGAATAATGATGGAACTATATAAACAAAGTTGGGCCTAGCACCTTTAATACAAGTTGTCTCCGAATAACTTAGCTAAGGTGCTAGCCACCACACAGTTTGCGAAATATATTGTGACGACCAAACAATTTTACTATTTAAAAATGTATTGCATTTTACTGTACGCAACTATTATTGTTATAGTTTTATGTTATGTGGTGAAATAAACTATTATCTTATCTTATCTAGTCAAGTAATTCGTGACGGTCTAGTGTAAGAAATAGAGGCATTTATGTATGGCCGAACGTCCTGATATCAGAACGTTCCGCCAACCTGAATCTCCTTAACTAAAGACCTAAGAGTAAGTGTTAATGACCAGACATTTAGTAACGACATTGTGACGAGCAATCACTGCTTTACTTTTACTTGTAATGCCGCTTGAGTAGCAACTGGCTTCCTATATCGAGTGGCCGAACGTTCTGATGTAAGTATGCGTGCCCACTATGGACGCTCAAATGAAGTTCTTATGTTTGAGTAGGTACACCGCGCCGCGTCCGCGGTTTCAGTCTGGGCGACCACTTGGGTATGCAGGTTCAACGTCACCGTTTTAAGATCGAGATAATGAATTTCTAAAACGTACCTACCTACATGAACTTTAAATGGCAGTGGTAAGGCCAAGCGCGCACCACGATTTTACTTCTTGCGACACGATTTTAGAACCGCGCTGTAAAATATCGCAAAAAGTAGGTACAGTGCACGCACTGCGATAAAAAAATCGCTGGTTGTTGCTCAGTCTCATGATGGTTGTACCTACAAGTTGCTTGTCTCTATTTATTACTGCGGAGGGAAAGAAGTAAAAATAAATATAATCGGCAATTTTGGACTCATCCTTTTACAGCGGATAGATTAATTAAGGGTTTCTTTTATCAGAAACATAACAATCTTCGGCTATAGACCAAAAAGTTATATGGCTATTATAGAATAAAAATTCAAACATACGAGAAATTAATTATTTGACTTCATATTCAATACAAAAATACTAGATGGCGAAATGCAATCTTAGCTGAAGAAGGGCTGTCAGTCACCCTCAACTAAGAAACACAAAATAAAAATTAGTTTGCGATTTTCTGTCGCAGTGCGCGCGGGACCATACAATTCCATAAGCTGCAGTTTACTTTCGCGATAATCGCGTCGCGAGCAATCCCAACAAATTGTGACAAACCACAATATTAAAATCGCCGCGATTTATTACTCGCATGTGCGCGCACTGCCGTACTAACTCGTACCTACGTTGCATTCGTGCGATAAAATCGTGGTGCGCGCTTGGCCTAACCGAGATCACTGACTCAAAGGTCCAACGCCAGTCCTTAGACTATAACAAATTTATCCATTACAGCCATGATATCATTCCTCCAATACGGCAGAGAGCAGGATTAACATCAACATTTGTCTGAAAAACAGTTTTCATGTAGCACCGGTAGCCGCCATCATGCCGTCTTAAAATAGGCGTGCGAGTTTCATAGACTTTTCAGGGCAATCAACACTCGCTAGAACAATTCAAAGGGCAAATCTTGGAACTGTTGCTTGTTTGCGCTGTTGTTCAATGCTACAACCACAATAGCATTGAGCGTAGGTACTCTGTACAGAACTCTGTAGTGAAAAAACGACGGCTACCTAAGTATCCCCGAGGGAGACTTGGGCACCGTTTTTTCATCGCATGTACCTACAGGACCGGAACACAGTGTTACAGGATCCGGGGCTCCAAATTTCAAGTCTTTTGTCAGTTTGTTTGTTCTACAAAGCTTGTAAAGACAAAGGCGATACTTCTGCTTAGACTACAGCTGGGAGTCCTGGACGGAGTACCTACCGTTAATGCTATTATCGTGGTCAATCATAAAAGGAAACTACATTGCACAACAGTGCAAGCAAGCAAAAGTTCTCTAGTTTTATGAGGTTATAGCCTCGCAATATCATTTTGTCTGCCGCTTTGCTCTGGAGAGAAGTGGAACTACTAATTTTTTAACTCCTTGTTGCTTTCTGATTAAATTCGTTGCGGGATCCATAACACATGGGGACATGCCTGAGCCTCACCGCTCAGTGTCATTTCATTGTGTGTCACTGCTGATCCTGGCCTACAGGAATTGCAGTGGTAGGTAAAAGAGAGGACTAGTACCAATAAAAAAAAAACAGTTCCAAGATTTGCCCTTTGAATTTTACGTCGTTACTGTCTCACTGTATACTTCCTCCATACCTATTTTATAGATAAGCTTGAAGTTGATACGATGAACACCAATAATAAGTATTCAATTCAGATAATATAATCGCCATCTATATAACACTTCGGCTTAACTTATCGTATCAGTGCTTTGTTAATTTAGGTTAGGTACTATAATATACATAAAAATAAAATATATAAGTTTTCGATTCCTTCCACGGCATGCGGCAGTCAAGTTCAAAGATGACTACACGTACCTACTAGATTACGTGAACATTAATGTGTACAGAACAAATTATTTTTAGGGAAATCCAAAAAAAGAAAATCTAGTACTTCAACATGTGACCAATTAAATAAAAAAGCGCTGCTTACGGAGTTAAAAATATAATAATTATAAAACATGTACTTTAAAAGTCGGTATTTTCAAAAGTAATAATTAAAATATACCACAGTTTAGGATTCTACCATAGCTTGGCCATTAAATCTAAAATTATAAAAAATAAAACAAAATACAGGGCCTTATTCTGTTTACAGAATAAGCTTAGCTAATGGTAAAAAACACTCAACCTTTTGAGTGTCTTATATCAATGAGTATCTCACTCAAATTTATCTGTTTTATTTTGTAAATATATTCAATGTAAAAAAAAAATTTAATACAGTTTATAAGCATAGGTTCGTTATCTCTGCAGTTTATGGAGGCCAGATGTAGGAAAATTATGTATATATTGGAAAATAACAGAAATAAAATATGACCATTCATTACAAAAGGAAACGATTTATTTTTCGATCTAATCATATGAAATTGCAGTTAATTTATGCGAAAAAATCAAAGTTATAAAAAATATGTAGTAAATAATAACTAAATTTATTCTTATTCTAGACTAAACAAAATTATAAAGTCTTCAGGCTGATGGGATTCCAATGAGATGCTGTGAATAATGTAGATGATGAACTTTAGTAATTTATACTAGATATTTAATAGGATTAAAGATCTACAAAAATAATATTGTGGAATGTCGAACTTTTGTTACAAGTTTTAGTAGGGTTATTGATTTCTCGTTCATTATCCACTAGAATACTTTTAGGCCAAAAACATACAATCAAATCTCAGCTGGAAACTGTAAAGTTTCAGAGGGTAATATTACTAGAGATGTCTATGAAGTATGGACTGAATGGACTTGAATGGATGGTGAAGTTTTAATTTCAAAAGGCACATACTAATGTCTAAGTTTCAAAGACTGATGTAAATGAAATAAAGAAACCTAATAGTAAATCCAATAAATTGGTGAAATATATTAGAATGACTCATATTTTTGGTATCAACTTTTCATGGACTCATTTATGATAAGCTGAAAAGCAATAAGAAATGTATTTTAAAGTGAGCTATTGATAGGCTTTAATTATAAAATTATTGCTGCTATGTTAGCTTTGATATATCTATTTGTATATACAGGTAATTTGCACATGGACCAACACAAGTTTAGAGTCTTTGGAGATGATTCAATCATTTTCTAGCTTCCCCATAGGCTATGTACAATTTTACTGTAAATTTGATTATTTCAAAGTTACATGAATAATATTAAAATTATTCAATAATTACAAAAGTGTTCATGTGCAAAACACCCTTGATGTAATCAAATTTCAAAAGATCAAAGACTAGAGGAACATAACTATTATACCTGCAAATTCTGTTAACATTCAGCAGCTAATACTAACTATAAACAATAACATGAAATTATTTGTTTAAATTACATCTCAAGCACGCTTATAGATTTAAACAACTACATTTTATACATAAAGAAATTTCAAAATTAAATATGGCAGCTAGGGTTTAGTTCAGATGAAACTAACAAAGTAGTTAATCATTACAATAATAAAATTACACACTCTGGGAGTGAACCAGTGATACATCATACTGTAAATATATCTTTGGATAAGTTTACAATGATTAATTTGATGATTACAATGAAAATATGTTATTGTAAATTAATAATAACTTGTTAAGAAGAATGGTCCAATTATTTTAGGCTTGCACATAACATGCACACAATATGCTAAAGTCAGGCACCAAATACAATAAAAATACATGGAAACTCAATTTCACTGTTCAAATGTCACAAGGTAGTAAAATCTTATACTTATAATAATAATTATTATAAACATTGTACAAAAAAAACCATATAATAGCGATTGCACAGTACATTTTAAATTAAAAAACAAAATACTGTTAAATAAAAAAATAATCCTTAACTTTTGAAAATTGGTAACAGTATTAGCTTGTTCATTAAGTTTACTTTGTGTAATGATTACACAAATATATTAATATATTATAGTCAATTAATTGCATAAATATAAAATGCATGTTAGTAATTTAAATGAATTTGAAGTGAGTTTATATCTCATCTGATGAGTGATTACCCAACCTTGTTGATCAGCTCATCGCAGATGGCAGTAAGTTCCTCATTATCCTTAATCTTCTGTGCCAGGGACTCCTGCAGGGAAGATGCATGGACTTCACTTTTCTTAAGCATAGCATTTAGTTTAACAAACTCTGCTTGATGTGCCTTTTTTACACTATCCAGTTCAGCATTAGCCTTGTTAAGTTGCTGCATGGCATGCTGTCGTAATGTTTCATACCTTGCTTCTAATTTCTGAATAGCATCATTATTTTCTTCCACAGTTCTCTTAAGTGTTTCCTCATTACTTTTATATCCTTGGATAATGACTTTACACCTCTCGTACTTGGTGTGGACATCATTGAAGGCATGTTCCATGGATGCCAAATGTGCTGCAGCCTCGTCTCTCTCTCTCACTAGTGTAGATTTCTCTTCAGTCCATCTTTTACCTTCTGCTTCACGCTCACCAATGAGTGATGATATAGTACGTTCATATTCCTCCATGACAACACTCATTTGTTTATTATTTCTTACTTTCTCAGCAACTCTCTGTGAGAGACTCTTCTCCTTTTCAGCATATTCCTCATTCTGTTCAGTTAGTTTCTTAATTTTTGTTTCACAATCTTCTAATCTTTCTCGTAATTCATGATTGATATCTCTAAGACTCTGTGCCTCTTCCTCTTGAGCTGTGAGGAGCTCTTTGACAGCACGCAACTGTTCCATGGTGTGTTGATCCATGTCTGAAGGCCTTGTAATGACTGGTGGTGGAGGTGGAATGTTAGCTCCCAAGGTCAAAAGCCGGTCTATGGTGGCTATTGCTGGAGACACTGTGTTTGTCTTCACAGGGGTTATCTTCGCTGACGACTGCTGACTCCTGTTGACAGCAGGCGTGACAACTTGCGTCGGTTTCTCAGTAGGAGCACTGTTGTTTGGTTGCACAGATAATTGCTGCATTGAGTTCACTATATTCTGCTCTGTACCTGACATGGTACTACACTGTTTTCACTATTCCCAAACTAGTTTATTTAACTTTAGTAGTGTTCACATGGTCTCATCTGAAAGTACATAAATAATACAATGACAGATCACTTCAAAGAATTTTAATTAATCACGTTAACATAGACTGTTTTCCGCAATACGTTTTATTAATTCAATTAGGATTTAATTACGTAGAGTATACCACTGTCCTTATCCCACTAAGTGTAATATTTAGAATAGTAAAATAAGTGAAATACTTGACGTCCCACGCAAGGTGCAATGAAAAGGAACACAAGTAACAATCTGCGCTAGCATTAAACGACAACGCACCGCACTAACCTCGACTTTAAGCACTAGGTAACAATACGTACGGAAGAATCTCAAGCAAATATTTACGAGAATTCAATCTCAATGGATCTGATAACTAAATAGACACCACTTCTCAGTGCGAAAGAAAATAACGAACGATGATCAAGGCGATGACATCAGTCATCCATCAATGCCACAGACATAAAATTCCCAAGTGTTGCCAAATTGAACAAACTAAGGTACGCACAACCGTGTACATAGTACGCGTATGTACGAACCTATGGAAGTAATAAATAAAGAGTGTACACTAACAGAAATAAAAAAACAATATATAACAAATTGTATTGCGATTACATAAAGCTTGTATTTGAAAAAGATCACACGGGTCAATAGATAAGGAAAGGCTCCAAGCTCAAAGTCGCAAGAAAGTACTAAGGTAGAGATATCATACCAACGAAAAAACCCGTATATCTACATATATATACACCAAAATAGCGTAACTAAAATGTTAGTTTATCCTATCTCTATCCTATAGGGTACACCTGGTATCTAACGAAATATTTGTAATAAATATCGATACGATGCTTTGATTATTCTCACTCATTAGATGGATTTCCACAAAATATATAATATATTCTATCCACAATAAATTAGTTTTAAGTTTTCCGCACATATTTTCCATCCATTCGGCTATTTCTTTAATGTAAGGTGTAACAATACAACCATACAAATAAAAACTTATTTTTCTTTATTCAACGTAAAACCTTATTATTTTTTGCGAAGTATTTGGTATTACGTTAGTTAATAATTACATAAGTGGAGTGTATATGGATAATCTCCACCGATATACCTATTTCAGAAATATTTTTGTTACAGATTCCTGGAAAATATTAAACATTATTAAATTATTTGTCGTACGTAACTTCACATGCATTTAGAAAAACGTTCTGAACCTTAATACTCATTAAGATCTAACAACCTATCTTAGGTAGTTCATTGCGTTTTTATTTAAGTGTAGGTAAAAGACTAACGTTGAATTAGTTTACACTAGTGGCCATTAAGTTGACAGCTAAGGCATTGCTGAATTATGGTCACCCTACGTGGCACTATCAAGTGGGACTTCAAGTTTTACAGCTTTTTTTACAAATTAAGTGTTGCCAATTGGGAGTTTGTATTAAAGAGGTGCAGGCTATTCAATTAATATTAATCAGTAATTTTTTATCAATATCTCGAAACGAATAAATTCAAATGTTAATACATCTATTTCTGCTATAGCTCGTATGAAAAGGTCAGACCGGAAAGCGCGGGAAACGTTGAACTGAATGGTCGATTTTTCTTTCCGATAGTTATTTATATTCTATTTTGTATATTATAGGGATAAGTACTGTGTGTTAGTGTAAATATTATTAATATTTAGTTTACAATAATAGTTTTTGTGTATATATAGACTTCGATCTCGGTAAGTTTTTTATGTTTTACTGCATATGAACGAGCCGCCTGATTTACCGGCCCCGGGGGGCGTAATGGTTCCCCCGGCGGCGAATTTTATTACTATATCAACTGTATCTAATGAGTCTGGAATGGACACGGATTGTTCCGCATCTCAACATAAACGGAAAAAATCTAATTTTAATAAAATTTGCAATAAAAAGAAAAGGAAGCACGCTCAAGCAGTAGATGGCAAAACGGGTTGTCGCTGTGGAGTAACTGAAAACAGTGACACAAACCCTACTAAAGAAATTGAAAATACTCTAGTACAAACACCAACTGTCATTCCTGCAATATCCTTTAACGATCCAGATTCCCAAAGTTTTTCTTCTATAGGAAGAAAACAATACGAAGCTCATGACAAGGCCCCATTTAATATTCATGTGCAAAGAGTAACTAAGTCACCTGACGATGGAACTACTCTCCACCCAGTCTCATTCGGGAAATTTCTTTTGAGAAATGGTATAAAGAATATTGTTAATGGTTCTGTTAAGAGAATAGGCAGAAATAGAATTTCCCTAGCTTTCTCAAATTTTAGCGATGCTAATTCATTTATAACAAGTGACAGCATAGAAGTGAACAATTTAAAAGCCTTCATTCCATCATTTCAAATTACACGAATGGGCTTTGTTCGTGGGGTACCATCTGACTGGTCAATTGAGGAAGTAATGGACAATATCTCGGTGCCTAGTGGGTGTGGTAAGGTTTTAAAGGTAAGGAGAATAAATTATAAATGTACCGAAAACGGTTCAACAGCGTGGAAACCGACACAAAATGTTGTACTTACATTTGACGGGCAAGTCCTGCCTCAAAGAGTTTATATGTGCTACAATGCACTACCCGTTAATTTGTACACTTACCCCACGATTCAATGTTTTAACTGCTGCCGCTTTGGGCATACTAAACTTCAATGTAGATCTAGATCAAAGTGTTATAAATGCGGACATGAACATACAGGTGATTCCTGTGACGTTGAAGAAGAGAATGTGACATGTTGTCATTGCTCAGGAAGCCATTTTGCGACTAATAAATTATGCCCCGAATTTAATCGTCAAAAGGAAATCAAGTTAGCTATGGCAGAAAAATCTATATCATATGGCGAAGCAGTCAAACTGTTTCCATCCGTATATAAATCGTACGCCAATGTACTAAATTCAGTCCCAGTACCTCACATGAAACAAAACCATCCAGTGTCTCCCATATCACTTTCACAACGCTCATCAACCAATAGTTCATATAAAAAGACAGTTAACGTGAATAGACGTCCAGCTCCCAAATTAAATAAAGGTTATGATCGTGAATCACATAACCAAATAATCAATGATTTTAAAATCCCTTCACCCCAAAACGGTTGTGCTTTGAATTCAAGTCCTAACCCCTCCATGATGTCTTCATCGGATATCATTCAAGTACTTATTATGACATTGACACAGTCCAATATTAAGATACCGTCCAACGTTGCCCCTATAATTAATATGTTTAAATCACTAAAACCCGTCAATAATGGCACTTCAGAAGATACTGCAGTGGAATTGTAGAAGTGCAATTCCTAAAAAATCTGAAATTGTTCATTTGATAAACAAGTTTAACACTTGTTTATTTGCACTTTCAGAGACTTGGTTAAAACCAGGCTCTACTTTTAAAATTCCAGGATTTTCTTGCTTAAGGGATGATAGATCGGATGGGTATGGCGGTGCCGCTTTACTGGTCAGAAATACCATCCCTTTTTGCCCTCTAGTACTTCCTGCATTTAAAGATTTTTCCGTCGTAGCTGCACGGATAAATAATATATGTATTGTTTCTATCTACATTCCTTCTACTTCTTCTACAGCTTTACATCATCTTAATAACCTTATTACTCTTCTCCCTTGTCCATTCTTAATTTTAGGAGATTTTAACTCCCATCACGTCTCTTGGGGTAGTTCTATATCAACTTATTGCGGTGAACTGCTGTTAGAAATTCTAGACGCACATAATATTTGTATACTCAATTCTGGCTCTCCTACAAGACGTACAGGTCCAAACGAGAATATAAGTGCAATAGACCTTTCAATTTGTTCCCCTTCCTTAGCTTCAGCCTTAACATGGCATACTTTATCACATACTTATGGCAGTGATCACTTCCCAATTGTTTTAAGTTTTCCCTCAAATGGTTCTCGAGATACAAGAAGTTTTCACAGAATGCCACGATTAAAATACAAACTTAATAATGAAAACTTATGGGAGAAATTCAAAACTGTACTAGAGCTTAAAGTTTCAAACTTACCTAGCTTATCGCAGGATGTAAATGAGTGTAGTAATGCATTTACAAATGCTCTCTTGCAAGCTGCAGACGAAACATTCCCTCTAAAAAATGTTGCTAATGGTAGTATCCCTTCTCCTCCTTGGTGGGACAAGGAATGCACACAAATAGTTAAAGATAGGAAAAAAGCTGAAGAATTGTACAAAAATGATATGTCGGATGAAAATTTTAAAACTGTATCTGGTGCTATAGCAAATGCTCGTAAATTACTCAAAGACAAAAAAATTAAAGGATGGAAAAATTTCTGTCTTTCCATTTCTCCTCGTGTTCATCCCTCGATAGTCTGGCAAAATATACGACGATTTCGTAATGGTGTTAGTGATTGTCGGATTTCGACTATACCTCCAAATTTAAGTGAATCATTTCTCAAGAATCTAGCCCCACCCTCGGCCCCAGAACATAATCTTTTTCAGTGTAACCTTCCTTTTGTAATTCCCCGTAGTCAATTTTCCCTGGATTCCACATTTACTATCGAGGAACTACAGGGTGTTTTATCTAAAATTAAAAATTCCGCTCCAGGTGAAGACGGTATTCCATATTCATTCTTAGCCAACCTTAATCAATCTTCAATTCAGTATTACTTAGATTTAATTAATAAAGTAATATTATCCGGAAATGTTCCATCTTCTTGGAAATCACAAATAATTATCCCTATTCTTAAACCAGATAAATCACCGGCTGACACCTCCTCATATCGCCCTATAGCTTTATCCCCTGTAATTTCAAAAGTTGCTGAGAATTTAGTTAAAAATCGCCTTGAATGGATTATTGAAAATCGTGGAATATTATCCGAATCACAATTTGGGTTCAGGAAAGCCAGGAGCACCTTGGATAGTGTGGGCACTTTTGTGACTGATGTCCGAGTGGCATTTACAAAAAATGAATCTGCTCTTGCGGTGTTTTTAGATTTAAAATCAGCCTATGACAGAGTAAATCTTAATATTCTGCAATCTAAGCTACACAAACTTGCTATTCCACCAATTATTTCATGTTTTATCATAAACCTCTTGTCAGGTAGAATAATTAGGCTGGACCAAGCTCGAGAACAAAGTAGACTGGTGTGGAATGGACTTCCACAAGGATCTGTACTCAGTCCTATATTATTTAATTTATATACTTATGATTTGGCGTCTTCACTTTATAATTCTATTAACATCCTTCAATATGCCGATGACTTATTGTTGTACTCCATTGGTAACACATTTAATTCAATATGTAGCGAAATATCAAATTCGTTAAATAATTTAATAGTCTGGATGGATAAAAATGGTCTAAGCATTTCACCGCATAAAAGTTCCGTAGTTCTCTTCACGCGTCAGCGATTGCATCCCCCTATTCTTATATATTTCGATAATTGCCGAATACCAGTTAAAAATCAAGTCAAGTTTCTGGGTGTTGTCTTAGATTCAAAGCTAACAGGAATGCCTCACATCGAATATGTTGTAACTAAATGTGAAAAGCTTCTCAATTTGATGAGATGCCTCTCGGGTGTTTGGTGGGGTGGACATCCGGTTTCTTTGAAGCTGCTTTACAATGCTTTGGTACGAAGCGTTCTCCATTACGGGACCTTCATACTGGAGCCTTGTAATATAGCGGGTTTGAAGAGGCTGGATTCCATTCAATCAAAAGCTATGAGAATAATTACCGGAGCTATGAAATCTAGCCCTCTGAATGCATTGCAAGTTGAATGTAGCGAGCCACCGCTTAACCTGCGAAGGCAGTTCTTAGCTGATCGTCTGCTTTATCGTGTTTTACAATTCTCAAATAGCCCTTTAATCTTAAAACTTCATATTCTTGCAGATCTCATTCAGTCATCAAACTATTGGAAGTACAAAACACTTCCTTGCTTAGTAATAAGTTACTTGAGATTTAAATCAATTCAGGCCCCGACACATAGATCTCGTACTCTTGACTTTTTTAACTGTAAATATGAAGCCTTAATTTACAATCCGTTTGTATACTATCTTTCTAATATTGATAAATACAATGCTAATATTTCCTTTAATTCTATTGTGCAAGATAATTGGCCAGGGTGGAATCACATTTATACAGATGCGTCCAAGCACCAATTAGATGATTTTGTAGGAGTAGGAGTTTATCATGTTCAATATAACATTGTCCAGAAAGTAAAATGCCCATCTCAAACGTCAGTTTTTACCGCTGAATGTCTTGGCATCGCTAAGGCTTTAGAATACATTCTTATTTTCAAACTTGGAAAAACTATCATTTTTAGCGACTCTATGAGCGCATTACAGTCACTAACTCGATTTCCTTTCAACTCCAAACCTATTTTCCCTCTCTTAGCAGACATTAGAAGTAAGCTTTATGACTGTTATATGAAAGGATTTTATGTTACTTTTGTATGGATACCTAGCCATTATGGCATTGTAGGTAACGAAAGGGCCCATAAACTTGCGAATGAGGCTGTGGTGTGTGGAGATAAATTCCCTTTTGAAAATTTTACTCACGACCTGGCTGCTCTTCCTAGAGTTTATCTCCGGGATTCCTGGGATTCAGTCTGGAAAAAGAGTAGCCAATTAAAAGGGAAGAATTATTTAAATATTCAACAAGAAATACCATCTAAACCATGGTTCGCTGGTATAAAACTTAACAAAATTCCTACAACCATTTTAATAAGAATGCGTCTTGGTCATACATCTTGTCCGGCCCATCTTTCTAGGTTGCGTATTATAAATAGTCCGCAGTGTGAATGTGGTGATGACTTTGCGGATCTGGATCACATATTCTTCTCCTGTCCTAAACATGACCGTTCTTCCTTTTTAGAAAATTTGATTTCCCTCCGTGTCCCGTTCCCGACATCCATAAATACCCTTCTTTATTCTGTGAATGCATCTATGTATAATATATTTTCAAATTTTATTTGTAGTAATAATATTAGAGTTTAAATATGTATATATATATAATTATATATATATATATTTTTTTTTAAGTCTTGATATTATAATAATATGTCTATTTGATATTTATTTATTTGATTACATACCTATAAAATATTATCATAAAGTGCATACTTCCCCTATTCTTATCCAAAATCAAAATCCTAGTCTGATATTTAATTTTAAAACTATCCGTTTCCCTACCTTTACAAAGTTGTAACCGTCGCTAAATAATGAATATTACAACATAAACCTAAAAGCTACCTACCAGAAAGTTTGAGAATCTCAATACTCGAAACTGGCGGATGCACTGAACGTGCGAGCCATTGCTCCATAATAGGAGGCAAAAAAAAAAAAAAAAAAAAAAGGTCAGACCACACATAAAAACAAAGGGACTACCCCTATGACTTTATGTGTGGTCTGTCCTTTTCGTACATACACACGTACACAACTAAACTGTGACAATATGTTTTGTTCTAATAAAGACTTTATTATTTATTTCATTAAATTTATTGAAGTATGGACTAATACAATAACCTTCAAGTAATTTCCTACGTTTATGTACGCCTCTATAGGGCGCAAGAGTAACAAGGTAGGTACGCACGGTACGCACACAGTCTCAAATAGTATGTGGCATGTGCACTTCAGGAAACGATGGAATCCCTTCTTATATATGAATCATAATGGTTGTCCTTTGCAGCAGGATACCGCTATACGATAAGACCGTATTAATTCTTATATTTTGCCGTATAGCGCTATCCTGCTGGGAGTAAGCTATATAAATTTGTATTTTTTATGACCTTGCTGCGGTACTATGATTCTTAAAGTGATCTTAAAGAATAGATCTATGCTATTCTGAAAGGTCACTCTAGCTAGATTAAAGCCTATAATACTTAAACCCAGTTTCACCAGCAAAAACAAGTACTGTAAGGATGGTTATGTAGAGAAAATAGACTATTTGTGTAATTTGCTATAATAAGTACATACTTAATATCGCAAATTACACAGCCGGTTACGTGACCTCTGAGGTAGCTAGTATGATTTAGGCACTGATAACTATATTGGTCTATTGTCGTCTGGGGTAGCTTATCTTATCTTTGATGGGGTGTACTTGCGTACAGCACTTCGACCCTTCAGGATCTTTTGTACTATCCCCCACTGGTTTTTATTCTATCCCTAGAGCTCTGAATGAAGTCTTCACATAATTCAGTACGCTTCTTAGGGGTAGATCCTTGTAGTCTCCTGGTTCTGGATATGCCAGCCCCAGGATGGCCATTCTGTGTCTTGCCAATGCATCGCATTTGCATATTATATGCAGCATTGTTTCATTTTCTTCCCTACAGATCCTGCAGACCGGGCTATTCGACAGTCCCAGTTTGTGTTGGTGGTAGTTGGTGCCGTAGTGGCCCGTGAATACTGCTACTATCAGTCGTAGCTGGTTTCTGCTGTACTTCCAAAGTTTTTTGGACCAGCTTTTGTCTACTCCTTTTATGAGTTGCTTTGAGTGTTTTAGTTCCTTGATTTATGAGTTGCTTTGAGTGTTTTAGTTCCTTGATTTTGGTCCACATTTGATTGTGTTTAGCTGTGGGTTCATTTTTAAGGATTGCTCCTATTACATTTTGAGGAATCCCTACGCACGGTTCTGGTCCACAGAACTGACTTTCAGACCCCTTCCTAGCCAGCTAGGCACTCATAACTATATTGGTTAAGTGTCGTCTGCGGTAGCTAGTATGATTTAGGCACTCATGACTATATTGGTTAAGTGTCGTCTGAGGCAGCTAGTATGATTTAGTATATATATTGGTTAAGTGTCGTCTGAGGTAGCTAGTATGATTTAGGCACTCATGACTATATTGGTTAAGTGTCGTCTGAGGCAGCTAGTATGACGTAGGCACTGATAACTATATTGGTTAAGTCTTGTCTGAGGTAGCTAAATAGTATGATTTAGGCACTGATAACTAGGTATATTGGTGTGTCGTCTGTAGCAGCTTCTGTACAAAATATAATTCTGGTATATACACATATAATTTCTAATTATTAAGTATATACTATGTATACATATGTATTATATATAGACATATATATATAAGTAAAAAATATAATATGATAAAATATAATATCTATATATATAAAAATCAATGCCACTTTTCGTTGTAATGTTATAAGTGTTATAACTCAACAACGCCTTTACCGATTTAGCACATTTTGGTCTTGAATTATTCGTGGAAGTCCAGGGAAAGTTTGTAGGTACAGAAAATTAAAAAAAGTCTTGAAAAAGTGTAAAATTAACATCTTTTAGCAATTTAAAATATTTTTTTGTTTGAGTAAATGAACTTAATACTCATTTTTTTATTACTATGCCTTATACGTAGCGAAGCACGTACCGGGCCGCTAGTACCTAATAAATAATGAAGAATCAAGGAGTTCTGTAGGAAGGTGGAAGATCTCAAGCTGGAGATAAAATTAGAGTGATAAATAATATTTATTTAAAAGTGTTCTAAAAGAAGTTAACTAGTAGAGATAGTGAATTCCACAATCAAGCGGCTTGAACACTAAAAGATTTGTCATAGAAATTTGTGGAATGAGTGGGCAAATGTAGTTTGAGATTCTCTGATGATCTCAAGAGCCTAGAGTGTGTATCACATAGGAATTCAAACCTAATCTTGAGGTAAGAGGGAGATGTGGGATTAAATAGAATACTATATAGAAGAGAAAGTATGTGAGTATTTCGGCGGAGGCGAATGGGTAACCACTCGAGCTTTCTACGAAATTCGGAGACATGGTCATATTTGCGGAACCCAAATATGAACCTTAAACTTAAGTTTCGAAGTCGCTCGATTTTATCCTCCGTAAAGTCAAGATAGCTGGCATCAGCATAGTCAAGGATTTCAAGAAGGGACTGTGCCAGGGCAATTTTAGTGGCGGTTGGGAGAAAATTGCGTAAGCGCCTCAACGACCCGGATGCGGCGTATAGTTTGCGACTGGTTTGTTCAATTTGTGGAGCCTATGATGATGTCTGGTCAAAGTATACCCCCAGGTTTTTGACCTTTTCACTAAATGGAATAATTGTATTCTTAAACGTTACTTGAGGGCCATGGGGCCAGTCAATTTTGCTAAGCATTCGAGAACTGCCAAATATGATATTATGCCTTGACTTTTGGAGGGGTTTGCTGTTAGGCCGTGATTAATGCTCCACGTGTTAATTTTAGCCATATCATTGTTGATACCAGCGCTAAGATGTTCAACTGGTATCTGGGTATATAAGTATTTGTAAGTCGTCGGCGTAAAGGTGGTAGGAAGAAGTTAGCTGAGGGGAAATTGAATTAATACAATATAGTGAAGAGTAGTGGAGATATACTAGCTGTCCGAGAAGTTGAACTGCCTTAACAATGGAAATAAAATGCGGAATCTCATCCCAGCGTCACCTACCGGGTCCAATAGTTAAACTAAATCATCGAGGGAACTACCAATCCAATGAACAAAAAAAATCGCAATTAAAAAATTGAGGTTAGTAGTACGAGTAGAAGGGTGCAGATTTAAGGTTGTAGGTATTTTTTATTCCCGATTTCTCAGACCTACCAAATATGCACAAAACGTCTAAACGCCTGGAGCGATTTTAATAAAATTTGGTATGGAGTTAGCTGATACTCTGGATTAAAACATAAGCTATAATTTATAAAGTTTAACGCGGGTAAAACCGCGAGGCACAGCTAGTAATACCATATATGGCTCGGCCGTGAAAAGGTCACAGAGGGTGTTTCTCTAATTTGTGTATTATCTGACCTGTTGGTCTAGTGGATAGTGACCCTGACTGTTAAGCCAGAGGTCGTGGGATCGATCCCCACCCATGACAAATCATGGTAAGATTAAAACGATTATTTATTGTGTCTGGGTATAATTCATTTATAGTATGTACGTATTCAGTTAGTAACATATAACTACTATATTTATCAGTTGTCTGGTTGCTATAGTTTGGGATTAGTTGGCAGTGCAAAATAAAATCACACATAATAACTAGGTATTTATCTTTAATAACATAATTTATTATACTAATTCATACACCAACTATGTATTTGTCTGTTTTGTACATTTCATATGCAAACTCTTCTTCGTGTGTGGGATCGAATTCCAAACCTGGAATTAAAAAGAATAATTTTTTAAACTTGCACTGTACAGTTGACGCGTCGTCAGTAGATACACCTTCATTAACAAACCATCCTTATGGCTTATGTAATAAAGACCTGTCAAGGACAGCGTGTATTCGGCTAGTCCTGTGGTATCGACTGTAGGTACTAAGTGAAAAACCCGAACCCTCCATCCAACTACAATCTTTGTAACGTTTCAGCGCCACGGTCTTTTTAAAAGACATTCTGAATGAATAAGACTGTGACGCAAATTATTGTTGCCAAACTATAAATGTATTACGAATATATAGTAAACAATAATGTTTGTATGAATGCCTGCTATAGAAGACCGCGAGACCCTTAAATTGATCCCCGGTGCTTTTGCAGCTGGCTTCTCTAGTTGCAATTCTCTCGTTTTATGAGGCCTCGTTATATCATTCTGTCTCCCGCTTTGCTCTGGAGGAAAGTGGAACACTTCATTTTCTAACTCCTCCATGTTTCTTTCGGTTTCAATTCGTTGTGGGATCCAAGACAGTTAAAGGAATCCCCGGGACATGCAGTGCATGACGTGGCAGTTACTGAGAAACACTGCCATAAAACTCGGTAGGAATCCTTTTTTAAAATAAAATATACTTAAGATTAATTACAATCATGTGTGTAGATATTATATTATCTATATAAGTATGTATTTACAAAATAAAAAGAAGTATATGTAGTATATCAGTTATCTAATCTCCATAGTACAAGCTCTGCTTAGTTTGGGATCAGATGGCCGTGTGTAAATTACCTATGTCACAGGATATTATTATTATTTAACTAAATCCCTAAGTATTTCAGTTACACAAATTTTGTAAAATATGGCCTAATGTTAAAAATATTTACAAGAAAAGCACACGCAGACGCCTACTTTGCGTTTATGGTAATGAATCGCCAGTTAAAGTAACGACGTACTGCAGCATTGTGTATGACCTTGCCTTTTAAAGGAGAACCAAGGCGAGTTACATAATTATTTATTTTATAGGTAGCATAGTAGGTAATATGTTCGGTATAATACACATTAAAATTTCACACCAAATCATTTAATTAGAGCACAATTTTATAGCAATAACGTCATGTATATATACACTTTGTATACCCTATATTATATAGGATAAACAAAGTATAGACTGTGGACGTTACGGACCTACACTTACCTATGAAACTCATCAACATTTATGGCGTGAAAGATTTTTTAGCAAACGTCCCAAGGCACAAGCGTTGAAAAATGTCGATATCTTATAACGGCGTGACATGGTCAAACTCTCATTCGATCCTTGTTCAGAGATGTGGTCTCCTTATTACTCGACATTTTCGAATGGTAGTTATAAGTAAGTATACAAAGTATGTAAACTGTGGACGAAACTTAAGGAGCTTAATTTACCTAAAATTCTGATCAATATGTTTGGCGTTATAGGTTTTCTTTTTGGTTATTTTGTTAATAAACCCCCACGGCACATATCACGGACGGATTATGCAGCGTTTGCAGTCGATGTCGAAATCTAGAAGGTAACGGCGCGGCATGTGTTGGCAGAGGACACGCGTAGTTCATAATGCTTTGGTAAGGAGAATTCTCGGGTATGGTTCAGTGATGTGGTCTCCCTATTTCTCGAACTTGTCTAATGGTATTGAATCTACCCAAGCTCGCTTTGTACGTTATTTCTCTATAATAAAATGGAAACCGTAAGTCCATTCCTGAATACAATGACAGATTGGCACACTTCCAAATGCTAACCTTAAAGGAAAGCCGCGAAATCTTTGACTTTCTATATCTCCACAAGATCATAATTAATGGATCTATAGATTCTCATGGATAGGCATGGAAGATGCATGCCTTGCAAAACGCGTAAGGGGACTATGATATGAAGAATTTAAAGTGGATGTGGTATATCAGATACTCCATAAGACTGTACAGTGTTGTGGCACCTTGAAATTAAAATTTCTTATCAGTTGAGAATCTATAGATCCATTAATTATGATCTTGTGGAGATATAGAAAGTCAAAGATTTCGCGGCTTTCCTTTAAGGTTAGCATTTGGAAGTGTGCCAATCTGTCATTGTATTCAGGAATGGACTTACGGTTTCCATTTTTCAATGAAATTTGTATCATACAGACATTTTTTGTTCTATAAATAATATACCATCTACTTCAGTTCTCTAATTTGATATTCTTTAGTTATTGTTATGACTCTTAAGCAGAATTTTATCTGCACCTGAAGACTATAAACTAAAGTATTAATTTTCAACAATGTTGCAGTCAAACATAAAAAAACAAAGGCGACTGGATGATCAAATTTTTACTTTTGTTTTTAATGTTAATATAAATGCTTGCAGGCATATCAACCTTCCATTTACATCCAAGCGACCACTCTTGATTGTGATTGAATCTAAAATTCGACTAAACCTACCAAAGGTAGACAATTTTGTTTCGTCCAATTTTAAATTGCAGTGATGAGTTTAGGAGAACTGTATACATTCAGTCACCCTATTTTATATGTAACGCCCATTAATGTAAAAAAAGCAATGCTCATTACCAATATATTCAATTTCCAGATCGAATCTGCCATTGATTTTGTCGCCACAAGAAATACCGAAATGTGTCACTTTATCAAATCTCATCCTGGTTTGTTTGTCTTGGAGACGTCCCTTGGAGCCCAGTACGAATTTCGATAATGGTATCTGAAAAAAGAAACATTAATTTTCTAAATGCCAGCACCAATTTAAAAAGATGTGCAACATAAATATGATAATCTTTATATTAGACAGACTAAAAGTTAGTCGTCCTCATTAAAAAACAATTATGCCTAAGTAGCCATAATAATGGGAACCGATCACTTCTTGTTTCTTCTTTGTTCGAATTTCATTAAACCGAAAGCTATTGACCGAAGTCTTTTTGCTATATTTTATGCATTATTTGACATATTTTTAGATCATGGAAGTATCACCTCAAGTTTAACTAAAAGTCGAAATAACAGGAGTAGGTAATGAAAAAAAATTGACTATCAGTTGACATATCAATTGATTGACCTTAGCACAAATTTTTAAGATCATAATAAATTCTAGATTTTTTTATATCGGTTGTAGACAGTTTACTTTTTAAATTTGACTGCCTCGTTGGTAACGTGTTCAACCGCAGATAGCGAGGTCCTGGCTTCAAATCCCGGGTCGGGTCAAAAGTGATGTTGGGATTTTTCAGTTAAAAGAAAAAATCTCAATATCAGCCCGAGGTCTAGGAGTCGGCAGTATTATACCCGCGTGCCTCGGAGATCACGTAAAGCTGTCGGTTCTGTACCAGACCTCTTCCCGGTCGTGACGCTAGTCGTCCCATAGGATCGAGAGAGATGGAATAGAAAGTGCCCCTATAGCCCCTGTGCTAGTGCACACACTTGTGCACTACAATATGTCATGAGCAGATGGCAAGTCTCCATTGAGACTGGTCGCCGCCGTGGTCGAAATTCAACTAGGAGGACATTATTATTATTACTTTTTCATTTTATACTATGTGTAAGTCTTTATTATCTAGACAATTCTAGCATCGCATGTGGTTTTCATTATTTTATAATTAGAATTACCACGCGCTTGTTATCAACCTGTGGTCATACATACCTTGGCAATTTGCCAGTAAGGCCCACCTCTGGTGAATAGCACGTAATGATAGATGTCATTCCATGTGATGTCATAGTATCCTTCATTGGATATGTTCAGTAAGTAGGAGCGGCCGTCGCCGCGGATCTTTAACACCAAAGTGTTGTACAAATGCCAGTCGTACGTTGTTTCACGCTTGAAAGATTTCTGTAAAAGTTTAGATTACAGGTTTAAAATAAAAAAAAATCAGTTACTACTTATCTTACAATTTTAACAATATTGCAATTTTAGGCATACCTACTACAATTTTAATTCTGACTAATTTTGGATCACCGATAGGATTTGCACTTGCATTGTGAGGGTTAAGCCCCAGCTTTACCAATTATAAGCTACGGGTTATGTAGTTTAAAAAAGAATTGAACTGAAATTTATCATTCTCTTTCTTAAATATTCTACGGGAAATGTACAAAGTATCGGGAGCAGGACATCTTTTGCCTAATATGATAAATTCAATCATGAAGGTTCTCATTGAAGAAGTCAAAATTGTAACTATAATAATTGCCTGGGTACGTGGACGTCCCTATCGACATAGGGAGCCTTCACCGTCATCCAATTATTTTTATTTTATTTATTTTATTTTATTAGGAAAACAAACAGTATTAACATCTTATGATAAGAAACAGGTTATTACAACTAATTACCAATTATATGTTTTCGCAAATGAATACAAAAATAGCTTGTTTGCTTAATATAAGATACAATAAGACAACGAACATGAGATTGAGATATTATGCTTAACTATACAATTACACTTGATAAAGCAACACAGTTATTGAACCAATTCGAACCAATGTTTAGTAAGTGTATGCTTAAATATATGTGGCTTAGTTGTGAATAAGTCAAGATCAGAAAAGTCAACCAACTTATTGTAACATTTAGCGGATCTAATAAAAAAAGAGTTTTGTCTGTAGTTTGTATTGCTATAGGGGACGTTGAGAGAAAGAAAAGGTACCCTAACCGATCTATTAGGGGTGCGTAATTGAATCTTAGAGAGGAGATGTGGGGAGTCAATGGAAGATTGTGCTAGCTTCACTAGATATGAGATATCTGATATAGTTCTTCTCTCTTTGAGTGGTAGTAGATGGTATCTTTTGCACCTCGATTCATAACTGGAATCGTCGGTCCTACACTTATATTGAAGGTATCTAGTAAAGTTTCTCTGGATAGATTCAAGTCTTGAAATATAAATATCATACCGTGGGCTCCAAACTTGGGAGCAGTATTCAAGTGAGCTACGAACGAAGGAACAAAAGAGTATCTTTGCTATTTTAACACCATTGAACTGGGAGCAGGACCTTTTTATAAATCCCATGGCTCTGTAGGCTTTTTTTGCTATACTATCTATATGCTTTTCGTAAGTAAGTTTAGAGTCGTGGAACACACCTAAATCTCTTATGTAATCTACCCGATTCAGTGGGTGATCTTTTAAGGAGTAACTATAAATGATCACATTATTTTTACGTGTAAACGTGATTGAGTGACATTTAGACACATTGAGGTCTAAATTGTTTTGCTGACAATAAATTTCAAGCCTCCCGAGGTCTTGCTGAAGCAGGCAACAGTCTTCAACATTGTTGATTTTTTTGAATATTTTCATGTCATCAGCATAAAGTAAAAATGACGAATATTTAAAGCAAGTGTAAATATCGTTTATAAATATGTTAAATAATAATGGACCGAGTAGGGAACCTTGAGGAACTCCTGAGGGGACAATATGCCATTGAGATACTACGCCATTCATAGCTACAGCCTGGGAACGATTCTCTATATAAGAAGTGAACCACCGATACAGATTTCCGTGAATTCCTGCGTTCATAATCTTCTGCAAGAGTATTTTGTGATCAATGCGGTCAAAACATTTTGTATAGTCAGTGAAATACAATCAACTTGACCGTTTCCTTCCATGCATGATGTAGTAAAATCTACAAATGTCAGAAGATTGGAAGTGGTCGATCGGTATTTCAGGAAGCCGTGCTGTTCGGGAATAAAGGCTGAAGAAAATGTGTTGTATACTTGTGTGTAAATAAGGCGCTCAAGCACTTTCCCAAACAAGCATAATTTGGATATGGGTCTATAGTTTCTGATGTCACCTTTGTTCCCACTTTTATGTACCGGTGTTATGAATGCCGATTTCCATACAATAGGTACAATTCCCTCCCTGACAGAACGCATATAAATAATCATAAGTGGCTTTACTAATGCTTTAGCGCACTGAGCGATGAATAACGGCGGGATGTTGTCGGGACCCGCTCCCTTCGTAAGGTCTACTGATTCCAGGAGCTTAAGCACAGATTCAGCATTTATCTCAATGTCACATATACTTAATGAGGGGTCGGTATAGAGACCGTTTCCTATGCTTGAGGAGCCCGCAGATAAGTCTGAATTAGTGAGGAAGTTAGACTGAAAGTACGTAGCAAAAACATTACAAATTTCTTCATTGGTATAATACGAACAACCCTCCAAAGTCATAGTGGATGGGAGAGTGTTGGACCCCCTTTTATTTGATTTCATAAACGACCAGAACATTTTAGGGTGTTTAGTTATTGAGTCTTCCATTTTCGCAATGTAGGTCCTGTAACATTGTTCCTCTACGAGTTTAGCTCTGGCGCGGAGTAGAGTGAAAGCGTCATAATCGGACGTGTTGCCGTAGATGCGATATTTCCGAAGAAATTTATATTTTTCTTTCATAATTTTTTTAAGACTGGAGCTGTACCACGGAGGGAAGGTTGATGGGTAAATTATTTTGTGCGGTATATACTTATCTACTAAATCGTTTAAGACGTTATAAAAAATATTAACAGCGTCCTCCAATGGATTATTGAATAAAAAGTCCTCCCATAGATATTCGGTCAAACAAATATTAATTTTCTCGTAGTCACCAGACTCAAAAAAAACGCTTTTTTCTCGGAGTAGATTTTAAAGGAACGTCGCTATTATCAGTCATTCCTTTAAAATCTACTCCGAGAAAAAAGCGTTTTTTTGAGTCTGGTGACTACGAGAAAATTAATATTTGTTTGACCGAATATCTATGGGAGGACTTTTTATTCAATTAGAGGAAATTATTACCATAGTTCACTCATCCAAATGAATTAGATTGAAAACTAACTTACTCTGACTCTTTTCGACCTCATAGCGCAGTAGCCAGCCTTCTTGATGCGTCCATCTTTAGGCACCCTCACATCCAAGTTACCATGGAACCACGCCCGCCCCGCGCTACTCATCTCCAGCTTGCACGTACTGAACCCCTCATTGTGGTCACTGTCAGCTGTGGTTACGAACTTATCCAGAACAGCTGGCTCGTTGAAACACCACAGAAGATCTGTTTCCCCTGTAATTTATAAAATTGCACTTGTTACACACGGCTACACATTTCCAGTATAAGCTGATCCCGCGTTGTATAGGATTTCCATACATTGACAGGTTAGCTTATATTGGAAATGTATAATAATAAAAATGATATCTTGGGACATTATTTGCAGACGGCCATCTGATCCCAAACTAAGCAGAGCTTGTACTATGGAAACCAGATAACTGATAGACTACATATACTACTTTACTTTTCTTTTTTAAAAAAAGACAACGCCCGCACCAGGGAATATAATCCCTGTGTCGCGTGATACTTTACAAACATATAATAGACGGACACAAATTACATAAATTTTCTTATGTAAATACATACTTATATAGATAATTACACCCAGACTCAGGACAAACTGATACGTTCACGCACACAAATATCTATCCTGTGGAAATCGAACCCACGACCTCTGGCATGAAAAGCATGCATTTGCCCAACCACGCCAACAGGCAGCTTGATATGTAGCCGTGTGTAGGTACATGACCGTGGTACCTAATTTGGCTCATCGTATTTATGCTTTTGTTATTATTTTATTTATTTATTTGGCTCACCAACGGCAACTTATACTAATACAATCACAGAGAAATCAAAATATACATTAGATAAACCAAGTAGGTATAGCGACCACTTATAGGTAAGCACCACATCTACATGAACATTATGTCATTAGTCTAAAATTTTGAAATATAATAATTAATAATCACAGAATTAAAAACCTAATTTAAATATAAATAAAATATAACTTGTAAATATAGTATTAATTATTAGCCTGAGGATACATTAAAATATAACATTAAAAAAATTGAATTATTTGTTGTACAGTCCAAACAGTGGAGATATTTACGCCGAAAAGAATCTCCCTTACCGCTTTATAACGACACTGCTAAGCTGCGTATCCACCGACAACGTATCGACTGTACAAAATGCGATGGAGTTGCAGACTCCATACAAAAACCATTTATTTCAGCTCTGTTTTATAAATATTTGTTTCTATAAGTGACTAGCAATACCGGGTTCAGTAAGTCAATGTCGGCTTTTACCGATTATTCCTCTAACTACCCAAGAGACATGGTCACTTACTACTACTTCTTTACAGTCCGAATAATTAGATTTTTTGTAAGTACTCATTATTACCAACATAGGTATGAAGCCGCTCTTAGTTGGCTTCACTTAATAGACACACGCTTCACAATGTCGATTGACTAGATTTCTACTATTGTTAGTTCCAATTTCTTTTTAACATGACATTTACAAGCCTAGCCTAGGAGGCTTTCACTGGACAAGAGTGACTCACACCCAGGACCACAGTACAACAGTGCTATAATGGAGTGAGTTATTATTAATTTTTACACGACTCCTTTGGCTACGAGGCTTTCACTGCTGCACCGGACTATATAGGCGAGCAAGAGCAAGAAGTGCAGCAGTTAAGAAAATACAGACTAGTAACCCGAGCCAGAGGGCATCCCTTTTAAGATAAACGATTAAAATTTACTCACGAAAATATATGAACCGATTGTGGCACTAATGCATGACATTTGTGATTACTTTTTAGATATGTTCGGTTCCTAACTAAAGTTCCCGAACGTAGCGTTAATTAATCTCGGCTAGGCAGTTACTGACATAGAGATGAATGTATGCATGAATGGGTCAGGTTTTTTGGGATGTTTGTTGCAACAGACAGGACAGGATGTGGGCTGCTCAGCCGAACAAAGGGCAATACATTGATACTAATTCGTTAGAATTAGACAAATTAATGAAGAGAATATTTTTGATGATATGTAGGTATAGGTACTGCATGTAAAAACATATGTACTAAAAATAATGAATACCGAGAAAAACCAATCAAGATGTTGCAGAAAGATTGCCCAGACAAAAACATCCATTAGAGAAATTCACCAAGCAATAATAAAAATGGTAAATCTTAATTAGTCATCAAATAAAAACAAACACTAATATGGAAATGTTTTAATAGAACAACTAAGTACAAAATGCGCAAGAATTGATATGCCACATAACTAGAACTAAATTATTGGTAATTAATTACTATAGAAGTATTTTTTATAGTTTACATGGAGTATATGGACATATATGGATGTCTGTTCATACACCTGAGATTCACGATAACTACAGTACCTAATGCTTAACATAATAATTTAATACAATGTCCAAAGTAAGAAGTAGAAATTAATAACACAAATATAAATAATATATACCTAATATCCCTGTCACTCGCATTTTATTTAGAAAGGCCCAGCTAATTAATACTAGTTTATTTTTAACACATGCTTTCTAGATACATTAAATATATAAGTAGGTAAATAGGCAAGCAAAAGATAAAACAGTCATGACATATTTATGTATAAGAATAGAGAACAGAGAGATTTATAAATCAACCTGAATGAGGAACTACCCTTTTTTTCATACTTAAGGAGCTAATGAACCAATTTCCAAAAGGATGTAGGTACAGACGCCAGCCCATCTTGCTATCCCGATCTGTCAAATTTCCCCAATTGAAAGTGAACCTTTTGCTTATGTGATAAAGTCGAAAATCTATAAAAGAAATTTGACAGATTGGGGTAGCTGGATGTCATGGCATCTGTACTTTAGACTCAATATTTTCAAGTTTTACTCTGCATTCATCTTAATTTTTACTTTTTTATATGAATTGGCATGCTAATAAGTGGCCCCATATACAGGGTGGCCGGGGAGTTGACGTTCAAACGCAAAATTTAGATACTTTATGATGAGGAGTATCCGAATCACCCCCATGTATGTTCTATGATTTTGCGTTTTTTTGATACTTTGAAAATTTATGAGTCCTTTGCTGAAACCCAAATTTTGAACTTTCGAATAAATTCTGAGTCAGTTCTGCAATGATTAGATAAACCATACTTTTTAGGGTGTTAGGTTAAACAATGCTAATTAGTTATCACAAAAAAACTGAACCAAAATGTTCAACAGAACAAAAAACAAATTGAAAACTGATGTTAGGTGAAATTTAAGAAAAAATCATTAAAAAGCTCTATCTCAAAAACTACGGAAAATCGTAGAACATACATGGGGGTCATTTGGACATTCTTCCTCATAAAGTATCTAAATTTTGCATTTGAATGTCAACTCCTCAGCCAGCCTGTATATTTTGAAATAAGATATTGATTTTAGGATCTATAAGGATAATATCAGTTGCAGTTAAAATATCTGATTTCTATCGTACTATTTGCAAATGCCAGTCCCAACAAAAATATAAAATAAACAACTGTTCACTGAAAAAGCAAAACACTGACTTCAACATCAAGCAAAAGATAGAAAAATACTTTGGTTGATATGTTAGATGATAAAATTTTTAGTTGGTTACAATTTATCTTTATTATTACATAATTGTGTGTTATATATTTATTTTGAATTCAGTTTTCTGTTTTTTACAAAGTTTTTATTAAACAGTTTTAAAACTCAGCTCCTTAAGTATAACACACACAGCTCCAAACTGAGTTTCTTCAGTAAAACTAGACTATTTACATATTAGTAGCTGCTATAATTTATATAAATAATAAATCACTTGCCAATAACATTGTTTCAAATAAATCTAAAATGCGTTAATTGTTAGTAATACTATAATCAAAAATTTTATACATGTCCATACTAAGCCTAATATAACATATCAAATGACTTATTATTGTTATTCTGCTATTATAATGTCAGATACCTAACCAAACTATTTGTCAGGTGACATACTTCTTGAATGACTTAACATTGCCCCCACCTTAACCTTTTTGACCTCCGTGGGCTATAGACAACAAACCAAAATGTGCCCAGCATGCCACTGTCACAACTATGTACTCTTACCGTTGCATGCTGGGCATATTAGGTTTGTCATCTATACATGACCATGGTCAAAAGGTTAAAGTTAAAAGAAGAAACACAATATACAACCAAATCTCTATTAATTGTAATTACTATAATATGATTACACACATTATTATTTTTTCACACATTTGCCCTATCAGGCAGCTGTGGAAGTGAAGAATGTGGTGGGAATGTGGAAACCAATCACCCAGCTAACTAACTGTCATAATTTATTGTGTCACTATATAAATCAAATAGTACATACTTTACTAAAAACAATAGAACAGATTTATATAAAAAACCAATGCTTAGTTTTATGTAAAATATCAAAAATTGCAATCCTGTCAACCTCCTATATGGTGTAACATTGAACATATTGGTGTACCAGCTAATACAATAATAATATATTACACTAAGAAATGAGATTCATCACAGCAGTAAGGGAAGTTAGAGATAAGCAGTCTCTGATATAAGAAGGTAAGGTAAAAAGCACCAAACAGAAACATGATCTAAGGCCAAATAGATCAATGCACTTCACTAATGAGTTGATCATAGAGCTTCATCAATTCTTCATTATCTCTGGTCTTCTGAACCAATGACTCTTGGAGAGAAGCTATAGTGATCTCATGCTTTTTGACAGTTGCACTCAACTTGGTCACTTCTATATTATAGTTTTTCTTAAGGCTGTCTAAAGTTTCATTAGCTTTAGTCAGCTCATCAGAAGTAACCTTCTTCAGGTCCCCATATAACTGCTCATACTTTTGAATTGCATCATTGCACTCTGATATTTTATCCTCATATGCTTTTTCTCGATCTTTTGTCTGTAGTATAACACTCTTGCATTTTTCATACTTAGCCAGGAGATCATTGAAAGAACTTTCCATGTTACTCAGATGATTCAATGCTTGATCTCTTTCAGACATAACTTTATCCAAATGCTCTTGGTTTGTTTTAGCTTCATGGTATTGTTTATCAATTAAAGAAGATATTGTTTTCTCATACTCTTCCATAACAATACACATTTGTTTATTGCTCAAATTCTTGTCATTAACCTGTTGAATCAATTTGTTCTCCTTTTGAAGGGAGATCTCCTTTTCAGCAGTCAATTTCTTCACTTTACTTTCCAATTCTTCTACCAATCTAGAATATTTATGTTCCATATCTTGCAATGAATTCTTCAGTTCTCTGTTTTCCTGTCTAAGTTGAATTACCTCCTGGTCTTGTTTCTGAAGAATGACTCTTAGAGAGTGTAGATGATCAGATTCATGCATCGAGTAATTGTGTGTATACCGAGGACTTCTTGGGGCTGCTGTTGGTGGTGTGTTGCCTGATATGCTAATGAGTCTCTCTGTTGCAACACGAGTAGGAGTAAGGATGGCAGAAACACTTCGCATAAGAACTGGAGTAGATCTCACATGACTACTGCTGGATTTAGGAATGTCACTGTTCACAACCGGTGGCACAACTTGCATTGGTTTATCTTTGCTGCTCATATTAGGTATGGACCCAGTGGACAGAGAATGTTTTGGCACTACAACATTAGAATCTGTAAATACTGACACAGTACTGCCAGTTTCATAGCCCACATCACACTCACATGAGTCAGCTAAAGAATCTGTTTTAACTGAATATGAATCTTCTAGCTTTTGCCTGGCATATAGAGGATCAAATTTGACAAATAAGCTTTCTTTACCTCTGTCTATAAAGTTCATATTGCGGTTAGATTCAGCACACCTGACAAGATAATCTAAACTAGTTGCATCAATGAACACGTCGTCGGATGTTGGCACCTCTCTCATAGTTACCTCACAAATACTGTCGCATTCCGGCCCGGTGAGCAGGTCGCTCGTCTCATTCCTGTGATCCGGAAAATCTGGAGACCGCTTTGGAGACATTGCCATGAGATCATCCACGGATGAGACAGGTGTTAGGAAACTGTCATCCGAAGTCATACCGGTTCTGGCTGACATCATACTCTCATCAATATTAACACTTTTAATTTCTGCACCACGTCCTAATAAATTTTGAAACCTCTGGTAGAAACTGTTTCTTCCTTTCCCAGGCGATACAAACGAACGTTCGCTTGTGACAAAATTTGAAAACATTCGGCCTTTCTTGAGAGATCGGTAGTGAAATCGTTTAAAATAACAATGTCCAAAAATAACAACTGAAATACTATTAATATCAAGTAGACATAGAACAATAATAAAAACAAATAAAAATGAACCAATTTATTCTTAGCTCAACGAATTCAACGGTTCTATAAGTTTTGAATGGTTGTCAATGACATTGTTTGTGGAAAATTATCGAAGAGCAAGTAAAATAAATCGACTAGTTAAAATCGATTATTTCAATGAATACAGTCCAAAATCCAAAAGGGGCTTTTAGCAACAGTGGAACAATCTGCAATTTTTTGTAGTTTCTTAACCAAAGCCAAAACGGAGATTCATTGAGTCTCACCGATTTTTTAGGTACTTTTAATGTTTGCTGAAATATGAAACTGCTGTACCCCGACTACGAACATGGACTGAATATTTTTTTTTGTCAGAATCGAAAATAAGTCAAGTAACTATTTTCATTAGTTATGTATCTTATTATTTACTTACTCAGTATTATGTTATGCCAGCAACGTTAGCCTTTTAATATAAATAATTGGATGGTCCAAAATAAATATAAACAATGATAGACTTATTTTAACAACTACAATAATTATGTGTATGGTGGTGGCATGTTTGAAATAGTTACTCTCATAAATTAAAGTAGTTTGGAATTAGTAATTTCTATACATATGTATATACAAGCAGGGTATACACTGTATGTATGTATGTTCCCAGCATTAAAAACTTAGTTAGTCTCATATACCATAAAGTATATATTATTCAGTGTATGGCATGGTTGGTACATACTTGCCTTACACACCGCAGGTTGTGGTTTGATTCCCACCCAGAACAGATATTATGTTTGCATGAACATATCTGTTTGAAATGGGTCTGAATCTATATTGGTACCTATGTGTTTACAAAAAAGAAAAGTAGTGTATCAGTCATCTTATTTGCATAGTACAAGCTCGATTTGGTTTCAGATCAGATGGCCGTGTTAATAATGTCCCAGGATTTTATTTATCTACTTAATACCTCAGTCCATTCAAAGTAGAGTGCACTGAACATTGTGTGTCATTATCATATTTAAATATATTTTAAAGTGCATAGAAATTTAATTACTTAAGTAATAATAAGAAAATGGTTCCAAAATCTTGAAGTGCTATCAAGATATAAAAATATAATGCAAATCTTTCTTTCATTTAAATTTTAGTGTGTACATAAATGGAAATAACAAAAATTCATCAACAAGAGCCTGCTTTAGGTTTCAAAGTATTGCAATCTGCTGTGATTTGCACAATATGTTTTTCCCTTATAGTTAAATTTACATTAAATATTAAGATGAAAAATAACTCAATTATCATGCTCTCTTTTAAGGTGCAGAAGTAACTATGTGTTATTTAGGTATTTGCGGTTTTTCAAACAGTATTAATAATTATTTCAATACACACATACTGTTAATACAGCCATGCATATCATTGTTACATTTATACTATAAGCATAGACACAATGATGATATGCAGCATTTCAGAAAGAATTTAGAATAGAATACTCTTTATTGTACACCATAAGAATACATATTTTATAGGATATTACATAAACAAGTTGTACAAAGGGCGGTCTTATCGCATAAAGCAATGAATTTATGTAGGTATGAAATGATAATCAAATTTGTAATAATTTTGTAACACTACTCATATAGGTGCATGCAAGTTCTGGGCTTCCATTCAAGATGAATGTAATATGAGTGTAAGGCAGTGGTTTTCAAGAACCAGGAGTAGTAATTCATTGCTGGTTTAGATCTCTGGGAAACAAATGTTGTGTGTTTCAGAACCTAATTTGTAAGTACAAAACAATAGAAAATTCATATGGTCAAAGTATTGCCTAAAAAAATGAGAAAGGGATGGCAATGACAAACATAGGCCTTGTTAAATTCTGATGATAAATTTATTTCTTTTAAATACTAATGATTCTTACCTGGCCTAGCTATAAGTAGAGGATCAGTTTCGATGAGGTCAGTCACTTCTTGTTTGAATAGTTTCAATTCATGTTTGAGTTCCTTGAAACCATTTTTCAAGTGTTGAAAATAGGATATTTTATGTTCAGTGTCGTAACCACCTTTTCTATGACTTTCATGGAATAGCCATCGTTGTGATCCAATTAGATTAAAGCCAACCTCCTTTAAACATTTCGCCTTATTCACATTGTTACACAAAATAGTATAGTGGACACTACTTCTTGCTAAGTTCATAAATGAACCGATTTTGTAGAACGCCATCACATTAGAAGTTAAAGAAATTATCAACAGAAACAATCTTCATATTATTTTTTCACTTTAACATTAGAATTAAATTCATTTAGATAATATTTTTGTTGTGTAACCTCAAAAAATTTCAAAAACATTGAACATATGATAGGGGACAAAGAGAATATAACAAAGTATGTTAATAGGGGGTGGCACTTGGTTTGATCATATAACATAGAGGGAAAGTCATTATTACTTTTGGCGAACAAATCGACTAAAATAATCTATTTTAAATGCGCTGCTCTATTTCCATAAATAGCTGTCAATGTCAGCTGGCTATTAGTACCAAATCACTCAGATGCAAAGATATTATAATACCTCAGATGTCTATTAATTAGTGTTACCAACCTTATGAACATTTAGGTAGGTATACATAAAGCAAGTATACATCAAACAAATGTCTTATAGATTATAATTTTATTAAAAAAATTCTGTGTGTACTTATGTACACGCGTTAGAAGTTATACTTCTTTGGCGTATGGAAAAAAAATAATTAAAATGCAGTAGTGATTATCGATAAATATTAAAATTAATCAAAAAGATTTTATTTAAATAAAAATACTAGAATATACAACTTGAACATAGTTATCAATTTTCATACCACCTAGAACTAACTTCATGCTGTTAAATTTAGGTGTCAGTGTGCGCGCGCATCGTAAAAATTCACTCTCATCTAGAACTAACTCCATGCTGTTAAATTTAGGTGTCGGTGTGCGCGCGCATCGTAAAAATTCACTCTCATCATTTTTCTCCATCGCGCCAAAAGAAGTATAACTTCGAAAAAAATATGCAAATAAGTTTCACAAACATAATTAAAACATATAAAGTTTAGATAAAACTTGTATTATCTTTATTATAATATTTTTTGACAATAATTGAAAAATCATCGATAAAAGTGATTATGTCTCTCACATTACACTGTCAAATACAAGAAAAAAAAACATAGAAAAAAACTACTCAAATACCCATTTATTTCAACACTTACGTGGCAAATGAAATGATGAATTAAAAATTATTTATTCAGATAACCAAAATCTATTGTGTTATTAACTACCAAGAAGTGGTCAAAGTTACTACGTCGCAGTGTCGTCGATAATATATATTTTTTGTATTTCATGACATCTGCCGCACGCGTGAAAGAGTCCCTGTGGTACGTAATAATATACATATATAATTGACAGACTCATAGTACACATCCAGACTCAGAAAAAGTACACAAGTTCTCTACACCACATTTAGTTTATGCAAACAGTTACCCTGTGCGTATAGAATCGGGAATATCGGGTATCTTACCCGGGAGACAACAGCAAGGCCACTTTGCTGTGCCACACGTGCACGTGCAGTCAGATTATTAAAAAAGGTCATTAATACATAGAACGTTTAGAAACGCATTTCGTTATATGAATTCCAATAACAAATTTTGTCGAAATGATACACTTTATTTAATTTCACCGTGCGGTTGTTTTGAAGTAATTAAACTATTTGTACGCTCGTCTATTCTATAAGGTAACCAGGTTTATGTATCCTCCGTGGAATCTTATTCCTATATTCTACCCGTGCGCGACAAGTTGAAACCTGACCGCGCCCACATTGTAGGACAAACTACAAAGCCTGGGGTCGGGTTAAATGTTTTTTTTTTTTACTTTGTGCATGGCGACGGCTTACCTACGGATGGAAAAAGGTGCTTTCCTATAACGTCACCGCGCTCGGTCTCAACTTGTCGCGCATGCATGGGTAATACTTATACGATTCTGAAGATATCTACCATTTCAAATACTTACGGCTGGACAATACTAGTCCATACTGTCAATGTCAATTTAATTTGTACGTCGACGCCCCCCTCTAACCCTTCCTTCAGTCAGATTGTTTAGGGATGTTCCGATACTATCAAAGTATCGATACCTACTCATATAAATAGTACTTTCATCATTTTTCGATACTACTCATTTAAATACTCCTAAAGTATCGATACTTACTCATATCGATACGTTTATTTTTTTTTTATGAAACTACGTATCGAATGATAAAGGACGATAATTTTGTGAGGGCAAAAATTAATAGTAATGAATGAACTAATTTATATTTAATTAACAAAAATATCTTTTATTATTACATGTAGGTATTAAACAAAAAAGTCCTTAGAATCAAGATTTCCCAAAAACAGTAACTGTTCTAGGTATTTTGGAGACAACCTGTTCCTTGTATGTGACATAGTTGCTCCGGCTTTAGAAAACTCGCTTGTAACCGATGTTGCGACTACAATTAAATACTTTTGTGCATATTTGTACAGACAAGGAATTACAAATTTCATATCATCCCATTCTATAAATGGGTCGCTTTTAAGCGAAACTACTGGATTTGATATAAGGAGAAACTTCATCGCCCTGATGAGTTTTTTTTTCTTTTTATGTCCGTGTGCTAACTCCGTATGGTGTTTCCAAAAATCATATTCGGGTGGAGCAGTAGATGAGCTTTCACTGTCTCGTTCTGTCTGATGCGTTCAGAAGTTTGGGTATTTTAAATAAATTCGGTCTGATTCGATTCGATACCAAGTACTTTTGTTTCGACACCGAGTAAGTATCGCAAAATTAATTCGATTCTATTAGTACTTGGTATCGAATCAAAAGTATCGAGTACCTACTCGTATTTACTAGTGGTGGGTCGTTAACGATTTTTGGGTTAACGCAACGAAGCCGTTAATTTCATCCTGTTAACCTGTTAAAAAAGCCGTTAACGTTATTAACAGGTTTTCATTAATGTAACAGATTTATACTAACGTAGCAGTTAATAAACGCAAACTTTGTTCAAATTGAAAAAGTAGCTGACGTTACGCCGCGGGCTGCTAAAACCAAACCAACGTTTTCGTGTTTTGAAGTTAGCTTGTTTGAGTGACCAGTCAATTTTAAATAATGATCAAAAGTCGACATTTAAATGAAATAAACTTCCCTTCATACTTTTCCAGGCTTAGGACTGGCTGGCGAAAAAAGGATATACCAGGCGTATTTAAAAGTTTAAATCATTTTATGTACATAATCATTTTAATTTTTTATACACATAATCATCTTAATTTCCACTCATCCACACTCAAAAAAACTAATTTGATTGTAATGTTTACAAGCAAAAACCTGTTCGATTCGGCAAGACAAAGCGGCGCGAGCCATGGAGCAAGAGCATGGAGAAACATAGATCTCTCTCACTCTCGCTCGTACAATTTTAAGCTAGCGGCGTCTCGCTCGCTCGCATAGGCGCCCTCCCGTCCACTCGGCATATTCCGTTTCGAGTCGTTCTTTCAACGCAGAAGAAACTGATAATTTTAGCTGGTTTTGCGTTAACAGCTTCAGACTTTTGAATACATATTCGTTGAGTTAAAAATATGCGCTTTGCCAAAATCGTTGAATGAAACAGTTGATAGATTTAACGGGTTTTGCGGTAAACAAAAAGCAGTTAATTCGTTAACATTAGATTAATAACAGTTAAAAAAAGCCGTTCGTTGAATTAACGCCCACTCCTAGTATTTACTAGTATCGGAATGTCCCTAAGATTGTTCAGATAGAATTAACGCAAACAACTTGCGGGGCAACTTTCACTTTTGAAATATTTTAGCTTTTTACAGGGACGTAGTAAACGTAGATCTCGTGGCATTTTAATTCAGTTGTCGTGGCTGAGTATTTGTGTAATCTATGACGAAGTTGAAGTGCGTATTATCACTGACTGAAGCAAGACACGTTGTCGCAAATTGCGCGATTTCTTTGGCTTTCAACAGCTTTGCTCTATAATGTATTACTGAATATACTATAGTATCATTCATCTTACTTTAGCCAAAATGGGAATGGAAAAAAGTGTTGTGGTGAGTACTATTTGTGCTTAAAAGTGGTAGTTAGAAAATAGCTTAGGTTTCACTGTACAATGCTGCTTATAGTCTATTATGACTTCTGGCTGCATGTCAGCTGCACAATTTTCTTTAAGATATTTTATAATTTGCACTGCCTCTCATTGAGCTGTTTGTGCACCACCATACCGTTTACTGAAGTATCATACTTGCACAAAAAAAATGTGTGTGTATTATTATTATTATTAAACTCTTTATTGTACACCAAAATATTAATCAGTACAAGAACAATACACATTAGAGAAAACAGTACAATTGGCAGTCCTATCACTAAAATGTGATCTCTTCCAGACAACCTACTTAGGAAACAGGAGAAAGGATACAGTCACGGGTAGTTCATTCTTGGGTACATACTAAAAAATAAATAAATAATAAAAATAAAATACATTCTAATATGCATCCTACTACGTACATTAAAATATTTATAAAAAATATACTAGATATATACTAATATCATAAACTACATAAGTATAATCATATATATACTGTAATGGGAGTCATCGACATGCCTCTAGTTATCTGCCTAAAATCATAATAGTTTTGGCTGTTTTCGTTGATTCATTTTGTTAGTTTCTTGACCTATCATTAACTGGATATTGGCAAAATTGTGGTAGTCGTCCCACAATAATTCAGAGTTGAGGTTGGAAAACTAATATTTTTATTGAATGATATAGAAATATGTTTGATGTCAACTGATTAAAATTTATGATATAGATACATCCATGAATATGTTTATTTCATTTGACTGATTCTCAACAAGATCTTTGATGGAAGATATGATAATAATATAGATAATGGAAGAACATGGAGTTTAATTCATTTTTATGGTACTTATTATATCTTATCTTCTAAGTTATTCTCATACTTTTAATTTAAAAAATACAATGCTGTGTTTGTTTACTATTGTGTAGTAACATGGAACATTGTTTTTGCCATATCATTATTATATTATCACATTAATAATTTACACTGATTCATGATAATATCAACATTGTGATACATAAACATTTCTTCAGCTTGTCCAGTTTTATTTTTGGTAAGATTTCCTAGTAGGAAAATATTAAAGATTGAAGAAATGTGTGTATGTAACCTAACCTGACATACACAAAAACTAAATTTTAGATTAAAAAACACAAATTCTTGTCAGTATTTATTGTTTATGATCATCTTACTTACATGTATGGGCAGTGGTTACCCTAGTATTAGAGTTGTTCAAGCCACCCAGCCAGTAGGCCTCTGACATGGTGAAGGCACCCTCCGAAGCACAGAGATGCTCAGAAATTAAGCCACTTTTGTGGTCGCCCATCTATGGACTGACCGCGAGCCTAGTTGCTTAACCTTGCTGATCACTTACAGATCGGTGAGAGCATCTAGCTATGAGTGCCTCATACGCATCACTTGTGTATGAAGAGAGAAGATAGTCTCGTTCATTCTTCTATGAAATATTTGGTCCTAGTGACTTGCTTTTCCGTATGATAAAGCTGATACATATTCATCATAACAGCTGTAAGAAGTCCACTGCAGGTCAAAAGCCACCCCCAAGAATTATGTTGGGGACATATGCCATAATCATCATGTTATGTATTTTTAATGCATGTGGCAATAGGCTCTTGGGTTCTCAATCCACAACTTTACCTTTACGCAATGAGATTACGGGATATTTATGTGAGCTATGTTGGTCTAGCGGTAGCATGTTCTACTACAGATAACAAAGCTTTGGGTTTAAAAACATTATTAGGATTTTTCTGGCATAAAATGGTAGTAGCATAAATAGAAGTGGAATCTGAAAGTTGGCAGTGTTATAAGTCCAAGAGCATGTAAAGTCCTTTGTCTCTTCTCTGTCCAGGTGTTACAGATAGCTATGACATTGGGTTATGAGAATGAAGGAGTGCACTTGTGTATTTACAGTCATACATGCACTGTCATATGTCCTACATAGGTAGCTAGACTCCATTCAGATTTGTCACTATAGATAAAATTAGGCAAAGAGCAGTATTGTTATGGGATGGTTGTATGTATGTATGGAGGCAACATGGTAGCAAGTGATTAGCAATGTAGTTCCAATAAAAAGGAACTGTGCACAGTCATTTCCTGATCTATAATTACAAGCTGTTATAAAAACTTGGTAAGTGATAGGTACCTAAAATAAATTATAATTGGTAAAGTTATGGCATGTACTAGTGTTTATCAGGTCACAGTTCCACATAATTATTTGATAAACTATATACATAACAGAACTCAGAATAAATATTTTTTTACGTGGATGGGTGTGAGTGTGTGCGAGTGCATGTGAGCATGAATGTGTGTGTGTTGTGTGTGTGTGCACAGAGGCAGAAATAATATTAACTCAAGTTTTCTTGCTCTATCTTATATTAGACCTGAATTTTCTGTATATTAAGCCAAATTATGACAGCAAATGCATACTACACTTGCAAAGTATCCATTTTATTCTACAACTTAACAAAACAAAAATAGCATGTCTAATTCATTAATTCTCTTAATAGGATGGCAAGCCATCTGAGTATCTCTTCCCTCCTGAGATACTGAAACGCCTGGACTTTGATAAGAGCCCGGCCACCTTCAAGCCCAAGATCAGCGCTGCGAACCCTGGCGAGGACTGGATGGTGGTGAGGCCGCTACAGCGATCAGACTTCGATAAGGGCTTTCTGCAGCTACTCAGTCAGCTCACAAGCGTCGGCAATGTCACCCGAAAACAGTTTGACGGTAACTATAGTTATGACTACATAATTTGACCGGTCTATTGGTCTAGTATTTAGTGATTTAGTGACCATGACTCCTAAGCCAGAGGTCGTGGGTGCGATCCCCACCCAGGACAAATCTTTGTGTGTGATGAGCACAATTTTTTGTTGTGTCTGGGTGTAATTTATCTATAATATGTATGATTAAGAAATATGTAAGTATGTTTATCAGTCGTCTGGTTTTTATCGATGTGTCTGTCAGGATTATTAGAATTCGCCACCCAGTATGTGGGGTAAATTTTATCAAAGGCAGTCTGCTGATTCATCCACCAATTTCTGCCAGTGAACTATGTTGACTTATAAAACGAATGCATTCCTAGCTACTCTGTTTTACAGAAAAATTACATCGTTGACAAATGCTAGAATGTAAAAACAATAATTTACAAATTAGTTAATTATAGTAAACTTGCATGTTAAAACTGGCTGTAATTAGTGGCTATGATGGCGTTACAAATAGTAAAAGTGTGCAGTCATTATTTTAAGTAAGACTATTACTTAAAAACTTTGCGCAATATTGCCTAAATACCTCTGAAAATATTAAACATTTACGTGTATGTGCTGTGCAATAAAATGTATATAGTTACACTTGTTCCACGTAGGTCTAGGTAGGTGTGTTCACTTAAACTACGAAAACGGCCTTTAGGTACTGCCTACGTAAAATGAATAGTGCTCGGAGCCGAATTTTGGTTACGGCGGCCAATTTCTACGGAGACTAGCAGGACATTTTATAGTGCGTAATTGTATGTCGAAACACGAGTGTATTCTCCATTGTTCCGACTGGGGGATATACTGCGATCGTCAACCCGTCTGCCGAGCGTGGCCAACTGCCTATGAACGCCTCTTTTCCTTTATACACAGAGATTTGTATCGTGTCGGAATGGCACCCACGACTTCGCGGGTACAAAGGCCCGACCGGACCGCCCGCACAAAGAGGTTGTCAAGCTCTATTTACTACCGTATTGGAATTTCATTGGTATTTATGTAACCTTGGCGAAACCGGTGCATTGATAATGACCTTTCTTATATGCTTCATTGTGTTCCTACTCGCTGTTCGAGGCATACTGCTGTTCTACCGGAAAATTAAGTTGAGATATTCGATTTTAGTTCGAATGTATTAAATATTTAGGTACATATTACCACGAGAATGTGCTGTCGCTTACATTAAAATTGCGTGTAGAAAACATAATTTGTTGCGTTGTAGGTACCCAGTATTGAAACAGTTGGAATAGTTTCACGAAAACTTATTTTAATGAGTATACTAGAACAATGACATATTTATATGTTACTAGCTGTGCCCCGCGATTTTACTCGCGTTGAACTTTATAAATTATAGCCTATGTTTTAATCCAGGGTGTGGGCTAACACCATACCAAATTTTATTGAAATCGCTCCAGCTGTTTAGACGTGAACAAGTAACAAACATACACACTCACACAGTCACACACTCACAAACTTTCGTCTTTATAATATTTGTGTGATGTGATTCCTGCTACCGTTTCTGTTAATTAAACAATAAAAAAAAACAATAATATTTAATTTTGAGTGGGCAAACCCGCACCTATTTTTACTCTATCGTGTGGGCAGTGTTAAGCCTTGTGTCAGAGTTGTGCAAGCAGTCCCGTAGGACTCTGACACGGCTTTTTTACTGTTGTCTGACGACTACAACAGGAAACGACAGCTTGACTTGCCCTTCGATGTACGGAGACGCTCAGAAATTAAACCAATTTGGTGGTCTATAGACTGACCGCGTTCCCAGGGGCTTAACCTCGCCATTGACTCGCGGACCGGTGAAAGCGACTGGTGCGGCGGTCTTTTCTTATACAAAGTGTTCGATTGTGGAATGCGCTGCCTTGAATGAGACGTGCACAAATTCCAAAAAGACTTGTCTAGAATCACTATCTCTCACTACAAGTCTCACAACACAAAAAGGAACATATAATGTTTGTGTTATGTATATGCCTATAGCGTGTACCTACCCTACCATTGTAATGTATTTGCCTTTCTCAATATCTCCATTGTACGATCTTTACTTTGGTTGTCTTTTATGTTGGTTGTCTGGAAGAGATCACATTTTGTGATAAGAACGCCCATATACATTAAGGTTTTAAGTGTTAAATTATGTTGTTATCTATCTATCAATTCGGCAAATAAATATATGGCTAACATTATGATAGTCGTTTGTCGTAGTACAGGTAGTCTATAAATGCTTGCAATGCAATGCATTGGTCATGTTTTATTATCCATCTTTTGCACGATAAGTTTTGCCAACCTTACTTACACTTAGAGACACAATAAAGCTTTAATGGCTACATGTGCCGTAGGGTGTGCAGATTAGTTGCAGTTGAAAAAAATATGTTCTTTCCCTCGTGAAAGCACTGGCTCTCACATGCACTCAACGGAACACAGTAAAAACTGCTTAGTATAATAGCTAGCCGATGAATCAGTAGATTCTGCTACACCAAATGGGTTACAACACGCGTTCTTTCACCGAATACGATGAGAAAGTGTTGTATTCCATTCTGTGTTTTTTCACCCATGATCATCTGATCCCAAACTAAACAGAGCTTGTACTATGGAAACTAGATAACTGATATATTACATTTACTACTTTTCTTTTGTAAATTCATATGTACTTATATAGTAAGTACTTATATAGATAATTACACCCAGACTCCTGATAAAAATACATATTCATGACACGAATATCTGTCCTGGTTGGGAATCGAATGAACGACCTGCGGCGTGAAAGGCTAAATGTTTACCTTTCACGCCAACCGGCCCGATATACCGTAGGTATATCTGATCTGTTATACGACGTTACTGCTCGGTTAGCGTGTGATATCTCTCAAATTATTATATTTTTGATAATAATTAATTGAACAGTTATATTTAGATACGAGATTATAAGATTTGTATCAGATGAGTATGCGTAATTTGTGAAGACCTACATGGATAGAAAAATACATCTTGTCATAACTACATATATTGGCTTAGAAACGAATGACGAAAAGAAAAATATTGTATCAAGCTTTTCCGAGTACTACTTATTTCATCGTACGTCGTTTCAGATAGGTTCACCAAGATGAAGCAATCCGGTGGATACTACATCACAGTAATCGAAGATACGCGCATATCGAAATTGATCGGAGCCGCCACACTCACTATTGAGCAGAAATTCATTCACAATTGCTCCGTGGTACGTATTAATGATAAATTTAGAATAATATTGATGGGTGGTGACGGCATAGAATATCATCACCCCACCTCATCCCATAGGGGGTGTTGAAATCGTCCAAGGGAATGCCTATTAGAGAACGGGCAGCAGCGTTTTCCTGTGAACTATGACCATCAAACTGTGATCGCCAGCCCGACAGCCAACCGTGGCGATTATGGCATATCTCCCCTTTTGGGAGTCTTTTGTCCAGTAGTGGACGAACTTTGGCTGACATGATGATATTGGTGGGATGTAATATAAGAATGAAAAGAGGTGTTCTGCTATCATGATGTACGCCGAATGACGTCCACTGCTGGATTAAGGCGTTTCCAAAGGATCTCGTCAATAGGTGATTGCCGTTACCAGCGTCCAGCAACTTACAGCGACCCGCACGAGATCATAGGTTCGCCTTGTGAGGGTCTGCCTATGCTACACCTTCCGGTTCGTGCTTGTTTGCTCCAGCGGCCGTCGGTTAAGCGCACCGCCCATTGCCAATTCAGTTTGGCAATTTCCATAACGGTCCTATTAAATAAATGATTTTGGAGACTTAAAAGGCCACCAGAGCTTACCAGAAAGTGGGAAATTTTGGAAATATGCACTCAATGATGCGCTCATAGCTCTGACAGGTTGTTTGTCCTGGCTGTGGACATAAGACAGCAGTCGTTCAGGTCTCAGACCCAGTAAGCTTAATACTCAGTATAGGCTTCCTACCACCCAGTAGGATTAATACTCCTTTTCAGTAAACTCCGATAAATACAAAAAGTCGCAACGTTTCGTCTTAAGGCCATACTTGAGCGCGCAGCTATCTACGTCGCACATTAAATTATGATATTATTTTTTATTGTTTTCTAACAATATTTTTCGGTTATCTTGTGACATTAATATTCGACAGTATTTAATACAATTTAACATTTTGATATTTTTCGTAGTGACTAATAAGTTTGACAGAAAAATAGTTCCTATTCCTTTTAAGTAAAAATGTTCTGATTATTTTGGAATATTAGTCTCATAAAAACCGAAAGAAATAAATATTTCCAAAGCATGCACGTGAAATTAATACAATAGGTTAACATGTCTTGCCTTTACAGAATCTCGTACAAGAATGACTGTACGACATTTCTGCAGTGCTGGTCTTCCGATAGGACCAGTATAAAAGAGCTGACAATAATTATGTAGCATGTAAAACGTAACAAAAGAGCTTACAATAATTATGTAGCATGTATCTATATGCGAGCGAGATGGTTGCGCGCTAAGTTCTGGCCCTTAATACGTGCGACCTTCAACTCTTAATAGAATCCGCAAAAGAACCGGTACAAGAATACGAAAATATCTCGAGCGTGTGACATAATTGCCAAACAAGTTTGCGAAATATTTGCGCCCGAGTCTTGATTGATTTTGCTGGTTAAATGTCACCGAGTAATTTAATATTTGTATGTTACAGCGAGGCCGTTTGGAAGATGTTGTTGTCAATGATACGTATAGAGGCAAACAACTGGGAAAGTTGTGAGTATTCTGACACAGATAATGCTACAAATATATAACTACATTAAGTAAGGTGAAACGTCGCAGGAAGGCGTTCCGATGGTAGATTATATAAAAATCAAAACAATATATCACTATCATCAGGCGACTCGCTTGCTCGTTGGCCTTACAAATACTTTATATACCTCTATATATATTTTTTTCTATTTTAATCTATTTCAAAAAGAAGGAAGTTGTCGATACGACCGTATGATTTTTTGTATGTATTTTACTAACATATTAGTAGGAAATTTCATAGAGCCGATTTAGATAATTCTTTTTTGATTCGATATCTAAATCTCTAAATATTTTTTATTTAAAATCGGTTGTTATTAAGTTTCAAAATATTTTTTTTAATTGTACCACATATGTAAGCGGAATAAACATTAGATTTTTATCTATTTCTCTTCTTCTTTTTTCTTCTCTTCTTCTTTCTTAGTCATAAATAAAAATTGATGCAGGTGATTTTCAAAGATTTATTATTACCTATGTATTAATTAATAGGGTCGGTTGGCGTATAAATGCTTTTAACGCCGCAGGTCGTGGGGTCGATTCCCTCAAAGGACTGATATTTGTCTGCATCAATTTGTATATTTTGTCAAAGTCAAAGTAATTTATTTTTGACTTTGACTTTGACAAAATACACAAATTGATGCAGACAAATATCAGTCCTTTGAGGGAATCGAACCCACGACCACATACACTACTTTTTTTTTGTATTTACAAAAGAAAAGTAGTGTATGTAGTATATCAGGTTTTCACAGTACAAGCTCTGCTTGATTTGGGATCAGATGGCCGTGTGCTAATAATGTCCCAGGATATTATTAATAGATCCTTAGCATTCCTATGTAGCTTCATTCAGTGCTTTAATTTATTCCATATGTAGACATTGAACTAAATATTTCCTTATTTCATTCACAGAATTGTGGTGACAGTATCCCTCCTAGCCCAAGAGCTGGGGTGCTACAAAATGTCTCTGGACTGCAAAGATAAGCTGATTAAGTTCTACGAGACTTTAGGCTACAAACTCGAGCCCGGAAACTCTAACGCTATGAATATGAGGTATTTATATAAAATAAGTTATTCAAATTAAATGCTTAATCTAATATTCACTTTTTTAATTGCGAATAATAGGTCTTTACCTATGAAATTGCCGTTTTGTATGAAAAAATTTAAACGAATTTTTTTCATGAATTTTTTTATTTGTATTAATCGAAGTAATCACCCATGCAATCAATGCATCTTTGCCATCGCAGTGGCAGTTTATTGATGCCCTTCTTAAAGAAATCAGCTGGACGGGAGGCAACAAATTCTTCAAAGGCATTTTGTACTGCCTCTCGGGTATTGAATTTTTTTCCCGCCAAGAAGTTATCCAAATTCTGGAAAAAGTAGTAGTCTGTAGGCGCAAGGTCTGGTGAGTAGGGCGGATGACGGAGAGCTTCCAACCCCAGTTCTTGCAACTTGGAGACCGTCTGCTGTGCAGTATGAGGTCGCGCGTTGTCGTGCAGGAGCAGCGGAGACGAGCGATTGACCAATGCTGGTTGGAGATGCGCCAGCTTCTCCATCATTGTGCTCAGTTCTTCACAGTACACATCTGCAGTAATGCTCACCCGGTTTGGTAAGAAGCTGTGATGAATCACACCGGCGCTAGACCACCAAACAGTGACCATCACTTTTCTAGGGGTAAGTTTTCGTTTAGGGCATTGTTTAGGTGCTGAACCAGGATCCAACCAACTTGCTGAGCGCTTGCGGTTATCAAACAGAATCCATTTTTCATCGCAGGTAACAATGCGGTTCAAAATTCCTTCATTTGTGTGTCTGTTGAGCAGTGCAAGGCACGTCTCGACGCGTACTTCGCGCTGGCGATCATTGAGTTCGTGGGCACCCATTTGTCAAGCTTTTTTACCTTGCCAATTTGACGCAAATGGACCAATATTGTTTTGACGCTAACGTCGAAAGCTGCTGCTAATTCAGCCGTAGATTGTGTATCATCAGCTTCCACAACCGCCTTTAATTCGTCATTGTCGACCAAAGTCTTCGGACGACCGCGAGGTTCATTTTTCAGGTCGAAATTTCCAGAACGGAAGCGAGCAAACCAATAACAGGTGGTGCGTTGGTTTGTAGTGTTAGCTCCGTAAACGTCGTTGATGTTGCGTGCCGCTTGTGCCGCGTTGCTGCCACGACGGTACTCATATTCCATAATTACTCGAATTTTTAACGTATCCATGATGACGAAAAAGATTGAAATGCGATGAAAATGTAACACTAATCAATAAAGAAATGACTACTTTTGGAAAAAAGAATCCATGTTTTTAAAATAAAATTAATTTGAAATTAGAATTCTTAGCCAAACAAAAATTATTTTGATTTGAAATGGCCAGTACTGCAGAACGGCAATTTCATAGGTAAAGACCTAATATTAATGAGACGAGCTATGCTCGCGGTGTATTCCGCATGTTTGTGTGATGTACATGGTCTGGGTTTAATTTATCTATAACTAGCTGTGCCCCGTGGTTTTATCCGCGGTAAATTATTACTAACTAGCTATGCCCCGTGGGTTCACCCGCGTTAAAGTAGTTTTGACGTTAAAGACTAACATACATCTATACTCACAATCTTTCGCATTTATAATATTAGTAGGATACCTCTAGCGGTTTTGGTAGTGCACGCCGGAATTGCTCGCAGATGGTAGATTTTTTCCTACTTGACACTTATCGTCATATTTGGACAATTCACGCAATATCTTTATAAATTGTAGCCTATGTGTTATTCTGATTTATAAGCTATATTATTGTAAAGTTTCATTAAAATCCATTCAGTAGATTTTTATGTGAAAGAGTAACAAACATCCATCCATACTTACAAACTTTCGCGTTTATAATATTAGTAGGATATGTTATTCGGATATATAAGCTATATTACTACAGAGTTTCATCTATATATGACAAAGGCGGTCACAAAAGGTTAATAATTGCGTCAGATTAGTATATGAAAATAATGAATTCTTTTTGGCAGGTTTGAGGATCCATCTTGACAATTAGCCGCTGGGACGTCCGACCTGCGCTCTAAACTGTAAGTACACACAAGCAGCCGAGCAGACATCACGGCACATCCATCCAGCGAAACTTCCGTCTCTGTGTACCATCGATAACCTTTAGTCTATAGACAATCTGTTTGTATTCTGTCTGCGATTTTATTACCAAATAAATTACTAGATTACGTCATCTGATGTTAACCAAGGTTGTGCATTTTGTCGTCTTATTTGCCACCTGACTCCGAGATAATGTACAAATTGTTTTGTTTTCTTTTTAATATTGTTATTGAATGTTGATTTATTTTATTATGGACGAGACTAACAGTAAGAGTGGCAACGTTGTAATTTGAGTCGATATTTAGCGCGTTTCCAATCGGTATGGGTTCGTTTTTTAAAATCTAGTCAACAATAATTAAGTTTAAATAGTTCTATTAATATTAAAAATGATGTGAAGAGTTACCAGTGAAAACTGTAACGGGTAACTCAGGTGACTTAGTAGTTAGTATCAGTGCTAGATGGGACGTAATCGTGCGAGTACCATTCGCCCTAAAGATGATCTCCTGGCGAGATTGTAACTGTTATCAGACAAATATTAAATGTTTTTTTTATAAATATAAACGCCCAAATTAGGGAAATCAGTCCCTGTGTCGCGGCGTACTTCTAAACCATGTAATTGAGGGACACAAAGTGCATCCAAACTCAGAACAACTAATTAAGTGAGTTACACGTTAGTTTTGATTGAAAATATTATTGACACACTTTTTGAAAACGCTTACAAATATTTTAAGGTTTCTAAAGCATATAAATGTGTCAGCGACATGGTTTGCTCGTGAAGTCTGGACCTTAATTAAAGTAAACACAAGTTTTGCTAATAAACTGCGACGTTGCTGGTCTTACTGTAACTAAGTCCTTAAGCGAATGGCTGTAAAAGCACTAAATTGTTTTCACGCACCTACGCTTTCGATCTTCCCTATGGATAATATTGTTGTGGTTTCTGTTTGCTAGTTTGTGTGGTTACGGTTGCAGGGTCAATTTGTCTATCGATCAAAAGATAAACTCATTTTAAGTCGTGAGTTAATCGTTTGATGGGGTGATCAATTGATTAAGGATGTCCTAGCATATAAGCGTGTAGGCGTAAGTACATCATCGCATCTTTTAGTTATAAAGCCCTGTTGGAAAAATAAGAAATTAGCTTTGACCTAAACCGGGGTCCTGAATAGTATATATGATTTTACATGTAATTGATCGAACTCAGTAAAGATGTTAGATTCTACCATCCCCCGGTTATCCGAGCTTACCTATTTTTCTGATAGAGCGAATGATTTTATTGATATTTGCTTTCAAGCTAAAGTTGTTATTGCTTTTGTCTTAAATTAGATATTTGTAGATATGTTAACTCTGCGTTAAATTTAAAGAAATGTAAATGAAGCTGTATCAAGTTCAGCTTTCTAAAGTGTGTGCTCACTCAAATATTGCTTGCTTAAATTTTTTGGACGAGTAATGTGTTGGATTGCTTGTCTACAGATATTTATTATAAGTTTGTGTATCAGTTTGTAGTTAAATAATAAAAATACTAACAATTGTTGCAAATTATATGATTTTTATGTTTAATAATATATATTGCTAGTTTTATTTCGAAAGCTTTGTGATTACGATGTACTTAAAATTTATATTTTTTTTGTAACTAACAATATCTGTTAATACTTTGCATCATTAAATCATGATTGCTTTAAATGCTTTAGTTTCATTTCCTCAGTAGAGTTAATTATTTTAGCTAGTAGCGAGTACGCACGCACACACCCATCTTAAATACCTATTATAGTTGCTATTTTGTGTTACACCAAACATTACCAACAAAATACCCCGACCCCGATAGGAAAATACCTGTAACTTTTTGAATAATTATCATAATATCCGGGAACATTGTTCTCACACGGCCATTTAATCCAAATTAAATAGAGCTTGTACAATGGAAATCGGAGAAATGATATACTTACTACTTTTATTTTATAAATACATACTTATATAGATAATTACACCCAGACACAGGACAGGCAGACATATTCATGCCCACAAATATCTGTCCTGGGTCGGAATTGAACCAACGACCAGCGGCACGAAAGGCAAGCATTTACCAACAACGCCAACTGGTGGCTTCACACTGTACATTTTAATATATGGGCTAAAAGACTGTCCATGAAAACCAGCAAAGTAATACTTTCTTAGTGCTTGTAATGTGTAATAAGTTACTATACGGATAGTAATTGTAGTTTTTTTTTTAAAGAGAACGCCCGCACTAGGCAATCTAATCCTTGTGTCGCGGGGTACTTCACAAACATATAATTGACGGACACAAATTACATCATAAAGTAATGGCGTTTAATTATTTAAACACGATTCAGCTTAAGGTATATTTTGCTTTTGCCGTCAGTACGATAAGTGTATAAGCTAATCCGTGTATAATTATGGTGTTATTGACCTCATTCAAAATAAGAATATATTTCATACTAGCTGTGCCTCGCGGTTTTACTCGCGTCAAACTATATAAATTATAGCCTATGTGTTAATGTCTGCTAACTCCATACCAAATTTTATTAAAATCGCTCCAGCCGTTTAGAAGAAGTAACAAACATACACACTCACACGCTCACGAACTTCATGATTCTTCACGTAAGCAACGTACCGTGTGATCGGAAGTTTTTTGGCTTTTGTCACCAAAATGTTCACCACGGGGCTTAAACTTCCAATACTTGGAGTTACAAGTGGAATACATCTTATGTTAGTTATTTAACAATAATAAGACATCATGAATAGGGTGAAAGAAAACCAAGCTTTACCTTTTTAAAATATTTTATTTACAGAAGTGTAAATGTTAGCGGATAGATTAAGATTTTACCACACATTCAATTACAATACCAATTCGTACAATGTTTGTAGCTTACCTATCCACATCAATAGCGTCACTACGGCGGGCTCATGGTCCAAAATAGCGAGTAAAATATTTCATACAGACATGCTTAGAAGCCAAGTTTTGGGCACTAATATGATGATTGACTAATTCATCGTGCCAAATTCGATACGAATATTATAATATTTTGAAGCTACACGTCCGGAACTGCCTTAAAACAATAGATAGCGTTCTGACAGAAACCTCAGGACCTTAAGCATTTTTACAAGAATATCAACGTAATTATACGGTAATACAGCTCGGAAGGAATCTGTCCTCAAGTTTCAAGCGTAAATTACACACCCCATCGACATATTTACTTTAAAGTTTTCTTTTAAAGAGGTTTTATATAAACTTTTACTCTAGAAGGGTACGCTGAGGAGGCACTTTATAGGCAACTGATGTTTAGTAATTAGCCAAAAAACTACCGAGGCCTTAATTCCTATATGAGTCTCGTTTATGGTAAAAGTTCTAACTAGTTCCGACCAATCTAAAACCACAGGTCCGCCATAATAACGCTAATATCCACATCGTTAGATCTAGTCGTACTTGGTAGCAAAACCGTCCAACGACTAGCGTCAATTATCTATAATAGGGCCAGTCCAATATTATATGTGTCTGCGTGTATTGGCATAAAAATACATTATCATAAAATTAATTTCATACAGGTTTTATAGCCACTTTATGAGCAGGTTGATAGGTTAAATAACCGACGCCACATTAATGGATAGACTTGCACTACGAAAATCGTCCTTATGGCGTAGATTATAAGCCCAGTATCAAGATTAAAGTGTAAGTAGCCATCGATGTGGCCTCGATTGTACCCATCTTACAGAATATGCTGTAGCTCACCCAAGTTCCTGCACGTGAGTAAGGGCGCCAGAGCTATTCAGTCCTATTAGTATGACAGTGTAGGTCCTGAAACAAACGCTGTAGAATTCTCACTACTACGTTTGGCCAAAGATAATACAATAATTCCGTAACTTCATTACATTGCCATATAAATGTGAAAGGGAGATGAGTCGCCGTGTGCAGGGTAGCCATATGTTTTACAAGCGTAGCAAAGCTAGTCACCGCTTATCATAAGGTAGGCTGTATAGTTGGCACCCCAGATTGGGCTAAATCCGTTATAATGGATGTAATAGATACCATGTGAACTGTTAACAGGCGATTATTCCGTCAAAATAAAACCAATAATAATTACCATTTTAAAATATAAATATAATTAAAAAATATTATGTAGACTCTTCGCACCGATTGGGCGGTTAAAATATTGTTATTAAAACTGAAGTGAGGAACTAATATAGTACAAACTGTAATGGGTAACTCATGTAATATATTTTATTGTGGACTCTGCTATCATTAGAGTGGGGGCACCTTTATTGTATCTGCGGAGCGTCGGTGCCAGTGTCATCTTGGGCCCTTTCCTGACTTGTCAGTGAAGTAACGGTGCGGTAAAGGTATAACACACTCGCAACTTCGGTTGTCAGATACACCATTTTTCTAACCGAATAGCATCGGGCAGTTGATTCGCCGCCGATATTGCGTCAAGTAGGTATTCCGGTTCCCGGGTCCCGCTCTCAAACACTCAGACCCGCTAAATGCTCCCGGGGCTTACATGATAATTAATAAAAATGAATTATGTGAGTTACCCGTTACAGTTTTCACTAAACATTGATATTTATGGTTTTATGTTTTAAATATTTTAACTATAATCTTATTCATTAGGTAACCTAACATAACCTGTTTTAAAGTTTTATAATAAAGTAATAATCGCTTGTTTGCAATATCTAGATGTATTGACTTCACATTTAGAAACAAAACATGTAAGTATCGTTTTAATTATAAAAAGAAATGACTGAACTTAACAAAACACACAGCTACAATATCACCCTAAGCTCTTAAAATTCAACAATTCATATTACCCCCATTTCACATCAAATTTTCATACAACGTGTAACATATATATTATAAAGTGAGCCATTTAAGTAGCTCAATCTATCCCTAAACTGAACAACTTGCCATTGGAAATAACGCAAACAACAGTTTCGACTTTAGATAGTTAATATTCTGTGTGTTCTACAGTTACACGTTGTATAAGGTGTTATTTTTGTCACAAAACTTATAGATAAAAGCGATACGTAAACTTTCTATATTTTTGTTTTGTTATTCCGAAGGTCGCCAAGGCCTCGTGCGGTACATTATATATTATCCTGATTTTGATCTGTACGATAAAATTTATCAACTGATTGAATCTGCAAGTGACTATGGAATCACCTTTGATTACACAACGTGTGACATAAATAGTCTTTCTTAGCGTAATAACCCAACAAACAATCCTTTTTGTTTATTTTTATCCCCGACGCAAAAAGAGGGTTGTTATAAGTTTGACGTCGATGTCTGTGTGTGTGTGTTTGTAGCATCGTAGCTCTCAAACGGATGGACCGATTTCGATGCGGTTAATATCGGTGCAGCAGTGTAAGTATCAGCTCATTTCCATAATGATGTACTTAATTACAGTTTCATGCACAAATGGATCTTTTACAATATCCTATTTAAATTACAAGTTGTATATACGGTGAGACATGTGATATCAATGATAACTATGGATGTAGTTTTGTGTTCTTGTCATAAATACGACTGTAAAATACGGGCTTTCTAATTTAACATATTGCGTACTTTTCATTTTATCCTAATATTAATTTAGCTTCCGTTTAAAAATTCACAAAGGTACTAAAGCGCACTTGGACAATTTACAAATACACAAATAATGAGCACATTTAAGGAAATATCGTATAATAAAGGACATTTTAATACTATAACGCAGAAGGAAATCTTAGGCCGCGCTCACTTTGTCAGCATTTTTATAAGTAAATCAGACACACAAAACTATCGTAAGATCCTGTTTTTACAAACACAAACAGTTGTTTATTTATAAGCTGCTTAAAAGTTCTTACTAATTAAATGCTTAATTGTTAGCCCCTGATTTTTTGTTTATTGGGTTTATAAGTATACAACGACAAATTTTAAAACACATAGAAACGAGAAGGGGTAATATGATAGGATATCTAATCCGAAACGACCAATTTATCACAAATATAATAGAAGGGAAGATAGACGCAAGAAAGAGAGGAAGACCGAGAAATAAGTTTACTGATCAACTTAAAAGACAGGTGGACAGTTTCTGAAATAGGTAGGAAACTGTTAGGTGAAGAGAGGTAGGGCATAGCGTTTATTGGCTCAAAGAGCAGCCCGACTGGGGAAGTACCTCCACCTTACAGAAGACATTCCTTAATAATAACATTAATAATTTTAATGTTGTGTTTCCGAGTGTGAGTAAGGTCGCCAGAGCTGATTGAGGTGGGGGGAACGGTCAGCAACACTTGTTTGCCCAACACTTGTTGATGTTAAAGGCCGGCAACGCACCCGCGGCCACCAGAGGGGTTGAGAGTGTCTATAGGTGGCGGTGATCACTTACCATCAGGTGACCCACTTGCTCGTTTGTCGCCCTCTGATATAAAAAAAAGGTTACTGTTTCTACGTTTTAAAATATCAAAACCTGCATGCTCTGTATAAAGCTATACATTCTGCCCTAAAAGCCGGACATATGTATATTTTTCGGCACGGGGGCCCTCGGCTTTCTTCGTGGCACACCGTAGATCTGTTGTGTAAAAACCAGACAATTGGGAACCGTCAATGCTGCCGTACGTTTGTAATACATAACAGCACCAATATAATAATAATATCCTGGGACTGGCTGGAATATTGTTCCCAAACTAAGCAGAGCTTGTACTATGGGAACCAGATAACTAATATACTAGCTTTATGACACATAAAACTTAATTAGTGCTAGCACTAACATCGCCGACATACATTTACGTACAGTACATACAATAAAATTTCGTGCCTAAACTGAGCGCGGCCTAAAACATCAGTGATCAATATATAAATAACTATATTTTGAAGATATTATTAAAAAAAATACAATGTGGCTAGTCGATCACTATTTATACCATATTCAAAATACTAAACTTCAAAAGTAAACTAACAAGTACACATAATTTTCAATTACCTCCGGTGTATTCTACAAGTTACGACAGTGTAAAATTAAATAAACTTGTGTGATCAATTTGTTTGCGAAAAAATAAATTTTCGTCATCGAATTCGGCGTATAGATTATCTTTAACATAATAACAATTTAAATACATATCCTAGACCACATCAGTCTGGCTTCCACATTTATGTACAACATTCTTTTATTAAGTATAAATATTACACAAATAAACTAATTTTCATTCTAATCGACCAGCGAATACTTGAACGTGTCTCGTACTCGTCGAAATATATATTCTAATTATCCGATGCACCGTCTAGTTTACGTCAAGCGAACGCCGGAAATGTCGCAAACGTCGGACAATGAGCGATTACAAAGTTAAGTGGTATGTCTCGCTCGTCCGTATTTTTGTGAAATTAATCTAAAAAGCTGTAAGTTTTTAATCAGCCTCTTTTTGACCATAGTGAAATTTCTGGAATATTTACTCTTCAATTGCTCATTCGTATTATGTATAGCTGGAAGTTGTGTGGTGACGGCGACGAATACCAGAATATCATCACCCCATCACATCCCGTGGGGGGCGTAGAAGTCGACCCGAGGGAATATCTACCAGAGGCAGGGCAGCAGCTTCTTTCTGAGTACTATGACCAACACGATCATGCGATCGCCAACCCGCTGCCAAGCGTAGCGAATATGGCATATCCCCTCAAGTATCATCTTAGGGAGGATATGCCATAATCGCTACGCTTTTGTCCAGCAGTGGACTTCTTACAGGTGTTATGATGATGATGATGATGATGATGATGATGGAAGTTATACGAATTTGCATATGAACAGCAAATAGTATTGCTAGGGTTTGGGACATATGTAATGAGCCCGTGGTTACACTAGTGGATAATAATGACCATATGGAAGTCAGGTCGTATGGATAAACTGCTATTTCCAGCAAATATATCTTGTAGTTTAGTATAACTACAGCCATTCTAGCGTCCCCGTCACTCTAACGTTCACAGACACTTACTGATACAATAACGTTAAATACTGCCATATTATTCCACTACGCAGTGCTATAGGTAGGTACATTTCTGGTTACATCATCAATGTCAAGTTTCGAATTTTAGTTTATTTCATGGATATCCACGTTATTTGCACATAATTTGTCAAGGCAGCTAAGACGGTTTTTTGTAAAATATTTGGGTTAATAATCATAGTATTTGTGTTAATATTGTAATTACTATCCCAAAATTATGACAACTAGGATTACGACCGAGTGCATTCAATCTGTGTTAAATGTCAAATGCGTTGTATGTTTTCCAGTATGTCACATCTGCCATAAAGCATTACTTAATATTGACGTAACGTGTAATCTGTAGCGCCACATCATGACGATTTTAGACGCAATTACGAGTTCATGAAACGGTCAACATTCGTTTACAGATGCTATATTATAGCTATACCTAACAAGCCAAGTATCGCCCCTCCACTGGCAACTCCGTATAACAAACAAGCACTTACATCGAATTGACACCCTCATTTGCCGATTGCACAATATCCCATTATCACCAAGAAATAAGCATATTTTCTGTACATTAAAAAGTTACAAGCTAGACGAAAACATGGCAATCGATATTATTTATCAAGGTTTACAAAGAGAATTATTAATGACAAAATTATGTTAAACATATTCGGACTGCAGCCAATTTCATACAGCTCTATAGGATTGCTTGCTCACCCGCACATTTGAGCGGTGCGGTAAATACTTTTAGTCTGTTTAGCAGTATCTCTCGATCAATGCCTGTAAGTATTACTTGGAATTGCGAATTTTATCTTAGTAATTATAACCACACACAGGATCATTGGCTATTATTTGTAAGACTAGTGCTAAAAATATACACGCCTTCATAAAAAACAAAACAATGTTGTTGACTATGACCAATGTTGTTGGCTATGATCTTGAACTTTAAATTTCATTTTCGCATAATGTGTTCTTCAATAGATACAATTATTTTTACCTTATTCTTGTAGACTGAATGATTTAAACCAAGCTGCCCACGCCTTCATAAAAAACAAAACAATTTTGTTGACTATGACCAATGTTGTTGGCTATGATCTTGAACTTTAAATTTCATTTTCGCATAATGTGTTCTTCAATAGATACAATTATTTTTACTTTATTCTTGTAGACTGAATGATTTAAACCAAGCCGCCCATTAGGCTATTGACATGGCTTAAGGACTGTCGTCAGATGACTACAGTTGCAATCGACAGTTTTACGAGCTTTACGAAACACATAGACTTAGAAATTACACCACTTTGGAGCTCACCCATCGAAGGTGCGGCGTCTAGGTGCTTAGCTTCGCACGATTATTTCAGGGTCCAATTATCCACCGTATATTTCCGAAATTATTGTATTGTAAGAAAATTTAACAATTTAAAGTTCAAAGACAGTGGCGACGTCTCTTGTGACCTTTTGTGAATAACATATAAATTTGTAATGTCATTTGAGCATATTTCTTTTAGGCCTTTTATAGCATAACATTTACTGATTGCGGAGCAGATAGGAGAAGATAGTGAGCTAGAGCGTTCATGTAAGATAATTTTGAGCCAAGCTGTATTTATAAACGAGTTTTTTATTGAATAATATGACGACATCTATTTATATAAATGATTAACTTCTTTATTAATAGTTTAAAATATCGCAACTGCAATTTATAATTGATTTTATTATACTTGAATTATACACCGCTGCTGGTAATTACATTTTTAATAAAACCATTAGCTCCTTTATTGAATAGAGGCCTATACAAAAACTCTCGCTATCGATATTTCGTACTTAAAGGCATCTTTAGATCGAAATATATATTTCCGCAGAATTTTGCATACGCTATTTAAACAACAGAGTCGCAAGTTCGTACGTACATATATGTATATAACGAATATTAAAACCTTGTATTAGTTTGTGATAATTTGAAATAATATATTTGAGATAATTGTAATCATTTAGATTAATAGATGACGCCACATACATATTGATAAATCTTAAAAACATTTTTTATAAATTAATCTTATTAGTAATGTTGGAATAGCGATAGATGGCGCCAACGTTCCCCGTAGAATGATTTAGGAAGAGAATGATAACCTAACAGGATTCAGCGTAGCACAATTGTCAAAGCATAGTCAAAGAATCAAAACATTGACAAAAGTCTGATTACTATTATGAATTGTCCTACAAATACGTTGAAAATACATATTATTATAATTTATACCTTATTGGCTTCTAGTCTCACTTGAGCGCTATATAATGTATTTGGTGTATATCAATTTACAATATTTGTTCCCTAAATCGAACTTCGACCAAACAGGACACTGATTATGACTTGCGAATGATGAAAAATGAACGAAAATAATATATAATATATTAAACATTTTAAGGCAGTTCCCATCTAGCGATCTACGGGAATTTGATAAGCTGTTCAATGGAAAGCATTATTTAATTTATTATACGATTTTTTTTTGACATGGATTAATACAGTAGGAATTCTGTAATTCGACGCTCTTGTATCCATATGCTTTCCCATTCTCCATTAAAATCCTTGACCATCTTTATCATCACCATGTGAAACTTAAAAGCCGCCGGTCGGCCCCAGCTTGAAATGTCAAGTCACGTTAATTTCTCCAGACTTGTCGGTTTCAATTACCAACTCTCCGTGAAGAGTTGTAATAGTAATATGGACGTGTCAGTATTCTAATATATACAAGAGACTGTTTTTGCAGCTCAGTTCACTTTTCAGTAATCATCGAGTGTGCAATCCAATAATCTGATATTTCCGTATATGATTAAAGGTACCGGTTTACTGTGCATGTACTGTAGATTTTATAGGATATAATATATAAAATTTAATCAAATTAAATAAATATATGAAAAATATACCAAATAGATTTTATTTAAAATTTGAGATTTTTAACAGCATATCAATGTCCTTTTGGATTTACAAACACAGTTGAACACTGTTAAATATCTATCATCTTTGCCAAAATGTATTGGATTAATCAAAAATCTTACTTTATCTGAAATCTGTAGAACCTATGTCTATTACAGCTTTTTATATACATAGTAATCTGTGAGATATGTGAATAATAATAATAACTTCAAAATGAATCATATCATGTTAAATATATTACAGATTAAATAAAGACAAGATACATAACTTAACCTAAAGAAAACTAAATGCATGTCTAAAAAATTTTATATAATTTTGTAAAATCAATGATCACTTCTTACTTTATAATAGCTCTGTTTTAAGTAAATGTTCCATTTTTTTCGCGATATATTTTTCACACAATGAAAACACATTTAAGGCTGGACAATATAGTAAGCGCATACTGTCCGTCAAAACTTCGAAGCACGACCAAATGAATATCTCAACGCTACGATTGCACTGACAGCAAATGGTAACAATAAAGCACCTTAACGTAACAGTAATAAAAGGCATAATTTAATTAAAAGCGTTACCACTGTTATGCTGTCGGTGTCGTGCGCGAGGTCGAGCGATACGCACACGGAACCGTGAGCACGTGACAGCGAGCGCACATGCTAAGTCATTGTGTGTCATGTTCAGCTTACGCGATATCGGTATAGTGTTCATCTGTGGGCGACACTTCCGGCTCCCCGCAGAAAAGCGGGGAAGGCCCGCACTAGAATGGGGGAGGGGGCGCAGGCAGTTTGGTGCCCAGCTTCATGGGCCCCTGTCCTCGAGCAGACCGCCGCGCCTCCATCTCTCGTTGCCTCTGAAGTTTGCGTTCCTCTCGTTTGCGTCGCATTTCATCCATTTTTGATGCGTTATTTTCTGTGGACAATGTATGGCATGTTAAATATATGGCTCGTACTATATAAGTTTAGATTGGCTGGTCATCCATTATCGAATAAGAAAACTGTAAGATTGAAATTTCAAGTTAAAGACATCCTATGTATAAACAGGTTAAGAATTAACATAAAAGATTGGTATCAGCTTCGGAAATGCGAAATAAAAGAACATTTGGCACAGTATAAATAAGGACAGTAAGGTAACTAAGCTTAGTTGATGAAATAATTACCTACGCTCTATTGGAGCTGTAGGGTTGTAACTTTTAATGTTTAAGATACCTATTATTATTGATTATTAAAAAATTGTTTTACAAATTGGCAGGGCGGTTAAAATACGGAAGCTCCCGTTTTGATGAAGCCGAGTTCAAACAGCGGTATACTACGCAACGCACGTGGATTATTAAAAAGATTGCGGAGATAAACTTATACCTGACCTCTCGTTTTGACGCGGCACTCACTACTGACAGCAACAACCACTTAGTCCTGTCGATGGGCATGTGTGCCGTTTCGACCGTTTGTAGGTAGTTTCAGTTTTCAGTTTTAATAACGTATGTTACGTTGTGTCTACCACTAGTACAAATATTTTATTTCCGGATATATTCTATAAGACTTACCATCCAAATTATGGAAAAATATATATATATATATATATATATATATATGGCCATTTACGTACGGCACATTGGCTAGATATGTATATATTAAAGTATTGTATCACTTACCGTCAGCATTCTCCTCAATAGGTTCGAACTCGCTATCTTCCCAACCTCCCAGAGAATCGTTACTGTTCTGATGTGCTGCCGGTCTATGCTCTAACCGCCCGCCTCTTACATAGGTAGCATTCGCGTTGTTAATTACAGGGTCAGTCCATTGGGAGTTGTTCCACGTTTCTGAAGGACTCGCCAGCTCGGCTACCGCATTCTAGCACAAAAAATTAGAATTGAATATATAGCAATTAGCTTCTACAGGATAATCTAGTGTGTCGTTTGTGTGTAAAACATGAGAGGGCTCGAACCGAATGAGCAAAGCACTAATGTCACTAAGATTTGAAAGACATTCTCATTCGTGTACTTACCGGTTGTTCCTGCAGCGTGCCCCACTCCTCGTTGTCCCAGTCGTCTTCACACAGCGCGGCCAGCGCCGGAGTCGCATGCGCACTGCCACTGCTTGGTGGCGACTTTGCGCTAGCGCATGTACCTGTTTTATAGTTAAAGGCTGTTAGATCACATCCATAACGCATATTTAAAACGGAAGGTCTGGCATTATTCTGTGTCATTTTTTTAGATATATTATTTTACTACTTACTACTTTTACTTTTTTTTTTCCCGCGGTAAACTTTATAAATTATAGTCTATGTGTTAATCCAGGTTGTCAGCTAACTCCATACCAAATTTTATTAAAATCGCTCAAGCCATTTAGACGTGAGTAAGTAACAAACATACACACAAACTTTTGCCTTTAAAATATTAGGGTGATTATTAATTAATTTTACTATCTTACGCTAACATTACAGGTATACAACCCCATTCGAGAGCGTAGAAAATATACATTATTATGACATAGATATTTATGTATGGCAACTGTGAACTCATTCAGCGAACACGAAAACACATTGAGTTGGTTTGCAATCGCATTGAGCACGCCCAACGGGCGAGTCGATTAAAATGGTAATAAACAATGTCCGGTTGTCATAGTTTTATACACATGCCAAAGCAGTAAGGCGAATAGTTGCTAATTCCTTTTCAATTATTAAGAGAACATATACAGTTAGGAACCAAACTCTGCTATCTACTAAATTCATCTTAAACCGTCTATATGTAGTTTATGTGTTTATATTTAGGTACATTAATTATCCCCTTTTTCTGGCAGTGGGAATATAGTAACCTCCATAAGTTGACCTGTATTGCCTTGTTATAAAGTCCAAAACAAATCAATTAACAACATACCTACTACCATATAAGGTTATTTCTTTTGTATTCCATATGTATTATATTGCTATTGCCGAGTGAAATGAAAAACTTGTTTGGTAACCCTCGTGGTACGACTCCGTGAGCAAGTCCAAGTCACACATGGCTATTTTATGTAATATTAAAAAAGGTGTTAATATAAAAACATTTTGTTTCAGATTCCCGTCAAACAGCTGTGAAAATTGAGAAGATAATTCAAAAAGTTTATTTTATAAGTAGCTTATTCTCTAAAATTGTGTAATATAATGTATATACGTAACATAATAATAGTTTTTAATTGTAAAATAATTTAATTAATAAATATTTAAAATAAGTATTTAAAAAAATTTATTTAAATAAATATTTAAAATAAGTGTTTAATAGAACATTCAAAAAGGAATGCTTCGCTTTATTAGATCCCTACAGGTTTGACTGCATTTATATATAACATTTATTGTTATACGGACGACAGCATTTGACACTTTATATACGAGCTACTTTATTTAGAGTACAATAGTCATAGTCTAATATGACTATGACTTTTGTACTCTAAAGAGCTTGGTGTGCTGGGAAATCTTAATTCTACATTATTAAGGAATTTATCGTTTAAAATCTTTTTAAGTTCCATAAAAAGTTTCTCTACTGATTGATATACAGATTTAAATAAAAGTCTTAGTAATTCGTTACGTTAAGGAAAATTTAAAATGTTATATTAATATTAATTAATGAAAAGATTTAGATTAGACTGCTTATCTTTTTCAATTTAACGGGCCTTGCGTGTTTTAAGAGTCATGTCACGTCGTCATTTGAGTTGAGATGATATTATGTTACGAGCCGAATTCTTTTTAATTTTAGTAAACCCGGAATCTAGCATATTACAATTTTGGTACAAAGCTACAGATTCAAAATTCATTGATTAAAGTGTCAACTACTGGATCATTTTGGGCCTTATTCATAGTTTCAAATGATTAACATCTTTATTACTTATAGAAAAAAAACCGGCCAACTGCGAGTCGGACTCGCCCATGAAGGGCTCCGTAGCAGCAAGTATTTCAGTTGATTAAATGAAAGGTTATGACGTATTAAAAAAAAACTACTAACTAGATCTCGTTCAAACCAATTTTCGTTGTTAGTTTACATAGTAATTTACATAATATATATTTTTTTAGTTTTATCATTCTCTTATTTTAGAAGTTACAGGGGGGGGGGGGGGGGATACTCATTTTACCATCGCGCAAACTATTCAGTTTAGAAAAAAATAATATTAGAAACCTCAATATAATTTTTGAAGACCTATCCATAGATACCCCACATGTATGAATACGCGAAAAAAAAATTTTTGTGTTTAAATTTTATGTATGGGGATCCCCCAAAATTATTGTTCTATTTCTATTTTTGTGTGATAATCTTAATGCAGTTCACAGAATACATTCACATACCAAGTTTCAACACTACAGCTCTTATAGTTCCGGAAAAAAGTGGCTGTGACATACGGACGGACAGACAGACATGACGAATCTATAAGGGTTCCGTTTTTTGCCAATTGGGTACGGAACCCTAAAAAAGGGAAGCGATATTATGATAAAGTACGCAAAAAATATTTAGTGATAAATGTTACCTGCGCTGGAGTCGATCTCGCCCCAAGCTGCCATGTCCCAGTGATCCGGATCATAATCGGAGGCTGATTCACTATGCTCCAGGGAGGTCATAGACGTCACTGATGATGTCGTTGTAGACATACTGCTCGAAGATGGTTGTTCTGTTAAAATTTAAATATATTTATATTTAGTACAATATCTTCATTCTAAGTTTATGCCTTTGATGTGTCTATGTGTGTGTGTCTATGTGCATAAAGAGTTATCTATAATAATAATATAATATTAACATCCTGGCACATTATTTACCCTCGGTCATCTGATCCCAAACTAAGCAAAGCTTGCACTATGGAAACCAGATAACTGATATACTACAAATAGTACTTTTCTTTTGTAAATACATACTTATATAGCTATGACTTCGGGCTAATACTGAGAAAATCCCAAGATGACTTTTGGCCCGACCCGGGATTGAACCCAGGACCTCGTTATCTGTGGTTGAACACGCTACCGCTAGATCAACGAATTACGTACCTAAGGAACCAGGTTTAGAGAGCACCGAATTGACGGAATGTGCTACACGCGATGTGTCGGACTGCGAGCGGTAGAACTTGGCAGTCACTGCCACGAAGTCTGACCATGTTGCTAAAGAATGTACTGTTCCGTAATACGTACCTAAGAAACCAGGTTTAGAGAGCACCGAATTGACGGAATGTGCTACACGTGATGTTTCGGACTGCTAGCGGTAGAACTTGGCAGTCACTGCCACGAAGTCTGACCATGTTGCTAAAGAACGTACTGTTCCGTAATACGTACCTAAGGAACCAGGTTTAGAGAGCACCGATTTGGCGGAATGTGCTACACGTGATGTGTCGGAGTGCGAGCGGTAGAACTTGGTAGTCACTGCCACGAAGTCTGACCATGTTGCTAAAGAATGTACTGTTCCGTAATACGTACCTAAGGAACCAGGTTTAGAGAGCACCGATTTGGCGGAATGTGCTACACGTGATGTGTCGGAGTGCGAGCGGTAGAACTTGGCGGTAACTGCGGTTACCGCCCACCCTGCCCATGTTGCTGCGGCGTTGCTCAGCGATGGTGTTGCCGTGTGGACATCCGCCTCTGTGGTAGAACGTTAAAATACATATTAAATTATTATAACATACTTACACAACCAGAAAATATCAAGGAAATAACGAAAATTTTATAAATTTTACGATAATCAAATGGATTTCCAGTCAGACCAATATAAATGTTAAACTTAGTGGATTATTGTAACTTAATTGTTTAAATTATGTTATGTAAGGTACTGAGAACGCCCGCACTAGGGAATCTAATCCCTGTGTCGCAGGGTACTTTACAAACAATAGACGGACACAAATTACATCCAGATTCATAACTATTTATGGGTCACACAAATAGTTGTCCGGCGCGGGACACGAACCCGCGACACAAAGCGGCGAGACGGTTGTCTTAGCCGATGCGCCACACGTGTTACATTGTCTAGTTGTATACTATAACACGCGAAAGGGCGCTGGTGACTTTTAATTACAGTTATTTAATACCTAAACAATCAGCAATTTCCCTCAAAGTTGAAATTACTATAAGAGTTTATTACATTGTGTACACGTTAAGACTTAACTTGAGGATGGGAGAATAAATAAATTATCATTATGTCTAGTTTACCCTAGATCTACTAAGAATTCGACCTTGCTACTTGTTCGCAATCAGGATGAAATAAGTTATTTTACAGTGTAATAAATATAGCTACTTTGTCACATATTCTTAAAAAATTGTCCTATGAGACTAACTCAAGTATCAAAATTATACAATCAACTAGTAAACTATAACAAAATTAATTTTAATGTTGACTCACCCATCCCTTCTTTCAGGCTAGGGTCTTCTGAAACTTTCTCTAATTTGCCTAGGAATCCTTTTATAGTTCTAAACGCAGCGTCACGGACCTGTGAACCAGAATACGTGAATAATAAAATTACCTAATTTGGATTCTATCTCCAGGCTTCAAGACCCATCGGTTGGCTACGTGCTGTTATTAGAATAACTAGGTTAAGGTTTTGGAATAAGTGGAACTGCTTTACGTGACCTTAATCTAGCAATCTAGCGACACGACCGGAAAGATGTCAGGTACAGGACCGACAGCTTCACGTGCTCTCCGAGACACGGGGGTGTAAAACCGCCAACTTCCAGACTTCGGGTTGACACTGAGAAATTTCTTTTTACGGAAAATTCACTTTTTGGCCCGACCCGGGATTTGAACCCAGGACCTCATTATCTGAGGTTGAACACGCTACCGCTAGACTAACGAGGCAGTCAACAGTTTAGTTGACTTATAAAAAGTTATTTCATCTTTGTAATATTTTTACAGACAATATTTTCTTGTGATTTATTTATTCTGGAAGATGTGGTTTACCTGTTTCTCCGGGTCATTAGTGAGTGGACAGAGGGTCGGCAGCACTCTATTAGCGACCTCAGCCAAGAGGAAGTACTGCTGAGTGGCCGCTAGCGCCAACACACCCGCCTGCCGCGCCGGCGGGAATGTGTCCCGGGTCGACCGCACAAACGCTGACACCAACACTTTCTGTCTGATTTGGGGATGCAAGTGCTGAGCAATCTTGCCGAGACACACTGTTGTATTCGTTCTGAAAGTAACAATCCAAGTTCTTGTTTAAACTGTGCTTGAATATCACGCTTTATGGAACACAAAAAAAAATATAATAATCGAGCATATTCTTCTTCTTATCGTATGGGCAGTGGTTACCCTAGTGTCAGGGTTGTTCAAGCCGCCCAGTAGGCCTCTGACATAGCTTAACGACTGTTATATTATGACTACAACCGGGACCGTCAGCTTTACGTGCCCTCCGAATCACGGAGACGCTCAGAAATTAAACCACTTTGGCGGTCACCCATCTATGGACTGACCGCGAACCTAGATGCTTAACCTCGCCGATCAGTAACAGACCGGTGAGAGCATCTAGCTATGAGCGCCTGATCGAGCAAAATGAAATGATAAACATTTAATTCATCACAACACACAAGAACATGAGGAGTACAAATATATAACACACGGTTCTACTAGATATTAGATACATAGATTTGTGAAAACGCACAAAATTACTATTCTTGCATGTTCTGCCGAAAGGGTCACCACCTTAGCAATAGCAAGGTTGGTGACACATTGCGCTGGTATTCAGTTGGCAACCCTCATGACTAAAACAGACAAAATAATAAAAAAAAACCGTTATATTCATAAAGACTTTAAAAAGCGCTCGTAAATAGTAAGAAAATGAATAGTATACAAATTAACTTTATATATTAAATTCTAGGAACAAGCAGATTATTATATCGTGACTTATATTTGAACAAGTAGAATAGCTATTCTTCAAGTTACTGTCAAATTGGTTATGTAAGGTTTTTTAATTACTTTCATACAAGTACTTATATTTTATCAATGAATAAATACATACATAAAAATTATAACCATAAAATGAAACAATTACGACTGAGCTGTTATTAATGGCGATATTCTACGGAACTAACGAAAGTGCTGAAATATGTGCCTTGTAGTAGTGTAGCCGTTTCAAAAGACTCTGGCACTGACAAAGTGTTCATGCTTTACGTACTACTAATGGCAACACATTCCATAGACGAGCACAGGTCAACATGGGCATAGCGTATTTCGTTTGTATAGAATATCTTTATTTCCTTTGAATGTAGGTACAAATATTACCATTACAAATTTAATTTAGAGTTCTTGTACATTCTGCCTTAATTCTATTTAGATACAATCGACGTAACATATTAATGTTACGTCGATAGTAGCTACTTAGATACGCTTCAATTACGAAAAAAGAGTATCCACTGACTCAAGCGAAAGAAAAAAGACCCGGGTTCGATATACGATTCGGGCAAAAAATTATATTGTAAGAAAAATTACTATGGAAGCGAACAAACTATGCGTCTGTTGCGGTTGTGTGGGCAAGACTCTGGTCTCTGTGAGACTGACTGTACTTGACATTATAAAATATTGGCGTACCTTATGCCCCCCTGCTCATCTTTGGCCTGAAGCCGTGCGAAGTGCCTCAACACCTCCACATTCAAGTTATTGTAATTGAGCTTCGACGCAAGATGCACTATCGACTTGACAGTTTGCTCCCTGATTATTATGTTTGTGTCCATAAATCCGTTCACAACTTGAGGGAATATTTGGTCGTTTACCTGTAAAAATAAGATTTAAGATTAAAAGTATCTATTGCCAGAAATACATTCGCATTATGGCTCCAAACCAGGCAAGACTGATCCCACATGGTCCTTCGAGCCGGATCATATGCGGGACAGCTTGTCTGTATTTCCTATTTAGGGGTTGCAGCTAACCCCTATATAGGAAATACAGACAAGCTGGGAATGAGATGATTTATTATAGGTAACAGATCTATTGCGGAACTGTTTGTAGTACTATCGAATCGAACATCCCATAAGAGAGAAAGGAAGCAATAATAGACTAAGAAAGTTTTATTTTGTATTGCTCAGTGTTGCCAACAGCCGTACTTACTTTCTTTAAAGGGGAAATAGTACCTTCTACTTTAATAATAGATTTTATCGTCTCATTTAAGGGTTATACAAGGTATAACATAAATAGTGAAGGAAACTTTAAAACAAAACCAGAGTGTGAAAAAAGGTAATATTTTTGTATGGGAAATTAATGTATTTTTGCGTTCCTTGCATGGTAATGGGCAACACGTTGTTCATAGGCAAATAATGCTTCTTACGTCTTTTTTTTGTTACACTATGTATAAGAATAGAGATTCGCTTTATTTATGATTAAAACATGCTTGATGGTCTATAAATACACCTTGGTAATAAGAAGTTCATCAAAGCGAAGAACTTGGTACTTCGATATTTATGCAACTTAACAAACCTTTTTTTTACATATACATTTTATATATCATTACGTTAGTCTATTTTATTATGTGCCATAGGATATTTACCCTTTCCAGGGCAATAAGATAATAACTTAGGACTTTTCATAATGCTTTGCATAATGCAATTTTTCAAACTCGCAATTTAAAATTTAGCATTCAACTTGACAAGAATATCAAACTTTGCCACCGCTTGAATCGAAATTAATATGTATTTCCGTGGAATACAAGCAATATAATGATACCATCACAATTTATTGTTAACACCTGTGCAGAACAATAGCGCGACAATGGCGTCGGCGTCTGCTATGTATTTTGGAATGATCGCAGCATATGATATTTATTTAAACCACGCAATGATTTCTATGAGTCAATGGTATTGCACTGTTATTATTTTAAATAAATGTCACCTATATACATAGTATTAATATTGTATATTGTTTTCATGTGAAGTACTTCGTTTTTAGAAAAAAAAAACTTCGTTTAAAAAAACCGGCTTCAAAAACTAAAAAGTATAAAAAAAAATATCTTAATAAAGATTTAATTTAATACATCACTTATAATATAATATTAATGAAATAATATAATTTGTATGTGCTACCTATTGATAGGTTTGAAGTCGGTGCCAAGCCAAATGTAATAGTAGGTACCACACTCGCCGCGCTTTACTTTCAGGGGGATAGCTTCGTATTTCTACACAAACAACCCAAGCGTGCAGACGTCGTTGCCGGTCGTCATATATTTTTATGATACAGTTTCATCTGTTTCATATTGTTCTTTAAGTTTATTTACTTAGGTTAATCTCTAGTGTAGAAGTTTCATCACAAAGTATGAAAGCTGTATGTCATATTAACTTTTATTTTGCTTAGGGCTTGGCACCGACTTCAAACCTATCAATAGGTAGCACATACAAATTATATTATTTCATTAATATTATATTATAAGTGATGTATTAAATTAAATCTTTATTAAGATATTTTTTTTATACTTTTTAGTTTTTGAAGTCGGTTTTTTTAAACGAAGTTTTTTTTATTTGTTACTTTTTAGTGTCTAGCTATGGTTAGGACTTCGAAAGGTGCCGCGCGCCTCAAAACTATAGATCCCAACAAACGAGAACGGAAAAAAGAAACATCTTCCGAAAAAATGTTGTTCGAAACTCTTTTTCACGTTCTTGTGGGACAGTGAATGATCTAAAAGACCGTTTGTAAAGTAAGAAAAACTACATAAAATTACGTTCACTCTAAGAAAACTTGCACAGTACGAGTCTAGACTAGCTAAGATTTATGAAAGTCTGAACAGCAAGCGCATAGGTTAGGCCGTATTTATGACCATCTAGCTAACGAGTCTGTGTGCTGAGGGCTTATACACTAGATCTTATTATGAATTGAATGATCTTATGATCGAATAGCCATCTAGTCTGCTGAACAGAGGGTTGAAGACTAGGTCTTATTAATGATCGATTAGCCAACGAGTCTACTGAGCAGAGGGCTGATAGCCTAGGTCTTATTTATCATTGATTAGACAATGAGTCGGACTCGCCCGTGAAAGGCGGAATGTTTCTTTCCGTAGCAGCAAGTATTTGAGTTGATAGAATGGAAGGTAAATTGCGGTTTACGATTTATGACGCATTAAAAAAACTACTTACTAGATCTCTTTCAAACCAATTTTCGGTGGAAGTTTGCATGGTAATGTACATCATCTATTTGTTTTAGTTTTATGGTTCTCTTAATTTAGAAGTTACAGGGGGGGGGGGGGGCATTATACGCCTTTGGAAGTGTCTCTCGCGCAAACTATACAGTTAAGAAAAAATTATATAATAAACCTCAATATCATTTTCGAAGTCCTATCACCCCCACATGTATAGTTTAATGATTTTTTTTTTAAATTCAGTCCTAAGTAAGTATAGGGAACCCCCAAATTTTATTGTTTGTTTTTCTATTTTTGTGTGAAAATCATAATGCGGTTCACGGAATACATCTGCTGACCAAGATTCGACAGTATAGTTCTTATAGTTTCGGGAATAAGTGGCTGTGACATACGGACGGGAAGACATACAGACATGACAAATCAAGAAGAGCCTTTGTGAAAGACATTTGGCTACAGAACCCTAAAAATGGCAGCTATTCCGCATCAAACTAAAGAAGAATCACGTAAATCGGTTCATAAATCTCAGCGTAATCGGTGTACGTACATAAAAAATACGCTGGTGCTAAAAGGTGCGCCTACATGCGCTTCCAAAAAAAAAGCTTATACGTGCGTATGAAACGCTAGTCGTCTGAAATTGTTGTTTATGTTCATGCCAAGACACACTTGAACAGGATGAGTCTAGCTTGACTAGCTAAGATTTACAAACGTCTGTGCAACATCGACATCGTCCACTTAAACAAAAAATTTCATACAAAAATGTCCATAAAATGAAAACTACTGGGCCAATCTATATAAAATTTTTATGGGACCAAATGGCAACTATTCCGCATCAAACTAAAAAAGAATCACGTAAATCGGATCATAAATCTCCGAGTAATCGGTGTACATACATAAAAAAAAAAAAATACCGGTGAACTTGAGAACCTCCTCCTTTGGAAGTCGTTTAATAAACCTAAATACTAATAGTATTAGTAATAATAATAGTCCTAAAACAAGCAGAGGTGGCGCAGCCGTTAAGCCTCAAGCCTTGCCACTTCGAAAAGTGAAAAATAAATGTATCAGAATAAAAATATATGACATATGACATGACTTAGTGTCTCGGTTTCGATTCCCCGTGACACAGAGATTCATTTATTCATTTCACTAGGGCGAGCGTTGTATTTTTTTAATGAAATAAAACATTTATTAGCATGGGGCTTATATAGCTCCACTACAAATAATGTCATAAATAGTAGTAGTAGGTGTATTTATCTAGCATGATTTAAAAATTTTATCTATTTCAATAATAATAAAACATGTAATAAATGGAATGGATGGATGCTGGGTGCGGGTAGCACAAGACTGACAATTGTGGAGATCTTTGGAGAATGCCTTTCTCCAGCATCTTTGGGCTGATATGATGATGATGATCTAATTATATCTTGGGACGACGATCACAACGCATTGTGTTGGTCCCAAGAAGCCCAAGAAGATGTACAATGGCAAGCAGACAAATGATAAATTTACTAAGGTATATATTTCTAAATATATACATATTACAGATATATTACACCCAGACACAGAACAAATAACAGTGCTCATCACACAAAGGTGGGGATCGAAACCACGTCGTCTGGGTTAGTATTGGGGGTCACTAACCATAGTAAGAACCGGTCAGTTAATGGGTTCGGTATTTTTGTGCATATTGATTTTCACAAACATTATAATAATGTTCATCTGGCATTGGTATAAGAATCATAGCGTGACACAACATCCGCTCACATGTAAGAACGGGACGGAGTGTTGAACACATCCGTCTTAGATATCTGCCACAATCAGCATGTAGTTAACTTCATTTCACACTAAATTGTAAGTAATAGTTTATAAGATTAAATCAAAGTACAACGTTACAATACAACATTGTTATATTAATCTCGAAACTGGCAAATCATGAATAAGGTGTCATGAAAATATCGTTCGGCGGCATGTAACCTACAATGTCTAGCACTCTAGGGTAGATGCTCTAGCCGCTAAACTACAACCATATCTGTCGGTGATAGTCACAATATTTAAGCTCAATATTGCGGTTAATGCTGTAAAAATAAAAGCAAATGGAATATTTTTATTTTTTGCTTAGTATTTACACCAGTGGCATATCCCTCCAAATTATGGACACAAGTCCATTGTGGAAATCTTTTGGGGACGCCTTTGTCCAGCCGTGGACATCATCAGGTTAACATGATGATGATTCAGAAATATATAAGTATGTTTATCAGTTGTTTGGCTGCCATAATAAATGCTCTGCCTTGTTTGAGATAAGATGGCTCTTCCGCCTTTAGTGAATTCTGATGAAAAAATAATGTCATTATACACAATATTAACTTACAGTAGAATTCTGCAGATGCATAATGAACTGGTCTAGTTGCTGCAGCAACCGGGACCGCGTCGTTCTGTCGTTGGACGCGAACAGCTTTACTACACACGGAACTATCTGCTTCTGATATTCTGCGTCTTCTAACAGTTTACCCAGCTGAAATGTCATAAAAGTTGTATCATTCGCAAAATAATATAATAATAATATCTGGGGACAATGTCACACAGATCTTCCTAGCCCCAAACTAAGCAAAGCTTGTACTATGGGTACCAGGCGACGATATACATACTTATATAGATAGATAAATACTTATATACTTAGAAAACATCCATGACTCAGAAACAAATATTCGTGCTCATCACACAAATATTTACACTTACCGGGATTCGAACCCAGGACCACCAGCTTCGTAGGCAGGATCACTACCAACTAGGCTATGGTGACCGTCAAATCTTAAACTACTGGTAAAATTACTAAATTATGTACCTATATCTGTATATCATACGTTCAGTTAGTTTGACAAGGCGTTTACCTATAATCACCTACCATTAGTATGGGATTTACAATATAGGACGGCAAATGTGAAATTATGACTGCACGTGTGGCGCAGCGGCTAAGACAGTCGCCTCGCCGCTTCGTGTCGCGGGTTCGAGTCCCGCGCTGGACCACTATGTGCGTGACCCATAAATAGTTGTTCTGAGTCTGGATGTAATTTGTGTCCGTTTATTATATGTTTGTACATGACCCCGCGGCACAGGAATTAAATTCCGAAGTGCGGACGTGGACTTTAAAAAAAATAAAAAAAATTGGTTGATCCCAATTCTGGTTTTCTCTTTGATATATTAGCTGTTTCATAACACTTATCTATTGACGTCAACGAAGTAATAGGTGGTGATGATATTTTCGATCTTATGCCCTTTACAGTAAAATTAAAACTCCACTGTACGTTAATGCGACGATCTTGTTTTGGAAATGCAGAGTCGGCAGATTTTATACTATATTAACTTTTGCATTCTGTAAGTTGTAAGGTATTAAATGTTAATATCATTTTGCGTTACCCACCAAGGCTTAAATCAAGGGTTATGCCCATTCCTATTCACACGGTCAATAATCGTAAGAGATGTAAATGTGTGTGCAATATAGATGCACTTTCTATTCCTTCTCTTATATTCCGATGGGACGGCTAGCAGACACGACCGATAAGAGATCATGTACAGGACCGACGAGTTTACGTGCTCTCCTTGTGACAGGGGTGTAACACCGCTAACTTCTCCGTGCTGGTACAAAGAAGTTCTCGTAACAGATAAAACCTCATTTAACTTTACGTCCCGACCTGGGATTAGAACTCAGGAGCTCTTTATCCCCAGTTGAACACTCTACCGATAGACAGCAAACACATCATTGCGTCAATGATTCTATGATAACAGTATTTTAAAATTATTATTAATAACTTACCTTAAACATAGGCGCTAATACCGCCGACCCAGCATCTCCATAATGGAAGGCAGTTAGGAGCTGCGGTAAAATCTTGTGTACACACACAGCCTCAGGGAAGCTGTCCAAATGAGAACTCAGTGAAGAGAAAAACTTCCCTTTCTCAGCCTTGTCTTTGATTTGAATTTCTTCAAGAAACAGCATCGTGTCTATAAGATCATTTTTGAAGAATCCACCTAATTTTCTACACCTGGAACATAATTAAAAATAATGAATTTATCTTACTACTTTAAACAACATAATAATGGTCGAATTTCGGTGGCGATTTGCAACGTAGACTAGACATTTGCGCGGAACATGTATGTGCACAAGACCGTAAGCAAACGTAGGTGCACTACTGGTTGTTTGCCGATACCCCTCTTGTTCCGATTTGATGGGGTTGCCGACGAAGGCCAAGTGCGCACTACGATTTTTTATCGCGCGATTATTTTGACGCAGGAATGTAACGTATGAGTTTGTACGGCAGTGCGCGCACATGCGAGTAATAAATCACGGCGATTTTAAAATTGTGATTTGTCACAATTTGCTGCGTTTGCTCGCGATGCAATTATCGCGAAAGTAAACTGCAGCTTATGGAATTGTATATTCCCGCGCGCACTGCGACAGAAAACGGCAGACTATTTCTTATTTATTTTGTTTTACTTAGCTGAGATTGACTAACTTTCTTCAGCTGAGTTTGCAATTCGCCATCTAGTATACCTAGTGTTTTAATGTTCATTCTATAACAACCACTTTTTGGGATATGGCCGAAGATCATTGTGTTTCTGATAAAAGAAACCCTCGATAAATCGATCCGCTGTAAAAGGATGAGTCCAGTATTGACGATGATTATTTTTCTTTTTTCTTCTTTCCCTCCGACTTGTACCGCAACTTGTACCGAATCTTACTTGTACTTTCTGCGATACTTTACAGCGATTCTAAAATCGTGTCGCAAGAAGTAAAATCGTAGTGCGCGCTTGGCCTAACACAAATTATGTGGTTATGATTAATCACTAGCTGCGCCAGCTTAATAGTGTAGGAGTTCTAACTACCCTTGAAAATTAGCAACTTACTTAGGTACTCAAGATAATAGTGAACAGAAAAGTGCGCAAACGCTTTGTATGAGGCAAACATATTATTTTCGTGATTTACAAACGATTATCTATAAGTTGTTCAGTTTAAAGACTTAATTGAAATTGTTGAGTACCCAATATTTAAGTACCTAGTACCTTCAATATTGGGTATTACTCAACAATTATAGGCCAATTGGTCTATTGTAAACATTTGAATAATGATCTATAAATAACGGTGTTATATAGCCAGCAATACCAATGTAGATGGCCCCACATTAGAGTTACATTCGTGGGTCAAGCAGTGGCGTGTTTTACCGCATATAGTAACTTCCCGGTGTCGATTCTCGGGGTATAACAAAAAATTCTACTGAGAATTTCAATCAAGATTTGTGAGTAGCAGTCTGGAGTCAGTAAATCGGTAGTGTTACAATCTGTACCTTGGAGAACATGTAACGCCATATGCCCTCCGCATGACCTTTCTGTCCTTTGCCCATACTATAGGATTATGAGATGGAGGAAATAGAGAATTCAATTGTGTTCCCGCTTATAAGCTATAATGTCATCCGCCTAGATACTTTAATCTCCTTAGTGAGTGGCAACAATCAACCAAAACGACATTTCCTTCTAATAACATTAATATGTTCAAATACCTTGTGATGATATCAGCAGGGTTTGGCCTGGAGGCTGGGTTTGCACTGACCAGCTCACAGTAAAGTGTGCATAATTGTTTAGGAATATTGTCCACAGTTTTCAGGGCTGGTTGGTTTTTCAAAGGGCCATTGTATGCTTCCCATATCAAGCAACCCAGGCCCCACATATCTGATGAACTGTAGAAAAAATGTTTCATTTATTGGCATTGAAGCTAATGATTATGGATTATAGGGTTTATTAAGGTTATTAATATTTTTGCCTGATGCCAAATATAGGGTCTAAGCTGAGAGGCACAGGCTTCTGTCATCATCTAGACTCAAATACTATTTGAATTTATAGTATTTGAGCCTAGTAGGATGATTACGGAAGCCTGTTGTTTTTATTTCTATGAACGCATTTAATAGAACTTAATGTAATAATTTTAGACAACAGTATTGAAAACAGCATTTTTCCTTTATTACTAATTCAATCTTTCTTCATGTTTCCTAACACATTCTATAGATAATGACGGCGCCATCTACCACTATCGCTATGCAATTACTCAACTGATAATGCCTCTCAAATTCAAAAACATTATATATACCTATATATTAAGTTAACAATATTGAAATGTTAGGCATATTTCATTAAAACATCCAAGAACGCGTAACTATCGGCGACTGTACTTTTTGATAGTGTGTATCTTAATTGAGGTCAATACTTTTTATGGAGCTGTTTCAGTGAATTGACCCAATGATGGAAAATTAGGTCATATCTGATAAATAAGTCTGTACTCTACTCCATTAAAATAAACCAATAATTGTCTGAAATATTAGAATATTTTAAGTTGTTTGTCTTGTTTTTAGTGTGTCAGTGTGCAATGTCGATCATTAGCTCAATAGTTTTTGTATGTAAGCCATAGACACACACACACATGCACCCTTCAGCTTACCTATTTGCATGCAACCTGCAACCTGGTATTTAGCTAATGTAAAATTTATTGAAATTATAAATCGATAGCATGCTGTCAAATCAAATATCAAGTCAATTTTAATATTAAAATACATCATCCTTAATGGTGGGTTTGAATTTGATAAACAATCAATTGTATGAAGGATCTTTATTTTTTACAAGTATTAGATAATGCTAGTTTTACTGCCTTGATTTTATTGACTTACCATTTAGTGACAGTCTTTAGTTTTATTGGATCTTTCTTTTCAGGTGGATCATAGATCTCAAGTGCAGGTAATATCTTAATAGGAATGGGATTAGAGGACTCCTGTCCTTGGGAAGTGAGGAATTCGAAGCCCCCAAGCTTCCATTCCCCAGCTAGTGTCACAAACACTGAATATAGGCAAACATTATTGTGCCTCATGTTGCCATCATTGTTTAGAAATGATAATGCCCTCTGTAAAAAAAGCAATATTAGTAACATATGTTAAGAACATTAGAGCATAAGTATTGTAAATTTTGTATGGGTAGCTAAATAATTTATTATAGATAATCAAACAATTTGTCAGGATCATTGGTATCCCATATGTTGCCCCACATTATAATATAGCTCAATTTCAAATTTCAGGCAGATTGGTTTAGTTTTTGGGGCATGAACAAGTTAAAAACAAACTCGCACATTGAGACACATAATATTGTGCATGTGAGCATGTCAGAATCAAAACTTGAGACTTGAGGAGTCCAGTCAAGAGATTTAGTAGTATTGGTAGATGTGTATTATACATAGTCATAGACCACAGTTTTAAAAATTATTGATGTAATCATATAGACCAAACCAAATAGACACAAGCTAGTTTATAAATTTTATTAAAAGCTGTTCCCCATGCTTTCACCAGCATTAAAATTTATGTTATATATTTTATTCGGATATATTGCTAGTTTTAGCATGAAAGAGTAAGAAACATCCATACATCTATACTCACAAACGTTTGCATTTATAATATTATTAGGAGTTTTTGTCTAAGTTTTATATATAACATGTTTCACACCAAAATTTAATTTCAAAATTTGATGGAACCAATCCCGTTCATTAGTAGTTTTATATCTCAAATGTAAATAATTGTTAAGAATGATGGCAAATAGGAAAACCAAGAAAATAGGTCTTACGATTTGTCTATTTACAAATGTTCTCAATGTTATTAATAGGTTTGTATAAATAAAATATATTAATTTTAGTTTTGATATATTATTGTCAAAATTTATTTATTCACATACTATACAAGGCCAACCTAACATATTAATATTTTCTACTATATTTTAGAGACATTGCTGCTTTTGTCTATTTACAAATGTTCTCAATGTTCTTAATAGGTTTGTATAAATAAAAAATTATATTAATTATAGTTTTGATATATTATTGTCAAAATTTATTTATTCACATACTATACAAGGCCAACCTAACATATTAATATTTTCTACTATATTTTAGAGACATTGCTGCTGATGCTGGTAAATACCATGGATTTGGTTAATCAATGAACATCAGTTGCTTAAATAAAATCTATTTGCATAAAAATATGTCATATTTCTACATAAGACATCATAAGAGTATGATAAGTCTTCTTTCATTTCACTACACTTTTTATACTTTATTGGTAGGTAGGTAGTTGCAATTTCCACAAGAGTGTATATTTCTATAGCTGATTTATTTATTTAGGCATGTCTACTTAGTATTAAAACAAACATTACACATAATTACTAATATGCACTAAGACAAGTGCTTATCCCACAATACATGCACAATAGAAATATGTAGTTAGTATATGTTTAGATTAGCCAGAGATCAGGTAAGAATATACCTAAATATAAAAGGTATATAAACAACAAACATAACCTGATATAACAACAAAAAATAAAACTAAAATAAAGTTCAAAATAAAAATCTGTCCCTCTTTGTGTGGGAATTTGACTAGAACTTGACCAGCTCTTTGTTTACAAAATAAATGAGTTAATTACAAAACCATGTTTAATAACAAATTGAATGGATGTAACTTATTATTAATCTACACTAGATATATACATTCCTATATAGCTGGGGACTTTACAAATATATAGGAGCCAAAGTATTAACAAGGCAACTTCCTTAGACAATAGACCACACATGTAGCACATTTGTTTTCACCTTTGCAGTCAGAGTTGGTAGAACTTTATCATAGTAAGAATTTGAAAAGGAAAGTCAGGATATATAGTGTGGTTTTTCTACTGAATTTTTTAATAAACAAATTAACTAGTGTTTTATAAGTAACAAATCCTTAATTACTCTTGAAATTTTAAAAGTGAGAGAACTGCAAACAGTAATTTATTACTAATAACACTACAAAACAAAAATTAGTTAAACCAATGAAAAGACCCATTTAATAATAGCTTATTGTTAATTACCTTATTAAATTAGTAAAATTAGAACTGAAAACCTAAGATCATAAATGAACTTACAGTTATTTGAAATATTCCCCAGGCAAGGAAAAGCTCCTTTTGTGGGCCCTCCAGTTTAATATCCTCTATATGTGTGACTAAAGGCTCTACATACTCAGTAGCCACATATAAAAATTTCTCAGTTTCACAGCTATCTAAATAATGTAAAAGGCTAGGGTGCCTCATAGTCTTCAGTTTCTTTAAAGACACCTTTGCTATGTCGAACAATGTTTCCGAATTTTTCTGAACATCGAATAAAAATATTGATACTTCATCCTGTGTTCCTCTCTTCTTGCCTTTATGTAAAGTCCAAACACTCCTATCTTGTAATCCATCCACGGGATCACCAATATCATAAGGGAAATCCTTCGTTGGATCTCGGGAGAAAAATGACCACATTCTGAACTATTTAATTACTATCTATGACAATTACACACATTTTACCAAATATACCACATACAGAGAGTCCAATATACCATTATCTTTGAAAAAAAAATAACAAGGTATCGCAAGGTATTTTAATTACGTGTAATTATTAAATGAAAATATAAATTAATTCTATTCACAAAACTGGTGACAAATCTGACAAGTGACAACACACTAACTAGAGTTTCCAATTCGAGTTAAAATATTGGAATTCCATGTACCTAACTGTCATAACTAAAAGCATCTAGGCATCTCTAACACAAAATTCCTATTAAAAAACATCGCGATAAGCATTTCAGGAAGGAGAAGATACGATAATATTGTAGTATATATACAGGGAGGCCGGTAGATTGACGTCCAAACAAAAAAAATAGGTACCTCGTGTCGCGGGGTATCCGAAACACCCACATGTATGTTCCGCGATTTTTCGTGGTTTTCGAGTTATGATTTTTTTTATAATTTCTGATAATTTTCGACCAGACTAACTTCAAAAAATTCTAAAATAAAAAGTTTAAGACTTGTTCACGGTTTTTTTTGCAACACTATCTCCATGAGTTGTACTTTTATGCATAAAATAATCAGCTTAGTAACTTTGACGTACCTAAGTTATGGAAAAGTTAGTCTCAAGAAAAAAATACCAAAAATTTCAAACTAAAATTAAAAATCGAAACAGATTGTTTCATAATTCCTGCGTATGCCTAAAAAATGCGCACAACTGTCAGCAATCATAAACATTAAAAAAACGGAGTACTTAATACGCTACTTTTGCTAGAATCGGGCTTCAAAGACAGCAAGGTGGAAAATTCTTAAAATAATCCATCTTAATGTAACATTTTTTTTTGATGATTTATGATAGCTATCGTTAAAATAATTTGTTGCAAAAAAAAACCGTGAATAAGTCTTAAACTTTTTATTTTAGAATTTTTTGAATTAGTCTGTTCGAAAATTATCAGAAATTATAAAAAAAAATCATAACTCGAAAACCACGAAAAATCGCGGAACATACATGTGGGTGTTTCGGATACCCCGCGACACGAGGTCCCTAATTTTTTTGTTTGGACGTCAATCTACCGGCCTCCCTGTATAATAAAATAATATAATATTTTACTCCACTACTAAATGAGCCAGGCCAATCTTTTATTCTAGATATGCGAAAGTAATCTAGAAGAAAATACAAGAACATCTGCATTTTTACTTTTTTTATATTCCCAAAGACAGCCGAGATAAAAGCAATCAAAGTCCGCATTTTCAAGCGATATTAATTTAAGCCGCACGCGGAGTTTGATCGCTCTGTGACGTCACGTGTCCCGTCATGCAGCGCGCCGGCCGGTTTGCGGGTACAAATCTAGGTACTATTCATTTAATCACTGCTGCTGGTGGCTCGTACTTGCGATTCTATTACGAGAACATTAATAGAAAATGCTGTGCAGTGCCCAATAATTTTAATTCCAATGTTAACACACTCAAAAAGTGTTTTAAGTATACCTAAAAATCCTCAAAAAGTGTTTTAAGTATACCCAAAAATCCTATGATAAGGAAGAAATGGATGACCGCAATACGCAAACAGGATTTAATGGGACTGAAAAGTATTGCATTTTGTTATAAATATTATATTCATGTAAATAACTACGTTATCTATTGGTACATTTTATAATCAACTTCTGACAGTGTAGATAAACTTTTTAGTTTACCTACCTTTGTCATTTAAGGATTTTACAATTTAGTCTTATGAAAAATAGTTAATTGATCCTTCTAAATAAGAGACATTAATATTGTTATTATCTATATCTACATACATACATACATAGACTCACGCCTGTTTCCCAGAGGGGTAGGCAGAGACAACGGATTTCCATTTGTCACGATCTTTGCATACTTCTTTTGCCTTGATTACTGTCATTATATTCTTCATACATGCTCGCCGGTTTAGGGTACTTCTGACCTGCCCTTTCTTGAGAACATCTCCAATTTGGTCAGAGAATGTTCGACGTGGTCTTCCCCTTCCGGTTGTCCCATTCACACAGGCCAGGTATACTTCTTTTATCAATCTTCTTTCATTCATCCTTTCTAAATGGCCAAACCATCTCAGCATCCCTTTTTCAATCTATGTGACTACATCCTCTTTCACACCACAATGCTCTCTTACATCAGTATTTCGAATTCTGTCTCTGAAAGTCACACCACACATACTTCTCAGAGCTCTCATTTCCACTGCATTTATTTTACTTTCATTCTTTTTCTGCCATACCCAACTTTCACTTCTATACATTAAAGTTGGCACTAACACTCCATCGTGCACGGCTAGTCGAGCCTTCTTTGATACTTGCCGGCTACTCATAAAGGCGTGTAGTGCCCCATTCACTCTGTTCCCCGCATTTACTCTTCTAACAATATCTATTTCATATTTCCCATCTCTCGTAAACAAAGTTCCCAAATATACAAACTCATTCACCTGTTCGACTTTCTCTCCTCCAATCACAATATCACACGTTGTCGTGTATTCATCTATATATATATATATAAACCAACCATGTCGTATTTTTTTATGAGAATAGGTAATGTTACCTTACCTAATACTGACCTAGTTTAAACATGGGATATTTGGAAAAAATATATAATAACGACGAAATATTTTACCTACGAGACCAGAGTCTGGATGGCATAAGGCATAAGGCATTGACTTTGAAAAAAAAACGATCAGAATGACAGTGGTATTAATCTATAGCTGTTAGCGGGCAGCCGAGTATAGTACTTACCTGCGTGCGTATAACGTAGTATACTTGGAGATGGTATACAAAATTTTACAAACATTTTGGTAGAAATATATTAGTATCGGCCTTCATTTTATCTTAAAATACTAGACATAACTAAACTTTTGTACTAAACAAAATTGGAAATGTGCTGACTACATTAAGTTGGGTGTGGACTCTGGCACTTATACCTTCATAAGCGATGCCTGTGGTAGTAGACGGTGGCTTGACCATTGCCTGGTGTATGAAGCAGCGTGGAAATCTCTAGGGAATTTATAGGGACATATATTGATCCAATCACCTTCCACTTTACTGTGAAGTTAATCTAGGGGTGGCTAGGCCAGCGGAGGAATTACTCGCACAAGGAGGTACATGCATTGATAAGGTCGTATGGGGTGAAAGGGATGTTGCACAAATAAACTCTGACCAGAAAATATGTATGGATAACCTCAAAAATTTTGACTTCCCATATGAATTAGGAAATTGTTGCGATAGCTTCTGCCAAAATAAAGATCACTTCGAAGTAATTGATACTCTGTACAATAATATTGTAACTTCGCTCAGGGGAGCGGCAGAGGGCAGTTCTGGTTTGAAAACAGTCAGAGAGAAGCGGCGCGGCGTACAGTGGTGGGGTGGTATAGGTATGTCAGGGACGCTCACCGGAACGCGAGGGGGGCCTTTATTAACTGGGTTTGGCATGGAAAACCCCACTTTGGGCAACTATTCTTAGACATGAAAGACGCGAAAATTTATTAAACAAAAATTCAAATTCTGTCAGTACAATGAGGAACAGATTAAGATGAACATTTTGGCTAAAGAGCATAAGAGTAAAAATTTTAAAAAATCACCCAGGATTAAGTCCTAGACCAGTGCCTGCGGTGAGCGTTAATGGCTATACTAAACCTGGGGAGATTGAAGATATGTTTATGAAGCATTTTAAAGTCATTCCTCTTAAAACCAACGAGCTACATTGTGCCTCGGAGATGAATCTATATGGTCTGCCCATCAATATTTCGGCGAGGGAAATAAATAATGTTCTAAAATCGATGACCAGGGGTAAGTCTCCGGGGCACGATGGGCTTATAATAGAGCATTTTCAATATGCGGGTCCTTATCTCCCTAGGGTCCTGTCTATGCTACCTATGTTTGAGGCACTCCTATCTACCTACGGAGTTGATGAAAATAATTACAGACCAATTTCGTTAGCTACTGTAACAGCGAAGGTGCTTGACGGTGTGCTTGAGCGTAGACTTAAGGAGCAGCCCAATCCACATTGCGCACAATTCGGTTTTAGAGCCGGGTTGTCTACAGAAACCGCTATTTTGGCGCTTAAGCACACGGTCAGGTACTACACTGATAGAAGTACACCAGTGTATGCCGCGTTTTTAGATCTTTCAAAGGTGTTTGACCTGGTTAATTATAACATCTTATGGTCGAAATTGAGGGAGAAAGCCCCATTGAGCGAATTACTCTACTCAAATACTGGTACGACCATCAAATTAACCAGGTCAGATGGGCAAGTGCCCTATCGGGGGCGTATGGGCTGGTGTGTGGCGTGAGACAGGGAGGTTTGACTTCTCCGGCACTCTTTAGCCTGTAAATCAATGATTTGATCGAGGGGCTCAGTGGCACAGGCGTTGGATGCTCTATTGATGGCAAGGTTTTAAATAATATTACCTATGCAGATGACGTTATGACGTCGCATTACTGGCCCCCTCGGTCTTTGCCCTCAGGCAATTACTTGCTGTGTGCGAGAGCTATGCTGCCACACATGGGCTAAAGTACAATGTGTGTAAAATTGTAACGATGGTTTTCCGTGGCGGTGGTGGGCATCCCAGAACTATCCCTCCTGTACATCTCTATGGAGAGGCATTAAGTGTCTCTTTTTAAGTACCTCGGACACATATTGACCGAGGACTTAAATGATGACAATGATATTGAGAGGGAGCGAAGAGCGTTATCTGATCGTTGCAACATGCTGGCTCGTAGGTTTGCTCGCTGCTGTACGAAAGATGTGAAAATTACTATTTTCAAATCGTACTGCCAAACTTTCTACACGTGCAGCCTATGGTTCAGACATACGCAGAGGGCCTATAACGTTCTTCGTGTCCAGTACAATAATGCCTTCCGGGTGTTGTTGGGGCTGCCACGATTTTGTAGCGCGTCTGGGATGTTTACCGAATCGCGCACAGATAGTTTTGAGGCCATCATGCGACAAAGAACAGCATCCCTGATACGTAGAATTCGTGGGAGCACCAATAGCATTCTTAAGGTTATTTCTGAAAAGTTGGACAGCCCTTTCCTGATGCACTGGACCCGTATGCATAGTGGCGGAGCTAGTGCAGCAGGACGGTTCCTAAATTAGTACTTAAATTAATTTTTAAAATAATTATTACTAACATATTCTAAGTCCTGTAATATTAACACTATATGGATTTCATATCTTAAATAAATGAATTAAAAATATCGTTAACACTTTGAAGATTCATTCACAGAGTGAGTTTATCCTCTGCCGTCTTATTTTGGTTGACTTATAATGGCATAAAAATTTGGAATTTTATATAAATAGAAAAAGGTACTTATATTTTTATTTTATATTAGTTTAGTTAGTTATTTATTAAATTTAAAAGTTACTGGAAACTAAAAAAAAAATGTAATTAAGTCGAGAGAATTATTTGTAGATTAAGAAACTTTGGATTCTTGACGCCGCCGCATGCTACTGTCAATCAATGTTTGTCAGTCGAGTAAGCAAACCTACCTCCCATGAAACCCTCTTCCAGGGTGCAGATATATGTAACTCACAAGGTATTCAACAGGTTGATCTAATGCAATAATAACAAATTAATAAATAAAGCAATGATACAAAAACAGCGCGCGCGCGCGAGTCTTCACTTCAAAGCGTTTCATATGGCGCGGGGCACGAGCGCACGGAGCGACCGGACAGCTGACGTCATGCGTCGAGCGCGCGATATCTTGGAAATTTAAAAGTGCTCAAAACTTTCCACGTGAGATAAAGACTAATGTAACGTACGTAAATTTTATCTTTATTGTTAAGTAGCTTTTAGTGCAATATTTGCAAATGTTGGTTAACCCTCATTGATACAAATAAACATGCTCTATGCTTTTCATAAGAACTATGTTAAAAAGAAACGGAGTGATATTAAAATTTGTTAATTACTGAGGAGTGCGTGAGCATTACTTTGGGGACACATTACATTGCACAATTTTATTTGTTATTTACCTGTGTTTCACTTTAATTTTATTGAAAACGCGAAACCATTTTCACCTTTATATTACTTATTAGAAATATGTATTTAAATTCTATTAAAATTAATTAAATAAAAGCAGTATAATAGTAATTAGAAAAGTATTGCTACTATAATAATAAAAATACGACTGAGAAAGAAAAAGAAAATGTGTGCTCGGACCTCTCTCTCTTAGCATTAGGGTAAGAGTGAGAGAGGTGCGAGTGCGAATAAACAAATAACAAAATAATAATAAAAATTTAACTGTCTCTCTTAATATGGCGATATATGTAAGTTAGTGACGATATAATTTTCACTAACTTACATGAACCTCTCAATTCAATCAATTTCCATTCGTCTCGCCCACACGTTTCGTAACGCTCTCGTCACACATTCACCAGCTGACTCCCCAAGTCAAATAAGCGTAAACAAGTTTTACTTAAGAAATCACGTAAAATACTTTTAAGTATATGAAATATGGCTCGATTCCAGCTGCAGCTTTAGTTTATTAATGTCCTCTTTGAGATATTTCATGGACGTGGCTTTAAGCTAGTGCGCTTCAAATAGCTAATCAGAAGCCAACAAGTTATATACATATATCTAGACTTTTATTATCACGTAATTTTTATCTTCAGTTCAGTCAGCTGTCGTGCCTAAACGTAGCTCGTTGCATATTCTATGACCATGCCATTATAGAACTTCCGAACTGAACTCTAACGTCGAGCATTTAGAAAATGCTCGATTGCTTGAAGCATTATAAATGTAAGTTGTTTTAAATGCAGTCTGTTATATACTCTTTGGTTCCATCATCATAATATATACGGGGTTCCACCATACTCTTTGTTACCATTACTGTAGGCAAAGAGTATTTAACTTATACAGACTGTAACATATATTAATCTACTCTTTGGATTGTAGGTTTAAATACTCTTTGGTTACCATCTGTGTGTGGATGTCAATAACAGACTTCCGTGAAGAGATGTAAAAACTACCGATAATTCAAAACTTTATTTTAATCAATATCTATACATTCTTGCGCATTGGATGTTTAAAGGTAATCATTCGAGTAAGTTCAGTGATATTTGTTCAACATGTCTAAGTCCGTGGCTAGGTTGAAATCTATGAAGAAAGTTGCTGACAAAATTGACCATAGTTCTAAACTAAGGACCAATATTCCTGCTGGAATGGCTGCCGCAGGGCCCCCGTTAGGTCCAATGCTTGGGCAAGTACGTACATCTTTAAAATATTCTGTATTATAGTAAAATGTTATGTTGTAATCATAACCTATATATTTATTCTCCAGAGGAATATCAATATAGCAGCATTTTGTAAGGACTTCAATGAGCGCACAGCGAATATAAAACAAGGGGTTCCTTTGCCAACAAGAGTGAAAGTAAATTCAGACCGTTCATACCAACTTGTCATTCATCAACCTCCTGCTTCATATTTCTTGAAACAAGCAGCTGGTATTAGTAGAGGCGCTATGGAACCTGGTAAGATTTCAATTAATAAAATAACTTGTTAACTAGTGTGAAATCTATATTAAGGGTGTAAGAAGGAAATGAATAGATGGTGGCTATATAGTAGAATAAATTCGTAGTTTTTCTTTTGTATACCTTAATATAATAAGCATTCAGACAACCGATCAAGCATATATTGTGTTCGCCTACTAAATAATTACTCTAGGTGGACCAAATCCCGTGTTCATGCCTGCTTGAGTATTTTTCGCCCGACCATCTCAACTGGGTCGTGTTGAAACCGGTAGTAGATATACCTACTGAGTTTGTTTCGCTGGGTCTTCTCAGTTGGATTGGATCGGGTGGTGGCAATAAAGTGCGACCGTCATTATTAACACAAGGTCGGTCATAATAATTATACCTTAATATAGACAGAACCATTCAGATGATATGTAGTAAAAATATAGATTAAGCTATAAATTTTGATAATTAAACTTAAACATAATCTCTGGACAATAACATAATACAAGCTAGCTAAATATCATTGCTATTATAAAATAAATTTTATAAATGTTTTCATACAATATCTATGTAACTAGAAATAATAATGTACCTACACAACTATATTACTACAAACATGTTCTGACTCTTTACAAGTGCTTTTTTTAAGTCTTGGTAGTAACAAAAACCAAGTGAGGAAACAATAATAATATCAAATAGAACTTACTGCTATCATTAACAGTATGATGAATTTATGAAACTAAAGCTTTACATGAATGTGTGCTATCTGTAAAAAACAGTTTTGCATAAATAATTGTATGTGTCAAAGGAACACATTTTACACTTAGTTACAAGCAGGCTTTGTTGTCAAGGCAATAGGCTTTTTACTTAATATGTTTTTAATTTTATTAACAAAGCATAGTAGTACTTTGGACCCCAAGCCTGCTTGTTATATTGCTGTAACAAGTTTAAATATTATTTTTCAAATAATGACATTTGTTAAGGAGTAGGATTATTTCTAGAAAGGATAGTATCAACTCTGCAAGCTTACAATAACTGAAAAGATGACTACAATTCTATCAGCTATTTTTCTGAATCAGCACATGTAGTGCTGATTTAGAATTCGTGGTATTTTTAAAGGTTATATAAAATAATTTGTAAATACCTACATTTCTTTAGAAATAATCATCATCATATCAGCCGAAAGACGTCCATTGCTGGACAAAAGCCACCCCCAAAGAACTCCACAATTGGCGGTCTTGTGCTATACGCATCCAGCGATTTCCAACGACCTGCACAAGATCATCGGTCCATCTTGTAGGGGGCCTACCCACGCTGCGTCTTCCGGTTCGTGGTCGCCATTCGAGAACCTCTCTGCCCCAGCGGCCGTCGGCTCTACGAGCTATGTGCCCTGCTCACTGCCACTTCAGTTTGGCAATTCTTATGGCTATGTTGGTTACTTTAGTTTGGCTGCGGATCTCAACATTTCTGATTCAATCTCGCAGGGAAACTGCAACCATAGCCCTTTCCATTGCTCTTTGGGTGACTTGGAGCAGCCTGATAAGGCCCATAGTGAGCGACCATGTCTCTGTTCAGTAAGTCATCACTGCCAACACACACAGGTCGAAGACTTTCGACTTGAGACACTGCGGTATTTGGGACGAGAAGATATTACGTAGCGTCAGCCTGTGCGAGATTAGAATGGCTCTCGAACAGCTTAAGAACAACAAGGCGCCTGGTGATGATGGATTGACGGCAGAGCTTCTGAAGGCGGGTGGTACACCAATCCTACGGGCCCTTCCGAAGTTATTTAACTCCGTCATACTAAAAGCTCAAACGCCACAAGCATGGCACATAGGTGTGGTGGTGCTCTCCTTCAAAAAGGGCGATAGAACCCTCTTGAAGAATTACAGACCCATCACACAGCTGAGCCATGTTTACAAGTTGTTTTCGAGGGTCATTACGAATGGTCTTGCACGCAGGTTTGATGACTTCCAGCCTCGCGAACAAGCCGGTTTCGGTAAAGGCTTTAGTACCATAGATTACATACATACGCTGCGGCAGGTTATACAGAAGACCGAAGAGTATAACCAGCCATTATGCTTAGCGTTTGTGGACTATGAGAAAGCCTTTGATTCGATCGAAATTTGGGCAGTACTGAGGTCTCTCCAAAGGTGCTAAATCGACTACCGGTATATCGAGGTGGTAAAGTGTTTGTATGAAAACGACTCCAGGACCAGAACTCAAAACCTATCCACTTGCAGCGAGGTGTGAGACAGGGAGATGTTATATCTCCGAAACTGTTCACCGCTACATTAGAAGATGTCTTCAAGCTGCTGGACTGGAAAGGCTTTGGCATCAATGTCAACGGCAAGTACATCACCCACCTTCGATTTGCCGACGATATAGTAGGCTGAGACCCTAAAAGACCTCGGTACAATGCTCGATGGCCTCAGCAGTCTCTCAACAAGTGGGTCTGAAAATGAACATGGATATGACGAAAATCATGTCGAACATCCATGTTGCACCCACTCTAGTTAAGGTTGGAGACTCTGCACTTGAAGTTGTAGTGAACTATATTTACCTAGGACAGACCATCCAACTCGGTAGGTCCAACTTCGAGAAGGAGGTCAATCGTAGAATCCAACTCGGCTGGGCAGCGTTCGGGAAGCTATAAATAATTACGATTATAAATACAATAATAAAATACAAAGTATCTTAATGTATTAAAGTTATTTCAGTTCTGATGGTGCCACTTCCTTTGAAATTAATATCAGTAATCTAATCAATAAGAATAATTTTCTAAATCAATTGAATAGAGTATCATTTTTATAAGAAATACTCACTTAAATTATGACTAAGTTTGTATACATTGTTTAAACTTATTATTTATATCAAAATATAATATGTGATAGGCAGGAAATCTGTAACACATCTCTACAGTGTCAGCAGAAAGGACAGCAACATTCATGATATGAGTGCTGCATAAGTTATGGTTACTCCTTTATTTTATTAACATTAGGTGGTCCATATGCCTGTTTGGTTATATTAAAAAATACCTACATGTAATTTTGGAGCATCCACTACATTTTGTTCAAGAGTTCTGATAACCAGGGCCACAAATACAGGAAACTATATGATTGGAAATATGCCCATACAACCTCAAAACATAATTATCGGAAAGTGTAAAGAACTATCTAATACAGCTTGGACAATTTTCTGACAGAAAATATAGTAATTCATGGTCAACAGTAAACAAAGAGTAAACATATTACACATATGTTTAAAAAATAACACAAAAGTGGGATCTAATATAGACTTACTATAGCCTTGTTTGATTAATTTGTATTGTTTGATTAGTCTGATTAATTTGTATACAGCAGTTAACAATTAAATAACTAGCAGATTTTATGAAATATAAAACCCTGCATAACTGTTAGTGAATACATTTATTTTATGTAGGTAACCTTTACACTAGTGGACATCAATATCATAATACTTTCAATTTTGTCTTTCCAGTTCGAGAAACAAGTGGTAAAATAACAATAAAACATCTTTATGAGATTGCTAAAATAAAGCAACAAGACCCCCCACTGGAATGGAGACCATTGCAAGAGATTTGTAATATGCTGATAGCTACAGCAAGAACATGTGGCATAGAAATAGTGAGAGAGTTGGATCCTAAGGTAATTTTATCTGCTTTGCAGTTTGCACCACTTTTTATTAAAACTTATTTCTTATGTATAGAAGCAATTGACTAGACATGAAGAGCATCTCTAGTCAATGCTAAGGTTGTAAGGATGACATCACAGACTGTGATAAGACTGCATTTGTACAGATGCCAGCACATCCAGCTACCTCAATCTGTCAAAGCTTTCATGTATTATATACCTATGGTATGCAGTTCCCTTAACGATGTTTGGCTATATTTTATTTTCATTGTTTAAAACCTTATTCCAAAGTGATAAGATTGAAATTGATGTTGCCTCGTACAATATAGAGCCTGTAATTAAGGGTTAAAGAATATTTATCTTCCCTTTCAAAGACACATTTTTATATTAATATTATTCCTCTATAAGATAGAGCTAAGACCTGGACCAATAGTGAAGTCCATCACTAAACATTCTGGGTATAGTACCCAGAATGGTTGGTTATAGGTTCACCTTTAAAATATGTGATGTCCCAGAAGAGTATTCTATGAAATTCTTACACTGACTACCTACCAATTTATTTGTCTCTTCATAATATTTTGGATGATTTTTAGTAATGTCATCTTCCAATTTTATTTGTCCTTCCCGTTGTACTTACTATTAATAGGAATTTAGAAATAGTTATATTTCAGTTTTTATAGCAATACAAAGTTGCATATAAAAGATCACATCATGTTGAGAACACCTTCCTATTATTCCTGGACATGCAATGGCAATGCGTGAAAATATCAGTTGGCCATGTTTCTAGGAAACCAAGCTATGTAATAACACCTATATCCTTGAAAAAGGCGTTAGCGAGAGAATCCTAAATTTAATCTGCCAGGGTGTATAGTTCGTAACTTAAATGCAGAGTGCTTTCTCTGGATTGCAACAGGGTGCTGGTTGCAGACCCGCCGAATTAAATTTATGATTTCATTTTTGAGATTAGAAGTATAAAAAACTTACTATATGGTTTAAGGTCTTTATTCTCGCAAAGACTACATACATTTCACTTACAATCAGAAAACTTAAATATACCATGCAAGTAAACATTGACTCTGGTTAACATAATTGCAAATATATTGGTGGAGAGTTAGATATCATACTAATGCAAAAATGCTTTCACACTATAAGAATTTTTCTAGCATAGATCTTCGATAGACATATTAAACACTGTAGGATTGCAATATTGTAAAATAAAAAAAAGACTATGAGAGGGCTTAATAAGGAGTTAGCTTTCGAGGGAAAGCGATTGTTTTACATACATATAAAAACTTTGCTGAGCCCCTCAACCTTACATGTGATTTAGCAATCTTTTATAGCTTATGTATGTGTTAATTCAGGTTGATAACCTATCACCAATGCAAACAAACCATTCAGCTGTTTTGCGTGAATTACTAGGATCTTTCATTTTTTACGCCAGAAAACCTTGTCTATATTTGATAGATTTTTGAAAATAATACATAGTGTGAATCAAAATCTAGAGGCATTGGAGGCATTTACTTAAAATACGCATATTATTACTATTAGTACTCGTCGCTGTGCAAGCTTGCAAGCTAGCGTTATCGCGACGTGTGAACTACACAATACATATCTTAATCGAACGCCACGTTGGAGTAATGTTAGTGTGAATGCACCCTAATATTAAAGGTTTGTCTATAAAACCAATTCTTAAAATTTCAGGAATATGGTGAATTTCTACAAGAGAGGAAAAAATTAGTAGAAGAACAAAAGAAGATGTTACAAGAGAAACGAGAAGCCAAAATGTTAAGAACAGCATAGTGTAATATTATTGTAAATAAGATAGGTAGAACACTGTTAGATATTAGTAAGAATCGTTGAATATATTTAGTATTGGGAGATACATTTTCAAATAAAACCAATGATTTTACCCAAAATATTTTTATTTCACTAATGCACATGCCTTTGTGTAGGTTTCCTAAAACTTACACGAAATTATTGCTAATTTAAATATCAACCACAAGATAAAAACATATCCTGAAATTTAAGTCATTAAAAAGCTAGCATAAATAAATTTAAAAAATATCAACAAATATAAAAATATTTTCATATCATACAAGTTTTGTTTTTCGTGTTACAACGTGACACAGTTTGGCATGTCTGAAACTATTAAGCGAAGTATAGCTGAAGCTGTTTACATCTAGTCTATATTAATTTAGTTTGAGATTAACACAAGGAACAACCAACAAATATATTCATATGTACATATTATACATATCAGTCTACGAACATCTATTTCTAAGTGATCAAAATGTACAGTGAATGATATATCCACATTAATAACTAGAACATATCACGATGTGAGCACCTATGTGACATAATTCCAGTACAATATACATTTGAAGACATTGGAAAAAGCCTATATGTAACCCTTTTGAGCTGTTCAATTATATGCTATAAACTTTTATATCGTGACATAAAATCCAACAGCAAAAGATGTTACTTACCACCTTAATCCCATGATGTCTCCATTTATTCTATAATAAATCCAGTAACAATAAACGGAGCAAGACATCTTACAAGGAACATTTAACTACTATGTATCACATATAAGACAGTCTCATAAGAAGTTTCCTTAGAGTACAACCAAAACTACCTAAAAATAAAATTTGAATCTTTGTATAAAAATATGCATAAAGTATGCTTCTTTTAGACCTTAAAAGTAAAGTAATCAGGCATTTATATTCTAGCCTATATCGAAAAAATAAATATGCATTTTAAATATCGTAATGAAAATACTCTGTTCAGCATAGATGGATTATGCAAGCATTATTATAATGGTAACTTGTGCATAATCAAAATACTCAAAGTAATATCCCCGAGTTATAAATTGGGGACGGCGGCGTCCAAACTAAAATCTAAACATTTGTACTGTAAACGAAAATTTGTACTTCAAGAGAATACTGTTGCCAGATCAAAAGTTCCAAAGAGAATGTACCAAAAACCATTGTTAGGGTAGAATATAAGAGAGTCCTGATATAAAATTATTAATCAGCAAGACATGCCAGGTGTGTGTGTCGAGCGTTTGAGTTTGGGTGAGTTCGGCAACACTTCTGGTAATTCTGTGACTTTGTCAATGGTAAAGTCAGGCAAGTCCGATGACTCCATGTCCTTCTGTAGCGGGATCCACACCGTGCCGCCTAGCTCTGCTTCTTTTCCTCCCTGTAAACAAAAGATATATTAATTTTAGAGCTTTACTTTGAGAATGTCGACCTCCACCTCTGGAAGAAACGAGGACGATGTAAATAAAGGTCAGCCCAAAAATATACCAAACTAACCGGAGCCAAAATATGAAGGAATAATACCGTATACATATAGAATATATGGCGTATACTTTTGACTTTGACCTTCCCTTAATGTACCGAAGTAAACATACTGTTTTATATAGAACTTGTTCGGAATCGGCAATGGAAATTCATTGTATAAAATTAAGCGCTCAAAATTACGTAAGGATACTAAAAAATATATTTCGTGTTTCGTTCTGCGGGGAAGAATTTCCTTTGATGATGTATTCCCGGTTGATTTCGGCCTCTGCGACCGCTTCTCCTACTGTAGCAGGAATTTCCTTTTTGTATAGTATAGCTTTACATACATGCGAAATTCAGCTCCCTAATTTAATTTAATCATGTATAAAACCAAAAGCTGATCTGACATTTTGTTGAGCGTGGTTTCCTAGGGTTCAGAATAAGTGTAGGTACCTAGTTGACGCCGAAACCGTGTTACAGCAAACACTTGTAGAACATCAGTTAGTTATTTTATTTTTAACTAACTGTGCCCTGCGGTTTTACCCGCGTTAAACTATATAAATTATAGCCTAAGTAGATATGTGTTAATCCAGGGTGTCAGCTAAATCCATACCAAATTTTATTAAAATCGCTCCAGCCGATTAGACGTGAAGAAGTAACAAACATACACACTCACACAGTCACAAACTTTCGCCTTTATAATATTAGTGTGATTATTTTAATAACATTTTAATTGGATGTAGGTATTATACCTAATGATTGTTTATATTAAATGATTATTAACATTGAATGATTGGTTTTCAATTTAGTTAAAATCCGACAGAATTCAAAAGTATGGTTGTAACTATATAGTTAAAGTAATCTCTTATTTAGAATGGGATAGAATATACTTATTTAAAAATAAATACGTTAACTCTTAACTACATGCCACACGCGAAATTTTTGTATATTTTTTATATATGAGTTATTTTAAACTCATAGATAATAAAAAAAAAAAAATCCAACGCTTAACTGAAACGGGCAGATAGATTTCAATAATTTAAATATTTTCTTGGTGTATGACGGCGAAAAGTACCACTATCAAACAAAAATGTGGCATTATTTGGTTTGATGTGTAATTTTATTTAACACTATCCCCCGCGGTTTTAGCCGGGTTAAACTATAGCCTCTGTGTTATTCGGATATAATTATAAGCTATATTACTACAAAGTTTTATCACAATCCGTTCGGTAGTTTTTGCGTGAAGAAGTAACAAACATACACAGTCACAAACTTTCGCCTTAATAATATTAGTGTGATGACGTCTATCTATAGTTTAACTAGGAGGCTTCCATTGCTTCACCGGATGATTAAGGGGAGGGGGGGCTCAAGTCATTTCGCCAATAAAACTATAAACTAAGCAAACTTGGCGTGTAAGTAGTTTCATTGCAATTCTTGATAGTAATATCCAATTAGGTATTTATATTAATTCAAAAACATGAAGTTAATTACCTTAATATCAGTTTCGAGTTTATCTCCTACCATGATGCACGTGCGCGGCTCAACGTTGAGCATCTTGCAGGCCTCCAGGAAGATATGCTGGTCGGGCTTCTCCCAGGGCAGGTCCCCGGACACCAGCAGACAGTCGAAGTACTTGCGGAGGCCCAATCGTTCAATCTTCTGCCACTGGGCTCGTGAAGGCCCGTTCGTGATCAAACCGAGAAGGTAATCCTCCCTGTCCACATTCATTCACCAGCCTTTTGTTATTTCTATACTGCAACTCAGCACATGATACAACACAAGCCAAATTATCTTGCACACTCATTACTGCAATTGTTTCACCAAACGTTGTTATTTTAGTCCAACAATGAAGTGGACATGAGTGACTTGTGAATTTGTTAATGAACTCAACTATTGCAGTTAGCGCAAGAATATTAGTAACAATATGATGTATTAATCACATTGTTTCACATGCAATTTATACTTCAGATATAAATTACATATGGATTAGAACTTAGGTACTAGGAATATGCTGCGTTGGGGAAATATTGGATTTCATGTTAGATTTTTTTTTTGTATTTACCCCAATATAGCATAAGTTTATAAAATATATAGTATAAACGTACAATGGAGATATTTTAAAATTAATTTAAATGAATCAATTCTGATAATCTTTTACTGGAACTAAATCGTGATTTCATAGTTTTTTAACTAAGATTTATTTAGTAAATTATCTGCATTGTGCTCCTGAATTTTTTGAGGTACTGGTATTACCTTCTCCGTGTGGTACTCCCTCATATATTTTACAAATACAATTCAAACCTAATTGTTGCGCACGCAGCCCGAGTTAACTCACTCGTTGAGCAACAACTGAACTGTAGAAAAACAAGTCATTTATTAGCAACATGCGCTCAAAGCCAGCCCAATACATTTGCAAAGGCATCAGTGTTTTTCCAAGTCTATTTCTTTTGTGCAATTTCTTTTGAAACTTATTTTTGTCGTGATTACTAATGGAACTAAATATTTGTGCCATATTTTAGACACGTGTTGATTGTAATGCCTCTACAATGTTTTGGTCCTGACTTTGCTATGATAATTATAAATCAGTATTGCGCTAGTATACCATAGTATTATGTGGCATGCAGGCACCAATGATAGAACGAAAACAATCTAAAAATACGTATGATCTAGTGGAATATGTGTTGTGGGCTGAATGAGAGTGATAAACAGACATGATTACATGTTTAGATATGACGAAAGAATTGATACCACATAACACCATGCACAGTTTGATCCTTAGAAGGCGATATGTTCTGAGATTAATATAAGTACTATTTGAATTTATTACGGCACGTAATTGACAGATAATTTTTTGAATGAATTATAAACCAAGATGTATATGGGCCAAAATAATGATTACGTTTTTAATACTCAATCTGAGAACAAATCCAGATTACTGTGTAATTGAAATCCCTTTGTTTAAAATTCAAATGAATGTTGATGTTAGAATTTGTATCAAAAACAAAGAAATCACCAATTAATTTATTTACAAACATTATAAGTAACATTAATTACATCATGGAGAAATATTATTGTGGACGATTCTTCCGTCACCATATTGATGATTGTATTTAAATATTTCTTCATAACATAGGACTATTTTATTACCGCCATGGAACCAACGTACCTGAGTGACTCTAGTAGATGTATCACTTCGTGTGTTAGAGCCAAACACTGAAATCTCAATTTTACCCATTCTGCCGATATATTTTCTGAAACGGAAAACGTATAAGTGGTTAATGAATTCCACATTCAGTGATAGCGTCTGAGTGGAGAGAGATTTTGCAACGCATGGTAATTATAAGATTTAAAAATAAGTAGGTATCAGGTGTGACCATAGTATTTTTGAATTATGTAAGTTTTATTTTTTATACAACTTCGTTGGCAAATAAGCATACGGTCCACCTGATGGTTAGTGGTCACCGTAGCCTATGAACGCTTGAACCACCAGGGGCATCATTAGCGCGTTGCCGACCCTTAAGAAACCTTACAACTCGCTTTTTATAATAATGTCCTCCTAGCCGAATTTCGGCCACGGCGGCCAGTCTCAATAGAGATTAGACATCTGCGCTGGACATATTATTGTGCTCAAGTGTGTGCGCAAACACCAGAGCACTTTCTATTTAATCACTCCCATGTTCCGATGGGCCGCATAGCGACACGACCGGAAAGAGGTCAGGTACAGGAACGATGGCTTTACGTGCTATCCGATACGGGGGTATCAGACCGCCAATTATTTATTATATTACTATATAGTAATATAATAAATATACTAATTATATTGTAAACAGTTCTCTTAATTAAGCATTAGTTAGTTCGAAGTTATGTTACTTTAGTGACAATACAGTCTAAAATTAAATGAAAAGCTTATGATATGATGATTTCTTCACACGATTATTTATTCAGAGCGTGATTTTGTAATATTCTTTTCATCCTGCCACAGCGAGATAATCGCTAGGTAATTTTTTGGTCCATAAAAATGGCAATGACGGGAAATGGGTGCCAACGTTCAGAATCATAGTTTCACGTCTTTGAAAATCATCAATGGCGTCTAAAACCGTTATTTTATGCCGCTACACATTGCTGGTTACGTTAAGAGGTGTCAAATACTTTGTAAATTTCATATACCTATGGCTATATTATTGACCTAGCAACGTGTAGTGCCGCGTAATGGTATATAGCGACGAATGCACTCGCTATGGTCTTCATCTGTAATGGGCAACAAGTATAGGAAATGACAGCGGATGTGATCTATTCTCGGGCGAATCCGAAAGTTTTATTCTATTAATTCTAACACCGATGTGGCCAACAACTATTAGTCATTATTGTTCGTTCACTGACGCACGGGTAAGTTTATTCAGCATGACTATTTGTTGCAAAAAATCTTTGGCCACGTTCCCCGAGTTCGAACATAAGATATTGCTATCACGTTTCTTTATGTCCGACAATTAACATCTCCTTAATGTCACTATAAATAAAATGGCCAAAGCCCGCTGTTTCCAATAAAAATGTTTCCTATCGTCTCGTCATTTCCATTCACTACATGGTGTCTTTTTACAATTATTTATAGCCGCGGCTACCGGCCGTTTATAAATCTCTTGTGTACGCCCACAACCAACAACGAAATGGTTACATTTTACGCAGACGATGAAAATATATCTTCACGCAATATGTGTTGGTACACGTTTAGGGTTGTAATGTTTACATTAATAGTAGTTGAGTGATAGGACAAAACTGTTTTGCTTACTCATTGTAAGTACTTGTATGTCTACCGGTCATAGAGACGTAGAAGTGCATTCACATTCTAGGCCCACTGCCAAGTCTAATCATAAAAACAATTTCACTAAAGTATTCGGACATGTCGTAAAGGTTGTGCTACATTGTATTTCATTTAAAAATGTATAATTACAAATAATGTTTAACATACATTTTGTAGTTTACTGAAGCCACTTAATTTAACCAGTTTAAGTAGATTATTTTCGGTAAATTTAGAATCACCTACTGGGCTGTGAATACGTGTCCATTGCATTTTTCAGTTCGTATGCAAGCTCTCCTTACGATATGCTAGCTTGGAGCATGCGGTTAGATCGCTCTTAATATACTGTGGACAGTTTATCCTTTGAAATGTGATCTAATGATCATGTATAGGTCTCTAACCGTCTTGAGTTTGTGAATCACTTTTGCTATCTAAAGTGAGCGAGATACTACGACTATAGCTACCAACCTGAAAAGATTTACTAATTTGAACAATAACACAAAACGTTCAAATAGGTAGTGACAACGTTATTGGAATATGTTAAACATAAAATAAACTAGACAAACAAACCTTCAATTTATTTATTATTTAAATCGAAAGAAAACTATCCATTTGAAATAATATCAAAAATCCGATTTCTTCTTAACAAATATAACGCGATCTATCGACTTCATAAAGATTAGACTATGATTTGTTTTTCTTTATTGTTACCTTACCCACATTCTCTGTTGTTTTGTCAATCGATTTTGATAGTTCAATTTTATTAGATAAGTAATACTTACAAGATAATCTCTACATAAATTTAGATTAAATCTGGTTAAATAAGAGTTATGTTTTCTTTATTAAAACTCTGACTGAGTTAGCCTCATGTGCAATATTATAATAAATAATGAGTATAAAATGTGTTGTAATTTGAAGGAAACATTTAGTGCTCTACTGACACTGAAATGTAGTAGAGCATGACGGTACGATGCTTGCAATTATATTAATATACTGAAGTGCCCATATTTCTTTAGGCGTATGTACGACTTCAGGAATTTGGTTGAAAACAGCTATTTCTAACTCTAATAATAATTAAATTATTGTAGAGTTGGTTGGATTGATTGAGAATGTAAACAGACTAAACCACAAACGTAATATTACGATTATAGAGATTGGATTTACGCTTTGCATTGTGAATAGTGCAGTATCATACATTGACTTATATGTATAACTAGACACGCTGTTTCGAATAAAAACTCTGTCCCAACTCTGCCCCGGCTGTGCGCGAGGTGAGGAGCGCGCGCGCGGCGGCCAAAATTGCTTACTGAGTTGCAGCGCCCGCGCTTCAACTCGGTGAGCAAATTCTCAATATGGGATTGCGCGTCTAGTAGAATACATATAGGTCAATGTTATCATATATAATTATTATTCCGTTAATGAGCTATTGACATAAAAAACTTGAATGTAATATAATATTAATGATTTTATATAATTGTATTATTTTTATTTAAATGTTAACAATTAAATTAAAAAAAATACAATTATATGTATACTTGACATAGAGAATCTGTAATGTAATTAATTTGATTTGAAGTAGATAGTTTGACATTGTAGGTATGTATTTAAAATTAAATTAAATTTTTATTTTTTATTTGCATGCTGTGAGCAAAATATGAGGACTATATTTTTTTAACATCCTCATTACCATATTTTGAGCAAATAAAGAAATTGAATTGGTATGAAATTGAATTGAAATCAGTCGACCAATTTTCAAGAAAACTAACCTACATCCTCCGAAAGCGTCTAGCACTGACATCCTTAATTTTATCTGCCAGTATGTAACATTGGTAGAGGGTGCTGGAATGAGACCCGCGGTACGATTAAATTTAATGAATGAAAATGTTTGTAGGTACAGTCTTGTCATTTCGGGACTATGTATTGGCCATTGACTATGACTTGGTTCTGAGCATGACTTAACATAGCTGTTGTCTACAGCATTTTTAAGCCATGTGTATTTCCATACCTCAAAAACCAATAATGTTACAAATTAACCGCTTATGGTAATTGGCTAAAACGTAACATTCCATAATAATACTTGTTCTATTTACATGTAAACTAAACTAAAACAACATATATTTTCTTGGCGAAAACAACTGGAAAGCATATTTTAATTGGATTTACAGAAGCGAGGAATTCCTGGTATACTTCAATGGCATCTACAGTATAGTTGTTATGGACTAATTTTATGACTGTTTCTGAGAATATTATGCGTTCGCTTGCGTTTAGACAGACCGCAGCTGTAAGGGTAAGTAGGTAGTTAGTTTGTATTGAAGTTTGACGAATGGGGACAAAGGAGAATAAATACAAATAACGAGCTGAACGAGCTAACTGTTACATTTGAACGGTAGAACGAATAGTCATTATCAAGTCAGTCATATATTGCTTAGAAGCATCTCGCTTAAGGTAATTCCGATAAATTGTCCATCATCCTCCATAAAAGCTACTATAGGTACCTATTCAAAGTGGCATCCAAAAATATCTTTATATAGGTACAACATGTAACGTGATTAACGCATACCTTCAAACACCCCAATTAGAATATTATGTTGTAATCGTAATACATACACTGAATTAATTTATTTAACATGTATATGCATTGTTATTTACTAAATTAGTTTCTTGGAATAAAGTTTATTTTTCTTTAATTTGTATTAAATGATGGAATTTGTATGAATACAAATAAACTGTGATTTTAAAAGTCTTATTACTTTGATTTACGGTCCATTTCAATTTGATTTGACTGCGCAGGGTTAATATGACAATAATTTCCGTAGTTTTAATTATTTTTCAGTAAAAAATTACCTATATTAAAAATGATATAAATCGATTCAGTAAACGATTCTGAACAAACTATTTTCAGGATGTGCGTTAATTAGGTTACATGTTGTATATATTCTCATTATTGGGGGTGGGTATTGTCCAGCAGTGGACGTCAATCGCCCGATATGATGATGACACGTAAGCGGCTTAATTTGATTTTTTTTACAATTTGAATGTAATTTTTCTTGATGATTTAATGGAGTTTTCAACCCGATTATGGTGTTCTTTTTGTGTATGAGTCGGTGCCCGCATAGTTTTTTTTTTATTTCAATGCAGTACAATATCGAACGGGCCGGCTTATGTTTTATAAAAATCCGTGCAGTTTTTAAAACGTTATAGCTTGTTGCAGTCGGGGTTTATGAAGGTTAAGTTATTTTTGAAATAAGAGTAGAATGCGATTTATCTTTGTACCTGATGTAGTTGTGAATGTGTTTCATAATAGTTTATCAAGGTAGAGTCTAAGGTGAAGAACGCAGAGTAAATTAATAAGTCTATCGTGTACCTACTACATTTCATATAGGTACCCACAGAATCGTAATAATCTCGTACCGTTCTCACATGTAAGTTTGGCGTCAAGGAGTTCAACTATATACCGTAAGTACCGTAGTTATAAAATAACATTAAAGTTATAAAACTTAATATCTATACAACAAAATAAACTGCCATCTGATCCCAAACTAGGCAGAACCTGTACTATACAGACAACTGATAAACATACTTACATATTTCTAAATACATACAAGTTATAGATAGATTACGTCCAGACATAGAAATAATCAGAAAAACACATCTAACCTTATCACATGACGATTTGTCCTACGTGGGGTTCGAACCTACTTTCCCTGGCTTAGCATTCATAACAACTAGGCCAACAGGCCAGTCATAATAATAAATTACAATTGAGGTGCGGTTAGTAAGCAAATTTCACTATCGCTAGGCTCAGATCAAATAAAAGCTGGGCTTCTATACCATACGTGTCGAATGGAATGGTTACATTACTAATCAATCGTATGATCTCTCGTTCCTTTGTTGGCAACGGAGTATATGACATCAAAGTTAAATTAATGAGTCAAATAAGAAGGTGTAATATACTAACTGGCGATATGTCTATAGTTCTTTGGCAGGCAGTTGCGCCATAGGTGAGCCGGCCATTCGTCCAACGCGTAAGTGTCATCGTCAGGACGGGCTCTGAAGGCGCGCAGGAAATTTGTCCCGCTCTCCACCGCAGCGTCTTGAGGGAGACCGTATTGCTGTTGCAATATCTCTACAATCTGAAGACAAGTAAAAGAGAATTATAAAAAGCGTTCGGTCAATGAAATCACAGGAAAATACACGAGTCAATGACAACCTGGTAACATTGGTCTAATGATATAGACGTGTGTTTTAATCACAATGCTTTATCTGCAATGGTTAATCTAATACATGTGAACCTCAGATCTTAGGCGGATATTATAATAAATATACTTGAAAGGTTAAAGATTAATTACAATCATAAGGTATTTAATTAAACCCGCCCTGTGCGAGTCGGGCATGCACAAGATGGCTTCCATCATAAAGATTGATCAGCCATCGAATATGACACATAAAAACAATCGCATACACGAAATGCGATAGATTCTGTGTTCGCGTTTTAACTATTATTTGTTGATAAAACTTCAATGAAATCTACATTCTGTAACAAATTTAACTGTCATAAATATTAAGCTTTCAATTATTTTGTACACATACGTAATTGAAGTCTATATATACTTCACAATTAAGAATACGCTTAACGTTGAAGGCCGTCGTATAAACTGTGTTACAGCTATCAACGTTTTCCACTCAAATTACATGAAATATTTGTCGAACTGTCTGTCTCAACTATCTACCTGTTACGGTTCATGAGATATATCCCGCTGTCAGACGGAAGGACAGCAATAGCGTTCTATTGGAAATCTTTGGCTACACAACCCTAAAGGTTTATAACGAAGGTAAATCATTTACAATTGAACTTTTATTTAAAAGTTCAAGTGTAAATTCGACATTTTTGACCGCCTTCCCTCCCATGTAACGCCCCGTAATGTTTTTCTATACACCCCTTTCCTCTAGTAAAACGTTACGTGACCACTAAATGACCAAAAATTGCTAATGGTAATTCCATTTGAAATTTTGAGACAAAAATGTTTTAACACATGCGTGAGAGAATCTACGACTACGAAAACTACGCGACCGTTGTGAAGAGCCAAAAAAACAATGTTACGTAACGCGTAGTTCAAACGTTTTACAAGACCCCCTAATGTTGCGTAATACTTGAACGCTCGCGCGCTCCCTAAATGGGTTCTCAGCTGCAATTAGAACAAATCATTATCTATCCCGTGTTAAGATTAAATCACATTCCCGGCTGCAATTAGAACAATCTACCTATCTATTCAACCCATATCTATCCAATCCCACTCAGTGCAGGTCCACCCCTCTAGTAGATATTTAGGTATGCCAATTGTCCTTATTAACATGTTAGTGATGTCAAGTATTTCTACTACGTTTGATCAAGACTCACGGAGGATTATCTATTTTATCATGCGATATATATAGGATATACTACAATCTAGGCATGCCATTAAGCAAGTCTAACCACTCCACTCAACTTTCGCTCAGCATATACCTACGTATTTCGCAATGTTATCCGAGTAACCCAATGATGCCCTGCCTAGGCTAAATAATCTTAACATGATATTTGGATTCGTACAAAACACAGTGAAAATTAATGTTAAATTATTTGGTCGGCGGCGGCGGTGAGCACTTACCAACAGGTCCACTTGTTCGTATTCCTTACCATTATAGTTATATTAAAAAAAAATTGAACAGTTCAAAGTCTTGGGTGCTAGAGTTTACGTCAATTTCATTAAGAATGGCTATTTCATGTTAAACCAAACTACTGATTGAAAAAAAAAAGTTTAACCGACTTCAACTATTCTTTTCGACAACCGATAGCAACAAAAAAAATCTTAATCACGTTACATAAACAACGGAGAAATCGGGTAACATTATGAAGGTTACCAGACTTCTCCGTGATAACAAAAAGGAATATAGGCTACTCGATACTTGAACTTGACAGTGAATAAGACGTCACGAATAAAGCTCAATTATTACCATAATATCATGACGTCAAAATACGTAGTGGCCAAATATATGTATAGATGACACATTAGTTATACGCATCACAGGAATCACAGGTTCATTATGAGTTATGACTATGACACAAAGGTATGATGACGCATTAGGTTTCCCAGCCGTTGGGTGACGCAATCAGTATCGTAGGGTTTTCTTTCCAATAATAATATGGTAAGTGGATAGATTTGGGTATACTTACCTGTTATTTTTTATGAAGTTAACGTTTACAGTTAGCCAGTGAGGCGGGAGTGGGTTTAAGCTATTAACTAAATATTATATATTACAAATTAATAAATATATTACTATTAGCCAAATACTACTACTTACAAATTAAGAAGGACTGAGGCATATTTATCGTAACAGTTAAATCAACAGATATGTTGCGTTAACAGTCTGTACCTGTTACAGACATACTCAAAGAACAGCTGTTGTTCCTCGCGTTACCAAAAACCAACATACGAACGTTACAAGCTTTTCTCTATTCAACCATATGACAGTTAGCTTAATTTCCAGATACTAACTGGTATAGGTACATATGAACGGTGACTGTGACACCCTGTTAGGTACAGCTGGCACAAACTCGCAATGTCTATCTCCTTAATTAGAAAGAGAAGTTTTGATATGAGGCTTTCCAGTTCTGTACATATCAGCAACGAAACGACTTCGACCGTATAGATCCCAAGCCATAACAATCAAAATATTCTCGTTGAATAATTCAGCTGTAATTTTTGAGCTAAGTATTTTTTTTGCTTTTTACCCATTTATATTACATTCTTCATAATAACTTCCAAGAACAGCGTTACAGTAAAACAGGCTACCTATATGGTATAGCAGACTGTTATTTTATAACATTTTTTTGGAATTACTATTTATGTGAAATGTTATGGGATTTTATCTGCCACAACCTACTCCTTAAACTAAGTACCTGCACTGTTGAGGTCCGAAATGCCCAAACCTCAACTTTGGGCGGTTACTGACACTGGAATGCATGATAAGATCAGTTGCATTAAGAACGTTTTGTGCATCCGTCATTTTACAGTAATACGCCAACGGTTTACCTGTACGTTGTTTAGATATAGGTAGGTACCTATACTTATTAGAAGCAAAGTAGGTAAGTAGCTACTCTTTCGCTTTCAGTATTATTTCAAACGAGTTGGAGCTATCTTCTAATTAAAGAAAAATTATAGAATTTTTCTTTAATTAGAAGATTTTATAAAAGCAGATGAAGAAAGAGCTGAAAAATTCAACTTCCAAATTGTGTAACTCTCTAGTGTGGATAGCTTGTGTAGTGTTCTATTTTACTCGGTGTGCGGTTGCTATTTCCATTCAGATAGATTTGAAATAGCGTCCCGTGGTGGCCAGCGGTTGGTGTTTAGCTCCAACTCGTTTGAATAATATTGAAAGTGAAAGAGTAGCTACTTACTTTGCTTCTAATAAGTATAGGTACCTACCTATATTTATGTTTTTATATATGTCTATATAATGTTATTATAAGTATAACCAGGGATCGGATTAGCCAGAGCAATTTTTGGTACCTACTTGCGACATGTTTTCATATTATGGACATGTCAGGATTAACTGGGATTTAAATTATAAACTTATTGTTAAAGATTGTAATGATTTTCAGAGGCACTCATGCGCAATAATATAAAATATGTAAAATAAACTGAACATAGATTATTATATTATTCCCAAAATTACGTTCCTAATGCATGTAAATCGAAATAGGTGTTTACGTGTATAATATAGGATTTCGCGGAATACCGGTATGATATGTAAATCGAAATAGGTGTTTACGTGTATAATATAGGATTTCGCGGAATACCGGTATGATGTTGGTATTTATATACACATTTGACGTAATGAGCTCGTAACTATCTACTTCGAGCACTGTTTATTACTATGTCGGTACGTAGCTACACTGCAGCATGTTCCTACCTAGAAGATACCTTAGTCGGTCATTGAACTATTCATATATGCATATATATAAACATTGACAAAATGCATGAATAATTCGACTGCACTTTTTGTCAAGCGGTAAAGACAGTCGCCTCGCCACTTCGTTTCCCGGGTTCGATACCCGCACCACAGAATAAAAAGTACTTACGTACCCGCACTCTCAACTATTTGTGTGTCCCATAAGTAGTAGTTCTGAGTCTGGGTGTGCTTGATGACCAGCAATTTATGTTTGCAAAGTAACCCCCGACACAGGTTTAATTTCCCCAATGCATGCGATTTTTTTTAAAGTATTAAAATTGTTTTCTAAATACAATGCAAATTCACATTCGTCGTGTCTTTTTGTTTATAAATAAGGCAACGCGAAACTAGTCACCTGATGGTAAGTGATCACCGCCGCTCATGGGCACTTGCTACACCAGAGGGGCCACAAGTGCGTTGCCGGACTTGAGAAAGGAATAGGGTCGCTTCTTGAAGGCTGCCATGTCATACCGGACTGGAAATACCTCCGCAATTAATAGCTTGGCATAGTTCAACATAATTGACTCTTCAATCTCTTTAGGGCGATTGAAATAGATACTAGAGTCCAAATTAAATACCAATGTAAGTTACCCGTTACGGTTTTCAATAATGCACCGGTAAGTTATTAGTACCTAATAATTATTTCCTAGAAGCAACCATAGCGCATTTGTTGGTGTATTACATATAGGTACGCATAGTTCAATTAAGCATCACGTTAAGTCTGATGTATTCCTAATATAACGAACTAATTAAATTCAAGTTACATAACTTGTGTCAGAAGCTTATAAAACTGGTTTTTCAGAATAGTTTCGAGATGACAGATAAAGATAAATTTATTTGTAGAAAATATGTGTAGTACAGGATGTTACATACCTACAGACATAGTGTATGGGATCAATATTCCCTGCCATATGAGGCGTACAAACAGGATATAAATTTAGAGTCAGTCAATTTATACAACTTAATATAATTTATGCAATCACTGAAATTAGAAAAAGTAAGTAAAATCACAATCACAATTTGTCGTTCAAGAATTCTGTCATATTATACGCATCATTTTAATTTGTATACTTAATATCATAGAGTTCTTCAAATATAATTGTTAATTTCATCTAAAAATTCAACCATATAATGCATGTTAACATTCTTTTTTTTTTGTAAATATCTTGGGACAACTAATACACTACCTCTGATCCCAGACTAGGCAGAGTCTGTACTATGGCAACCAGAAAACTGATAAACAGACTTATTTATTGTTAAATATATACATAATACAGATAAATCACCGTAGCCTAGTTGGTAGTGCTCCTGACTACGAAGCTGGTGGTCCTGGGTTCAAATCCCGGTAAGTGCAAATATTTGTGTGATGAGCACGAATATTTGTTTCTGAGTCATGGATGTTTTCTATGTATATAAGTATTTATCTATATATATAAGTATGTAGGTATATCGTCGCCTGGTACCCATAGTACAAGCTTTGCTTAGATTGGGGCTCGGATGATCTGTGTGAAATGATATTATTATCTGTGTGTGATAAATTTCACCCACACGCAGAACAAATAATCGTGTTCATTACACAAAGATTTGCCCGGGTGGGAATTGAACCTACGACCTCTGGCTTAGCACTCCGAGTCACTAACGACTAGCTCCGTTAAATTGTGTTCAACATTGCATTAACACTATGTAAACATAGTGTTAATGCAATGTTGAACACAATTTCACTACCGAAACGAAATAATTACTGTTTTAATAAACATACATTCGATTTCAATTTTTCTTTATAACAACCAGCGAAATAAACACACAACAACACAATTTAAAATGTTCTGAACTACACATTACATTCGTTTTAAGATGCTCTGAAACGATTTTCTAAATAAATTTATTTGTATTGAAAATAGTAACATATAAGCTTACACATATGTATTCACAACCCAGGCCATTTGTTATCTTTTGCGACTCTGTGAAAGCAGTAAGTCGCTTTGCATCGTCTTTTCAGATCATTGCTTTGCTTACAAACAAATCACCGTTCACCATTGTTACTTAGCTACCTTTATTTATTTTAGGTTATTCACTCACCACATCAAAATTGGCGAATTTACAATTCTGTGCAAATTTCACAAAAGACTAGAAATAATAGTTGTAAACTCGTCACTTGTTCTGTTTGTACAGACAGCAAAACGATTTTGCGCCCAACTTTAACTCTTAATGTGTTCTAGTGTGCAACTTCATCACAAAGTATTTCTTACTACGTTTAAGTTCAACTGAACCATTGCTGGACTGATAAGAATAAGACTAAATAGACCAATGCAATGGTTTCTGCTTCGTGACTTATTACCTCGAACGTGCCCTGTCGTGGTTACCGAGTGCTAGTAGCAGAACAGTATAAAGAGAGGATAATTTGATTTACAAAATGGGGTTATAGGCGCTAGATGTTCAGGCATTATCTTTGACCATATCGTATCTACTAATATTATAAAGGCGAAAGTTAGTTAGTACGTGAGTTTGTTACTACTTCACGCAAAAAGTACCGGACGGATTTTGATGAAACTTTGTAGTAATATAGCTTATATATCCGAATAACACATAGGCTATAATTTAAAAGTGTAACGCGGGTAAAACCGCGGGGCAGAGCTAGTTTTAATAATATTATACGGCTAGTTGGCTACTCAATAATGCCTAAACACTATTACTGCGTTTGCTAACAGTACTAACTTAAAGCTCTGGCATGTTTTCGTGAGACAGATAAGACTGTGGCGAGTTTAAAAATATTTTTAATTGTAGCAAACTTTCAATTAGGCGAGTTTACAATAACCATATAGTTTGTACGTTGTAGTATTTTTACTGCAGGTAGGTAAACTTACGTAGCGCGTCGTACTTCATCTACTAACAATGGGACTAAAACCATTACTGGAGGTCTAAGTAATAGTAGCCACTAAAAAAAATTAAATTATAGTCAGAGACTTATTTTATTATTTCTAATGTAATGAAATAAAATTTATTAATGTACTTAATTAATTGTAATGTAATTTTTTTTACTAAAAGGATATAAAAATGTATCTTGTACGCTAGCGAAGCCCCAGGCGCAAGCTAGTATAGGTATACATGTAATATGACCTAAATATATTGTCTCCTATTTTAAAATTGTATCTGTAGATATAGCTACTTAAGTCGTATTTTATATATTTATATTATATGACTTATGTGATTAAAATCAAATTTCGCTGTTAATAGGCATTTTCTAAATAATAGACACAATATGCCTGGGTAACGGGTCCGGGTAAATAAGAATAACATTCACCATCATTGAACACATTAAATGTAGGGCTAAGCATATAATAGATAAGAATGTATTCTTAAAATAATTGAGCCTTAATTAATTTTACATTAAGCTAAGCTTTATTTAATAAACTGTTACACAGTTGTTTTAAATGAAGCAGTAATAAAATATTCGGAAATACTCTAAATGTATTGTAGCTACTGTATTATGTGTTCTGACATTTGTATGAAGGAAGTGTCTGTTTCTGTTCCAGGAATAGCGTGGGGTGAATGTTCTTGGTGGCGGCGAGCAATCACCTGTTAGTTTGGCACAACACTACATCTGAAAACTGATACTGTACAAGACAACCACTATAAGCTGGCACCCGCCTCCACCACATGTACTGTGAAATTAGTTCTACAAAATGGAGTGGAGAGCCAGATTATGAGTGAACTCTTTACCACTCATGAGTTAACTATCTTCATCTCATGCTATCTACATCTACTTGTGTGCTGACAAAAACAAACTGGTCCACATCAAAACTTTATTGAGTACAAACAACATTGTTATTATTATTTTAACATAAGCAGCAGTCAAAATAAATACATTAAATACCAGTTACTTTAATATGTACAGCATTTTGTGTTGAAGTAAAACATTTGGATCTGTATGTGTTTTGTTAGAAATTAATATGTATGACAGCATGTAATAAAAAATCAAGATTAAGTACATTGTTGTAAGAATGCTTTATATGCTTACAAAATTACTATTATTAGCTTAAAATAAGTAGGTATTTATAACACCCACCTATTTCCTTTACATAATAATTTAATCTCCAAACAATTTTTTGCCTAACTCCATTAATCTGTGGTTTCTGCACATTTTAAGAGCACCACCTTTCTTGAGGACTGGGATTACACTCTCATTAGAGTCTACTAATCTACAGAGGAAGTCTTCAAATGCAGACTTCACATTGGGTGGAAGTGTACCAACTTTCACTTTAGCAAGCATTTCAGCAATGCCTTGTGCCCATCCACTTTCTATGGCAAACTCAGAAATCCATGGCACTATTGTGAGCACTCCACTCATAGTTTGCATTCCCAAGAACCAAAGGTCAGCTATTTCATTCCAATGTTCCTTATAGCTCATTGAGACAACAAGTGCGGTAGGATCATTTGACTCATCAATGTTGTATGCATCCCACAGGAATCTAATAGTGGACTGAATGTATCTGCAAATGGAAAAATCATTTTTCTTCACTTTAGTAGCTTGTTGTTTGAGTAATAGTAAGCCCAGCACTGCCAAATGGCCATGTAGAACTAAGTTTTCAGGGATGTCCTTCAATTCTGGTAAATCATTAAAGATAAATTTCAAAAGAGTGTTGAATAACATGCTGGATTCAACCACTTTGGGTGCCAGCACTGTGAGATTCATAAAAATGTTGCAAAGGCTGACCATAGCAGCCCTGGAATCCTTCATGTCTTCTAAGAGTTGAGGGTCTAACTCTGGAGCTGGCAAGTTTTTTACTTTACCTCTCTCTGACTTTGGTACAGGCGGTTTTTTGTAATGTACAATTGACCAATGGAAGCTCATAGCTTCATAGAGAATATCTTCCTGTTTCAGATTTAGTACAATGGTTCTTGCCTTATCTTCAACAACTAAGTGACATAAAGCAGGCAACATCAAGCGTAGCAAGTCAATTTGACCCATCAAAGTGGTGTCCATATCCATGGATTCACCCTCAGATTTATTCTTTTCAGCCAATTTCCTGGATCGGTAGGCATGGAAAGAATCATTGGCAAGGGAAAACATGAATGGAAGCAATGTGTAAACTTGGTCCCGCATTGCAGTAGTCTCCTGAGCGATCCAGGATACTAAAACTCTAACCATAGCACAAACAAATACTTTTTCTTCATCAGGTAACTTGTCCCTGTTCTTATCATTATGTACTTTTGTCAGCATGGACACCACTGCATTGAATGCACCCTTTAGACCAGTGTATACCGATTGTTTTTCTTTCTGCTCCAAGTCCAATTGATCAGTCGCCATATAATTAATCGACAATTCCAGTACAATGAAACAAGCTGTAACTAATTCAACATTGGCGAATGCTTGTTTAAAGCTCCGGTCTTCAAGCTGCATTCTAACCTCGAAGGCACATAACTGTTGCAGTAAAAGGAAGAATTTCTTGGGGTTTTCTTCATCATTCAAAGTCCATTCAATACCAAGTAGATCCACAATGTTAGCAGCTAACTTAAGAGCAGGATCCCGCTGATTCTTGCCAATTTTACTTGTGAGAATATCATGGAGAGCTTTGTAAATACTTTGTGGCCAAGTTTCATCTGATGAGCCTGGTATTACTGTTGTTTTATTGCAACTGTACAGAAGAGCACTCAATACAGTGGCCAGTTCAAATTTTCTTTCTGATTGATCAGTAGCAAAGTCTAATGCTATTTTGTTTACCAAAGCATGGAAAGGTTTGGGGTCATGTCCCCATGCAGCCGGGCCATACCTACTCACAAGCTTCACAAGGATGTTCAGGGCTTCATCAGTTTGGAAACTTTGGTGTGAGTATATTTCTGACATTTTAGTGATGGCACCAACCTCTATGAGTGCTTTTTGGCCTGCTTCATGTTCAGCGATGCACTGGAGACATGAGAATGCTTCACTAATAATGATAAGATCATCATCATAATCTTCGTTTTCAGATGTTTGGACTATGTCAAGAAAAACGGGTATATTGGCAAGCATTTCTGGATGTGTGGATAGTTCAGGATCATTGCAGAAGCATGTAAGTATTGAGAGAGCAACTGACTTGTACACTGATGGCGGGCAATCATCCTGTACACTATTGTTAGTCAAAAGTTTCTTCAGGAATTTGAATCCGATGGCTTCGAAGAGCGCCTTCTTAGCTGTAGAATTGCAGTCCTTACTTTTGACTAGTTTAGTCACCATGAACAGCGCCGCGAATTTCTCCGTGTCGCTTTTCGCGGATTTGAGTATTAGTATGCATTTCTTTATTGGCTCCGATATGTCACCCATTATTACGAAACTCCCGACGCGATCACAAAGCGCAATAGCGAGCGCTCCACTGAGCGGTTCCGTTCAATCGCTCCAACAGCGGCACGATCTACATCACGTTTATAATTAGCGTGAGTTCTCTTCCAAAATAAATCTAAATCTGGACGTCGAGCTCACGTTCTCCAACTATGAAATACTATTTTTAAACACACGCTGGAACGTGAACGCAAAACACGCGGGGTGCAACAAGCAGACCAGCGAGTCCAATCAACGACGTAAAAAAATTACGATTGCGATTTACACGATGACAGCGCGCGCACTTCGCTCGGAACTACAAATCCATGACCGTGGCAATGTCACAATCATTTTCGTGTAAAAATTGCTTACCTTATTACAGGCTCTAGTGTCTCCTTTTCTTGTCTGTATAAGAGTATTATCTAAATCAAAAAATATAGCTGCAACATCACTATTTTCACCATAATACGAATTATTTGCCATATTCACAGACTCAGTCAGTATTAACGCGAGGAAAAAAACAGCTGCTTTGTGATGACGTCACATGGACAGTTTCTCATAACGTCAAAGCTGTAAACTGCGTAGCACGTCTATTTTTTTATTCACTTACTCGTATGGTTCAAATGTATGTTGTAGTTTGTGTCTCTTTCGAAGAGTTTAACATTTCTAAGCACTTACTCCATCTATCGGTAGACATTTGTAACATCTTATCATAGCACTGCTATGCGTCACAACAAGATCCAAGGCATTTCAATAGTTTTTACAGTAGTGAATAGATGGCGCTTATATAAAAAATCTGATTGAGAATTGTCGAAGGAAGCTCGGAGGAATATTTTACTTTTAAAATTCAAGGTGCACAAATCATATAATCCGCAATGAGTCAACATTACTTTTATTGCAGGCACAACATTATGTAAGAGAGTAAGTATGAACTTGCTTGTTATTCCTCCGAGGAAGGAAGCGTGGAATTTACTGGAAAACTAAATTCATTATTATGCAATCACGGAGTACCTACATTATAATTTATGTACAGACGCCATGCCAGCACATCAAGCTACCCCAATCTGTTAAAATTCTCCAATTGAAAGTGAACCTTATACCCACTATTGTGATAAAGTTGAATATCTATAAAAGAAATTTGACAGATTGGGGTAGCAGTATGTGCTGGCGTCTGTACCTATGCAATCGCATTAAATTCTCACTCTTATCAAACATAGAGTGTGAATACCTATGTATCACATCACTACCATTGCCTGGCCCACTGCATATTAGGTATTTGATACAAAATCTTGTTTTTCGACAGGTAAATAAAACACTTGCCTATTTACTTTTTTTTTGTAAATATATACCTACATGGTACACACAGAAAATACCCAGACCAAGACACACATATTTGTCTGGTGTGAAGATCGAATCCGTTAACTTTGGATCAAAAGGCAAAGGACATGTCCAAAAATGTATGGACCAAAAACCCAGAATCGACAGGAATGAAATGTATACCAGTGGATTGACATTGAAATATAATATAATGTTACCAAGGGGGCAACCCTGAAATCGTTATAGTATAGGAGCTAGGAGCACAATAAAATAAGAAAAAAAAATCGTTTAAAACAATAATAAAATAAGTTTACGTCATGTTGTGTCTTAATATGACGTTGTTTTAATGTTGTATCACTTGTGATAATTATCATCAACACATTTCACAAGCAACAGCAACGTAATAACAACATCATATTAAATCACAACATAACAAACACTCTGTTTTTTGTATATTTTTTTTTCTTTTGGCCCATAGATACTACAATCGTTACAGTACTGTGTGTATTATTGGTAATTCTGTGGCTAAAGATTGCAAATATAAAAATAATTGGTATAGTATAGGAGCTAAGAGCCATGTTGTGGGTGAGAATATCGTTGTTAAACATTTATTTTCATAATGTAAGTCTTATTGTGATAAGTTCTAATGATATTTCCTATAACAACAACGACATTCTAATCCACAATAACTTGTGTTACACATGAATGTACAAGCAAAAGAAATACTCTAACTTTTACACTTATTTTTGTTCGCTCATAGATACTACAATCAACATATTGTGTGTTATTGGTCATTATGTTACTTTGGATAAAAAAAAATCAACAATTATTATCATAAAAACTTTATTGCCCAAATAATCAAAGAAAATACAGTTTGGAACTATACACAAACTATACACGAACTAAAAACATGTACGCGGTTTTGTTGTAATTGTAACAGTAATCTCTTTTATTTATTAATTATTTTCTATGTCCAAATATACTAAGTAAAAATCCCGCAGGTTGAATCAAACCCCCCACGTCACCCCGTCCGCCGTGCCGCGCCCGCGCATAATAGCCAGTAGCAACTGTGTGATTTTTGCCCACCGTAAAAAAAAAAGTAGCAACTGTGTATTTTTTTTATTTGCAATCCTTAGCTACAGAATTACCAATAATACACACAGTGCTATAACGATTGTAGTATCTATGGGCCAAATAAAAATAAAAAAAAACATAAAAAAAAAGAATTTTTATTTATTTTATTTTGTTCTTAGCTCCTATACTACAACGATTTCAGGGTTGCCGCTTTGGCAACATTATATTATATTTAAATGCCAATCCATTGGTACACAGTTCATTTCTGTCGATTCTGGGTAATTTTTTGGACATCATCTTTACTACCGACTAGGCGACTGAGTCACAGCGGTTGTTAGATGGAATGGAATTAATGCAATGGAATGAATTAGAATTTGTGCGTAGTGGGTTAGTAGGACATATTTCCGATTAATATTAAAGAGTAAAAAGTACGGCAGCAGAGTAGGAATAAATCGTACATTGACCTACTGATAGCGGTTGGAAACACATTTCAAATATTTTACATAGAATTTTACATTAAAAAGACCGAAAAATAGACCTTTCGTTGGTATTCCTCCGAGAACCTTTCTGTCACCGGTACAAGGTTAGGAAACCTTTAAGACCTTCTTTCTGTTCCGCGACCGTACTTGATCAGACGACGCGACGATATGTCGGTGGAAATATTTTAACTTTTACAGCGTCTTCCTTTCGAAGAAATAAGGGGTAGTTTTCGTAGAGTAGGTAATTGTATCCACTGATGTGGCCTAGACTGTAGCTATCTAGAAAATTGGTCAAGCAACTTTAAAATTACCACGGATATCTTGGCAAGGTAGCTAGTAACCGAGAGACTAATTTACAAAGACTTTGGTCTTCGTGTCTAAAACTTGGACAGGACGAACTCGACCAACTAAGCAAACGACCTCGTGATTTGAGTTTCGTAGCTGTTTGCTGCTCAGTTTTCTAATACTATTTGTGTACTAAACTTTTTTTTGAACCAAGAAAAAAGGTTTATTCATCAAAACGTTATATGTTTGTTGGTTGCCTGGAAGTGATCACATAATTTTTAATTATGTATGCGATGTTACGATTGATAAAGAGTTAATATATGTATCTATACCTATTTTACGACGTTGAGTAACCTTAGAGACTGTGAATTCTTCACCGGGCAAGGGAGGCAAGCGTAGGCTCAAACCATCTAGCAATAAAGACTATAGACTAAGTACTCGCTTCGGAGGTAGACCTTTTGAAGTTGGAACGTCGTCCCTGGGCGGTTTCTGAGAGTCGGTTGTTTAGAGGTACGTTTTGAGGAAGTGGCGTTATCGCGTACGTTAATACGCGAAAACGTGGGCCTGTCGTACGATATCATGTTTATTAGTAAGAATACAAATAAAGGGTCATGGAGGACGCTGCTGGTCAAAACGCGGTCGCGATCGTATTATCGGCCAGCGAGAAACAAAACTTCAGTACTTATAACTAATCGGAAGTACACATTTTTATTTGTGCCGGTCCGAATTGGTACATTGGTACATTTCCGCGTTGGCTGTAATATTTTACTCTTAGGCCCACTTGCACCAAAAGCTAGTTTAAAATAAATTAACTCGAGTTAAGTAACTTCGGGTTAATTCGTTAATGATACCAACATAAAATAGAGAAACACTGAGTTAGTTGACTCGGTGTTATTTTTCACTAGCGCAATAGAATGTAAAGTTAAAATTTTAACGAATTAACTCGAGTTACTTTATAGCTAGCTAAAACCCATCTGATAGTGGTTGAAAGGGCTCAGCGTTCTATTCTAAAGGTAGCCGCTGGACTTCCGTTTCGTTACCCCATTGTACAATTATTTAGATATCTATTGGGACATACTGACAGTAAGACAAACTTTTATTCTCCAGATCCTATGGAAAAATCATTCCGATACAAAGTATGATGCCGACCTTCAAAGAGATAAGCGTCGCAAAGGAACAGTTTGTCCTCGTCAGATTCTAAATTCGGCTATGTCTCACAAATTCTTCTGTTTTCTTGGTCAATATCTTTATAATAAAATTAATTCTATACTAAACATATACCCTCCTAATAGTTTACGTTGCAAAAATTCAATCATTTGTTACCTCAAAAATCTCGACTAATAATCTCTTTGCGTTGCCTATTAAAAATGTTCGCTTCTTTCATTCTCGTTCTAAAACTGACACAGCACACACTCACGCACGCACGCACGCACGCAATAGAAATATACAACTCTGCATGTAGTGTAAAGATACTTTGGACTCAATGTTGCCACGTTAGCAAGTTAACCGCGTGGTCGGCCTGGTGACCTGTAATTCAGGTTTCTCCAAACCTACAATAGGCACCAGTCTCTCACAAAGTTGGGTTCTAACTTAGTTGCCCAACCATAATTAAGATGTAGTTGTTTTAATTAGAGCCTTTCTTTGTGAAGAGAAAATAAAAGAATAATAATATAATAATATCTGGGGACAATGTCACACAGATCATCCTAGCCCCAAACTAAGCAAAGCTTGTACTATGGGTACCAGGCGACGATATACATACTTATATAGATAGATAAATACTTATATACATAGAAAACATCCATGACTCAGAAACAAATATTCGTGCTCATTACACAAATATTTGCACTTACCGGGATTCGAACCCAGGACCACCAGCTTCGTAGGCAGGATCACTACCAACTAGGCTACGGTGACCGTAATAACGCAGACAAACTAACCGAGCGGAATTATAAGCGTTCCTTATGTTACTTGGGAACTCTAAAAAGTTAACAGAGATAGAGTACATTTGCTTTATGAATAGCTGGACTAAGAAAATACATCCCTCACAGAAAAAATGCAGGAAACGTGTGTTGTTACGTTGTGATCCTGGGTGTGACTAAGGTCGCCAGAACTTATGGGGTTGGGTGAAGAGTTGACCACACGTAAGTTATGCCATATGTATCACAACTAATCACAAGCGTCATAGGCTACGGTAATGGTACCATCAGGTGGGCTGGTCTCCTCTCCTTTTGAAATAAACTCGGGTAGATAATTGGACAGAACAAATTTGTTTTATTTCATCCCTAGAATGTGTTCAGTTACTGATAACGATGTTAATTATCATCATCTAACATGGTCTGCCTTTAATAATAATTATGTGTGCGTATATTAATTTTCCTAGAAATTTAACCCGTTGTGCTAAGAGCCTAGGTAACGAAGCTAATAACACCGTAATTTTGGCGGACGAACCTTTATCACATCAAAAAGAGTTCATTTACCTACATCACAATGAAACTTTCTTATTAATCGTACTTATATTGTTTGGACGCAAGATAAAGGCATCATCGAACCGCGGGGCACATCTAGAGTTTTTTTTTCTTAGTTCACGTAGACTTTAAAAAAGCGCTTTTAAATAGTCAGAACATGTTTGTAGTATTATAGTTGTATACATTATTATTTCTAGTAACATAGATATTTAGGTACACATTGTATTGATTGTATTAAACATTTATAAAATTTATTTCATAACAGCAATGATTTTTAGATAGCGCGTATCAAGTTATTGTCAAGAGATTATGTTTAAGTTTAATTATCTAGTTTAAGTCTAATATTTTAAATACATATAGTCAATTGTTCTGTCTATATTAAGGTGTTATTATTATGACGGACCTTGTGTTAATAACGACGGTCGCGCTTTAATGCTACCACCGGATCCAATGCGCTCGATTGCAATGAGTGTGACTTTAACGTTTGTGTAACAAGTTTAGCGTGTAACTTAGACGTTTGTGTATCAACCTATCAATGATAATAAACCATCATCATGGCTACAAAGGCAAACGCTAAGACGTAAGAATAAAGCATCATGCTCCCTTCGTGCAACTTTGTCCCTCCCTGCCTCTGAATCTATCTATAATTACGGTAAGCGGCACACATTTCACTCAAATTAGGAAAACAACTACTTACTTTGAGTGACGATAAGCGGCACACATTTCACTCAGATTAGTTGTTTTCCTAATTTGAGTGAAATGTGTGCCGCTTACCGTAGAGAGTCAGAGGCAGGGACAAAGTTGCACGAAGTCTTAGCGTTTGCCTTTCCATGATGATGGTTTATTACCATTGATATGTTGGTACACAAACATCTAAGTTACACGCTAAACGTTTTAGTCACAAGAACTGACGAACAGTAGATTGGCCTTGAAGCAAACACAAAACACAAGTTTTTGGTAAAAAAGTATTGGTAGATACTTGTACTTATGACTGTATGTTGGAAAGTGAAAAACTTGCTCGTTGGAAACAGTGGATTTGGAGTGGCACCGATTCATTCTAATTTTTATTCACCACGGGAGCGTAAGCTACCATTAAACATATACCTATGTATATAGCGTCATCCATTGATAAAGAGTTTGAAACAAATTTTCATGACTAAATAATAATATTATATACAGCATGTGTGTAAGAGTACCTGCTGTGCTGCGAACTTTTTAAGTGCGAAATATTCAGTTCTCTTGTTGGTAACCTAACTTAACCTACCTATCGCCTCATAAATTGATTACATAAGAAACCAGACTGATCTGAAGAGGGTCATCAATTCCTGCCACGAGTTAATGTTAATTTAATGTATACATTTGTGTTAGGTCTTTCCTTGGCTTAGACTAAATTTTCACCCTGCATGATATTCCAACTCCAACTCGCTCTTGGCCGGTAATCTGATGACAAATCGTTTATAGTTTTTGCTATCTCATTCAGACTCATGAACCACATATGAGAGTAATATGGGAATACTGTTATGAGTTACGAGCAAGGGACACGTCATTTCGCGGACAGAGAAATTCTTTTATATCAACATTGTTTCCTTGGGATAATACGCTCGGCATACCGTAAGTCTATGTTGTTTTCTCATTGAACAGGTACTCTTTGTTACCCTGTGTTTCTAGGCAATTTCTTTATAATTTAGATTGAAGTTGCCACCATGAAATTGGAAATCTTAGTTTAGTTATATAAGCTGTGCCGTAGTAAACCAGCTCGTAGCAGTGTGTTCCGTAGCATTGTAGTAGTAATATGGCTCGAATTAACATGACTTCGTAGCAGATAACACGGCAAGTCTTGTAGCAATCAGCTTCATAGCACACAAAATAAGTTTATGTATTATGTATTGGTGTATGTCGTTTTTGTAGTAGTATGTATTTGTTTCTCGGTACCATATTATGTTTACAGTACTTATCATATGTCTAATAAGAAACCATAGTTAATAAAACCCAATTTGTTATTTTACAGAAAGTTGTAGCTAAATAAAGTGGTAACCAATCACCCAATCCCTGATTTCTACAGCTTGTAGCAATCAGCTTCATAGCACACAACATAAGTTCCTCTGTAATATATTGTGTTTACCATCGCAAACCAAGTACTTATATAAACAAATCAAATGTCTAATAAGAAACCATAGTCAATAAAAAACCAATTTGTTATTTTCCAGAAAGTTGTACCTATATAAAGTGGTCTGAGTTAATAACCAATCCGTGATTTCTACAGCTCTTCTCATAATATACATGAATACAACTCGAAAGGGACAAGCAAACACCGATTGAAGAAATTTATACGTGGAACTCGTTCAAGGGTTATTAGATTCCCGTCACACGCAGGTCCGGCGGCCGCAGGCCCATTTACCAAACATAGCGAGCCCATGCCAATTTCTTACGTAAACATTTTGATTCTCGTCGGATGTTTTGCACTGGTTTCAACAAATTATAGAACAGTTCCGAAGTTGGTGCCAATTTTGTTCAATTTGAAGATTTTAATTTGTTTGAAGGGTGGCTGCCAGATCTCGTTGGCGTCATTTTAAGCTTATTTGCCAGTCTCGTAATTCCCGCAAAAGGGTTTTGTCGTAGCGTACATAGCGGGGATGGGGCAATTTAAGTGCTTTTGTGCGTAGGCGCGCTGCCTCCTCAGCAGAACCATGCCAGAGATATTAAGATCTTATTCAAATAAGTACATTAGTGTATCTGAATCCACCTACGTTTTGTGACGTTTAAAATTAACCCAGCTCTTTTCTAATTTAGATTTTATTAAAATTTCGAGTTATGGTGGCTGAAATATATTATAAGTTTGAGAAACTTATACATATATCTTCCCCTTCGAAATTATAAAATATAGAGATCAAATTTCATTTAGCATACATTTGTAGCCCTTAAAATCTGCGTTGGGCGCTGCTGTTATCTTTATGTCTGTCTATCTGTATGTGGAATCGTAGCTCCCAGACATAGAAATCACAATGCATTTTTTTCTCTGAAAGCTAGTACCAGCATCATGACACTCCAAAAACTCTTTATAAAACCGAAACGGCGTCATAAATAAATTTATACATATCGTGGGATAACTAACACACTGCCTACTGATCCCTATATGAGATTGCTGTACAGAGTACGCAGGTGAACCTAATGTTATTATATAAAACACATGTTACAGACAAGTCAGACAATTTTATTCAGTTCAACGGATTGACGACCATCAAAGTAAAACACGCCTAATATGGCAGATCATTATTTAAACATGGAATGCTGCCAGTACAGCGATATGCAACCTCCAACAATCCCAAACTAAGTAGAGCCTGTATTATGTCAACTAAACAAATGATAATAGTGCGACAAGGATCTTTATGAACGTGGCTGAAAGTGGAACTAACGCCGCCATCTTGTAAAGTGTCTCTTTGATAGTTCTGCCACAACTTGTTTGGCCGATTGTTGTTTCTACGTTTATTTTTGTATTATTTGGTTTAAAACACTAGCAATATGCCAAAATGATAAAAAGTGGTGTCAGGGAAATAGTCTTAATGGTTAAGGAGATTTTCATGAAAGATAAACACAGTTTAGGCCCGATAATTCCATTTGAAAAAGTAACGAGCGAGTTGCCGCCTCGATAGGTAAATGTTACCATGCTTGATTTAAGTCGCAGTATTAAGTAATGCGAATGAAATATTAATTTAGAAATAAATTTATTCATAAAGATAAAAAATGACTATTTTCTTCGTTTGTGCTATCAAATTATTTATTACAATAAATCAATAATATATAAATTTCTGGAGTTATAATAGTAATATCTAGGGACAATGTCACACAGATCATCCTAGCCCCAAACTAAGCAAAGCTTGTACAGACGCCAGCACATCCAGCTACTTCAATCTGTCAAATTTCTTTAATAGATTTTGAACTATATCACATAAGCATAAGGTTCACTTTCACTTGGGTAAATTTGACAGATTGGGGTAGCTTGATGTGCTGGCGTCTGTACTATGGGTACCAGGCGACGATATACATACTTATATAAATAGATAAATACTTATATACATAGAAAACATCCATGACTCGGAAACAAATATTTGTGCACATCATGCACTTACCTGGATTCGAACCCGGTAGAGTTAGATATTCCTGGGACATTATTTACACACGGCCATCTGATCCCAAACTAAATAAAGCTTGTACAGACGCCATCACATCCATCTACCCCAATCTGTCAATTTTTTTTCAACTGAGGAAATTTTGGGGATTGGGGTAGCTTGATGTGCTGGCGTCTGTACTATGGAAATCAGATAGCTGATATACTACATATACTACTTTTGTAAATACATACGTATATAGATAAACACCCAGACACAGGACAAACAGATATGTTCTTGCACACCAATATCTGTCCTGGGTGGGAATAAAATAAAACCAACTACGCCAACTGGCCCGTCAAATGTATACAATTGATTCGAAAATACAATGGATACAGTCTTTTGCCATGTTTAAATTTTCCCATAATATTAGGGAAATTTTCTTAAAAGCAACCCTTGGAGTCATAGTGTCGCCCTCCCACAAATGTCAGTTACGTTCATAAAGATCCTTGTCCCACTGTATACATAAATTACACCCAGGCACAGATTAAATAATCGTGTTCACCACACAAAGATTTGTCATCGGTGGGGTTCGAACCCACGACTTTGGCTAAGCACTCAGTGTCACTAACTACTAGACCGATCACATGAAGTATACATAGCTTTCTCCACCCGCAGTTCACGCTTCACATAACCGTACCTCGTTACCTACTACAAAAAAAAAACGGCCTGTTACCTCCTCTTATAATAATAATAATTTAATTCAGAGTAAATTCCATATGTGTTAGTTACAATGACAACTTATAAACTAGTGTTAGTAAAAAATATTTCTAGCTGCGTGAACATCGTGGCAGAGCCCGCCGTCTCTGGGAAATGTCTACTTGACTGCGTGCAGTCGTATCCACCTTCCCAAGATCGGAGAGTCCCACCTATCGACCAAAGTTTTAAGAATGCTGTTGGGGCTGGCGCGCATACGACGTAGCAGAGATGCGGACCTTTTGCGTATGATGGCCGAAAAGCTATCAACGGTCGCGTCGGCAAGCATTCCGGACGCGCTACAATAACGCGGCAGCCCCATCAACACCCGGAACGTGTTGTTATATTGTATGCGCAAGCTACTGTATACCATCTGCGTAAAGTCGACCCACAGACTGCATGTGTAAAAGGATTGGCAGTAGGCTTTGAAAAGAAATATAATGCCTTATTTTTAACTGACTGTGATATTTTATTTGGCATGTATGTTATGCTATTTCTCCCTTGTTTGGGAACTGACGTTTCGGTATGTTGAATATAGAAGGTCGCATATAAATGTTTGTTAAAACCGTTATAAAGAAAAGTTGTGGTCAGTTGTGAGTTTATTAAAATAGTAATTATTGACAGTTAGGTAAGGCTACTCTTCGGCATATTACAAGTAACACTAGTGGCCCACTTAAGAGGGCACCATCACATTAAGCAGGCCCCTTAACATTCCCATTTCCTTCGGAACTAAGTCGGCTATTGTTCGTTATCAACATTCAAGATGCTTAACTGAATAGTGCGGCGGTGCAATTAACTTGCGATGCTCATTAGCAGCTCGTTTTCATTCGCCGCCCGTAACCCAACTTTCTTTAGAGCACCTCGGTGTCACGTGGTCGTAATGCGCTGACTGTGCAGCCTTGTGAATTTTGGGATATAGAGCGTTTTGCTGGATGGTTATGTTTGTAATGTTGCGTATAAAAACTCATGTTTTGTACACAAGTTGTTATTGTTGACTTTACCTTTATTGGTGGTTATTGGCTTTATTTTAAAGTAATGGGACGGTTGACTTAAATAGATTCATACACGTATTGTAATGGGTGTTAAAGGAAACCTGTGCGTGGTTATTTAGTCTTTGATAAACATTACACTTTTAGATTTACTGTTAACAACGAGAAATGAAACAGACAAGTGCGAGACGGACTCTACTAATTTACATCGCTTTTCAATCACGAATTGGTACTAATATACACACATCAACAAAGTCTAGGGATACGTTATTTTGAAATCAAACATGGCTTTATTGTTTAAAACCTATTTAGTTTCCTTAAAAAGTTTATTTACAGATTTAAACCTTGTCTATTCTTTATTCAAAATTTAAAAATTAAAATGAGAAACAAATGAAAACACGCAAAGCACAGCGCAATCTTGAGTTGTATCTAATTTCAAAAAGTAGCATTAAAATTTTTTTTGCGTGTTAATTGAAGAAAACCTGATAAATTGTTTTATTTTCTTTTCTCAATTGGTTGTGTAAGCTTTTTAGCGTCATGCCACGCCATCATTTGAGTCGAGATGAAATGTTACGGGCAGTTGGCATGTTACAAAACGGTGCTATTCAACGCGTCGTTGCTGAGTCTCTGGGCACAAGCCAAAATGTGGTATCCAGGCTGTGGTCACGTTATCGCGCTACTGGAGATGTGGCAGAACGGCACACAGGTAGATATCGTGTTACCACTCAGAGACAGGATCGATTTCTCCAAATGACCGCCAGAAGACTACCCAATATTACAGCGATGCAACTAGTGCAAAGGCTCCAGGAGGGTCAGCAGCTGCTGGTGAGCGACCAAACCGTGCGAAGGAGGCTGCATGAAGTTGGTCTTCATGCTCGCAGACCGCTACGAGTCCCAGCGCTGCGACGTGGCAATCGCGGTAGGCGACTTTTATGGGCTCAAGAACATTTGACATGGAGTGATCAACAATGGTCATTGGTGCTGTTCACTGATGAGTCCCGCTATGGATTTCATCCAGATTCGAGACGAACACGCGTTTGGAGAACTCCAGGCAGGGTCAGCCGTCTCCGACATCCACAGGAGGTCCACTCTTACCAAGGCGGGACAATTATGGTGTGGGCAGGAATACGAATCGGCGGACGAACCCAACTCATTTGGATTCAGGGCAGCATGACTGCCCATAGATACCGTGAGGAGGTAGTAGAACGTGTCATTGTCCCGCTCAGGGCCCTAACGGGGCAAGAATTTCAGCTCATGCATGACAATGCACCTTCCCATACAGCGCGGCTGGTGAGGGCCGCCCTTCGAGAACACGATGTTCAGGTATTAGATTGGCCTCCACAGTCGCCAGACTTAAACCCAATTGAACACGCCTGGGACATGTTACAGCGAAGAGCATTGAGGGATTTTCCGCCCAACTTGACAACAGAAGAACAACTTTTCGAACATTTAAAAAGAACTTGGGACTGCATACCCCAGCAAGACATTGACACCTTAATTTTAAGTATGGAAAATCGTTGCCGCTGTGTGATTAATGTTAGAGAAGGAAATACCGATTACTGATTATCAGATTTGGTAAGATTTTTATTCATTTAATTCGATTGAATAATTTTATAAGAATAAAATGTTTTTGTTCACTCAGTAATTTTCTATGGCTTAATTAATTTAAGACTTTTATTAATTAGAAAAACAAAATCGCATCGTGTTGTTAATGTTTAAATATCGGCCATGAAATTATCTTTAATTCTTCCATTTACAGTCATAACAAAATGTTTATAGTTTTCTAGATAATCAATGAAATGTTCAATATCCCTAGATTGTGTTGATGTGTGTACATCGCTTTTCAATCACATGGTGGTGGGGGGTTATTTCCAGACATATTCGTTGAAAAATAATTGCCTAACCCAATTAACAATGTTCGAAAGTCATATAGTTATGCAACTATGAAGAGTCTTTTTTTTATAAGTAGTAATGTCCTTCAAACATCGCAACGATCTTGCAAATATCTTTGGGGAGACCTTTGTTCAGCTGTGGAGGTCATTTGGCTGATATTATGTTGAATAATATTACATAAGTAATACAGCTATGTAACACGCTACGACGAGCTATGTGGCTGCGTAGTATATTGCTACGAGATGACGACTATTTTATAGCAATACTTCCTACAAAACTTAGTCCTGCAGGCCATTCTGTTACCAGCCGTGCTGCTACGAAAAATCCTACTACGAAGAATCCTATTACGAAGAGTCTAGCTAAGCTTTTTTGTACTATTTTCTATATACGCTAACATAATCAACTTTATTAAATAACATAAAGACATTTTAAACCACTCACTTTTGTGGAGTTCATTGTGTACATACCATAAATTATTCAACAAACGGGAACGTCCCCAAAATATAGTTTCCTTAGGCAGTAGAGGCGGGCTATACTCTCCAGTTGGAAACACAAACATAGCACGGATCTGCATTTAGCCGTCGCATCAGGCTCTATTGACGGTAAACAGGTTTCTAGCAAGTCGATTCCGTACCGTACGGCCTTGCCTAGGTCCCAGTGATTTATACCAAACAAACATTCATGTTATCACGCCTTGCACCTGCTTCCTTATCCGGCTGGCTGCACCGTACTGGGTAAGCCGATTTGCGATTTTGATGCATGGGAAATTACATTTTAAGGAGTAACTTTGCATTTCCTTGTGCTTGCTATAAGAACACAATTCCTAAATTTTTTATTAAACGGGAATAAGTTCTGCAACATTATTTACACAGAGATGAGAAAATGTATCATATATTTCTTGGGCCTGTTGGCGTTATTGGTAAATGCTTGCCCTTCACGCCGCAACTCGTGGGTACGATTCCCACCCAGGACAGATATTTGTTTGCATAAACATATCTGTTTGTCCTGAGTCTGGGTTGAATTATCTATATATAAGTAGGTGTGTAAATAATGTCTCAGGATATTATTATTATCTTAATTTGCGTGCCCAATACTATATCAGGAACAAAGGAAGTGCCAAATGAATTCGATTTTTATATTAAAACATTTCCTCTACGTGTGTAAAGTGTTGCAAGTGGTGAATATATTTTCCAGCGGTTTTCAAATGTAGCGTAGGATCCGGAAGTACGGCAACTTGAGTCCCGCTTCTCATATTTATAGCTTTCCGATCACCGGCTCGAGCCGACGCTAATATGTACATCCCACTGAGCACGAATGATATAAGTCGGTTTAATGATTTCGCTTTTACAACCAATGCAATTTTCACGTTTATAAGCCTTCCGAAAAAATTTGAGTTCGCTTTATGAGCATAGAAAGTCTTTACACATCAGTTATCTACCTTGTTAAGGTCTGTTATATAAGGTACCTATTTAAATATGGAGATCGAAAATTTTCTTTTTATACTGTGAAGTTAGATAACATTTAAGTTACTTAAATAATATGAAATCAAATCAAATAAAATCAAATCAAATTTATTTGCATAAATCAGGTTACAATAGGTGGTGTAATCTGATTTATGCAAATAAATTTGATTTGATTTGATGATTAGTTAGTATTAATATTAACATACTAGGTTAGAAAATATTTAATATAATTTTAATAAACATGAGAATGAGAATAAAAATGAAAATAAGAAACCCTTCTGGAACACTAGATTTAGTTATCTTATATTTATTGTATATTTTTATGCAGTAAAAAAATTACTTGATCCTTAGATTTTTGATGTGTTTTTTCTCTATTCTTCGCCAACACCACATTACTTTGCGCTGTGTTGTTTTAAATACTTCAACCACACTAGGGAAATGAATCCATGTGTCGCGGCGTGTCTTTAATACTAAAATTTACGGATACAAACCGCGCCCATAGACTAAACAACTTCTAATGGGTCACGCGAATGGTTGTCCTTGTGCGGAAATCGAACCCAGTACACGAAGAGGCGAGGCGATTATCTTGACACCTGCAGTCAGAAGTCATTTATTGTATGACAGTAAGAGTATGTACAAAATATTTGAATATATTTATTTATTTATTAATAGGACAACTTACAAAACATACACTTTGGAAAGGATCATACAATGTTATAAGTGGCTCAAGCAATAGTGCTGTTTGAATTACAAGTTGCCACGACATGCATTAAAATTAACAAGGTATATCAGCAAACAATGTTTTTTAAATATTTTTTAAGGAACACTTAACTAATTTCATATCATCACTTAAAACTAAGTTGGTACCAAATAACTTGCCTAATCGGCAGTGAGACTAATAAAAGTGTGTATAATAATGATTCTTATAATATGAGAACCGTACAAAACCTCCGCCCGATATGATTAGCTAGTATTAAAGGGAGGTATTATGTGACACGAGTACCGGTGGAGTGTTCGTGGCGTTTCATTAACTAACGGATTGTTGCCGCAAGCCACCGATGTGCGGCCCTATCCAATTTGTTTCCAATGCGACGCTATTGGCCGCCGACCGATACCCGATAATGACTAGTCTAGGGATGGTCCGCAGACCCGTGCCAATGACGGCACGTGATAAGAGAAAATAGGAACGTTATTGAGAAATGTCTAAACAACGGTAGGTAACAAATAGATCTCTAATATTTTTAAGAGTGATGTTGGGATTTTTCTGCTGAGACTAATTCTCTGTGTGAGCTTGGAGTCTGAAAGTTAGCGGTGTTACACCCCCGTGCCTTTGTGAGCACTTGAAGCCGTCGGTCCTGTACCTACTCTTTCCTGTGGAGTCACCAAGCTGTTAGCACACACGCTTGTGCACTATAATATGTTCCGCGGTAATTAATTTCATTTCATTTAAGTATTTCAAAAATTTACATTAAATTATAAAATTAAAACAAACAAAGAAATCATAAAATTACAATAGAAATTAAAAAATTAAGCAGTTACCAAAAAAAAAATTGTTAAAAGAGTAAAACATTTTCATCATTACAATAGTGTCAAGAGTATAATATAATGTCAAAACAGATATAAATGTATAATATGATGTATGTCAATTGAAGAATAATAAACAATTTATTTAATTTTTATGTTAAAAAATTAATAACTAAAAATAATTATGCAAAAACAAATACAATACAAAATTCCTCTACAAAGTCAAAAAAAAAAATTATGAATATAAATGGTTGAGATTGGCCACCATGGCCGAAATTCGAGGAGGAAATTTGTAGTACAATCTGTTGTATACATCATCATCATCATATCAGCCCACTGCTGGAAAAAGGCCTCCTCAAATATATCCATTACATACACGGTCAAATTAAATGAGGTGTTATAGACAATAATTTGTATTTTGTCTGTATAATATTGATACAATGATCTTCCGTTTGCTCCAAATCATTAGGTATGCATCTTAATTCCAAAAGAACCATTTTGGTTGTCGACTGGATTTGTGTGTAGACCTGATATTTCAGTAGGATATATTGTTCGAATCCTATATATTAAATTGTGATTTTTATTAGAATTTTGTAGAATAAGGAGAAACTGGATATGACATTTTTTATAGTAATTTGTTCCTGTTTTACAATTTTAGATTGTAAAAATATGATGAAGTAACAGTATATTTGTATTTTTAATGTGATTCTTTCAATGGACTTGAATGTAAACGTACACGTACTTTTAATTTCGGTCATCAAAATAAAATGATTTTTAATTGACTGCATTCGTGGTGAAGCTGTTAAGACAGTCGCCTCGGTACTTCGTTTCCCGAGTTTTATTCCCGCACAGGACACTTTTTTGTGTGACCCATAACTAGTTGTTCTGAGTCTGGGTGTACTTTGTGTCCGTCAATTATATATTTATAATTGACGCCGCGACTCATTCGCCGCGATTAATTTACCTATTGCAGGCGTTGCCAACAAAATTTAATTTGCTTTAGTATGTTATTTGTCACTTATTCCAGAGAAAATAGTAATATAATCTTAAAATATTCACAATGTTTTAGACTTTCTAACCACAAATAATTGATACGGGATCAATTATTTACTTACTTTTTACTCGCATATTATTATCATATTAAGATTGTTCACTCAAACGTCGTATTTCACTTTAAAATGTCTTAAATTTGGCACGTGTGAAGCTTTGCCATCCCTAATTACTTGCTACTCACTACACTACTAGAGCACTATTCGCTTAGCTACGTGAATGAAGTATAGTTATTTTACTTAGGACTTTTATTAATTTTACATACACAAACACCAACTTCGAAAGCTAATAAAAAGTACAATGTAATTTCTGTAAAATCTTTATTTGGTTAAGATTATCTTTATGTTTTGATAAGGGAGGGGAATGCCTACGCATGCCACCCGCAAACAGTGTCTGTGGGTGGGTATGTCGGACTCGCACCGCCAACCTAACCTGCCGTGGACTTCTCTTGGCACCTGATGGGAGGAGCCCCGGGAACGCGGGTATGCTGCTCCGGTGCCCCCCTTTTGCGCCATGTCTCAGATGGCCGGGACACGTATCCTGAGAGGGCCCTCCCTTATTGCCAACTCCTGCCAGTCCGGCACAGCGACTGTGCCACAAACAGATCGCTGTCTTCCCGGAGCTGCTTGCACGTGGCGGCCGTAGAGGTCACTTCTTACACTGCCACCGCAGCCCCTGGTTAAGAAAATCTACATAAATACTAGGCAGTTGGTTAGTGAGCACGAATGCTTAGCCAAAGGTTCTGGGTTCGATCCCCACCCAGGACAAATCTTTGTGTGTAGATCACGATTACGTTACGCACTAATTTGTTTGATCCAAATATATGTATCCTAGGTCCAATTTGTCTATTAATTGCATGTTTTATAGTCACCCGTAACACAGGTTTCTAATAAGGGAGAAGGGCATTGTGTTAAAAAAATGTGATGAAACATCTTCATAAATTTATTTTCTTTACGATGGCCATGAGACCCCAAAATATTTTTCCTATTTAAAATAATATAGTTACATATACCACCGCAATATTCTTAGTTTAATAACCCACTCGGGAAATCTACAAGGCATGTTCTAAATAGCGCCCGTTACCTGGTAGATAATATTATTCACCCCAAGAATCTTTTTATTGCATTGCAACCAGGGAGAACCAATCTCTTTAAAATGATTACGAATTTATTTATGTGCGAGTAGGAAATACGTGAGTGAATAATGTCCCGCACGTAAGGCATTGAATGGTATAACTAGACCTGCTTACGGACACCGACCTTAATAATCGTATACAGTCTCGGACACTCGTCTTAGAAATAAATTCAGTGAACGAAGATAATTCGAAATCTATACATTTGAATCAGTAGAAGGAATAAGAAAATCAAAAAGTAAAGTTCTACTATCTATTCAAAAACAACATTTAGTTTCAGAATAAAGAAAACACTACGTACAAAAAGCTCACTTCGTCCCCACACTTAAGCAAATAGCGATTCTGCGAAGGACGTAATACAGTTCAATCTAGTTTTCCTAAAGTGCGAGTTAAATATTATCCAAATAATACATGTATTAGAAGATATCTGATTTTGTGTGCATTGGTAAGCACAGTAAGTACATTGTAAGCACGTGGATATAACGTAGGTACTTGGATATGTTTAGCATTACCACTGTATGTAAATTTATACGGACTACTGGTTGAAATCTTCGCTTTTGTAATGAATCAACTTTTCAGTAACTTCAATTTTTTTTTAACAAACTCTTTGGCCTACCAGACTCCCCTCCTCTGGCTAGTTTAAGTGGGGTGGCAGCGCACTTTCAGCATCTTATTTCTGTGTCCTGTGCATATATATTTTTTATTCATTAGGTGTTAGGATAGCAATATTTAAATATTATAAATTACTAGTATTCGTATTTGCTGAGATATTCCTTTACCCGCTAAACGGACGGACCCAGTTGGTGAAGAATTTTTCTTTTCTATATTACTACGGCACTCTAAAATATGATCTGAATATGCTCTAAAGATGAAAACGAGGGTAGTATAAATCCGATATTTATAGACTCTCTTTGATATGTATCCGATTTATATTGGATTTCATTAGGAAAGCCGCGAATAAAAAGACCCTTCCATACAAACTTGCAAATCAGTTTCTTACGCGTTACGTATTTGAAAAACTAATTAACTAAAAGTTGTGCAGTTTCATAGGTAGATGTTAGTATCTACACAACTGGCGACCACTTTGAATCATGGGCACTTAACCTATTACTTAGATACACCAAAAGGAATAACAAATTTGTGTACAAAACATTAAACGTGTACAATGGGCATATCACAAATGTGATCTCTTCCAGTCAACCGAAGCTTCCAGTCCGTCCAGAACCTTCCAGTCATTGATATAGGTATTTTCGGTGTAAAAAATCATTGAATACCTAAAGATACAAAGGTATAGGTAATAAATGTAATACAATAATATATATATAGGTAGTATTGTATTTTCCTATTGGTGTTGTGAGTCTTGTGGGGACGGAGAGTGAATTTTAACAAGTTTTTGGAACTTTTGCACAATTTTTTCACGTCTCATTGTTAAAGGCAGCGCATTCCACAATCATGCGCTTGCATTTTAGTTTGACTTTTTCTGACGATCTCAGTAATATCAAATGTGACTCATGTTGGCGAGGATGGAATAAGCCGAATATTGTAGAGAAGTGTAAGTGTATGATTCTTTCGGCGAACGCCAGATATATGACCATATTTGCGGAGCCCAGATACGAATCAGAGAAATATACAGCCATTGCCATTACGTGCGCATAAGAAAGCAGAATAATTATTTCCGCCATTGCGAAATAAATTCACAACTCTTTTCACTGTTAATATTATTATTTTTAGTAGATATTATTTTCTTCTCAAGTGTATTTAAAAACGTCGTATGATACACGTGTGTATTGATGATTACCGTCCTCAGCTCTTTTAAAACCCTCATCTAACGGATCAGGTCCAATGTCGCCTCAGAGGTAATCACCAATATTACACACTTGTACCATAATGTATGTACATTTTCGATGCAATTAGCTAGTCCGATAGTGTAGTTTATTACAGTGTCGCTAAAGCAGTAGACGCATTAGTCCTATAATGAAAGTTGTACTAAGCACTTAATAAGAATGCAGTAAAATGTATGGTGGCACTAATAGTACAAGAATCTCAACATTGGCAACATTTGGCGACCTGGGGCGTAGCGTCGCGGCGCCGCGCTGTCAACGTTCTTGTGGTGTTGGAATGCGGAGCGCTACACAGCTGGCATTTTTAAACTTGACCCACGATAAATGTGGAATTTTATAATGTGAACATTCTGCTTTATTAGCCGAGTGCATCAGCGAACTGAATTTCTTGCGGACATCTTGTTTATTCTTTTGTAGTATTTCATATGTATCGACAATTCACGATTTCTTGTTCCCATGAATATAGGACAAACGATCGTCGTAGAAGTCTTTAGAAAAAACATCTTTAATACCATGACGTGCACCCCGGTGCTCTGAGGTAGAATCTTATTAACTTTCGTAGACTGTATACATAGTGTACAAAGCAGATACATATCTATTATCTACTTAGATTAAATCAAGCAGAAGCACACATAATTATATAGCTGGTTAATGACGTAATATAGCAGGTAAGTATATTAATTAATACATTGTCTACTAATGATTTAAAAGTATTAGCTTTATAATTCGTAAGATAAATTTAGATTAGATAAGATAATTTTGCCGCAAAATAGTCAGGGTTTTATGTAATAATAGTTATTTTGCTGTATTAGTACTAATAATACAACAATATAACGGTATTATGTATACAAGAAACTCAATTCCAAACACGTCTTTCCTGCAGTTGCATCAACTACAATTGAAGTTTGTTGGAAGGTTACCCCAGAAAGTTACACTGGGAAAAAATACAGGTCAATCCTACAACCATCATTGCAAAAAAGCTTCCGAGAGTCTTGATTCGGTACATATTAGCATACACAGGCAACTTGTTAGCTTTTTAGGAAAATAAAATAGTTTAGCAAATGGTGCCTGCACGAACTAGATTGAAATAAATTGCGCCCGTCGCTATTTGTTTAAATGGCTATCTGAAGAGAGCCTTCTAAACGATAATACAATGTATTATTCTGTGTTAATAGTAAAGAACCATTGCCGGTACTTACCCTGGGCGTGTGCTTGTAGATAACAAGTTTATATTTAATTAATATTATGGATGACGTTCTGTGTTCCGATCATTAAGTTTACATTACCCCATGTATGGTATTTTAACAATAGTCAGCCTGAATATTCAAATAACTATTTGATTAAAGCGTACGCGCGGATTTAGGTCATAATGGAAAGGATTAAATATGTCCCGATCATAGATTAAGCATTCGGTACCTCATAGTTCGGCTATGCTTTTGTTTTTCTCATAAGTTTGAAATGTGATATTAAGGAATAAATTCGCAATTATGTTCTTGTGTAGAACAAATTCAAACAAGCTAATTTAATCTTTCCCTAAAAAGAACTCTTCTTATCAATAAGATCGGGTTTTAACAAAAGTTTTTTTTAATTTTAACTAAGGAATAAAATTCTGATAGGTTTTCGAAAATAATGGTGCATAGGCTGACCTATACTATAATTGGATGCTGATTTGCATTCCTAAATTCACATATCTTGAAACACAGGTCTTCTAGAATAAGTCGACCAATTATCCGAAACACCTTATCTTTCTTCTTAAGTTTACACTTGTTTGACCGAGTGTGGCTTCAGGCCACACTGCCCGTGTGTTTGGGCGGTCTCGGTTTCCACAAAATTCTAGAAATTTTAGCCTTTATTAGCCTTCCGGCGTTCTTGCCTACAATCCACGGCACTAAACAAACAGACCAGTGAAACATTATTTGCTTCACAGGTTAGTACTGATACATTTCTGGAAAATTGCTTACCCAAGTACCGATTTACAATCATACCCGTCTTCGCAAATGAGTGGGACCGGCCGATCTGTAGTTTCATCATCATCATCATCATATCTGCCATATATGGCACGAGACTCGACGGCTTGTGGCAGCTACTTTGAGAGGTGGGTGGGTGGGATGGGAAGCAACTTGCGTCGATACTTCACCGCCATCACATCTACTATGGACAATGACATGTGCCGGCAGTGCCGCTTCTGCTGCGGAAGCTTCTAAACGGCTTAAGTATACAAATCTGCTAAGATATTATGTATTTGAGTCGTTTGGGGTGGGGATGCTTGGGTTTGAGACGACGGTCTTGGCGCCCGAGCGCGCGAATTTTATTCCGCGAGATATCAAAACGCCTAGTCGACGCTACTCATGACCCGAAGGCTGACGCTTAATTAAGACAAAGAACAAGTATAATGCAGTGTGAAGTGCCGCCAGCCGTCTGGGCACGTTGCCGGTGGACGACGCGGCGACGGTGCGATGAATACTTCGACGCTCAAGGCTGCTGACAAAGTTTTCAATTAATGTATTTATAGTTAGTTAATCGCAATTTTTTCAGTTTTAAATATTATATATCAATGCATGTAATATTACAGATGCGAAAGTTTTTAAGTATATATGTACGGATGTTTGTTCTGTACTCTTTCACGCAAAAACTACGTAAGTGTTTTAAACTTTGTTATAATATATTATATATCCGAATAACCATAGGCATCAATTGTAACTCGGGTGAATACGCGAGGCATAGCTAGTAATTAATAAGTACACAACATTTAATTAATTATATGTAGGTAATTAATTAATTATTAATAAATTCCGTAAATATTCCGTATGCGGCTGAATGTACGTAATGAATCTAGCGGTATTTTCTATGTAGATAGATAAACTCATACAGCTACCGTAATATTAACAACGTTTTGAACAATTTCGTATACTGCATGTTGATTTGCAGTAATTCCAATCACATATTTTGTATAGAAACTGATACGTACGTGCAAGCTGATTGGCATCCAAATGACCAGTGGTCTAATCACAGTGGATACAATAATATTATATGGATATGTATTTGTATAGCTAGGGCACGTCAGTGGATATACTGGTACTACGAAAACCACTCTTACTGCCAACGCTATACGGTCTCTGTCAAGGCAAAAGTGTGTATACCGACGTGTCGTGTATTTTGAATGTAGAAACTATCGAAACAGAATAAGGGTTGCATAACATGTAACGAAATTGTGTTACGATTTTCACACTTAATATGTCTGTATGGCTGGAGCAGTGTAGCTCATACTAAGAAAAAAAATGTGGCATTGAGGATCTTTGTGGTGGCTAGTTTAATTGGGATGTTAATCCGCTAAATATACATAGAAATTACTTAATCGTCTTAGTTGCTTATAGAAAGTGCACAGGGTACCGTAATCCTTTTCCAATACTGGCCGTTTGACAGAAAAGTTTATATTTATTTCTCCTGTCGCGGGTCTGCTGGATGAAATTTCTTGCGAAATAAGCAGCACCTTTGTACTATTAATTTCATCGTACTGTTATGTATTTATTGTATGTTTTGTATGTACAAGAATTATTAAATAAATTGTTCCATAATTTGGAAACTCCTATTTTTCCTTAAATTTTTGATAATCATTTTCAGGAAGGAATGAGATATGTTGAACTTTTATATAAGCCCTTAAATAGTGTTTAATGTATATAAATGTTTATAATGGACAAAGAATAGAGAAACCGACAGGGGCTGCTAGTTATTAGTTAGTGGGTGTAGGACTACGGACTAGGGCGCCACTATGCGCAGTTTTATACGGATAATGTTGAAATCGATGCATATATTACGCTCTTTCAGCTTTAAAGTGTACAGACGCTGGGCGTAAAATTAGGTCATTATACTCGTAAAATTGCCCTGTCAGAGAGAAAGATGTAGTGAAATCTAAATTAGTTTAGTGGTGTAAGACTAAGAAAAGCACGTTATTGACGTTCATTGGCATCACTAGAGAAAATGGTATGAGTCATAAAACTTGTGAAATACATAAGAATTGTTGCAGAAGGTTCCATATTTTTCTCATAAAAAGTAGCACTGTATTATCTCTCTTTTTAAATATAAATTTGAATTAATTAACTAAGTACATATTTTATAATAAAGTTTTATTATAAAAACGGGGACAAACGTATATTTATATTATTATGCTTACCTACGTTGTCGTAAACTTTTTAGTATCTGGGGACGAAGGCAGCCTAACATTACGGCTGCCGAATTATATATATTTTATACCTAAAAGTAAATAGGTAGGTAGCGTTTTAGGAAACTCTTACTTGCTCATTAGGTCATCAAGTAAACGGTTTTATATATGAATTATGTTCTTACGATACAAACCTACTGCCCGTCTCCACAAAATAAGTAAGATTTTTATGGGGTAATGTACTAACTTCTATAAAAAAATTCCCAATTATATTAGCAAATCCTCTACAATTAAGAGTTTTCTGGCAGTGTTTCTCAGTAGCTGCCACGTCATGCACTGCACGGTAGGGTAAAAAAATATGACAATTCCACATAAATGTAAAAGTTTTACGGAATAAATATTTTTTTTGATTGATGTTTGTGTAAGCAAATTGTTTAGCAGGACGTATTACAAAATTTCTGATAATAATGTAAGTGACAAAAGTGTTCGGAATTGAGTTTTTCTAAGTCAACACATGTAATAGTTATTAGTCTTACGAAAAAAATTAAAAAAAAAATATTTCTACAGTTTTTGCAGGCAGTGTATCAGTAGCTGCCACGTCATGCACTGCACGGTGGGGGAAAAACGATGATTCCACATTAATTTATTTTTCCGGAATAAATGAATTTTGAATTTTGAATCGGTACCGTAACGTTACTCGTTAAAGTTAGCGTTAGAACCCATGGGATGCGACCCAATCTCTCCGTTCAACTGAAGTAGTATATATTCAAGTAACAATAAAGCTGATGACTTGAAATAAGAATTTAACCCAAACACATTTAATAAACGTGAATATCAAAAGTTAATGAGTCTCAGTTTATAAGGTATACTTGAAAGGGCATCTTTGGCATTATCTAAATCACACTTTTAAAACTATATTGTTTTGTATAGTATTATGTATGCGTTCCACTCTAAGTATTTTTTTTATAATTTGAATTGTTTATGGAATATGCCTTTCCAAAAGTATGTTATACCAAGTAAAAGCTGATGTAAACTGTGATACGGGGCCTGATAAAATAATGTCTGACTGACAAAAAAGTGGTTTCACACCAAGCTTCATATTATATTAATCGACACAAAAAGGGGGAAGGTTATCAATTCGATACGCATTATATTTTTCGTGTATCTATTTACTTCGCCGTTTATGAACAGGCTTAAATAATATTATTTTTATTAGAATGATCGTGCTTGCTACTAGTCCGATATAATGTGACATAGCTGTATATACGAGCAAAAATAATTCTGAAGATTTGAAATTAAGAATTGGTTAAGATATTACTAATTCATCAAAGGTGTATGGTGACGGCGGTGAATATCAAAATGTCATCACCCCATTTCATCCATCTTTAAGTGGACCCGAGGGAATATTTACCAGAGAACGGGCAGCAGATTCCTTCTGAGTACTATGACCATCTTACCGCGATCGCTAACCCGTCCGCTATGCGTCGCGATTATGGCAGTTTATCCCAAGATGATTCTTGGAGAGGCTTTTCCAGCAGTGGACTTCTTTAGCTGGTATGATGAACCCCACCAAGTGTATAAGAGGGCAAAGTGGAGCTCAACATTTCACAAGTATCAGTTGGAATGGTATAACTTGAAAGGGCATCCTCGATAGTTTCTAAGACTAACTTTTTTAATACGTTGTTACGTCTAAAGAAGCTACGGAATCCTCGGACGTGCATTTGGCCAGTTTTATTACTTACTAGCTGTGCCCCGCGGTGTTACCCGCGTTAAAGTTTATAAATTTTCTTTGCTATAAACCTCACGGAGCCCGAGACCTTTCCAACGAATGCAAAACCGTGGAAATCGGTTCGTGCGTTCTGGAGTTATAGCGTCAGGAAGGAAAACCCGACTTATTTTTATATAGTAGATTAATTAGTTAAGTCCAATAAATTATGTAACAACCTTTATGATCGAGTGGTGTAAGCATAATTATATATTTCTAAATACATACATAATATAGCTTATCACACAAAGATTTGTCCTGGGTGTGAATCGAATCCAGGAGTACGCGTAGCATATTATATAATACCTATAATATATTAGTAATAATTAAATGATTTTCACAGTAATGAGCCGTAATAGGTGAGGAATTGAATGATGAATAGGTGCATAATTATACACCATATATTAATTGATTGTATAATTAAATTGCATTTTTAGTCCTATATATAGGATAGTCAAACCCAGGAGCTCGATAGATCGCGGATTCAATTGTTGTTATGTACTATAATGAAACTTTGTACTTGATTTATATCCTCAGTACATCGGAAAGCACGCTAAGCCGTTACCGTCTTGGTCTCATTGTTCATTAGAACATTTATTACAATCGTTATGGGTAGCTAGAAGTCTAGTAGAACACTACAATTAATCTCAGTTTAGGGGTCAGATGGCAGTTAAGGAAGCAGAAGCAACAAGGTCAGCTGGGAACCGATCCGAATAAAGACGGGAAATAATCAAAGGAGAAAATTTATAATCCGGAACTAAAATAAAATAAAAAAGATTTTTATTCACGTAGACTTTAAAAAAGCGCTTGTAAATAGTCAGAACATGTTCGTAGTAATATATAATTAATTTATAATTATTTCTAGTACATATATATATTTAGGTACACGGATTGTAGGAAATAATTTACAATAAGATTTATTTTATAAAAGTAACGATATTTAGCTAACTTAAATTAAGTTATTGTCAAGGATCATGTGTAGGTTTAATTATCTAAATTTTAAATTTTAGCTATTTTTTACTACATATTGTCTGAATGGTTCCGTCTATATTAAGGTACGAATTAAATGTTATTATTATGCCGGCCTTGTGTTTATAACGACGGTCGCGCTTTAATGCTACCACCGGATCCAATGCGCCCCAACTGAGAAGACCCAGCGAAACAAACTCAGCAGGTGTCTCTACTACCGGTTTCAATACGGCCCTGTACTGTAACTGTATTAAATGATAAATTTAAACATTCATACTAAACGAATGTGTGCGTTGAACTCTTTTATTTCATTTCCTAGGTTAAATTAACGTTGGAATTCTTAAAACATATAGAGATTTTGGCGGACGGTTAGTAGCAGCATTTATATTATTATTAAATTTTATATATATTATCATTTTATTATTTTTTACGAGCTGTTAGGCGTTTGGTAGAAATTTGCATTTCACGCTGCAGGTCGTGGGTTCGATTCCCACCCAGGACAGATATTTGTGGGATAATAATACGGAATATGTTAGATAAGGAATAGTAAGTTACTATGGGCAAAAAAGGTGTGCAAAGATCAGTACAAATGGTAAAAAGTACAAATGGAAATTCGTTGTCTCTGCCTACCCCTCTGGAAAACAGGCGTGAGTCTATGTTTGTATGTGCAAAAAATTATTTGTAAGTCGTGCTCATTCTTAAACATTGAGTTCGATGGATATAATAATAAGAAACAATAATGCGTTAGAACAAGAGACCGAAATAATTTTGCAACAGAACATGGTTTTGCACCTATTAGTGATTTGTCATTTAGAAACCTATCCTATTTTAACGTTTGTTCTATTTTTTAAAGGAACTTCACTTTATAAATAGAACATTTCTTTATTATTTTAGACAAAAGGAGCAATGTACATTGCGTAGGTATAGTATTGTTCGCGAGAACCTCAAGAGATTTGTCACAAAAAACGCAACTATGTCATCTTTTAGCGACGAATTAGAAGCATAACTTGGCAGTCTGTTTGTGAATGCGGTCGCCCTGGCAGGCAATGGTAGGCTACTGCCTGTAAACAAAAGGCTCTCGTCGCACTTTTATAATTTACTTAGGTATCTACTTCCTCGCTCCCTTTTGAATTTTGTTTTTAACATTTCCCTTTTTTGAAGAGCCGTTATCTGGGACGCGCCTGCTGCCTTCATTTTGCGTTCTATTCAAATCTGTTTTGATGTAGGCCTTGCCTTCATATTTTCGACAGACGCAAATTTACCACGTTATATATTTCAAGGAGTTAGGTATATTTTCTTAAGAATTTTGATGACGTAGGTAGTACTCAACATTTTTAACTGACATCAAAAGGTGGTTATGAATAATTTTGGAGACTGACATTAGCGTCAGTCTTCAAAATAATTCATAAGGTATGATCCTTTTATTCGTCCTCTTTCACGAAGATATTAGTTGATATTTTGGCTTTGATTATACCTTTTTAATATCACGATAGTAGATATGAAAAACGAGTGTGTGGGTCACTAGATGGTAAGTAATCATCACCGCCCGTAGATACTCGCAACACCAGAGGGGACTACGCACGTCAAGCACGGGGACATTTTAAGATAAAACCACTTTTGCTATTATATTAAACTACTTTTTCCAACTCGTCCTTGTTTCTTTCTGATTGTACATATTTATTATTATACAAATCATAGGTATATTTTTACTACCATGGAATAAGTCTTATGTATTACTAACAATTTTGAGTCATTGGTTACTTGAATAAATAACTTTATTATTATTATTATATTCGTTGCGGGATCAAACACAGTTGATGATTACCGGAACATGCCTGAGCCACACCGGTCAGTGTTATTTCATCGTGTGCCACTGAAGATCCTGGCTTATAAGAGTTGAAGAGGTGGGAAGAGGGAGGACTAGATCCATAAAAACACAGGTGAGGGAGATAATAGAGCACCATGACCATAAAACCCCTAACAATGAAGTGGGGTGTTTTAATTTTGAATCCATGTGTCTGTGTTGGTGACATTGTCCCAAGTAGATGATCCTAGTTCAATTGGTCAATATTCATGTTTTTTAAAAGATGTTTAATAATTACCACTTTTCACTAATTGGAGTCTTGGCTTTTTGACGGCTAGGTTACGGATGGATAATGGACGTTTTATAGTTAAGTTCAAGTAAAGAACCGTTGAGTTTTAATTTCTTTGTATAATTTGTAATCTAATCGAGTCTCTGTAAAGAGTAAAATAAAATTCTATAAAGAATATACATACATGCAATAAGTATTTCTCGTTAGATATTTTTGTGTTATTGGACATATAACTATACAGTTTGAATGAAAGTCACCTGCCACGTCTGCCTGTTTGCTTGTGAGTGTGCGAAAATTACAAAATATATTTAAATGTAGTTTACAGTTCGGGATCAAAATACACTGACGGCATAGTCTTAAAACCCCCACCAGCCTTGTGTTCCATATTAAATGGAGAATTCCAAGAAGCTAAGCCGTAGCAAGTTTGGCTTAAGTGTATTGTGTGGCTTTAAAAGGAATCTCTATTACCCAGACTGTCTCCACGCATACGAATAAAAATGTCATAAGAAAACAATTCTATAATGTACACAAATGAAGGTTCGAATTCGCCTATTTCTTTACTTTTCCTTTATTTTTGTTCACTAACCATACGAAAAAGTACAGTGTATAAGAAATATATGCCTGACGACCGGTTTTGCTCCTTTATTTGTAATCCGATTTTGATGCTTGTTCTTTTATTTGATAGATAATAAATACTTTTTGAATTGTCATGAAGAAAACTTGAAGTAAGTTCAATGTTTCCTTACAATATAGTCCAACTGAAGGTTGTCTGGAAGAGATCGCTGTAAGCAATGTTAGCTTTTTAATATTATTAATATAATCTAATAAAATTATGCTTGGCAAATTAAGTGTATTAATCTTATTTTATTTTATCCTTTTTGTAGTAATTATCCTAAAAAGAGAGATAAAATAGGAAAAACATAAATACACTTTATTTCATTTTACATTAATAAATCTTTGATAAAAAAACCTTCACTTTATGCGGGCCGGAATTTAATCGTATAAAATTACTGGTTAAATATTAAATTTTACGGTACAAGTGACGTGGTTGGTAAATGCTTGCCCTTCACGCCGCAGGTCGTGGACTCAATTCCCACCCAGGACAGCTATTTGTGAGGATGAACATGTCTGTCCTGAGTCTGGGTGTAAATATCTACATCAAAAATTATCTCATGAAATATTTTTTGATGCAGATGTAGACGGAACGGAACCTAGCTACGGTGCACGATTCAGACTTAGGCTGGGCTTCTTTTATTATTATTTTAACCTTCCCGCTAACAATACTTGTATACCGAAGTACGAATAGTGAACGCCATGTCAGTATATAAACTTGCTCTACCAAAATGGACCTTACTGTTTTCGTAATATAAACAGTGTTAAGTCCAAATCGACCGTTAGGGTGTTGACTCTACAGAGTTGCTGACAAACATCAAAAAGTTCATCGCTTTCGACCTTTATCAATACATCATATTATTAGTCTTAGAAAAGTTTAGTTGGAGCATAGTTGGACCAATCAACAACTGGGTGGCCATTTTTAGTTGGCAGTAGATTTTAATGGTTGCTGAGAACAGCTGTCGTCCGAACTTTGAGAGTGCCAAGTCAACAGTCTGCCTGCCCGACGAATTATTAAATGAATTTTCTACCTATGTTAACAGAAATAAATAGTCGTGATAAGGTTTTAAGTACTTAGGTAATGTGCAATTATATAGGAATTTGTTTTGTTGCTAGCTAGTTTATATTGATAAACGAAATTTGGATAAAGTTAGCCTTTTAATTGCTTCATGATCAAATATGCGTCAACGTCTCACGAGAGGGTGCCCTTATTTATCGATTAAATTGAACTACTGGTAGAGAGCTTTCTGCATTCTCCCACTGCTCAGTATCTTTAATTAACTAATATAGTTACATTCAAAATGTCTACTAGCATAATAAATTGTTATTTGTTTTTATATGTTAGACGGTCTGTCGGACTAGGTCTAAAATCTAGTTTATGTATTTTATATTGTATTAGACTTGTCTATTGTGAGCTTGACAAGTAAGAATGTATGTGAATACTTTTTTTTTTGTGTTTTACACAGTTTACCCTTATTACTTCTGTACTCAAGTGTACTTTATCTTAATTGAATTTCATAAAAAGCAATTTGTGTGCCAATAGCCTACTACATATTTTTAGAAGTGTCGATTCGCACACCAAGAAATTAACTTCGTGCGAATCGCCTACAGAATAAGTAATATTATTTAAAGGAGTGTTCGCACGTTTCGTGCAAGTTCAATTCATGCGAATCGTCCAATAAGCCATATAAACAAGCAAATTACATGTGCCGATATGATACTCAACACGTGTTTCAGTCCTCCGCGGACCATTCTCAAGGGATGCTAACTCGAAAAGAAACTAGGATTAAAAAAAAATTACGCCTGATTGCATTACCTATGCTATGCAATAAATATTAGGTTTTCATATTACTACCTATATTAGAAATGCTGTGTGGTGACGGCAACAAATATCAGAATCAGAATATCATCACCCCATCTCATCCCGTGGGGGGCTTGGAAGTCGACCCGAGGGAATATCTACCAGAGGATGGGCAGCAGCTTCCTTCTGATTACTATGACCATCTTACTGCGATCGCCAACCCGCCTGCCAAGCGTGGCGATTATGGCATATCCCCCCAAGACGATTCTTGAGGGAGGCTTGTCCAGCAGTGGACTTATTTAGCTGTAATGATGATGATGATGATATTAGAAATAATAAAATTTTAGGTAATTACATTAGTTGTTCTGAATCGTTTGTACACCACACCATGGGGTTGATTTTAGGAACAGGTACTTTTCACCTATGTCACCTATATACAATTTTGAGCAACCACTTTGTACCGCAGACTCTTACTATCCGGTAGAACTATCTTATAAATCTAGTGAAATAACCTGCAGGCGAACCGATAAGGTTTTATCAAACAAAAAATAATTTAAATATAAAGTACCTTATTTGCCTATTAACGTATTCGGCGTCTTTGTAATGTTAGGCGTTTAACGTTGCGAAATATGAAAAAAGTATGGATGAAAGTATAATTGTGTTAGACGCGGGTAGACGGCGCAGACGAGAGACGCTGTGAGTATATCTCTTACATTATTTTCTACTAAGGTTAGATTTATAATAAATAATATCCTGGCACATTGTACCCACTCGGCCATCTGACTCCAAACTAAGCAGAGTTTGTACTATGGAAACCAGATAACTGATATCTTTTCGTTTGTAAATACATACTAATATAGATAATTACACTCAGACTCAGGACGAACAGACATGTTCATGCACACAAATATCTCTTTTGGGTGGGGATCGAAACCACGATCTGCGGTGTGCAAGGCAAGTATTTGCAAACGACGCCAACCAGCCCGTCAAATAAAAAATAATAATCGGAATAATTGTACCTTTTTTAATATTACTAATTTAATTCTATAAAATTATGCTTTGTAAAATAAAGCGAATTTCTCTTATCTCTATTATGTTAGTTTTAGGAAATATCTACGTATCTCTAAAAAGCTGTTCCAAAACACATCTGACACGGCTAACATGGCAGTGTCGATGGGAGTATTTCTACTACGTTCGAGATCGATGTCACGAATTAAAAAAGAAAACATCCATATTTTGGGATTTCATTAATGAAATGCAGAGGATAACACATTGCACACTGGCATAATAAAATAAAACCGGATTCATTTTAGCTTTGACGCTATGAAACAATGTTTGTTTCGACGCCATTATTATTTGTTTTATTAAATAATAAATAACTACCCAGCAAAACTTTTGTTTGTCAAAAATCACTAAAATCCGAGCTATGGATAAGAGCCTGTATCCTACCTGTGCCTACGTTTAGTTATTCTCCGAACCGACCATTCTACTAGATAAAATCAGCCCCCAAAAATAGTTAAGTCCTCCGGGACATTAATTATTGCAGGACTTAAATTCGTTTCCAAATAAAAAACACAAAACAAAAAGAATCGCTATAAAATGGTTGTTGAAAAGCGCGTTTCCAGGAAACAATTTCCAGTTGTCATCCGAATTTCGGACGGAGTTCACTAAAAATGCTGCATCGTTAAGGTTGATCAAAACGTCGGTGTACACGTAACCGTTTACGGCTCGGACGGGCGCGTCATGGCCGAGAATAGATGAAACCGGCCTTTTGTTCTCGGTTCCTGTAACAGAAGCAATTCCTTTTTTTCTATTATTTTTTAAACACACCGCTTTCCTCTCTTGTGTAATTTTTCTCCTCACCAATTACTTTGTTTCTACGTCAGTGAGTGCTTCAGTATTTTCCTAAGCGTTTGTATATTTAACCGTGGATACAAAAAAGAGGGGTGTAATCCTACTAATATTATGAATGTAAAAGTTTGTGAGTATGGATGTTTGTTACTCTTTCACACAAAAATGAATGGATTTTGATGACACTTTCTGGTAATATAGCTTATATATCCGAATAACTATAAATATAATAAAAGGCTATAATTTATAAAGTTTACCCGAAAATGAAACCGTGAGGCACAGGTAGTAAGTCTCTAAGTATATGCCTTTGTGTTTATGTATGTGTGTAAGCGCGCATATGTGTTATCTCCATTTGTCAGAAGTTGGTATAATTCAAACAAATTGTGATATGTTTATAACAATCGAAATCTAGTTCAATCGACACCATTTCTACCTTACTTGCAAAAATATTGTCCTACATTTGAAAATTTCTATGATGTATCATAATAGAAGTCAGGGATTGAAAAGACATTGTTGCATTATTTCACTATCGTATAGATTCTGCAAGTTACGTGAAAGGGTGCGGTTGGGCTTACACCTACTTTTTATATAAGATGACTGCCTCGTTGGTCTAGCGGTAGCGTGTTCACCCGCAGAGAACGATTTCCTGGGTTCAAATTCCGGGTCGAGCCAAAAGTTGATTATGGGACCTTCTCTGTAAAAAGAAAAAATTCTCAGCATCAGCCCGAAGTCTGGGAGTTGGCGGTATTATACCCCCGTGCCTCGGAGAGCACGTAAAGCCGTCGGTCCTGTACCTGACCTCTTTCCGGTCGTGTCGCATAGGCGTCCCATCGGATCATGAGAGTGATGGAATAGAAAGTGCTCCTGTGTTTGCGCACACACTTGAGCACTATAATATGTTCCGCGCAGATGACTAATCTCTGTTGAGACTGGCCGCCGTGGCCGAAATTCGGCTAGGAGGACATTATTATTAAAGATAATTGCCCGCGCTAATAAAATAAATGTTATTTTTTAAATGCGACTACACGTGTGGCGCAGCGGTTAATCTTTTTTAGAGAGAGAGGAGACAGGCGTCTTTATCGGTTTGTCTTTTTTAATCGCCTTTTGTTAAAATCGCTCTCAAAAGAAAGAAAAGTTCTTATTGATTAGGTTTTCGTGTATGTACCTACATTGATTAATACAGGGTTTATATAATAATAATATCCTTGGACATTATTATTCACACACGGCCTAACTAAGCAGAGCTTGTACTATGGATACCCGGAAATAGTGCTGTAATAAAAGAATAGACAATTAAACAAGACATACACTAAGACAAAAAAATTGTCTTAACTTACCTACCTTACGTTCGAACATTTACTCGTCTACCGTAATAATTTCTATAAGCCACCAGAATCTATTAAAATACAAATAAATACAATTGCATTATAATTATACTAAACACTTTCTTCTAACTAAAACATACTAGATATATAGTATAAATATAATAAAACTGTACCTTGAATATTTAAAAAAAGGATATTTTGGGCGTGATCTACAATCGATATCGAAGCCAAATATATAGTATTATGGAATCCAGTTTACGCCAGATCGGAAACTAACACGGTACTATAAAATTATAAATATAATCGCTTGCTGCTGTGCGTGGCGTTCGAACGTGTCGGTTGTTGTCGTGTAGTTTTAAAATTCATTTAACGATAAATTGTTTAAATAATTCTGCTAGCATTTGTATCTGTTTTTGAGAAATATAAATTCGGTTAGATATATGTGATTTCTTTTTAAAATAACCTAACTGGAGTCTCATCTATAATAATAGTTTTTAGAATTATTGTCTGTGTTTCTGTTTGTCGGTATGTATGTCCGGCTTAAACTCAAAAAGTACTGCATGGATTTACTTCAAATTATGCATGAATATTACTAAGAGGTCGGGTCAACATATAGGCTACATATTATCAAATATCATATATATCATAACAAAAAACATATATATAACTATAATATGCACAGCGTCACTTCAATATAAGTTATAAATTATATTAAGTATGACCGACTTATAAAAAGTAATAATATATTATAATAATAAATGAAATAAAAAATAACTAAAGAAATACATTGATTATATAATACCTCATTATTATATTCACATATCCAATTTATAACTAAAATATGCAGTGGAAATGAGAGCTTTGAGAAGTATGTATGGTGTGACTTTGAGAGACAGAATTCGAAATACTGATGTAAGAGAGAGAGAGAGAGAGCGTTGTGGTGTGAAAGAGGATGTAGTCACAGAGATTGAAAAAGGTATGCTGAGATGGTTTGTCCATTTAGAAAGGATGAATGAAAGAAGATTGACAGAAGAAGTATACCTGGCATGTGTGAATGGTACCACTGGAAGGGGAAGACCTGGTAGAACATTCTCTGATCAAATCGGAGTCGTTCTCAAGAAAGGTCAGGTCAGAAGTACCCTAAACCGGCGAGCATGTATGAAGAATATAATGTCAGTAAACAAAGCGAAAGAGGTGTGCAAGGATCGTGACAAATGGAAGTCCATTGTCTCTGCCTACCCCTCTGAATAAAGGCGTGCGTCGATATATGTATGTATGTAATTAAAATATTCCTTATGTATAATTCTGAAGATGAAACTAAATAAAATAATAGTAATGATACCTATATCAATTACCTAATACATCAACCAGATGTATGGCTTGCAATAAAAATACACGAGTTACATTATTACACAAAATAATAAATATTACCTTCTTATTTGGTTTTGACTTAGTTGCCTGTCCGGGAATTGCTGATGTGTATGTAATATATTGCTGATAATATTATAACATCAGCAATTTATGCCACGGGTTGCTGAGTCACAACTAAATATTGAAATATCATTTCACTATCCCTGCTCCTTCCTAAAATCTGTGCTATATCCTACAGGGTCCACAGTTGATACCTAATTTATTATGCTACCAACAAAACAGTACCTAATGTACAGAAACCAGCACATCAATCTGTGCTACCCCAATCTGTCAAATTTCCCCAATTGAAAGTGAACCTTGTGCTTTTGTAATAAAGTTGAAAATCTATAAAAGAAAATTGACAGGTTAGGGTAGCTGGATGTGCTGGCGTCTGTACATACATTGTGGGATGCAATAAAGCATTGAATTGAATTGAATTTATCTTCTTAATGAAATTAATTCAGAGTTAAAGCAAGTGATACTTTTGTGAACTTAGTTTTCTTTTTAAAGAAAAATTGTCTGTATCAGGCAGGAATCTGGTGGAGCTGTAACACCCCCGTGCTTCGGAGAGCTTGTAAAGCCGTCGGTCCTCTAGCTAACCTCTTTCCGGTCGTGTCAGCTAGATAATCCATCGGATTAAGACAGTGACCAAGACGACAGTAATATTAATACATTTGTTAAAGCATACATTTGTTCTTGTTAAGCTGTAAATTTCATTCAATGATAAATGTACATTGTACGAAACTAGATTTAAGTGCATGGACTACTCCGTCTCTCCGTCTTGAAAAAATGTAATAACGTACTTTTATATTTGGTACTATAATTTAAATATGGTGACACTGAGCAAGTTGAGAGCGCAGAAGATACTTAACCAATAGTCCGTAGCGCCCTAACGGATAAATTACAATGCCATTTTTTTCAACGACAAGCTATTTGACCCAATTGGTCCTCAGCTATGCCTTAAGGACCCATGTGCCATCCAAATCCTTGGTGGTCACCGCAGTCAAATACACCGTCCTCTCACCGTCATCTAAGGAACTTCCTAGGCGATCTGAATGAAGCTATCAGGGCTAATATTGACCAAGTCAACCTTGACTTTATTAGAAACTCTCCTGACATTGTACACAATCCGACATTTCGTGTACACCATCCGAGAGGGCCGCGAATGCGCCTCGACTGCCACCCCCGTTTTTGGCCTTAGTTTTCATTTATATCACTCAAATGTCCTCTCCAAACCTCTATCGGATGAGCAGCTTCGCATATACGCGTATAATTTAGAGCGAAAGTTGTAGAAAACTGAGCCTGTCATTACGCGCGGTGACCCCCGTGAGTCTAGGTTTGAACTCTCTGGTGCGGATTAGGTACTTGGTTCATAGTTTATACTTTGCTCGATGGTTTGAACCCTCGCTAGTCACCGGTGCAGCAGTGAAAAATCCGTAAGCTAACTGCAAAAGTAATGTTAAAAAAAATTTCAACGAAATTGGTTTATGAGTTAGTTCTTTTTTTTAATTGTTGCTATTAGGAGTAGACCGTTGCAAACGGTCTACCTCTTCTAGATTAAGGTTTCATAATATATTACATAGCTTTATAAGTCAAGTAAAAGGGAATTCAGAGCAATTGTGCCAAAAGAAAAAGGTAGGTACACGTGTACCAACAAATTACTTTTTGATACATAGAATTGAGATTTATCGAACGTAAAAGATTTGGTAACCTATAAATCTGAATCAGATCCGAAGCCCCAAATAGATATTTATTTGATAGAATTTGTATTGATTTGATAGAAGAAATACTTAATCTCTCTCTTTATGACTCTACAAATTAATAACGGTAAATAAATAAATATGTTGGGTTAACTAACATTCTGCCATCTGATCTCAAAGTAGGCAGAGGCTGTGCTGGCACTGAAACTGAATAATACTAGCAAACTACAAAAAAAAATACGATTTGCACCGGAATTTGAATTAGCCTACAATTTGCTAATTTATAGCAAAGTGTAGCCCAATCTTTTACAATTTTTATAAAAGTAAATTTACAAACAGTCGTGGAAATCTATTACGCAACTTTTCTATTGTTTACATTTTGAATTCACGTTGCCGATTTTGGCACAAAAAATGTGTTGTGAACATTCAGGCTATACGATCCCTTATTTTTCAATGTTCTCTATGCATCACATTAGCAATCATACTCATTTTAAAATTATTCTATTTCGTTCCATCATACTTATGAAAAGGACATGGAATTTTAGTACGTATTATCAATGTATGTAGTAAAATAATTGATTTGTAATTGAAGTGCTAACTCAGACCTCGCCGGCGACGATCCTCCACGCTTCCACTATCCTCCAAGCCTCCACGATCTGAGATCTTGCTGGCGTGGAGGGTCGTCGGCGGCCATGTCACCATATCAGCCGAAAGATGTCCACAGCTGGACAAAGGATCTCCACAATAGTCGGTCCTGTTCTGCCCGCATCCAGCGGCTTCCCGCGACCCTTGCAAGATAGTTGGTCCAGCTTGTAGGGGGTCTGCCCACGCTACGTCTTCCGGTTCGTGGTTAAGACGTAAATTTAATTAATAAAATTAAATCCTGCTTACATGTAAATACAACATCCTTATTCCCATTTAATAACTTGTCAGACGAAGATCTAGTGACACTTCTTAATTAAGTATTTCTAATAAACCCGATTTGCCACTCTTACCCCCTTACCATCGAACATTCATTATTAAACTACAGCTCCAGTAACACAATCAATCTGTTATAAGTACACGGTAGTAGGAGTTTCATCATGTAACGTTATCAAACACGTAATATAAATACGGAAACACGGGAAGGGTCTATATGTGGTGCGCTAGCTAATCAGTCAATCCGTGGAGAACGTTATAGGAGAAGTGAATCTGCAAAATGACGGCCGCCCGGTGTAATTAATTACCTAAACTTCAATAGCTACGGACAACAAAAGACGATTGTTTGCGTTCTGCGCCGTTGAATCGATGTCGGCCCTAAAATCCGGATAATCTCGTCCTTTGTATCTGTTTTATGAAAGAAATTAAGTTTTTATTTCCTTTAGAATTAGCTGCTCACTCCAGAAGAACATTATCAAGAGCCTTTTGAGGATTGTTATACTTTGATATTATTTTCTTATTTTCATTTCTATTCCAGTATAAATAAAATCGTTTCAATGCAGTTGAAGAAAACTTGACTGTAGTAGCTTAAATGACCAAACCTCCTGCTGCAACGAGTAAGTCCGAGCTGTATTTGTAATAAAAGCTAGACAAACACTCAAATCACATTAGAATTGGTTCATCCATTTGCGAGTAGATATCATGTCACAGACAGCTTCTGTGGGAGTAAATAAAGGAACTTAGCTGTTTTAATGATACGTATATGATTATTATTTACTTTTAACTTCTTCCTAAGAGGCTGACACTAGTCTCGCCTATAAAGACTACCCAGTACGGGTCATAATACAGGGACCAGAAAACTATTACAATAATCAAGCAAATTAAAAAACTATAACAGATATTAAAATAACCATTTTAACTGAGTTGTAATTTTCCACCAATATTTTATTTTAATAATTTTTAGAGGAGTTCGTCATTTTTTTACAATGAAGCGAAAGTAGTTGCATTGTGTTTTGGAATCAAATAAAATAAAATCAGTGTTCGCCAAAATATATTCTTTAGCGTATTTGTTTTTAACTAGATGGACTTCGTAGTTGTTGGCTAAAACTTGCGACTTGTCTTGTGGACGCGTCGCAAGACAGATATGAAGATGTATTCTTGTCTTAACTTGGGTGTTTTCTGTTTAGTATATGTACATAGTTACACAAGAAGCGAACACGTATTTTAAAGCCTTGTCTTATATGCATATCACAAGCTTTGCTTAGTTTGGGCTAGATGGCACTGTGTTATATGTCCCGGATGTATATATTTTATAATATTTCGACCAATTTTGACTATGGAGTAAATAAGTAACAAAGAGGTTTTTTTATTTGAAAATGACTAAGTGATGATTTTACTGTTATGTTTATATACATAATAGTAAAATCATCATTTAGCAGAGTCAAAATATAAAATCAATATGTAGTGTTAATTCCGCTAAATGTCAGTTAATCATGCCGGGATGCAATTTGCCGCCCGCAATAATGTGCACATGCAAGAAGGACAATATAAAAAAGAAAAAAAAAAAGTCTTTCAGTCCTCCACGGACCATTCTCAAGGGCTGCTTACTCGTCGAGCGCTCATTATTAAACTGACAGCGCATGATTAAACTGACAAATAGCGGAATTAACACTACATATTGATTTTGTATTTTGATTGTTATGGATTACCGCAACGTAACGCCTGATTCCATTACTTATTTAGCAGAGCATTAAATTACAATTACAATTTTAGATATCTATGGTTATAACAAAACATGTTGATTATTAATAGTTCAATTCACTGTTTAGGGAGTAAATAATAAATATTTTATTACAATTGGTTGCATGACGACTTCTGGAATGTTTGCGGATGCAGAAATTGAAAGCTTTATAGCCATAATCTTCAGGGGATTGTTAAGTCTGCCATTTTGTGCAATTTTAGTTGCAATGGAACAGTACGCAGGGACGCATCGCGCATTTTGCGTGCGAGCTTATTATCGTAACGGTGATTTAATAGTGACTGCTGAACGTTGTTCAATGACGAAGCCAACTTTCACCTGAATGGTCATGTTAATAAGCAGAATTGTCGATACTGGGCAGTGGACAATCCGAGGCGAAAACATGAGCGACCTCTGCACAGCCCAAAAGTCGTTGTGTCCGGACCAATTATGCCTTTAGCAGACTGCTAATTTTCATGAAGATCGACGAGGCCGAGCGCTCAATGTGAATAGTGAGCGTTATTGCGATATGCTGCGAAACTTTTTGAGCCCAGATTTGCAGAGTTACAGGTTTGAATTCAAGAACGTGGTCCCAATAAGACGGGGCCACTCGTCATACATCAAATCAATCAATTGAAGCTGTTTATGAATTATTCCCTAATAAAGTCATTTCACGTAGAGGTAACATCAACTGGCCTCCCAGAAGTCCCAATTTAAGCCACCTTGACTATTTCATATAGGGATACCTTAAAAGTAAGGTCTATGAGAATAATCCGACGAACCTAACGCAACTCAAACAAAACATCAGGTCAGAAATGGCAGTACTATCGAGAGCTATGTGTCAGCGGGTTATCACCAATTTTCGTTCCAGATTAGAAGAGTGCCAGCTGCGTAACGGTCACCATTTGGATAACATTTCTAATAATGAACAATAAAAAAACACTTCATCACTAGTAGTTTTTTTTTATTGAACAAACAAATACCCGATACTCTTTCTGGACACCTTGTATATACATGAAACCAGTTCAAAAGATTTAGAGCATAGCGTTTATAAGCCTTAAGGAGAGTTCGACTGGAGATGTACCTCCTTACCTTTTAGCTGCTACCCAAATACAGATTTTAATTGTCCTATCACTCACGCGTAGCGGCCGCGTTTAGGTCAACAAATAATATAAGATGGGGGAAAGTACAGTGGGGTGGAAGGCGGCAAGCGTGAGTGATGGACATGTATGTTTTTTTAGAGTCAAAGGATACTGTAACCTCATATCATCAGGCCGCATACTTATTAGCTTACATGGTCGTATATGAACAGCCATCATCAATTAATATGATTTTAATGCTTACGTAATGGTTATAATTTTACAGCTTAGGGGTGTATATTTATCTACACTAAGCTAGAGCTAATAAATTATTAGTCCAAGAAATTCCGTTACAAAATATTTTATAGGAATTTTGATGCGTAACAGTTTTGGTCGTCCGTAGATTGACGATCAAATGGGTTAAAAATATCAGGCTAGGTAACATAAACGGAAAAACTTGTTTTCGTCAACAATAAGGATCATATGGTTGTTTTTGTACACCTATTTGAATGTCCCATGACTATTTGTTTCGGGTCTCGGTATGCTTGGTGTGTGGGTGCGTGTATGTGTGTCGCATGTCTGTAATTCTCTGCAATATAGTGTATATCTTTATACAAAAAAAAGAGAACTCGGTCACCCACTTTAAGCGAATTAATTGAATATATAATCAATATAATTATCTTACGAATAAACAGTAACAAATGTAAGCCGCGTTAGGCAGCCACTTTGTTGTTGAAAGCTAAAAAGACTGGTCTGCAGATAACGAGCTGAGCACAATGGCCGCCCCGCTCCCGCCTACAGTCAAATATGAACCCTCATTGTCTACTTAATTACAACGGGTGTCTTTGAGATATGGCTGGTACACATTCTACTACAAAGGCTGTCACACACAAATAATATTTTATCGCTGGAGCAATGTTTTCTCGTCTCTAAAGGCAATTATTGTGTCTAGAATACGTACGCACGTATGGCGTCAATCAGAAGAGCTATTGAGGCGCATTAGCAGTCGTTGTAATATAGGTTTACCTCCGTACATAGCTGCCTACAGTTATATCGAGCCTCGCTCATGACTTGCGATAAGACTATACTGAAATATTTCCTTCGGGGATTCGTGTATTAGTTGAATAAGTCTTTTAGGTATTTCACAAGAGTCTGGTAATTATCTGCACGTGTGGAGCCATGATTAAGGCGTGAGTATAGCAAGACAGCCTTGAAAATTCGGCCGCTAAATATTAATTTTACTTACATTACGATTCCGTAGGCCAAAGACAGAACTAACGTAATTCATATAGAATACAGAGTAATCATTAATTTTCATCAATCAAATTATTAACTGATGTAGATGGGATTCATAATATAATCTAAAAAATACGGTCACGCGTTCGATTATTGTGGAGATCTTTTAGATAACCGATAGGACCAAAACTTATATATGACAATTCGGAGGGCATTCACATCGATCATGGATCGATAAAAAATAGATCGAACATATCTTTCTCTCACATCCTGGAACGTTTAAGTTCTCGTACGATACGCTTTCAGCGTAATTTCCTCCCACGTACGCTAAGTTTGTGGAACGAACTTTCTGCCACGGATTCCGCAAGAGAATACGGCGTGGGGCCCTTCAAAAAAGTAGTATTAAGGTCCACATAATAATAATATTAATATCTAGGGACAATGACACACAGATCATCCTAGCCCCAAACTAAGCAAAGCTTGTACTATGGGTACCAGGCGACGATATACATACTTATATTATAGAAAACATCCATGACTCAGAAACAAATATTCGTGCTCATCGCACAAATATTTGCACTTACCGGGATTTGAACCCAGGACCACCAGCTTCGTAGGCAGGAGCACTACCAACCGGACCCAGACAACTGATCGAACGACAATTGGTCGACATGACAATTAGTCGACAATCATTTGGTCGACAGTAAATTCATCGACATTGATATTTAGTCGATGCACGTTAGTGCGAAAAGTATTCCACATCGCTTGGGTTAGGTTAGGTTAGAACGGTGACCATTTGGCGCGCGAAGGCGAGCGAGCGTAGCGAGCGTGCCGCGGTAGCGGCCGCCGAGCGCTAGAAAAACATTAACCACCAGGTTTACGGTTAATAACTTAGTTCTCAATGCCAAACGAAGCGCGTTAAATTCACCACACCTAATGTGAGTAATGTTGGTCCAGATCTGGTAATGAACAATGAAGTGTTGGAATCTGTTCATTCTACTACATTTCTGGGCATAACTTTAGACAGAAAACTTCAATGGGGTACTCACATATCCGGCTTGGCTGGGAAATTAAGCTCTGCTGCTTATGCTGTTAGCAATGTTAGACAACTTACTAACATAGATACTGCGCGCCTGGTTTATTTTAGCTACTTCCACAGTATTATGTCTTACGGTATACTACTGTGGGGTAAGGCGGCTGACATCCACAGTATCTTTATTCTACAAAAACGTGCAGTACGAGCTATTTATCAGCTAGGTGCGAGATTTTCCTTAAAAGAGTTTTTCAAGGAGATAAATATATTAACGGTATCTTCGCAATATATTTATGCTAATATAATTTATGTGCGGCAAAATTTGAATTTGTTTCAAAAGAGAAGTGACACACACACGATAAACACTAGAAATAAACACAAATTGTGTGCAGAATCCCATCGTTTACAATAGGTTCATAGTTCTTTTGTCGGACTGAGTATCCGAATTTATAACAAAATACCCACAAATCTTCAGGAACTGTCCTATGCTAAATTTAAATCAGAGATCAAGAATATTTTAATGAAAAAGGCCTATTACACTCTCAATGATTATTTAAGCGACAAAAACGCTTGGTCGCTTGGTTAAACAAGAGCAACATCTTAGTGTTATGTTAAGGATATACATTTATATGTTTCTCAATCGACTATAGAAATAATGCTGTAATAATTTAACTTTATAGATTTTTAGACCTATTATTAAAACAAATGTGTATTATCTTGAACATGTCAAACGCTGTTCGGCCGGAGGCTGTTAACGACTTCAATATGAACTCCCCTTTGTAAGTTCGTCATGCTCCCATTGTCTGTTAATGCTTGCGGTGGCGTTGTGGGTCGGGTCGTTTCCTTACCTCTAATATGGCGAGGGAGGCGTTGGCTGGCCCACACGTCATACTCGTGAACGGGTGCAAAGCAGCAGCTTGCGGTAACTGGTCGAACTGCTGTTGGGGTACTCATATTTTTTTTTTTTTTCTCCTCTGGTAGACCCCGTGTGACTTGTTAATTTTGTAAATGTACGCGGATGCACCCACCGTTTTTTCGTCTAGCAAGAGCATATTCTAAGTGCTTGAGTGAAATTGAATGCTATTGCTTATTTATTTTATTATGATTCACTGAATGACAACGGTTCTGTGCGTGCATTAGCCTACATAACAACCAATCACAATGTAAGTAAAATACATGACATTAAAAAAAAAAATCGTAAACTGAAAGCAAAAGAAGACGAAAAAAGCAAGCCCGGAGTTTCTTTGTGGCTTTCTTCTCCGGGTCGTCCACCTAGGTAGCTAGAGAAAGCCGCAGGCTAGCTAGGGTAGGTTCCTCAGCGGCGAGGATCGCTTTGGCCCATTAACGTGTGATCGGTGATCCCGTGCATGTGATCACACCCTCATTTAGAATTTCGTCTTTTGCTTTAGTCTTCAATTCTTTAATTTTAATATAGTAGAACTAAATTTCAAAATTATAGATTAGTAAATGGTTATTAATTTAAGGATAAAAATAAAATACATTACAAAATAAAATACATTACAAAAAATAAAACATAACAAAATAAAAATAGAATACATTACAAAATAAAAAATGAAATATATTACAAAAAAATAAAATACATTACAAAATAAAAAATAAAATACATTACAAAATAAAAAATAAAATACATGACAAAATAAAAATAAAATACACTACAAAATAAAAATAAAATAAATTACAAAATAAAAATAAAATACATTACAAAATAAAAAATAGATTACATTACAAAATAAAAACTAAAAGACATTACAAAATAAAAAATACATTACAAAATAAAAAATAGAATACATTACAAAATAAAAACTAAAAGACATTACAAAATAAAAAATACATTACAAAATAAAAAGTGGAATACATTTAAAAAAAATACATTACAAAATAAAATACATTACAAAAAATAAAACGTTACAAAATTAAAATAGAGTAAATTACAAAATAAAAACTAAAATACATAACAAAAAATAAAATACATTACAAAATAAAAAAAAGAATACATTACAAAAAAATAAAATACATTACAAAATAAAAAATAAAATACATTACAAAATAAAAAATAATATACATTACAAAGGAAAAAATAATATACACAACAAAAAATAAATTACATTACAAAATAAAAAATATTACACAAAATAAAATACATTACAAAATAATAATTAAATACATGACAAAATAAAAATTAAATACATAACAAAATAACAAATAGTATACATTAAGAAATAAAAAATAAAATACATTACAAAATAAAATACATTACAAAAAATAAAACAATACAAAATAAAAAATAGAATACATTACAAAATAGAAATTAAATATATTACAAAAAATAAAATACTTTACAAAATAAAAAATAGAATACATTACAAAAAAAACATAACAAAAAATAAAATACATTACACAAAAAAAAATACATTACAAAATAAAATACATTACAAAATAAAAACTAAAATACATTACAAAAAATTAAATACATAACATTATAACAAATAGAATACATTACAAAAACAAAATAAATTACATTACGAAAAATAAAACATTACAAAATAAAAAATGGAATACATTACAAAATAAAAAATGAAATATAGTACAAAAAATAGAATACATTAAAAAAAACATAACAAAAAATAAAATACCTACATTACACAAAATAAAAAACATTACAAAATATAATACATTACAAAAAATATAATTCATTACAAAATAAAAATAAAATACATTACAAAATAAAATACATTACAAAAAATAAAACATAACAAAATAAAAAATATAATACATTACAAAATAAAAAATGACATATATAACAAAAAATAAAATACATAACAAAAGAAAAAATTAAATACATTACAAAATAAAAATAAAATACATTACAGAAAAAATAAAATACATAAAAAAATATAAATTAAATACATTACAAAATAAAAAACAGTATACATAACAAAATGAAAAATAAATAACATTACAAATTAAAAAACATAACAAAAAATAAAACATTACAAAATAAAAAATAGAATACGTTACAAAATAAAAAATATTACAAAAAATAAAATACTTTACAAAATAGAATACATAAAAAAACTTTACAGAAAATAAAATACATAACAAAAAATAAAATACATTACAAAAAGCAAATACATTACAAAAAATAAAATACATTACAAAATAAAAATTAAATACATTACAAAATAAAAATTAAATACATTACAAAAAAAAATACATTACAAAAAATAAAATACATTACAAAATTTAAATACGTAACAAAAAATAAAACATTACAAAATAAAAAATAAAATACATTACAAAATAAAAAAATAAAATACATTACAAAATAAAAATTAAAGAATTACAAAATAAAAAATTAAATACATTGCAAAATAAAATATAGTATACATTACAAAATAAAAACTAAAATACCTAACAAAAAATTAAATACATTACAAAAAAAAAATACAATACAAAAAATAAAATATATTACAAAAAATAAAAAAAATACAAAATAAAATACATTACAGAAAATAAAATACATTCCAAAATAAAAAATAGAATACATTACAAAATAAAAACTAAAATACATTACAAAAAATAAAATACATAACAAAATATAATACATTACAAAATAAAATACATAACAAAAAATAAAACATTACAAAATAAAAAATAGAATACATTACAAAATAAAAAATAAAATACATTACAAAAAATAAAATATTTTACAAAATAAAAAATAGAATACATTAAAAAATAACATTACAATAAATAAAATACATTACACAAATAAAATACATTACAAAAAATAAAATACATTTACAAAATAAAATACATGACAAAATAAAAATTAAATACATTACAAAACAAAAAATAGTATACATTACAAAATAAAAACTAAAATACATTACAAAAAATTAAATACATAACTAAAAAAAATACATTACAAAAAATAAAATACATTAAAAAATTTAAATACATAACAAAAAATAAAACATTACAAAATAAAAAATAAAATACATTACAAAATAAAAACATAAAATACATTACAAAATAAAAAATAAAATACATAACAAAATAAAAACTAAAATACATAACAAAAAATAAAATACATAACAAAATAAAAATGAAATACTTAACAAAATAAAATATAAAATACATTACAAAATAATAAAATAAAATACATTACAAAATAAAAAAAATACATTACAAAAAAAAACATTACAAATAAAAAATTTAATACATTAAAAAATAAAATACATTACATTATGAAAAATAAAAAACATTTAAAAAAATAAAATACTTTACAAAATAAAAAATAGAATAATACGTTAAAAAAAAACATTACAAAAAATAAAAAAACATTTCACAAAATAAAATAGATAACAAAATAAAATACAACACAAAAGATAAAAGACATTACAAAATTAAAATACATTACAAAAAATTAATATACATTACAAAGTAAAAATAAAAAACATTACAAAATAAAAAATAGAATACATTACAAACAAAAATACTTTACAAAATAAAAATTAAATACATTACACAAAAAAATACATTACAAAATAAAAAAAAATACATTACAATATAAAAATAATTACAAAACACATTAAAATACATTACAAAAAAAATACATTACAAAATAAAATACATTACAAAAAAAATACATTACAAAATAAAATACATTACAAAATAAAAAATCAAATCATTACAAAATAAAAAAAATACATTACAAAAATAAAACATTACAAAATATAAAATAGAATACATTACAAAAAATAAAAAAACAATACAAAAAATAAAATACATTGCACTAAATAAAATACATTACAAAATAAAATACATTACAAAAAATAAAACGTTACAAAATAAAAAATAGAAAACATTACAAAATAAAAACTAAAATACATTACAAAATAAAATACATTACAATATAAAAAATAGAATACATTACAAAAAAAATACTTTACAAAATAAAAAATAAAATACATTACAAACTAAAAAATAATATAAATTACAAAATAAAAAATAAAGTTCATTACAAACTAAAAAATAAAATACATTACAAAATAAAAAATAGAATACATTTAAAAAAAAATATATTACAAAACAAAAAATAATATACATTACAAAATAAAAACTAAAATACAAAATAAAAAAACATTACAAAAAATTAAATACATTACAATATAAAAAAAAATACATTTCAAAAAATAAATCATTGCAAAATAAAAAAAAATACATTACAAAAAATAAAAATAACATAACAAAAAATAAAACATTACAAAATAAAAAATTGAATACATTACAAAATAAAATACATTACAAAATAAAAAATCAAATCATTACAAAATAAAAAAAATACATTACAAAAATAAAACATTACAAAATATAAAATAGAATACATTACAAAAAATAAAAAAACAATACAAAAAATAAAATACATTGCACTAAATAAAATACATTACAAAATAAAATACATTACAAAAAATAAAACGTTACAAAATAAAAAATAGAAAACATTACAAAATAAAAACTAAAATACATTACAAAATAAAATACATTACAATATAAAAAATAGAATACATTACAAAAAAAATACTTTACAAAATAAAAAATAAAATACATTACAAACTAAAAAATAATATAAATTACAAAATAAAAAATAAAGTTCATTACAAACTAAAAAATAAAATACATTACAAAATAAAAAATAGAATACATTTAAAAAAAAAAATATTACAAAACAAAAAATAATATACATTACAAAATAAAAACTAAAATACAAAATAAAAAAACATTACAAAAAATTAAATACATTACAATATAAAAAAAAATACATTTCAAAAAATAAATCATTGCAAAATAAAAAAAAATACATTACAAAAAATAAAAATAACATAACAAAAAATAAAACATTACAAAATAAAAAATTGAATACATTACAAAATAAAATCTAAAATACATTACAAAATAAAATACATTACAAAATAAAAAATAGAATACATTACAAAAAAAAATACATTACAAAATAAAAAATAAAATACATTACAAATTAAAAAAAAAATACATTTCAAACTAAAAAATTAAATACATTACAAAATAATAAAATTAAATACATTACAAAATAACAAATAAAATACATTACAAATTAAAAAATTAAATACATAACAAAAAATTAAAAAACATTACAAAATAAAAAATAAAATGCATTACAATATAAAATACATTACAGAAAATAAAATACATTACATTACGCAAAATAAAACATTACAAAATAAAATACATTACAAAAAATAAAATACATTACAAAATTAAAATACATTACGAAAAATATAACATTGCAGAATAAAAAATAAAATACATTTCAAAATAAAAAATAAAATACATAACAAAAAAAATACATTACAAAAAATAAAATACATTACAAAATAAAAAATAAAATACATTACAAAAAATACATAACAAAATAAAAAATAAAATACATTACAAAATAAAATATTAAATACATTACAAAAAATAAAATACATTACACAAAATAAAATACATAACAAAATTAAAATACATTACGAAAAATATAACATTACAGAATAAAAAATAAAATACATTTTAAAATAAAAAATAAAATACATTACATAAATACATTAAATAAAATACATTACAAAAAAAATACATTACAAAATAAAATACATTACAAAAAAAATACATTACAAAATAAAATACATTACAAAATAAAAAAATCAAATCATTACAAAATAAAAAAAAATACATTACAAAAATAAAACATTACAAAATATAAAATAGAATACATTACAAAAAATAAAAAAACAATACAAAAAATAAAATACATTGCACTAAATAAAATACATTACAAAATAAAATACATTACAAAATAAAAATAACATACATTGCATTTCGAAAAATAAAACATTACAAAATAAAAAATAAAATACATTACAAAATAAAAAATAGAATAAATTACAAAAAAATATACATTACAAAATAAAAAATAAAATACATTACAAAAAAAAATACATGACAAAAAATTAAATACATTACAAAATAAAAAATAGAATGCATTACAAAATAAAATAATAAAATACATTACAAAAAATAAAATACATTACACAACATAAAATACATTACACAAAATAAAATACATTACCAAATAAATATCCCTTACTCCCTCCCTACCTCAATTAGCTGTACGCACGCGCCGCGATCGGATGCGCTTCCGCCGTTTCCACCGTGGGTGTTAAAAATAAACCTGTAATACATTATTGTGTTCGCCTGTGTTCCAATTACGAATAATACAGATAAGAGTGTCGTCAATCATCGCTGCTGGCCCAGGATAGGAGAACCAGGACTGCGAAAGCGTTGAGGTTCCATCTCACCTAATTCCAAGTAAGTCCTGAATATACCTAACCCTGATCACACACACAGTTCGATACTATAGTACAATAACTTTAAAATGTAGATACAGTCCACTCATATTCCACCACATTACAAAAAATAAAATACATTACAGAATATAAAATACATTACAAAAAATTAAATACAATACAAAAAATAAAATACATTACAAAATCTAAAAACAAAAAAATAATAAAAGACATTACAAAAAATAAAACAAAATAGACCCATCGGGGTACGTAAAGCTGTTTACTTGTGTAACATTTATAAATGTCAATCATACTTTGATAATTAACCTTATAATATGATTTTGAATGAATGGGCTTGCGAACGGAGACATGTACTTATGATCTCTGACCTACATGAATGCCGCGCCGAGTGAAACGGACGACACGTTAAAAGATCGAGGTGAAGTGAGACACTCACTTCCCCGCTCGCTCGAGACACGGAGTGACTGGCAAATATTTAAGTTTATTTGTTTAGCTGCAGATTTTGTGTTCATATAAAGTTTAGATCTGATCAAAAGTAATTAAATATTTAAGTGTTGTTATTTCCCATACTGGGTAAGTCGTGCATACATATTTTTTCATATATGTTTAAACGTAGATTATTGTAGGTACCTATTGTGCCGTAATAAATAGTCCTAAAACAGTAGATTGATATTCGCTTTCTATTATAATTATGCGCAGGTTTATTATTATCGTGTGTTGTTGATCCTTTTGTTTAATGTAATAGGTAATAATGTAATGTAATAGGTGGTAGATAGTTGCACTGAATACCTAAAGTTGACGTCTGTGTGCCATCAGTTACCCTTTTGTAAACCGTTGCTGCTTGCCTCCACTATAACTGCCACTTCCGTCCAGTAAATAACTTATATTTTTAATTGTCCAGATCTTTGTAATTATTACCTACCTACGGCTTAGCTCGCCGATATTATTTCTCGCCAATCTTTGACAAGTGAGTGGCAGAACCCGGTATCACTTGCATACTAACGCTTCTCTTCGACTACACAGGAACTACGTCTGGACGTGGAAATGTCCACTACAGTATACTGTTACTACATATCTGTTTACCTTCCCGCGGCGCGCGGTGGACTTCTGAATGTGGAGAGGGCTCCCCTGTCAAGTCGGCGGGCTGGTATTTATGTCAGGGAAGTCTGGACTGGAGGGCAACTTTGTTATAACTTAAGGGATTAAACCTACCCACGACCCTATTACTTAATTGATTTTTTATACTGCTTAGATATAAAATTTTCTAGAAACTATTTTGTTTACGTTATTTTTTTATTACCTACTGTTAGTGTTAAAGATAAACGTGACAATGGCGCCCACTCTTGTTGTTTAAAGGTTTAATTCCGCAGTGTAAAGTTGCCCCCGTTTTTTTTCTCATATCTGGTGTTGGTTGTGTGCATGTTATTTATGTAAAACGATGGTAGCTATATGTGTTCAAAATATGTGCTAGTTCTCTTTGTGTTACACGAATTAATATGCTACCTAGTAACTAAGTAGAATTGTGAGGCACATAATTTGAATAAGTTATTTTTTTTTTATGTGTTGATTTTTTTTATTTTTTTAGAAAGTTATGTTTATGTAGATCATTTTTATTAAGCATCTTCTATTTAGATCATTAGTTGCTACCTACATCGTTCTTTATTAAAGTTGATTATTGTGACAGAACGGTGGTAACTGTTTTGGCTAGTCATTTTTTTTTTGCACGACATACCCAGCAAATTTTTTTAACAATGTCTCATCCTATAAAGTTCTTACATTTACAAAAATCTGAATTGCAATATGAGGTCACTATCCGAGGGGAATTACCTGCTACCAAAGTTGATGAATTGCGACGACAAGTGTGTAAACTGACTCAGATTTACAATTCCGATGACATCGCTGATTCTTGTTTAGACTTTACCGTAGACATCAAAGGTATTACTGATACTATGGATAAGGTTAAAATCAATTTAGATAGCTTATAATCAGAATTTGACGAAAGTTTATTTAATCGTACATGTTCTTTGCTGAACCAACTTTTTCATAGATTTCGTAGAATTGAAAAACCCGACACCCCAGATAAGATTTTACAATTAAAGACAACGGGTAAGTATATAAATGATTGTCATGAAAGGTTCTCAAAAATTTAAAAACCGCCACCCGTTAAAAAGAATGCTGAGACTATTTTAAAGTCCACGGAAGTGGATAATCCAACTGCTTCTCTCAATAACTTAAATGTATCAGTTCAATGTGATCGTGGACTTTTAACGGATATTTCTAAACTCAAATTTGATGGAAAGGGTTGTGTTAGATCGTTCGCTCAAAAACTTGAAGAATTTAGGTGTGCTAGAAATATATCAGATGACAGGTTAGTTGCACTCGCGTTTGAAATCTTTGTTGGGGACGCTCTGCACTGGTATCGTACAATCAAGGATGAAATCAAATCTTGGAATAGCTTAATAAATCGGCTTAAGAAGGATTTTGATATATTTGATTATGACTATCGTATGATATCGGAAATACGTGATCGTACTCAAGGGGAATCCGAGAATATAATAGTTTATTTAGCTATAATGAAGGGCATGTTTTCTCGTCTGAGCACACCGATGAGTGAACCTACTCAGCTTGAAATCCTGCTGCACAATATACGTCCATGCTATGGTAATATTCTTTCAAATAATCCAGATGTTTCCTCTATCGAGGAACTACAGACACTTTGTCGTAACTATGAAAGAGTAAAATCACGATCTGATCACTTTAAAGAGCCAGTGTCATCGTCTTCTAAAACTCTTGCTCCAGAATTCGCTTATAAAGGATCTGTCAGGTATCAACCAAAAAATTTTGGCCTTAGTTTCAAACCAAACACTTCTAATAATTTTAATAATTCTCATAACTCACAAATGAATAAAGTATTTGCTATTTCTCACCCAGAATTTTGCTATTGCTGTCGTGTGGATTCCCATAGTATGAGAGAATGTCCTGCTGAACGTGAAATATTCTGCTTTAAATGCGGCAAAAAGGACGTTCGCTCTACTGAGTGCCCTAATTGTAATAAAGTTGATCTTGTGGCTTCTCATAAAAAAAAACGAGTAAGAGAAAATTGCAGCAGACCGGCGGCCAGTTTTTTTGATAGCTCGGATTGGAAAAAGTGGTTGCTAACAATTAAAAACTTCTTTTCATCTTACAACATCGCTTCAATTTTCTCATCGAAACCGAGTCATGATCCACGGCCGTATGTTAGTATCAACATTAATAACGATAGTAACTTGAGTCTTAACGGCCTGTTAGACTCAGGTTCGGTGGTCAGTATTTTAGGTAGGGATTCTTATAAATATTTAATAAAATACGGTTATTCTTTGATTGATGATCTCCAGATATCTGTGAATGCTGCGGGTGGTCAAAGAATAAGCTCTTTGGGCTATATGTTATTGCCTATAGTGTTTGAGGGTCAGACACATATTATTCGGGTGCATGTTATTCCGGAGGTAGAATCAACTCTTATTCTTGGAGTTGATTTTTGGAATAAGTTCAAAATTCTTCCTAAGTATATGGATTGCATTAGCTATCTTGTTAATGATAATCCTCAACTGTCTTTAGATTTTCAAGATAGTTTTCTTCAAGGTTATGAAAATCTAGATGATTCCGAAAAGCTTATTGCTGATGGTGTGGTAGAAAAATATAAAGCTATTTCATTTGAAGAAAAAGGCCTAGGTAGGACTGATATTATAACACATTGTATTGATACTGGTTGTACGCAACCAATCCGTCAGAGGTATTATCGCATGTCTCCTGATAAACAGAATATCATAACGCAACAGGTAGATGAGATGTTGTCTCTGGATGTTATTGAGCCATGTGAAAGTCCATGGTCTTCACCGGTTCTCATAGTGGGAAAGAAGGACGGTAAGCCACGTTTTTGCTTGGATAGTAGGAAGCTGAACTCAGTGACAAAGAAAGACGCCTATTGCCTCCCATATGTCTCCGAAATTCTAGACAATCTAAGGGATGCTAAATACCTAACTAGCATTGATCTATCTAAAGCTTTTTGGCAGATTGCTATTAAATAAGAGGACAGGGAGAAGACTGCTTTTTACGTTCCAGGTCGCGGAACCTTTCAGTTTAAGGTTACTGCTTTTGGTTTGCCAAATGCGCCTGCCACCCAGCAGCGCCTCGTCGATAGGCTATTTGGCCCTGAATTTGAGCTTAAGGTTTTTGCTTACCTAGATGACATTATTGTTATTAGCAAAACTTTTGAAGAACACGTCGCTTTACTTCAACGTGTTCTTGAAAAAATAAAAAAGGCTAATTTAACGGTTAACTTAAGTAAGTGTAATTTTTTTCGCAGTCAACTACGTTATCTAGTCTATATTATTGATGCACAGGGACTTCGAACTGATCCTGAAAAGGTGGAAGCTATTTTAAATTATTCTACCCCTTCTAGTCGTAAAGAAGTTAAGAGGTTTTTGGGAACAACTTCATGGTATAGGCGGTTTATCCCTAATTTTAGTACGATTGCAGGGCCTTTAAATAAATTGACTTCTACAAAAAGAAACTCTCCCCCTTTTCAATGGTCGGTAGAAGCTGATAGTGCATTTACAAAACTTAAATCTCTTTTAGTTAATGCGCCTGTTCTAGCATGTCCAGATTTTAACTCCCCTTTTAAAGTACACACCGATGCCAGTAATTTTGGGGTCGGTGCTATGTTGGCACAAACTATAGATGGGGTTGAACACCCAGTTGCATAGATGAGCAGATCTCTTTCTGGTCCAGAAAGAAATTACAGTGTCACAGAGCGTGAAACTCTTGCGGTTCTAGTGGCTCTTGAACACTGGCGTTGCTATCTAGAGAATGGAAAACCATTCACCGTATATACTGATCACTCTGCTATAAGGTGGTTTCTCTCGCTGACAAATCCCACTGGTAGGCTTGCTAGATGGGGCGTTCGTTTATCGGCCTTTAATTTTGATATTAAACATCGGCGTGGTTAAGAAAACGTTATACCTGATTTTCTATCGAGACTTCCCACACTTGCTGCAATCTCTGATTCTGTTTCTGTTCCTGTTACTCAGGATTCTTGGTATCTTAAGATATTTAAGGGTTGTCAGGAATCACCAACTAGTTTTCCTAACTACCGCGTTGAAAATGGTAGACTTTACCGCTTCATGAAAAACAGAAATATTCTTACCACTGAGTTTGACTGGAAACTGGTAGTACCGCAAGAACAGCGTCATGAGGTTCTCAAAGAAAATCATGCAATACCTATATCTGGGCATTTTGGCATTTTCAAAACATATAAAAGGTTGCTGTTGCGCTACTACTGGCCTAAAATGTATTCGAATGTGGTTAATTATGTGACAAGTTGTGACACATGCCTCGCCTACAAGCTTCCAACCCATGGCACGCTAGGAGTGATGGGAAAGCCTAAGGAATGTAGTCGACCTTTTCAAATGCTCTCTATAGACTTGGTGGGTCCTCTGCCAGCGTCAAGGAAACAGCATTGTTTCTTTTTTGTAGTAACTTGTTGCTTTTCTAAATATTGTCTCATGTTCCCTCTGCGTAGGGCTACCGCTGATATTGTAGCCAGGTGTTTGGAAGATGGCGTCTTCTTAGTACACGGTATACCTCAAACTATTATTCTTGATAATGGAGTCCAGTTTACGAGTCGAGAAATGGAAAATCTATTTAAGAAGTATGCAGTCCCAAACATTCATTTTACACCGAAATACATCCCTCAAATGAATACTGTGGAAAGGTATAACAAAACTATAATTACTGCTGTATCCACATTCGTAAGTGATGACCATCGTTCATGGAATGTGAATCTTCCAAAAATACAGTTCGCTATAAATAGCTCAGTGAATGAAACCACTGGCTATACCCCATCGTTTTTGGTCCATGGTAGGGAGTTAGTTACAAGCGGGTCTCATTATGTTGATAACGATATCCCAAATGAGCTGATTTTTCTCCCTCGCGATGTATATGCAGAGAACTTGGGTCACCTGTCCATTATTTTCGATAACGTACAATTTGCTCTTTGGCAAGCACATTTAAAAAACACTCAAAGGTATAACTTACGACGTAGCCACGCAGAGTTCCAAACTGGTGACATCGTTTGGAAGCGTTGTTATTTCCAAAGCGACAAAGACGCTCACTTTGCTAAAAAATTGGCACCCAAGTATTTGAAATGTCGCGTGAAGAAAAAAAAATCTCCATTGGTTTATGTCTTAGAAGACATGTCAGGACATGATTTAGGTGCTTGGCATATTAAAGACCTAAAACTCGTTAGTGTCAGATAGCGTCGTATTAAATAGATTGTGTAAGTTAGCTAACGGATTTTGGTAGGCAAAATCTGGGGAGAGGGGTACTGTAACATTTATAAATGTCAATCATACTTTGATAATTAACCTTATAATATGATTTTGAATGAATGGGCTTGCGAACGGAGACATGTACTTATGATCTCTGACCTACATGAATGCCGCGCCGAGTGAAACGGACGACACGTTAAAAGATCGAGGTGAAGTGAGACACTCACTTCCCCGCTCGCTCGAGACACGGAGTGACTGGCAAATATTTAAGTTTATTTGTTTAGCTGCAGATTTTGTGTTCATATAAAGTTTAGATCTGATCAAAAGTAATTAAATATTTAAGTGTTGTTATTTCCCATACTGGGTAAGTCGTGCATATATTTTTTTTATTATATTTAAACGTAGATTATTGTAGGTACCTATTGTGCCGTAATAAATAGTCCTAAAACAGTAGATTGATATTCGCTTTTTATTATAATTATGCGCAGGTTTATTATTATCGTGTGTTGTTGATCCTTTTGTTTAATGTCATAGGTAATAATGTAATGTTTATGTTGGTAGATAGTTGCACTGAATACCTAAAGTTGACGTCTGTGTGCCATCAGTTACCCTTTTGTAAACCGTTGCTGCTTGCCTCCACTATAACTGCCACTTCCGTCCAGTAAATAACTTATATTTTTAATTGTCTAGATCTTTGTAATTATTACCTACCTACGGCTTTGCTCGCCGATATTATTTCTCGCCAATCTTTGACAAGTGAGTGGCAGAACCCGGTTTCACTTGCATACTAACGCTTCTCTTCGACTTCACAGGAACTACGTCTGGACGTGGAACTGTCCACTACAGTATACTGTTACTACATATCTGTTTACCTTCCCGCGGCGCGCGGTGGACGTCTGAATGTGGAGAGGGCTCCCCTGTCAAGTCGGCGGGCTGGTATTTATGTCAGGGAAGTCTGGACTGGAGGGCAACTTTGTTATAACTTAAGGGATTAAACCTACCCACGACCCTATTACTTAATTGATTTTTTATACTGCTTAGAAATAAAACTTTCTAGAAACTATTTTGTTTACGTTATTTTTTTATTACCTACTGCTAGTGTTAAAGATAAACGTGACACTTGTGCTATCGAGCACAAGTAAACAGCTTTAAGTACCGGTCACGGAATCGCTGAAGAATGACATGGATATGGAACGGGAGCGCAGGGCCCTGTGCATTCGAGCTAATATGCTATCCCGCAGGTTTGCTCGCTGTTCTAAATAAGCAAAAATCACGCTTTTCAAAGCATATTGTCACATTTTGTACACGTGCAGCCTGTGGATGAATTACACACAAGAAGTAGGTATACAGGACCCTGCGTACCCAATATAATATTGCCTTTAGGGCGCTGTTGGGGTTGTGACGCCATTGTAGTGCCTCAGGGATGTTGACCGCAGCTGGGGTTGGTAGTAGTGGGGTTGATGGCTTTTCGGCTATCATCAGAAAACGTATACCGTCCTTGTTACAGTGGTTTCGTGGCAGTTCCAACAGTCTCCTGAAGACTGTGGGCAACAGACTTGACGGACAGTGCTATTATAGAGCACTGGACACGCGTACACATACCCAAGGATACCGCAATTGCATATAACCGGTATGTGTAATAGTGGCATCATGTTATGTACTTATTTCAATGTAAATCCTAATATATTACTAACATAGTTTTTTAAGATTACTGTCACTAACACTACGGATTCCGGTCCGAAATTAACGAATTTTATTTAATCTAGGTCAGTAGTAGGTTAGGTAACATTACCTATTCTCATTAAAAATACAACATCGTTGGTTTCCATTACAGAAAGCACTAAATTGTTATCGCATTTGAGACCCGTGTCCACAATATATAAAACAGACATATGTACTGGTCGAACTGCTGTTGGGGTACTCATATTTTTTTTCGCCTCTGGTAGACTTCGTGTGACTTGTTAAATTTGTAAATGTACGCAGATGCACCCACCGTTTTTTCGTCTAGCAAGAGGATATTCTAAGTGCTTGAGTGAAATTGAATGGTATTGCTTATTTATTTTATTATGATTCACTGGATGACAACGGTTCTGTGCGTGCATTAGCCTACATAACAACCAATGACAATGTAAGTAAAATAGAAGATATAAAAAAAATCGTAAATAAAAAGCAAAAGAAGACGAAAAAAGCAAGCCCGGAGTTTCTTTGTGGCTTTCTTCTCCGGGTCGTCCACCTAGGTAGCTAGAGAAAGCCGCAGGCTAGCTAGGGTAGGTTCCTTAGTGGCGAGGATCACTTTGGCCCATTAACGCGTATTCGGTGATCCCGTGCAGTGATCACACCCTCATTTAGAATTTCGTCTTTTTGATTTAGTCTTCCATTCTTTACTTTTATTATAGTAGAACTAAATTTCAAAATAATAGATTAGTAACTTGTTATTTATTTAAGGATTTCAGAAAGTATATGCGATAAAACATACGGACGGACTAATTAATTTTTTTTGTAACTTTTATACTATCAACTATGTATATGTACAGCATTGTGAGCTTGACAAGTACAAGTGTATGTTAATATCCAAGTGCTGAATAAATTTCATTTCATTTCATTGTATATACGAGGTGTGGCCCGCGGCTGCGCCCGCGTGAAAGTTACTTAAAAAATGACACATTTTTCGCCCATAGGGGTGGAATTTTCTTAAATGCCATATTGTTTTATTTTTAACTGAAAGGCCAATTACTAATTTCCTTACCTTTAACTTCAAAAATGATGGATTTCCATCCAAAATTTTATCCCCTATTATGCCCCCTTAGGGGATGAATTTCCAAAAATAGTTTCTTAGTGCTCCCCTACGTTATAAAAGGAATCCCTGTGCAAAATTTCAAGTTTCTAACCCTTATAGTTTAGGCCCTGCGTTGATATATCAGTCAATCAGTCAGCTTCTCCTTTTATATATATATATATATATATATATATATATATAGATTAGCTAAAATTAAACACATGCATATAGTGGCGCAGCGGCTAAGACAGTCGCCTCGCCACTTCGTGTCGCGGATTCGAGTCCCGCGCCCGACAACTATTTGTGTGACCCATAAATAGTTGTTCTGAGTCTGGATGTAATTTGTGTCCGTCTATTATATGTTTGTAAAGTACCCCGCGACACAGGGATTAGTTTCACTAGTGCGGGCGTTGTGTATTAAAAAAACAATTAGTGTTCATCTTTGTCTAGGTTACAAATTATATTCGTGCAATTTTTCGTGTGTCCGCGTATAAATTATGATGATCCTACGTAATAAAAATAAAAGGCTCGCGATATCAATAATTTTAAATTAGATCAATTTAGGACGATAACGGCGCCAGTTATTATTTCCATGGCGGCGATAAACCTTGTAAATGGTTTTCCAAACGTCCGGGGCGCGCGGTGAGCCTTTTTATTAGGGTATTTGTCAAGATATTCCTCGGCTAAAGGGGACTATAACCGAAAATTTTACGTTTGGTTACCATATGCCTGGTGTCCTGCCCGACTGGGTAATTTATAGAATAGAATCGGCATTCAGTACAGGGTGTCTGTGATAGCTGAGACACTACCTCAAAACCACTTTCAAAAAGGAGAAAGGTTATTTATTTATTCTATTTTTCTTAAATAAGACAACGCCTGCATTAGGGAATGTAATCCTTGAGTCGCGGGGTACTTTACAAACACGGACGGACACAAAGTACGTCCAGATGTTGCAGAACAACTATTTAGGGGTCTCACAAATAGTTGTCCGGCGCGGCAATCAAACCCGGACACGAAGCGGCGAGGTGACTCTTTTAGCCGCTGCGCCACACGTGCAGTAAAATTTTCAGTTGGTTCTTAATACAGTGCGTATTTATTTACGTTTTTTTTATTCGAACAGACATGATTGCGATTTGATGGGATCAAATCGCAATCATGTCTGTTACTAATTTTGCTCAAATCGAATAACAATCTCAATATAAATTATTCAAATTAAACAGTTCTCAAAATCTTCGATCGAGATTTTTTTTTTTTTTCTGCTTTTACTTATTGGCATTTCCAAAGAGAACAGGAAGTCCTTTAAATGGATATTAACCGTTGTTTATTAGCCAATAACACAGAAATACTGGCCCAATTACTATGCTATACGTGGCGAACAAATTTGCATGTTTAATGAAATCATTGAATACACGATCGACGTTAATTTGACTACTAAATCCGTTCACTTGTTATGCATTCCAAACTAATTAGGGTATCGTAATCGACAAAGATTTGACGATCGAATGTGCTCTGATCAGCGAATAAGCTTCTATATGCTGAATTGGCGGTTCATTAGCATGAAACAGTTACTACAGCGTGTTACGAATCGAACCTCTTTTGGAATATTTTATATTCAACATTCTTGTAATACGTCAATATCATGTTAGTTCACAGTTTTGCCCATTTTAATAAACCTCCTTTCTAAGTTTCTCCTTTTACCAGCGTATTATTTGTATAGCTTAATTTCCTTCCGATATTTAATAACAGTGTTTTGAGGGCTGACATCATCCACATTGGCTTTATATTGTATAGTTTGCCAACACCGACTTACTTTATTAATAGAAATATATGTCTTTAACCAATTTTAAAATAAAGCTTTTATTCGAAATGAGCATATCGTGAATTTACCACAAAAAATCATCATCACCATGTCAGCCAAATTACACTGCTGTACAAAAGCCTCCCCAAAGAAAGGGAGTATATGTCATAGCCGCCACGCTTGGCAGCCGGATTGGCGATTGCAGTTTGATGGTCACAATCCCACAGTTCACAGAAAAAACCCTGCTGCCTGTTTTATTGTTACTGTAAGTAAATCAAAGTATAAGTATAAGTGTTTTCTAATTAGTTTCTGGTAAGACAAACAAGTCTCTCAACAAGTGGGTCTGAAAATGAACATGGATAAGACGAAAATCATGTAGAACATCGATGTTGCACCCACTCTTGTTAAGGTTGGAGACTCTGCACTCGAAGTTGTAGAGAACTAAATTTACCTAGGACAGACCATCCAACTAGGTAGGTCCAACTTCGAGAAAGAGGTCAATCGTAGAATCCAACTCGGCTGGGCAGCGTTCGGGAAGCTACGTAATATCTTCTCGTCCCAAATACCGCAGTGTCTCAAGTCGAAAGTCTTCGACCAGTGTGTGTTGCCAGTGATGACTTACGGAACGGAGACGTGGTCGCTCACTATGGGCCTTATCAGGCGGCTCAAGGTCACCCAAAGAGCAATGGAAAGGGCTATGTTTGGAGTTTGCCTGCGAGATCGAATCAGAAATGTTGAGGTCCGCAGGCGAACCAAAGTAACCGACATAGCCGTAAGAATTGCCAAGCTGAAGTGGCAGTGGGCAGGGCACATAGCTCGTAGAGCCGACGGCCGCTGGGGCAGAAAGGTTCTCGAGTGGCGACCACGAACCGGAAGACGCAGCGTGGGCAGGCCCCCTAAAAGATGGACCGATGATCTTGTGCGGGTCGCTGGAAATTGCTGGATGCGGATAGCGCAAGACCGGCAATTGTGGAGATCTTTGGGGGAGGCCTTTGTCCAGCAGTGGACGTCTTTCGGCTGATATGATGAAGACAAACAATAACAAGGTAAAAATAGAGTGTAATTTATTTATTTTTATTTATTTATTTTCCTTAGGAAGACAGCTTTCAGCGACATTTTGGCTTTATTATGTTATACGTGACAGAGAGCCATTAATAGGTCTCCACGCCTAAAACATTGCTTACAAATCTATATGTGGTATTCAAAGTTTAATTTTCAGTGATACTGCACCTATGCTCCCTTCTATGCCATAAACAAAGCTACCATCTGCGAAGAAAAGTTAAATTTTGTGCGCGCTATAAGATGGTATGTGAGTATGGAAATTGATGGCGTAAATGTCATACCATATTTCGTTATCGTATACATGCAAAGTAATAATTTATCTATTTTTTATAACTCAAAAAGTTAAATAGTCCTGGAGAAATTAATAAAACTCTAGAGAATTTATTTATTAATGAAGAATTCATCATATTGATTAGCCAAATTACGTCCTCAGCTGGACAAAAGCCTTCCCAAAGAATTGGGGGATATGCCATAATTGCCACGCTTGGCAGACGGGTTGGCGAACGCAGTTGATGGTCAAAATTCACAGAAAAACGCTGCTTTCTTTATGATTTCTACGCCCCCACGGGATGAGATAGGGTGATCATATTCTTTGCCATTACCACACAGAAAATTAATAATTCATCGGACAAAATTTTCCTGTCATGTGACTGCATTGTAAAAAAAAGCAAATGATCAATAAATCATCATATCCTTAAGTTACAGTTTGAGTGCGTGTGATTAAGGCTTATTATTACGAATTTAGGGAGACTCCATTCTATGCGGTAGGTACTTACATTAACTGCATATAACCAACGGATAAACTTCTGCCACTAACATGCTCATCAAAAATTCAAGTCCAAAATATAAACCAAATCCAAATTATTAATACGTGTCATGGAAAATATGAGCTAGAAACATTTGGTGTTAGATGAGTATGTGGAGCCGTCGTCTGTCCGGATGGTCAGGCGAGCCAATTTCCGGCCGGCCGGGAAGTGGCCCGCGATTAGCTTCGATATGGGCCGGGAAATGCACTTATGCGGCACCCACCACTGATAAACTACGAATAATATTATACCAAATGTTTCTTTGTCAAAAGCTTGTTTTCAGTGCAGTATTAATGTCATGTTTACATACATAGACTCACGTCGGCAGAGAAAACGGTTTTCTATTAGTCACGATCTTTGCATACCTCTTTTGTCTCGTTTAATTTCACTATATTCTTCATACATTCTCGCCGGTTTAGGGTACTTTTGACTTGGCCTTTCTTGAGAACGTCTCCGATCTGGTCAGAGAATGTTCTACGACGTCTTCAAAGCGGGTACCTCTCGTGAAAGTTATAAAATTTTGTAGTCTTACTTGATAGGCTGCTGGAGCCAGCACTCGTCCTTAATTAATAAATAAAATTATAGCACATTATTCACACACGGCCATCTGATCCCAAACTAAGCAGAACTTGTACTATGGAACCCAGATAACTGATCAACTACTTTTCTTTTGTAAATACATACTTATATACATAGATAATGACACCTAGACTCAGGACCAACAGACATGTTCATGCACACAAATATCTGTCCTGGATGGGAACCCACGAACTACGGCGTGGAAAGCAAGCATTTACCAACCACGCCAGACGCCCCGTCAATGACTGGTGAAGCTGTGAAAGCCTCCTAGGTTACCTGTAAATGTCACGTCACGTACGGTAACTGTAAACACAGGTAAAAATTAAAAGCCAGAAAATTCACAACTAAATTTATACTAGGTTTAAGATAGAAATTCAATAAGTTACCAACGAAAGCAATCAGCAAATGACTATCTAAAATTAGAAGCTACAAATCTTCAGTAAAGTGCTTTATAAATAACAATACCCATGTACGCAAGTACACAATAAATTAAAAACTGAAGTAAGGAGCAAAATAATGGAACGTATTCAAAAAGCTGGCGTTGGAAGTAATATAAGCTTAAACTTTTAATTGGCCAATCTAGATCCTTACGATGTAAAAAAATATTTAGTCTCGGAATTAATTGGAGTAATTGTGGGGAGCTTTGAATTAGTGACATCTCTAACAAATATTTCTTTAGTAGTTTTTGAACGGGCACTGAACTGTAATCCTTTAACACTTGAAAGCATGTTTACTGTGGAGTTTTGTTATAGCGTTGTAGCGAATCACGCGTTGAGGTGGATGTAAATGCTTAGAGGCTTTAACAGTGTGTCTGACTGGATACATCAAAATGTTTTCAACTTATACGTAGACTAAAAGGAACACCTTAATTTGATTTTCTCACTGGCCAGCCAATAAAACAGTAACTAATTACAGTTGTTGTGTGGTGACAGTATAGAATATCATCACCCCATGTCATCCAGTGAGGGAAATCGACCGAGGGAATACCTACCAGAGAATGGGCGGCAGGGTTTTTCCATCTACCATCAAACTGCGATCGCCAATCCATATCAGGTATATCCCCCAATACTTTGGGAGGCTTTTTTGTCCAGCAGTGTACGTACTTTGGCTGACATGATGATGATAATAAAATGCAGTAATCACTGTATGTATACACATAGCTGTAAAACACACCCTAATATCGCATGTGCCTTTGTCACTTTAGATTTAACAAGCGGTATTAAATTACTATTACCACGAGCCGAAAAATGCAGTGTGGGTAGGCCTTCTAGAAGATGAACCGATGATCTTATGAGGGTGAAGCCCTAGATGCGGGTAGCGTAAGACCGGCAATTGTAGAGATCTTTGGGGGAGGCTATTGTCCAGCAGTGGACGTCTTCCAACTGATATGATGATAAGAGCATTTATACGGCATGTGAGGTGCAAACAGCTAACTATTTTTTACTGCTCATCACACTAAAGTAAAGTCAAAGTCAATAATAATTTATTCCGTAAAAAATTTACATTTATGTGGAATCGTCATTTTTTTACACCCTACCGTGCAGTGCATGACATGGCAGCTACTGAGGAACACTGCCAGAAAACTCAGTAGGAATCCTTTTTTAAAACAAAATATACTTAAGATTAATTTACAATCATGTGTGTTGATTCAGAACAACTCAATCCCAAGCACTTTTGTCACTTAAATAATCAGAAATTTTGTAATATGTAACACACTAAACTGCCTATTTATTAACTTCCTTCAGACAAGATAAGTATGTATTCAATCACAAACAAAAATAAAACATGCGGGGCAGTCTTTGGGTATTGCCGATAAAAGTGAAAATTATTTTTACGCATCTTATTTAAAAAACCTACAATACAATAGTTATATATTGCTAATGGGAAGCGTGACGTGACGATGACACGAGTTCCACCAAAAAGTGCTTAATACGCCTAAAGACGATATCACTTCAACATCTTTTTTTGTTATATATTACTAAAATAAAAAAAAACGCTTCATCAATCAGTTTTATAAAGTCGGAATGCAATTCGTATATCAATCAACACTGAAAAATCATTACAACACAAAACAATATACAATTTCGAGTAATATCTCCGGATCCTCAAAAAAGTCCTTAGATCCATGGGCAACATTTATATGTGTAATACTTAATTAGAAAGCTTTCTTTCTTAAAGTAATTGAAGAATAATTCAATTTTTTAACAATAGGCCGGAAAATAAAAGAATTACTGGAACAAGTAACTATTCCGCATATAAAGGAGCTATTTAAGAATCATCCGTCATACCTAAAAATTTAACAATAAAACGTATCAATTGAGAAAACTTTTTTGTCCGTCTTGAATTCGCAAAGACGTCGAGCGTCTTTGAATTAATAAGCAGACGCTAAATTTAAATTTAATGAAACAAGTTTCTACCAGAGTGCCGAGTTATACCTATTCAGTTCATAACTGTCCTCCTTCTTCGTTCGTTACCTCGGAACATTGTGTTATGTAAATTATTTACAATTTATTACAAGAACCTTCTTGTAGCGTGTCAAAAATGTGAGTTAACGAGACTAGACTTGTGGTATAGCGGACGAAATTTTGTGTGGTAAGTTAACAAGGAGTTCTGTCTGTACCTATTTTATACGTCTGGTTGATCAAAGATTTAGTATTTAGTACAAGTACCTTATAGATCGGTCAAACTTTGGTTATTTTTGTACACAAAAAAGCGGTTATCTAGGACTAACTAACTGATGATTTATGTATTTTTAAACTTCTTAATTATATTTTAGATGTATTTGCAACACCCTGACAGGGTACATATTTGTTACTTACTTTTATATATATGTACCTATTGAACACATGAAAGCAATAACGAACTTGATGACTTGACTGCACCTTTGGTCTCTTTTAGAACGGCTTTCAGACATTGACTGAATTCTAGTGATTTGGAGGCTTTTACAATAAAGCAAATCGACCCTCAGTAGAACCAGTATGTAACACACAAATGATTATCCTATGCGGGGATCGTACCCTAAAAACGAGTGAGCCGAGGTGTAGTCATTAGTTCTACGAATGAACATAATTTTAACTTCATGCCTAGATAACCCGTTTTCTTGTGTACATTCCTGCCGCGACACGTCTCAGGTACAATAAAAAACATGCGGGGCAGTCTTTGGGGTCTACCGATAGAAGTGAAAACTAATTTTTATTTCTCACACTCATAAAGTAGTGTTTATTTGATCCGTGTAGCGAGTGCAAGATGGTTCTTCCCACCTTTGTAAAGACACATAGTAATGGCTTCCCTCCCTATGATGGGTATAAATTAAAAAAATATAACTAAATATGGTTAGGCAGTCGACTGTAAAAATTTAATATAATTAACAAAAAAAAATGTACAACGCTGCTAAACAAGTTTTGACTTCAAAAATGCTGCGGTCATGTGAGCGTATAAACGACCAGTGTGAATTAAAAAAAGACCCTCCATCTTACAAAGATTCGATCAGGTCACGTGTCCTGACGCGAGTTTAACATTTTTTACCCATCCCTAAAAAGTGCACAACGCCGCTAAAGAAGTTTTCACTTCAATAACCATAGCTTGACCGATCTATAAGCTACTTGTACCGAATACTAAATCGTGGTGGTTAAGTCTAGACTCAAACTTTATTAGACATGCTTTAAGACACACGAAATAAAAGATACAATTAAACACGTAGATGTTAAAACCTTCACTATAGTTACCTTTATCTCACCTAAAAGCTTCGGAGCCGAAATACATTTACACACTCAGAACTTGTGTAGCGAGGAAACTCGATTTCCTTTTGTTTCGCTGAACCTTGAACTTATTTACGAGGTGGAAATTTATTTATGGGTAATTGTTTACAATAACTTCCCAGCTCCGAACAGATAAGTGGTTGTAAAATGAGAAATTAATTCAATAACTCGGTCGTGGGGTAATATCTGTCAAATATTGGCGAAGTTGTGCACACGAGATTATTGGGAGCCGAGATGATAGGAGCGGCAGTTTGATAACAATGATGTAGGTATATCACGTGCTTATAGTTTGTAATGTTAGAGGTGTTAATCTTATGGATAAGTAATTTTGCTGCTCATCTGTCCCGCGACCTCCTACAAGCCTCGTTTATATTGAAATAGCGTAAGAGCTTATCGCTTACGTTATTATAATTTTAATTAGATGAATAATTGATGTCGTTCAAATCAGTTTTATTAATACTCGTACTATGTAATTATCAGTCTCTTCCTTCTAATTAGGGACTTAAAATAAACCTCAGTCAATAGTGGAATAAGGCTAGGCGAATATAAAAATGGATACCTACAACGGAGTTATTTAATACAAGAACTTAAGCTACGTCAGACACTTTATCTGCGAATTGTGCAACTATAACGTAAGTGTTAGATTTTTACAGACGCCAGCACATCCAGCTACCCCAATCTGTCATATTTCTTTTATGGATTTGCAACTTTATCACATTAGCATAGGGTTCACTATCAATTGGGGAAATTTGACAGATTGGGGTAACTTGATGTGCTAGCGTCTGTGCAAGCCGTCAAATAAGTTGTGATAGATGAAAAGTATACGAATAAAAATTAAATAATTAGAATAATGAAAATTAAATAAATTTGTCTACTTTGCTGTATTAATAAGATTAGATAGTGTAATGAGTAGGCTACTTATTCGTAAGTAAGTAGTACCACAGTATGTTTAATGTGTGTGTTTTATGTGGTACGAATACAAATAAAATATCTTATAATTAATCAATCAATAAATAAAATAGTTACATTTTGTCGTAACTATTTTATTTATTGATTGATTGACAAACGAGATGATCTTTATATTTATCTTTTATTTAAAATCAGAACAATAATTAGTAGCACTTAATCAAGCGAAATGTTTGCAGACCTTTTTTAAGAGGTTCTTTAGAAAACCTTAAGATAAAAGAAGTTGGATACGGTTCTATAAAAAGGCTTAGGTACCAATATAAGAAATAAAGGAGATTCTGTCTCGGATGTGGAGTAAATCTACAAAAAACCACCTGATTTCCTGACTGTTTATTTTTTGTCAATTAAAAACGGCGGTGTATATAACGAACTCTTTAAATTTCTGCTTGATAATTCATTTCGTTTGTACTATCAAAATCACAACGTCCAGTACCTACTAATTAAGACGCAAATGCATAATCAGAACGTGCAATGGGCGTAGGTAGGTAGGTGCGCAAATATTACCAATCTGGGTCAGTGAATCGCGGCACTCCGGCAGAATGCTCAACGGCACAAAATGATTCATGGAAATTGCACAGTAATTGAAAAAAATACGTTATTGCCATTTGACGCATTGCCGTTCAGTTGCCGCCAGAAATATTCATATTGGATGGAATTTGATATATTTGGTTTTGTTCAGTTTTTGTGTTTAGGTTCTAGATTTGCGAGAATGTTATACTCCGTATGAATTCGAACGAGCAGTAATTTGTATGAGCAAAGCTTCTCAAGCTTTCGATATACCATATTTTGTATTTATTTATTAATAGGTAACATCCTTCAATTCAATTCCGCTGTGTGGTTAACGGCTGCGAATATGACCACCGCCATGGGTGGCGTAGAAATCGTATGGGTCTATTACACTAATATTATAAAGGCGAAAGTTTTTGAGTGTCTGAGTGTTTGTTATTACTTCACGTCTAAATGGCAGGACCGATTTTAATAAAATTTGGTATCGAGTTAGATGACACCCTGGATTGACGCATAGACTTTAATTTATAAAGTTTAACACGGGTGGGTATAACCGCGGGGCACAGCTAGTATGCCATAAATGCACCCCTGGCATACGGGTTGGCAAGTTGGCGAGTATGATGGTTATAGTACAGACTCCAGCACATCCAGCTATCCCAATCTGTCAAATTTCTTGTATAGATTTTCAATTTTATCACATAAGCATAAGGTTCACTTTCAATTGGGGAAATTTGACAGATTGGGGTAGCTTGATGTGCTGGCGTCTGTACCTACTAAGAAAATCACTGTTACCCGTTCGCTGGTGGTCCGTGTCCTTTCCAGTGATCACGCGCTCTTTGTAGGATTCCGTTTATTTAATTCAGTGGACCCTGATCTGTGGCCCGAACTCCACAACTGTGCCCTAGGTATGTGTCGCTTAAGTAAAGCTACTGTTTGAGTACCTTCTGCGTTCGCTAACTTATTGGTGTATTCACTTTTGAATATAATAGTGCCAATTTAAAAATAGTAATTAAGGTACTATTTATTTATGTACCCTAAACCGGCGAGCATGTGTGAAGAATATAATGTCAGTAAACGAAGCGAAAGAGGTGTGCACATCGCACACGGATCGTGACAAATGGAAGTCCGTTGTCTCTGCCTACCCCTGGCGTGAGAACAGTGGAAACAGGCGTGAGTCTATGTATGCAATTATTTTGGACTTTTTAAAAATTTTATGTGATAAAATGAAATGAAATATTTATTTATTCGCCAGAAACATGGTTACAAGATGTTTTATAGAATTGTACAGGTTCAGCATGTTACGCCGATTTGACGGCATGCAAATTTATATGACATAAGTTATTAATATTAAAGTAATTGAATAATTTAATAAAAAAATATATACAGCGTCTATAGAATAATACCAAATTCATTAATATGTCTAATCTAACTAATTAATAACATTTGTTTGACATAAATATAAGCATATTAAAATAATAACAATAATAACAATTTTATAATGTCTGATATCAAAATTACAAAGTATGTCAAAATCAAATCAAATCTAATCAATGTGATGTGATAAAACAGACCGCACGGACGGTCTAGTTCAGAAATCTAGTTACTTTAATATTGTATAGGACTATATTTATGTCCCAAATTGTGAGCTAGTGTATTTTAATACCCAAGTGCTCAATAAATTCCATTACTAAAAAGAATTAATGAGTCAGTTTTGGATTAAATGAGTCAGATGGACGCCAAGTTTAATTGTAAACGAGACAGCTGGTTTTCGACTTCTATTTATCCTATAGCATTGCATAATTGCAATAGAACAATTTTATCTTGAAACACAAATAAATAATTTATATAAACGCTTCCAAGAAATATCTACATTCAGTTATTTGAAATAGTGTCCATATACCATATCTAGATACACGTCAGCTACTGAAACACAAAAGATTGCTCTGCTTTGAGTATTTTGAACAAAACTTTGGGACTTTTATCGCAAAGAACTCAGTGATTCAGTTGAGTGGAAACTACTCATGTGTGGAGACAGAAAGGTTTCGGTAAACAACATTTGTACGTTAAATGTGATGGAGGATTGTAGTTTCTACCTAAGTACTACTCGTAAAACTATATGTAGTAAAAATAATAGAGAACCTTATACTACATATACTGTATATGTAACTTAAATAGTCGTACCTAGTGTAAGTAAGTCGTTGTTAAGCCAACTGTCATTGACTTATTCGATTCCCACCCGTGACAAATCTTTGAGTGATGAACACGATTATTTGTTCGGTGTCTGGGTATAATTTTGCTAGACCTAATATGCAAGTACCTAGCAGTTGTCTGATTGCCATAGTATAATTCTATTCATTGAAATTCTTAACTGAATAATCCTGACTATGGCACTACATTTTCTTCAAGAATGTCAACAGGTTCAACAGTCACAGTTCCTCTATTTACGATAACCAGCTCTATACAGTCTTCTAAACTTATACTTACCCAGAACAAAACTGAACTGGAAATAGTGTTTTCCAATTTAATATAATAATGTTTTATATGTATGTATATAATGAAGGTGTAATGCAATTATTAACTTTTTAGTTAAAGTTTAAAACTAATAATACTTATTGAAAACTATATGTGTGTTTATATTTTAAATATTACAAATATTCTCACTTTTAATAAAGTACATGTATAATATATTTGTTTCTTTATTTTTGCTTACAGTTTTTATTATTATATTTGCAATAATTAAAATGATAAGTGTAATACTGAAGGCCTTTGTCCAGCCTTGGACATTTTTCGTTGTTCTTTCATAAGATTATATACACATTCCTATATCGATGAAAGGGTATACCTAGCGCTACTATGGACTTTTCAAAAGAATATTGAAAAGGTTTTGAGAGTTGTAAACGCCCCATTGTAAACGCCGCATTGTAAGTGCCCATAACATACAACATTATTGAAATTGCAACGGAGAAATCGCGTAATTCACATACAAAAAAGCCATACAGTTGAATTGATAATCTCCATCCTTTTGAAGTCTGTTAAACATGAGAATTGCTTCCATTGCAATAAAAAGCGAGGGTAGAATTGTCTAATAACTACCCACATATTGGAAACTGGCTCTATACGAGTAGCTCATTGCGATCGGATATTGTATGGCCGTAGATTGCACGTTTACATTTTTATTGGAATGTTGGATACTTTTGCATATTAATAAATTTCCAAGGTTCCATATATCGTAACCCTTGCCAGTAGTAGTAATCGGGGTCATATGCAGCGACATTACCACCGACAAACTTAATGGTTTTTAATAAACGCGATGTTATTAGATTGTAATTGACGGCGTAAAGAAATGGAACTAAATATATAAAAAACCATCAATCCGTTTAAGCCACAAAACATCCCGAAGAAAATAGACGATAACCCTTACATCCGTCACACAAAGCAATAATTTCGGGACAACCCGAATTATATATATATATACCTGTGCACTATCGGATTTCATTTTATTTTCCGTATGGAAAACTGCAAAGCAGGACTACTCTTATTCGATTTTAACATAAATAAGTCAACACCTTGTAGTTAGTATGGCCTATGGGTCGGTTCTTAAGTTGTTTTAATGACTTTTACGGTTAGCCTATATGATTTGGAGATTTTTGAGATCAGTTCTTAAAAATTGGTTCTTCAGAATTGTAAGTAGAAAGTTGGTAAAAAAACGATACATATTATTATGCTTTCATGACGTACCTAAAATTATTTCATATCACGTCAAGCATAAACCGTTAACTGGATCAAATAACCCGATTTTGAAAAGTTGTAGATATTGTTTATTTTGGAATAAGTAAGTGTTACAAATATTGTACTATTTTTTTCCGTAGTAATAACGTAAATATCTGTAATCATACACTGTAAACTTGACATTAGTGGGAGGACAGTATAATTAATAAGGTAAAAATAAGACAAACTATATTTCAATCGAATAATATTACAAATGGACCCCTTTTATATGACTATTATATAAAAGGGATTTAATTACTTACTTTGGTCGATTTTACATATAAATTTTGCACAATTTTTCGTACGTCTTAAGTATTTGAATACGATGGAACAGATGGACTGACAATCGAACGCAAAAAGGATGGATACGGTGGACATAATGGCTAACAAACAGATGGATTGAGATTTTGATACGGAAATCTGCAAAATATGTCCCAAGATATTTATCTCAAGATGTATATTATAGCTGTGCCCCACGGTTTTCCCCGCGTTAAATTATATAAATTATCACAGCTCCTCCCGCGTAGGTGATAGCGTGGTAATATGTAGCCTATATGTTGACCCGACCTCTAAGTAATATTCATGCAAAATTTGAAGTAAATCCATGCTGTACTTTTTGAGTTTAGCCCGGACATACATACAAACAAACAGACACACAGACAAAAATTCTAAAAACGATATTTTTGGTTTCGATATTGATTGCAGATTACGACCCAAGTATCCTTTTTAAAAAAAATTCAATGTACAGTTTCGACTTTCCTATGATTTTATTATATGTATAGATGTATCTAGCCTTAATTACGAAATTTCCCGGAATCTCTACTAAATCTTAAAAAAAATGATTTTTTAAAAAATCTTCAAGCTGGACGACCGGTCAACAGGACATATTGAACTGGAACACTTAAATAAAAACCAGTTTGTTTTTATCTCAGTCGCGAAAATTCTAACGTTCAATATTCCTCTACCAAAAAGACTGGTGAAAAAGGTAAGGGATTATTCTCTTAGTATTAGTTCAGGTCCTCAAAGCGTTGAAAGTATGGTCTGATACGATTTTGTATAAAAATACAGTGGAAGAATTGAAGCCGTCTTTGACAAGCGCTTGGGCGGCGGGCGGTGACGGGCCGTGTTTGCTCAGCGCGAGTTCGCAAATGTCCCTGATTGCTTGTTTGTACTACTAAATTTTTATTTCCCCAAGCAAAGTTCACCGTTAAACTCCCGCAATTTGGATCTCAAGCTTTATTTCAAAGAATCCTATTGAGTGCACACAAACATTTGCCTTCTTTTTGTGTAAGCCTATTCATTTTAAGCCGGGATTAACTTAATAATAACGTCATAGACTGGTGGCTTTGCGATGTCAACGACATGATATTCTGTCTCCCATATTTTACCGACTTCCAAAAGAAGGAGATTATCAATTTTTTTTATATCAGAGGGCGACAAACGCGCAAGTGGCTCTCCTGATGGTAAGTGATCACCGCAGCCCATGGACACTCGCGACACCAGAGGAGTAGCGAGTGCGTTGCCGGCCTTTTAGAGTCAGCAAACAAGTGTTGCTGACCCTTCCCCCCACCCCAATGAGCTCTGGCGACCTTACTCACACTCGGAAACACAATATTAAAATTATTAATGTTATTATTAAGGAATGTCTTCTGTAAGGTGGAGGTACTTCTATGAACGCTATGCCCTACCTTTTTTTAATATCGACTAGATATATTTTTTATACGTATGTTACGTGATTTTTTCGTTGTTTGTGAATCGATTTAGATTTTTTATTCGTTTGGGAATACTTTCGTAATGGTCTTATATATTTTTTCGAAATTATTTGCTATAAAGAAAGGTTCGAAGTCGAAATTCGAGATTTCGGTTTTACAGACGCCAGGACATCCAGCTACCTCAATCTGACAAATTTCTTTTATAGATTTTCAACTTTATCACAAAAGTATGAGGTTCACTTTCAATTGGGGAAATTTGATTTGATCAGATTGAGGAAGCTTGATGTGCTGGGGTCTGTACGTTTTCTAAAGCTGCCATATTTGTATAAACCTATTAATTTTAAGTACTGCAACTATTAACTTAACAATATCGACGTGTGACATTACAGAGTTAGGTATTGCGATACCAACAACACAGAATTCTCTGCCGCCATATTTTATTTACAGTTATATGAAACCCTCGCACGTGTTTGTCTGTTTATGGCATCGTGGCTCCCAACCATTTATATTTCATTTCGTTCAGCCGCACATCCGTTAGGCAAATCTATGTACAGCCACTATTAACTTTAAAATCTCGACGTGTGACATTACAGAGTTAGGTATTGCGATACCAACAACACAGAATTCTGTGCCGCCATATTTTATTTACACGTGTTTGTCTGTTTATGGCATCGTGGCTCCTATATTTTAATTTCGTTCAGCCGCACATCCGTTAGGCAAATCTATGTAAACGTTATGGATGTCTAAATGAATCAAATTAAATCTCAACTAAGAAAAAAAGGATCTTGTAAACGAAAGTTAAGAGCCATTTCTTGCTACGATTGCCCCATATTCAGTGTTGAAATTCAGGGTGGAAAATAAGGAATAGGTACCCTTATTTTCTACTCTGATTTTTTTCATTTAAATGACGTCATGATGTTAAATTAAGGTTAACCATATTTCTGTAAAAATTGATATTTTGACATATTAACTTTATAAAATAAAATATTTATGTATAATTTGCAACTTAATCCGTCGCAATGATTTTGGAATAATAATAATTCATAATGCACCTGTATTGCAGCGGCTAAGACAGTCGCTTCGTCGCTTCGTGTCGCGGGTTCGAGTCCCGCGCCGCACAACTATTTGTGTGACCCATAAATAGTTGTTAGAAATCGCTGGATGCGGATAGCGCAAGACCGGCAATTGTGGACATCTTTGGGGGAGGCCTTTGTCCAGCAGTGGACGTCTTTCGGCTGATATGATGATGATGATGAAATAGTTGTTCTGAGTCTGTATGATGATGATGAAGATATGATGTAATTTGTGTCCCTTTATTATATGTTTGTAAAGTACGCAGGGGTTAGATTACAATAAAGCGGGTGATATCTTAAAAAAAACTGAAATAAAAAATAGAGAATATCAGATCAAATCAAAGAGTTTTATAACAATGGTATATAAAAGATGACCGAAGAATGCACAATAAGGATGTAATGAATGTATCTATTTAACTAAAAATAACTATTTGTGTTCAATTCAGTTGTAAAATAGACATTTAAATTATTCAGGCCGTCTAAAAATCAGGGTTGCCACAAAAGCGGCGTGACATTCCGATGTAAACGAAACGACAGTCTCCCGTCATCTTTTATTCACCATTGTTTTATTTACAAATACTGTGTACGTATTGTTATCTGGTCGTTTTTTCCGACATTATTTTTGTTATCGTGGAATCCAGTTGGAATCGGGAGATACACCGGAGCGGGCTCGTATCGACAAGCGGCTTAGTTTAAATTGAAACATATTGGCAGAGAAGGGAATCTTTACCTTACGTGTACGGTTCCATCTGTTCAAATAAAGTATGTAGGTACACGTGGAAAATGTTTCTATCTACTACAGCTACCCTTTAAGCAATTTGTATGTATGGTATTTGTATGTATGTAACATCACACACATACATATGTCGCGTTTATATACCCGTTGACGATATGTTACTTATCGTATGGGCAGTGGTTACCCTAGTGCCAGAGTTGTAGAAGCTGCCCAGGTAGGCCTCTGACAGTGGCTTAACGATTGTTGCCTAATGGCTACAACCGGGACCGACATAGAAAAATTAATCACTTTGGCGGTCACCCATCTATGGACTGGCCGTGAGCATAGTTGCTTAACCTCGCCGATCACCTACGGACCGGTGAGATCGTCTAACTATGAGCTATGTTAAGTACTATGTTTTCTGGCAAGTCTGGAGAGCTAAACTATAGTTTTAGTAGCGGTTTCACTCGCGTTAAAATTTATAAATATATATTATATAGCCTATGTGTTAATCCAGGGTGTCAGCTAACTCCATACCAAATTTTTACGATCGTTTCTGCCGTTTACACATTAAGGAGTAACAAACATCACACTCACAGACTTTCGCCTTTATAATATTAGTATAATACCCCATGTCTCCTACTAGAGGACATTCTTACCCAATATCTTGTAAAAGTGAAATTTGTGGAGATGGAATAAAAGATTCTTTGTATATTATATACTCTTCATTGTATACTAAAACATACAGTAAAATACATTAATATCCATTGCTCAAGTACAGACGCCAACACATCAAGCTAGCCCAAATGTCTCTGTTAAATTTCCCCAATTGAAAGTGAACCTTATGCTTATGTAATAAAGTTGAAAATCTATAAAATAAATTTGACAGTTTGGGGTACCTGGATGTGCTGGCGTCTGTACCTACAATGGGTTAACTTGTTTTCACAACAATAATAGTATTTCTAACATTTGCGACTATTTTCTCAACGTATTATACAGTTTATTTGTAAAACACTAACAACCTCGCAGTACTAGATAGCTAACAACATCAGAAACAACTTTTATTCTACGAATTCGGACATAACTCAATGCATGAAAAGAAAAATGATTTTACACCGACGACTGGCGACTAGAGAAATAGGCCAAGTTCAAAGGCACTAGCGCTGCTTCCCTGCGCGCTTGTAAGGATACATTTTCGTAATTTTTGTGATGCGCGTAGACTTAGAAACATTGGGAAATAAAATTTTATACTTATTTTTGTACGAAAATAAAATACACAACATATTATCAAAAGTTGTAAAACAAAAGTTGTTGCTTATGGTGTTTGCTATCTAGTATAGCAAGGTTGTTGGTATTTTACAAATAATTCTGTATATATTTTTTCGTAACAAATGGAAGTCCGTTGTCTCTGCCTACCCAACTGGGAAACAGGCGTGAGTCTATGTATGTATGTATATCTACGATGATAAAAAGACCTTTATGTCCAAAAATAGAGTGTTTTCAATATATTTCTATCGTAGGCTATAAATAAATATAACAAGAACTGGGTAGTTACCGTACCTACAACAATGTAACGATTGAAAACTAAAATAAATATCCATCTTATAGTCATACGTAGTTGCTGAGATATTTCGCTGTTACAGACAGACGGACGGAAAGATTTACGCCATAAGGATTATTTATTACCATTTTGGTATGCCAGGCAAAGAGAGCCTCGCTATTATTTGCCTCAGTCTTATACACTTAGGGTACAAATATGCGACGTAAAGAAACGGTTGACTACTGTCCTGTGTTCTATACCCAACACACTTGCGTCTGTGCTTGCGTTGTTGCGCACAGGGCTGCGTATCAAAAGTATCTAAAAACGAATGAAAAATGAAAAAACAAAATGGGATGTTTTTATATCATCATCATTGATGATATATAAAAAAAAAAACATCCCATTTTGGTTTTTCATTTAACCCTAAACCGGCGAGCATGTATGAAGAATATAATGACAGTAATCGAGGCAAAAGAAGTATGCAAAGATCGTGACAAATGGAAATCCGTTGTCTCTGCCTACCCCTCTGGGAAACAGGCGTGAGTCTATGTATGTATGTATGTATGTTTTTATATACTGTTACTAGTTAAATTGAAAAAAAGTTACACATTCCATATTTTTATAACATATTTTTATGAAGTTTGAAAAGCATACACAGCAAGCATATAATTGCATTTCATCAATATTTATGCACGATGTTTATAACTAGCACAGTTTTTCGTAGTAATAAAAAATCTGACGCAATCAAACTGTCTGAGTTTAATGGCGTCAGATCTTTGATTACTTAATCGATATATGATATGATGATTTTGGCCCTAGCGACTATCCTCAAAGGAGACTAGTCGTCTGCGCGGGGCATAGTATAGTCCAGTCCAATGCCTAATTAGCTGCTTCTAAGAACGATTCAACAAAAATATTACAATAAGTACTTTTGGCTAAACCCGAGGTTGGAACCCACAACGCTTTACCAACCAGTTAATATATAGATGGATAATTTAAAGATAAAGATAAAGATATTTTATTTCGCAAGTATGGGTACATGGTGCATGTTATTGAATACAAATAAAAGTCCAGCCATACTTTACCTGCTGGCATGCAAAAAATTAACACAAAATAAATTCTTATAAATTGCGCATTAACTATCTATTGTTTATTCATCAGCGGAAGGTGAGGAACCTCATCTCTAAACGCAAGACTAACGGTTCGATTTTATACTCATTATTTACCTCATTTTTAATGTTATATTTTTATTTAAAGACACAAATTCATGTTAGCCACGTATAATATTAACATATCACGTATATTTTTATTATTAATTCAAATACCTTCATTGGAACTCAATACATTCACAAATGTGTATGAAAATTGTTATGATAAAATACTCGCTATTATTTTGAAAAGCCGTTACAAATATAAAGCACTATGAGGATTCCACGGTGTTGTGAATTTTACGACGCATGCACTCTATTTCAGTTATAGCGTTTCAGTCAGAAATATTTTATTACACTTCCTATTTTGCTGAACGGAGCTCACGATTGCACGTGTTATGAATTTCAAATTATGTAGGTAGGTAAAGTGAATGTCGCACAGTATTTTATATTACTTCATAGTTAAAGACGGGAACGCCACATGTGACAGTGAAAACGGAAAAATTCATAAGTGGAACATGATTGGCTGTGTTGAAATTAGGGATGTCACAAGGCAACGTCCCAGATGTAGATCCCAACCCACCAATTTTGATAATTTCCCGACTATTTTGAAATGAGAGGGGTATCTTTGACGGGTCGGTTGGCGTGTTTGGTAAATACTTGCCTTTCATGCCGCGGGCCGTGAACATGTCTGTTTGTCCTGACTCTGGGTGTAGTGTAATTATCTATAGAATCATTCTATTAGAACCTATTCAGGTACAAAATAATATTATCCTACTAATATTATAAAGGCGAGAGTTTGTGAGTGTGTGAGTGTGACCGTGTGTGAGTGTGTATGTTTGTTACTTCTTCACGTCTAAACGGCTGGAGTGATTTTAATAAAATTTGGTATGGACTGATGGTTAACTGACACCCTGGAGTAACACATGGGCTATAATGCGGGTAAAGCCGCGGGTCCCAGCTAGTGTGTAATATATCAGTTTTATTACTCCATGGTATTCCATCGTACAAGATGATGATATACCTCTTCCGATGCTGAATGAGACGGGCGGCCCCAAAGTCGCGCATTAATGTAGAAGGACAATTGCACAAACAAACACAGGGTAAATGCACCTCCCATGCATCTTCACGTCAGTAAATGTCCCGAGCCGACGACGTGGATTCAACCACACACCTTGACATAATGCTTAGTAGTCATTATTGGTTATTTCCGGGCTGTAGGAATAATAATGTCCTCCTGGTCGAATTTCGGCCACGGCGGCCAGTCTCAATAGAGACGGAACATATTATAAACACAAGGGCACATTCAATTCCTTCACTCTCCTGATCCCATGGGATGACTAGCGACACGATCAAAAAGAGGTCAGGTACTGGATCGATTGCCTTACGTGTTCTCCGAGGCACGGGGGTATATAAATAACGCCGACGCCCAGATTCCGGGCTAATACTGAGAATATTTTCTTTTTTTTTCACAAACATCCCAAAATCTCTCATTGCAGTTGAACACGCTACCGCTAGACCAAAGAGGCAGACAGAAATAATACCATTACCTCAAATGACGGCGGCACGAGCAGGACACACACCAGCCGTAAAACTCCACTTAAGCAAAATAATTACAACACTGATGACTGCAATGATTTACAAACGACCGCCCTTTTCGTAGTCATACCGTATGCATTCGAGCGTCAAATGTGTGTGAGTTGGTAATCCAAGACCGCATGTTACATGTCGACTGCTCTCACCCACACAATATATTCGCTACGTTGCATCTCTAATTTCACACGATTCCGGAGGCGTGATTGGGAAAAGAACACGATTTCGTATCATTTTATATAACGGTTGAGGGTGAATATATTAGTTAGGATGTAGATTCGCAAGGTTCAGGAATCCGAGAGCGGCGACAATAGTTACGAGATTTTCGTTTGTATTGGTATATCCCACGTCCGGAGAATCCTCATGAAAATACACGCACTTGGTAGATTTAGTGCGAAACACCAGCAATAAATAACTGACCCGGAAGGGACAAAGGTATAAGACCATCCTCCAAATGAATTGAAAAGGCTTCATACATAAAACAACAACTCCTTCCCTTACGACTTGGGTATCACCTTGCTTGGTGTGAATCACGACAAAAATTAACATAGGATCACAATACATGATTCTCAATAGCTAGACGCTTTATGACTGGCTGGTTTTATTATACAGCTAATTCGGCAAACAAGCTTACTCCTAATGGTCAGCGGTTCATTATAATCATCATCAGTCAGATAACAGCTATTGCTGGACATAGAAATCCTGCAAACATTTCCACAAAGTTGCCATTTAGAGGATTTGCAGTACTCACACTGCTATTATACCAGATAGCTGCTGCCCAACTACCTGGTATAACTTAATCGCTTTCTATAACCCCTACGGGATGGTATCTTTCTAATCTTTCTGGCATACACAAGCGGGCTACGAAGTCCTTTCGCTTAGATGCGCGAGTCAAGCTTACTCTTTGCTAGTAGTTTATTTTTCATTTAAAGCTCATTTATTTCTATTTTTCTAAAGCTTCTATTCTCACAAGCACGGGGGAACTAACAGTAAGACTCAATTCCACAACTGCTTATTTTAAGTCCGATCAGTGCTCATAACACTTTCTACAAAAGACAATGATTCCCAAACGCGTTTCACATTAACATTTGCACGCTTTAACTCTCTCCTCGCCCGACGCTGATTTTCTACCATCCTAAGTCGTACACGAAAGTGTCGGCTATTCTCGATAACAAAGATCACGCTTATAGTAAATCACATACGCCTTTGAAAAACCTTTCCTGCTCTATATTATATTGAAACCGAAAATCTAGTCTAAATTCTTAAAGACTTACCTTACCGAGAACGTTCTCATTTTACTGTCTCCCTCTCTCCTTACCTTCTTTTTCCTACACTCGTACACTCATTTAATATTAAATGTGGTAATAATATATTTTTCTCCTATAAAATACTGAGTAACTTATACGTCTATTACGACTAATAAAGCACTTTTAATTTTAGACTTGTTACCTCGCGGATCACTGAATAGACCGATGCGGCGATTGCAAATTAGGTAATAAGTTCTATTTTCCATATACAACTTATGCATTCTTAGGTTCTTTATAGTACTTGTTGTGTAGTTGCAAAATGAACTAATCCTATATAAGTAACTTTTACTACTTATAACGATTGTCACAGATATTCTCATGACAATCAGGACCGACTTTTGAACATGCTCTCTGAGAGACAAAGCGTAGAATATATAGCTCAAATTTTAATACATTATTTGTGGACTTTAAAGTTTTATCCTGTGTTGTTCAAAGTGCCCCCACGATGCCATCCCGTGGGGGGTGTAGAAACCGTCTCGAGGGAATTCCTAACACATAACGGGCAGCAGCGTTTCACTGTGTACTATGACTACCATATTGCGATCGCCAGGCGTGGCGATTATAGCATATTTCTCCAAAACATGGTCAAAATTCCATTGAGGGGATCCTTAGAATGGCGTTTATCCGACAGTTATCTTCATGCTGATATGTTGAAACTATTTTATTAGAAAATGCAGAAAAATCTAAATTGGCTGCTAAGATTGAACGTTAATATTCCTTCATGAACGCCTTTGAAGCAAAGCTCGTTTAAATCATGGACGGTTTCCCTTCGTATACGCGTAGATAGGTATTTGCTGCACTCTCTGTTACAGTAAATCCCTCTCCGAGTCTGAAACAATGTAGTTATTTACAGTGAAAGTTTGTACTGCGTATGGTTGCCGCTCTGCGTTAGATATATGATTTTATTGTTTGAGTCGCTACTTTGTGATCAATTGATTCCGTCCAGTCGAGTCACGTCTCCTTAGTGACATCTCGATGTTGCTACTTTGTAGCACATTCTGATATTTGCTGTACACGTGATCTTTTATGTATTGTCATCGTGAAGCTTGCTATAAATATAACTAACAGTGGCGAAGTGTCAATACAATCCTTATCGGTTTTCTTTCTATAAAATATATCAAAAACAATTAGATTAAAGTATGCATAATAAAATTACTTAACTATAAAACCAGTGAAAGATAACATCGCAAGGAAACCTGCATGCCTGGGAGTTCTTCAAAAATGTTTTTAATAGCATGTAAGCCAATCCATACTAGGTTAGCGTGGTTGCACTATGACCTATGTATTGTCATTGTAAAAGGAGGCTCTTGCCTGTAGTAATGGGCTGCATCATCATACGAAATACAATAGAGAGTGGAGTAATCATGAATCTAGACACGCGGCAGCGTGTCAAGCCAAGTTCAAGCAAATAGCTAGCCAGCGCCGTGTGTAATATTACACGAACCACTTGATGCCAATTTTGACGCTTCTATTACTCAAAACCTCTTTTACGTAAATACATAAAACTACGCATGTTTAAATTATATCCATCAGGACCTCTAGAAGCCCAAATTTCATGAAGCTAGGTCAAATGGGTATAAAGATATGAAGGCCAAAAAGTCGTAAATGTTAGTACTGAATGACTGACAGACATATAGTAAATAAACCTAACCTACTTCCAGATGACCTAGAAGGATGAAATTTGGAATCCAGCTCGGTAATTGTGTGTAAGCTTAGCAAAAACTCTGAAAATAAAAAAGTTAAAGAATAGTGGGGGTCCCCATACAATTCTTTTTTAATTGTAGCGTTGGAACCGTTATAAGCAGATATTTGAAACTATCCCAATATAATTATGTATTATTATATTAGCTATATAACCGAAATATAAAATTAAAGTTAAGTCAAAATATAGTGGTATCCCCATACCAAAGACTTGTAACACGCGCTAAACAACCGGCCAACGGTGTGTCGTCGGCGGCACGCGGCACCACATAATTATACACAGAACAGAAGTAAATCTACATAAAAGCGCTCCCGAGCAATACCTGAACATAGACACCGTTACGAATACCGGTTTAATTGCCTAGTTTTCTGTATAAAATCTATAACTCGTGTATACTGTAGCGGCTATACGTTTTTGTTGTTTAGGTTTAATCCCACCAAAAACATTAATGTAAAAAATGAGAGCCAAGTTCGATACAAAAATTATGCTTGGCTGCGGGATTCACCGCAAAAAGAATGGAGATCTAAATGAGTGCCAGTGCAAATTGAATAATTAATGATTCATATAGAACAAAAAAACAATACGACGACTTAAAACTTAATTTCTTTCTTTTCTTAAAACTTTGTTACTATATTACTTTCTTATCGCTTATTTAGTGAAACATTGGATGGACTGAATCCTAGAAGCTAAAAAGACGGTAGTTGGTAGTGTGTGGTTTGCAGATGCAACATTTCCACTCTTTCGATTCATTGCAGATGGACATTTAATATTTATTACGATCATAAGTAAATTGTATTAATTAAAATATCGGCTTTCGATCGGGTTCTGTTATGAAATAAATCCACCGTTGCCCCTGATGGTTATAAAACTATATTTATGACAAGATTTCATTACGTATATATGTTTATGACGTTATTTTATTTTATTTCGCTTTTGTCTTATAATAACTAACGTTCAACAAAAACAGTATAGGGCACATACCTAAAGAGTTGAATTTACTTATGAAACTAAAGAACTTCTAGAATATTTTAGTTTGCGGAGAAGAAAATTAATTGGCTATTCTGACAAAGTGTAAGTGTGTTTGTAAGATAATATTTGTATTCACGAATTTTGAACTTATCTACTTATCGTATGGACAGTGGTTACTCTAGTGTCAAAGTTGTTCAAGCCGCCCAGTAGGCCCCTAACATGGCTTTACGGCTGTTTTCTAATGACTACAATCGCAACTTAACATACCCACAGAAGCACGGAAACATTCAGAAATTAAACCATATTGATGGTCACCCATCTATGGACTGATAACCTAGTTGCTTAACCTCTTTATTTTCATTTGACGTTCAATTCGACTTTATGTTACATGTTGGATAATCGATTTCCCTAGTTTACTCTCACGGAACGACCCTTCGGTATAAACTGGTCTTTTACTAGTAGTTCATGTGTAGATTAAGCTTCTTAGGACTTTAGCGGGCGCCATCTCACTTTCAAGAACATGCTTCGGTCATCATATGAGATCATCATCATTATATCAGCCGAAAGACGTCCACAGCTGGACAAAGGCCTCCCCCAAAGATCTCCACAATTGCCGGTCTTGCGCTATTCGCATCCAGCAGTTTCCAGCGCCCCGCACAAGATCATCGGTCCATCTTGTAGGGAGCCTGCCCACGCTCATGAGATTAATATCTTGAATATTCTGACCAAATATTAATTTTAATTTTTTTTGTTACGATCACTATATATGGGAAATACTGTACTTTCGATATTTTTTGTGAGTAAGACATTTAATGTGATTTGTTTTTTATGGAATTATAATCTCACGGACCGATGCACATTTTTCGACAGAGCTGACAAAATTCGGATAACCATTCTATACACCATCTAAAGCTAGTTAGTGGCTAGTAGTAGTAGTAGTCTATTAAAAGTAGCTGTTCGCCAAATTCTGGTGTCTTAAGTATTGCGCAGTTGGGTACGCGACTAGGAATTCGTATGTGCATAATGAAGTACGTTATGATTGCCAAATAAACCTAAATCAGTTTAGGTTGGCATATATTGTAGTATGTGATAAAATATCTATACCTATACCTATACTCTATATCTATACCTATGTCGAAATACATAGATATAGATATTTTTTTAAATAAATAAATAACTTTTTTATAAATTTCTTGGAACAACTAACACACTGCCGTCTGATGCCCAATTAGGCTTAGCCTGCATAGCCTGTACTGTGGTAACCAGACAACTGATAAACATGCTTATATATTTCTAAATTATTATTAATTTAGAAATATATAAGCATGTTTATCAGTTGTCTGGTTACCACAGTACAGGCTATGCAGGCTAAGCCTAATAACAATAAATTCATTTATTTCTCTCAAAAAGTAAATTATTTACAAATTATCATATTAAGTTCTTAGGTACATTAACTTTTTGAGAGCTGGAGTCCGTACTAGGTTCGGAGCCTGCGTGACGGATCTCCAGGCTCTCTTACTCCTTATAATAACTTAAAATTAATAAATAAATACACGCGTACTATAGACAAATTACACCCTGACACAGAACAAATAATCATGTTCATCACGCAAAGATTTGTCCCGGGTGGGAATCGAACCCACGACCTCAGGCTTAGCATTCAGGGTCACTAACCACTGGACCAACAGTCCAGTCAAAACGACGATTGTCCCACTGCGTGGTATGGGCCTCCTCTCCCAATGGAAAGCATTGGGCCATAGTCCATGGTCTATAGCCTATGGACTAGTGCGGGTTGGCAGACTTCACATGCCATCAAAACATTTTTGAAAAGTCTCAGGCATGCAAGGGTGTAAGGTCCTCCTCTTACAAGAAAAGCCTTAGTTTATGGTCTATATCATATCCTATGGCCTAGTGCGGGTTGGCAGACTTCACATGCCATCAAAACATTTTTGAAAAGTCTCAGGCATGCAAGGGTGTAAGGTCCTCCTCTCACAAGAAAAGCCTTAGTTTATGGTCTATATCATAGCCTATGGCCTAGTGCGGGTTGGCAGACTTCACATGCCATCAAAACATTTTAGAAAACTCTCAGGCATGCAAGGTTGTAAGATCCTTCTCTCACAAGAAAAGCCTTAGTTTATGGCCTATGTCTTAGCCTATGGCCTAGTACGGGTTGACAGACTTAACATGCCATCAAGAACATTTTTGAGAAGTCTCAGGCATGCAGGTTCATTCCTCACGATGTTTTCCTCGACCGTTTTAATTGCGTGACAATTAATTTTTAATACGCACACGAAATCAGCAAACCAGCGGTTCGCGCCTTGGGTTTTGAACTATAGACCAATCATAATGAAAGATAGTAACAGGTAACTCATGTCACCGTAGCCTAGTTGGTAGTGCTCCTGCCTACGAAGCTGGTGGTCCTGGGTTCGAATCCCGGTAAGTGCAATATTTGTTTTTGAGTCATGGATGTTTTCTATGTATTTAAGTATTTATCTATCCATATAAGTATGTATATCGTCGCCTGCTACACATAGTACAAGCTTTGCTTAGTTTGGGGCTAGGATGATCTGTGTGACATTGTCCCCAGATATTATTATTATTATATTATGTAATGCTTTTACCCGTTACTATCTTTCATTATGTTAGCACCTCACGTCAGTTATAATAATAATATAGACCAATCACTCCATAAACCAACGGTCTAATATACAAAAATCAAATCAAGTTAAAACCTTGTATTCAGACCGTGAAACCGACGGAAAACAACTCCATTTCCGTGTCTCCCCCTTAAAGATGACGCAGCAGTAGAGACGGGTTAGCCAAACTATTTGATAGGTTAGTAAAGTGAGCCAGGGGTGAACTGCAATACGTATGGCAATACTTTTAGCGCGTTGTTATGCGCCGAGCGAGCCAGGCGGCGGCGCCCACATAAATTTCGATTTATCGTTCAACCTGCCGAACTTTCTGGACGCCTCTACGGAAACCTTATTTTATTTAACTTCTTTATACCGATCCGTAGTTTCTTACTTTCCTCAGTTACTTCAGTAAAACCTAATTAAACGCCGATTTTCTCTTCTATTTTTCTTACAGGTGTACCGGAGTTTGGTGTATGTGTCGTTTTCTTACCCGAGGAAGTATGATGAAAGTTTTAACTCAAAAACTGCTTGTACTACTTAGTACAGGATTGTTTACTCCGTGAAATAAGGTTTGGCTTTACATATTTGACTATGTTAAGAAATTTTATGAGAGTTATTGAAACATGTGTGGCCAAGTAATTTATTTAATCGACTGGCCTGTTGGTCTAGCGCTAAGTTACTGCTTAGCCAGAGGTCGTGGTTTCGATTCCCACCCGGGACAAATCTTTGTGTGTTGAACACGATTATTTGTTCTGTGTCTTGGTATAATTTATCTATACCTAATATATAAGACGGGCCAGTTGGCGTGGTTGGTAAATACTTGTCTTTCACGCTGCAGCTCGTGGGTTCGACTCCCAACCAGGACAGATATTTGTGTGCATGAACATGTCTATATGTCCTGAGTCTGGGTGTAATTATCTATGTAACTATGTATGTACAAAAGAAAAGTAGTATAATATGTAGCATATAAGGTATCTGGTTTCCATAGCACAAGCTCTGTTTAGTGTTGGATGAGATATGTGTGAATAATGTCCCAGGATATTATGATGTTTATCTGTTATCTTCTTGCCATAGTACCTACAGGCTTTGCCTAGTTTTAAAAAATATATATATAATAAAAAAATATTTTTATTCACGAAGACTTTAAAAAAGCGCTTGTAAATAGTCAGAACATGTTCGTAGTAATATATAATTAATTTATAATTATGAATGAACCCAATAAAAATACCTCACCCAAAACAAATCAGAAAACCCTCACTCAACAAGTGTTCCATCCTGGACTATTTAATAGACCACGCTCAGCTTCTCTAAGTGACATGTCTAAATCTGCATCCCGACCAGAATTAAAATCAGGAGACATAGTGGATCCAAATGACAACCCATGCACCCAGCAAGTACCTCCACCATGGCAGCGGGTACCAGGTACTAATAAGCGAAAAAGAACTAGTGATTCTCCACCAAACAGCAATCCTGTGGCAGTATCAAACAGGTTTACTCCCCTAGCTTTAGTAGATTCTGAAAATGGAAATAATGCCACCCCGAACCTAAATACAAATAAACCTCCCCCCATTGTTCTATATGGAATAGAAGACGTCAACGAACTGTCAAAACTTATAGAATCAGTATGTGATCCTGAACTCTTTAAAATAAGAATAGCAAACAAAAACTTGCTCCGAGTTCTAGTCAATTGCCCAGAAACTTATAAAGATGTGATTTCAGCAATTAGGGCCAAAGGCTTGATTGGTCACACATTCACACCAAAAGAAAAGAAGGCATATCGCATTGTTATAAAGAAACTACACTATACCACACCACATAATGAAATAATCGATGCGATTGAAGCCACTGGGAATAAAGTCCGCGGGGAAATCATCAATGCACGATATGGTCCAGACAAAAGTCCATCTTTTACATTTTTTGTCAACTTAGAACCAAATGCCAATAACAAAGCAGTGAAAAACATAGAGTATATCCACCATCAGCGAGTCACAATAGAAGACCCTCATAAAGCAAAAACAATTGTTCAATGCCAGCGCTGCCAGCAATATGGTCACTCTAAAAATAACTGCATGCGACCGTATAGATGCGTTAAATGTGTCTACTTGGAGATCGCGTCCAGAAAGGCAAACCAGAACAAAAAGCATCCCCTTCGACCTACAAAGAACGAGGTGAACAAAATAACACCAACTGACCCACAAGATCACACCAAGGAAACCTTGCCACCATCAAATGCCACCCTATTCCGTGACAAGAGAAGCTACTCTGACATCGCAGCAAATAGAAGCAGCACTAACATTGACTGTGGTGATTCTAAAAACAACCCTCAACAAAGTCGGATAGAACAAATTCTAATAAAACAATCTGAAAAGATAGACCAACTCATCCAACAGATAGGTACCCTCCTGAACCTATTGACGACCGTTGTCACTAAATTACATTCATAATACCCATACGTATTGCTACATGGAACGTCAATGGATTATCGCCAAACATAGTCGAACTTGAAGAAGTAATCAAGAGCAATAAACTTGACATAGTTCTAGTCTCTGAGTCTCACGCCACAAAAAATAGTTGTTATCGAATGAAAGGTTTTAACATTTACTTTACCCCCCATCCTGGCGATGGCAAAGCTCATGCGGGTACTGCAATAGTGATAAGATCCGACCTTAAGCACACCATACTGGAGGAATATGCCACGCAACATATACAGGCTACTACTATAAGACTAGACGATCGAGCAGGCTCGATTATATTGTCTGCTGTTTACTGTCCACCTAAACACAAGATCACTCACCAAATGTTTGAAGACTACTTTTCTCAACTTGGATCCAAGTTCATATCGGGAGGGGACTGGAATGCAAAGCATACGTACTGGGGCTCTCGTATGACTCTGCCAAGAGGCCGTTCACTTAAAAGCTGTCTAGATGCTCACCACCTTACTCCAATATCCTCTGGAGAACCAACGAGTTGGCCAACTGATCATAAAAAGAAACCTGACTTGCTGGACTTCTTTGTAACCAAAGGGATCAGTCATCTTTACTCCTCTGTAGAATCGAGCCTCGATGGTTCATCTGATCATACGCCGGTAATCCTTACCTTGAGTACTTCAGTCATATATACCGAGCCATCTGACTCCTTATCAAATCGGAAAACTGACTGGCAGGGCTTTCGTAGTTTCTTGGACGAAAATATCCAGTTGAACATTCCCATGAAAACCCCAGAAGATATTGACAATGCTTGCATGTACTTAACAAACCTGATCCAGGTATCTGCATGGAAAAACTCACCCTTTTTAACTCGCCTTCCAACGACATCACAATCAGCCGATATTAAAGAAAAACTTGTAGAGAAACGGCGACTTCGAAGAATCTGGCATCAATCTCGACATCCTGCAGATAGAACAGCTTTCAACCAAGCCGCAAAACAGTTAAAGACGCTACTGCAAGAATCGGCAAACTCTTCTTTCCGAAATACCCTGGAAAGCTTGTCACCTCAGGGAAAGGGCGAAACGTCACTTTGGAAAGCTGCTAAGTCCTTCAGAAAGCCGCAAGAACATCTCCACCCCCTAAATAACTCAAACTCATGGGCACGAACAGATGCTGAGAAAGCGGAAGTATTTGCAACTCATCTGGAAAATGTATTCATGCCGAATGATGGTGGCGACGAATCTGAGGTTGATGAAATACTTAGCCAAGATCTCCAACTGTGCCTGCCACTCAAACCCACATCTCCAAAGGAGATCGCGAGTGAGATTAAGCGACTGAATTCCAACAAGGCTCCCGGATTTGATTTAATCACTCCCACGATTCTGAAAAATCTCCCCAGAAAATGCATAACATTTCTTTCCTCACTCTTCAATGCAACCCTAAGGACCTCATATTTCCCCATGATCTGGAAAGTATCGGAAATCCTCATGATCCACAAACCTGGAAAGCCTCCTCATGAAGCTTCATCATACCGTCCAATAAGCTTAACTCCAGTAATATCCAAGTTATGGGAAAAAGTCTTTATAGTTCGCTTGAAAGAATTTTTGAGTGATAGCGACATTATTCCAAGGCATCAGTTCGGGTTTCGGAAACAGCACTCGACAATTGAGCAAATGCACCGGGTTCATCATGAGATCAGACGTTGCTTTGAAATGAAACTATACTGCTCAGCGGCATTCCTAGTGCATTCCTGAATAGTGGGAACACCATCTTGGTGTTCCCACTATTCAGTCTGAAATTGAGAAATTCAAAAGGAAATATGCTGATCGGCTCTCGGTCCATCCAAGTACCTTGGCCAATGATCTTCTAATCCCCTCCGTAGCGATGAAAAGGCTGAAAAGGAGGGATGTATTCTAGGATGGCAGTCGAGACACTGGTCTCGTCGCCTGAAAGCCATACCCACTTAACTCATCCGCTTATAGTCTTGCGACTGATTGCAGATTATATAAAAAAAAAAAAAATATATAATTATTTCTAGGTACATAATATGTATATTATAGATAATTAGGTACACAGATTGTAGAAAATAATTTAAAATAAGATTTATTTTATAACAGTAACGATATTTAGCTAACTTAAATTAAGTTATTGTCAAGGATCATGTGTAGGTTTAATTATCTAAATTTTAAATTTTAGCTATCTATGTTGTTTTAGCTACGAATGTTTGGAATCAGATGGCAGTGTCTTAGTTGTCCTACAAAATAAATATTATTTTCACTAGAAATTTTAATTTCTGTATTGTGAGTGAATTCACATACATGCAATTAACGGATACAAAGACACAAATTACGGGTGACATAAATAGCTGTCTTGTGCGGGAGTCGAACTCGAAATACGAGGGCGCCGAGGTAATAGCGCGGGTCCCCGCTGTGCCACTGTGGTCACTGAGCCACGCGTGCATAAACGGTCAGATAACAATAATAATATAATAATAATATCTCGGGACAATGTCACACAGATCATCCTAGCCCCAAACTAAGCAAAGCTTGTACTATGGGTACCAGGCGACGATATACATACTTATATAGATAGATAAATACTTATATACATAGAAAACATCCATGACTCAGAAACAAATATTCGTGCTCATCACACAAATATTTGCACTTACCGGGATTCGAACCCAGGACCACCAGCTTCGTAGGCAGGAGCACTACCAACTAGGCTACGGTGACCGTCTGTATAATAATAAGCTGCATTACGGAGGAAACACAGTAATTCTTTTTGTTTTTTTAAAGACAACGCCCGCATTAGCTAATCCCTGTGTCGCGGTGTACTGTACAAACATATAATTGGCGGACACAAAATACATCAAGGCTCAAGAAAACTATTTTATGGGCCACACAATTAGTTATCCTGCGCGGGAATCGAACCCGGGACACAAAGAGGCGAGGTGACTGTCTTAACCGCTGTGCAGTCATTTATTTGTGTAGAGTTTCTACACTAGTTACATTTTTATCATTTTACTAAACGATATTATGAAAAACATAAAAGGAAAAGAGAAAAATATTATGTAACCTTCGATTAAGAAAATATAATAGCCTAGTTTATTTGGCTGTCAAGCCATTTTCCAGCGAGGAAGTGAGAAAATAATAGCCGAGGGAGACATGAAAAAAGGCAAATTTAATATCGCAAGTCGATAATGTACCAGTTAACTGTAATATCGGAGTTTTGCGAGTAGATGACGGCGCCGGGTCTCCGCAAACAAACCAATAAATGTCGCAGCGGGGACAATTTTAGGGGAAGAAAACAATTATTTATCTTTCATTTTGATATATGCGGTGTAGGTGGAGTAATCTGCTCACCTGCTGTTATTGGCCAACTTACATGATTGCTATCGGCGCCGAATGAATTCCATCTGGGAGGATGTGAGTAATATTATTATCATTTGGTTTCTGATTCCCTTTTTGGCGGCGGTGCATTTTTTATGCTGTTGGTTCTTTGTCAATATGTGTGCTGGTTTGTTTTTATTTACTTATAAATAATGGATTATGTTTCCTGTGCTTGCGCTTTCTTATATTCCATATAAATGGTAAAATCATTTTCAGTTAGTATTCTTGGTTAGCTATGGGTAACTAGCTGTGCCCCGCGATTATACTTTATAAATTATAGCCTATGTGCTATTCGGATATATAAGCTATATTACTACAAAGTTTTATAAAAATCCGTTCTGTAGATTTTGCGTGAAAGAGTTACAAACATCCATACATTTATCCATACCCACAAACTTTCGCATTTATAATATTAGTAGGATATAAAAGCAAATGAACAAACAGGTCACCTCATAGTAAGTAACCAGCGTTGCCCATGAACACTCGCAACTTCAGAGGGGCTGCAAGTAAATTGCCAGCCTTTAAGGAAACGAAAAGCCTGGAAGTGATGGAGGTGCCTGTTGTACTTGGATATTTGGAAGGACTAGAATAATAAAAAAAGATTAAGAGAAATCCCTTACTAAAACATAATTATCTACTTTTAAGTAGCACATACCTTTAATGACAAATGGCGGGCGAATTATACAATTGGGGACCATTATAAATATCGTGATTGCAGGTTATCAGCGCTGGAACCATTCGTGAGGCTTTGGTCCCTTTCACCAGCGCACGGATTATCACTTTTAGTCTACGCGAGCTTAGTAAAGTAAGGCTTAAAGGCTCAGTATTTTTAATATACATTTCCTGAACTAAGTAACAGACAGATGTACATATATTATTTGTAGGATGCATCGTGAATAGTTTTCTATAATTTAATTACGCAGTTACGTAGCTATGATAGAAAAATGTGGGAAGTAAAATAAATACATGGTACACACAGCCGTGTCATATACATATCAATCTATAAATTTCCAATATATGGAAATCCTATACAACGCAAGATCACCTTGCATACTGGAAATGTATAGCTTGATGTGTAGCCGTGTGTACATGTTACAAATACATGTTTTTAACTAGATTCAAGTTTGGAATTGCAATATTAAGAACGTTTCACACTTGAACTCGTACTCTCAAAGCTCTGTCTCGTTAGACGTTACCTACAAACGATCTGGAAATCTATTCACCTTATTTGGTACAATGGTTCCACTAGCATAGTATTTACATAACGGTAAATAGCTCAAATCATTGCTTTATGGTGATCGCAGAGATAATTAAGTGAACCCGAGTAAGTCCGACCCTGCATGGAATACTGCTCTCATCTTTGGGATGGCTCTGCAAAGTATCAGCTGGACTCTTTGGATTCAATAGCCAGACGCACTCGCAGGATAATCGATGACAGAGACCTAACAAATAAAAAGCTGCAAAGCTTGGATGGAGGCGTCAGGTTGCAAGTTTTCTGTAGGCTGTTTCATGGAGAATGTGCTCAAGACCTTCAGGAACTTATCCCTCCTTCGCTCTTTTTTCATCGGACTACCAGGCGTCGGGAGGGTCTCCACCGCTTTGTTGTTGACATCCCATTATGCCGTACGAAGCGCTTTGCTTCCTCCTTCATAACACGCACGGCTAAGCAGTGGAACACCCTCCCGAACGACGTGTTTCCAGACTCATACAACATTAAACCCATGTTCAAGGCTAGAGTGACCAGGCATCTTATGGGTACAAATACCGGTCCACCTTCGACCACATCTTCGTAGTTCGAAAGCGCAAAGCGTAGCGCAAACCCATTCAGCATAAAAAAAACAAAAACCTTTCGTCCGTTATTTAGTTCTTAAAACCTCCACTCAGAATTATGAATTTAATCTTCTTAGCCTTTGTGGAGAAAAATAATGACAGACACCATGTCATTATTTTTCTCCAAAAAGACCAGTAAAACAGATAAAGATGTTGTATTTGTTTGTATAGTGGTCTACGCAAATAAACACACATACAAAATCTTTTTCTGGTTTACTGGTGGATAAAGAGTATCAAATATTGTTATTATGTAATAACACACACATAAATACACTCTGACTGCTAAGTCAGAGGTTGCCGATTCGATCCCCACCCAGTAAGTACAAGTCTTTGTATTATGAACACGATATTTTATCTGTGTCTGGGTGGGTTTAATCTATGTACCTATATTACATATGTTAATCAGTCGTCTGAGTGCTATAGTACAGGCTCCGCCTAGTTTGGGAACAGATGGCAGTGTAATTATTTTTCCGAAGATATTTATTTATGATTAATATTTATCTATCAACAAAATAGTTAAAGCACCCCGTAGTAGTAGGATACAGGCGATAGATTAAGATCTGGTATAGATTAAGTTGTTGTATTTGTGTTATTGTCAAATAACAATAACAAAGAATCTAGTAAATAAATCCCTCAAAATGGCCTCAATTTTTTATGTTTTGGCTGCAATTTCGAAGGCGTTCCTATTTGTTTTCGATCGCACAGCAAAATTAGATCATAAATAATTTTAATGTTTAACTTTTACTGCTGCCGCGCTTAACATATTTTAAAGGTATACAAAAAAGTTTTATTGATTTCAAAGTAGATTTAACTCGTTATCTAGGCGGATTACGTAAGATTGGGAGGCATCTTAAGCCCCGTATAAGTTCATAGCTAGAAGTGACAAGACAAGTGCAGTGACTTTATTTTTATGTGTAAACATTAGGTTGGCAGCGTTGTTATGCCCCCGCCGAGGGCTGGCGTCGGTACGGGACACAAAACACCCCACCGCAAACTTTCTAATCTTTTAAAGTTATTCTAGGGAACGTGGAAAACATGTTCATCTTAAGGGGAAATGCTGGCTTCATTGGCCCATACAAACGTATTGCCTGTTTTCCTTCCTCGGTTATGGGACTACCCTCTTAAGGAAAATCGCCCGTATCCTACTACTACGGGGTATTAATAATAAACAAATATTCTGGGGAAACTAATACACTGCCATCTCATCGAAAACTAGACAGAGAGCCTGTACTATGGTAACCAGATAGCTGATAAAATTTAGTTTAAACGAGGGACGTATTCAAACCCATAATAGTGTATGCTTATATGATACTAATAAAAATATGAACAAAAAAAAAACACTGATAAATAACAAACAGAACCATACCAAAAATTTCGCAAAAGTCTCACAACGTGTATACACCCTTGCGCTAACGTGTTTAGTATTATCGCAGAACATGTGTGCGGGTCAATGACCTTTAGGTAGAATCCATTTTCGCTTCATACTTTAAACCAAATGGGTCTAAAATGGTATGGGTGCATTCCTTCTTCATGCAGCAGCTTCCACACAGTCCAATGTGATACGCCGAATCGTCTTGCAGCATTTCGAGTGCTTTCTTGTGGGTGATGCTCGAAGTATTCAAAAATGGCTTCTTGTAGGTGCACTGGGTATGGCTCCCTCCCTCGTCCTTGGGCATGCGTCGGTACGGTGAACTGACCGAATGTTCGCAATCGTTGGTTGACACCTAGCATAAGGTTGTACAACGGAATCTGGCGGTTGGGAAACATCCCTCGGTACAAATTAATAGCTCCTCGTACACTATCATTCGATAACACGTAGGTACGAACCATATCCCAGTATTCTTCATTGGAATATTGATATGACGTCATTTTTAGTTAGTCAAGTACACGTTTACAGAACATACTTATCGGTAAGCGGGGTTGTTTATGCAATACGCGGATGCGCCAGACATGCGGAACTAGCGGCGCGCTCGCATAGACTGTGGGTGCGGTCAGCGCGGGGGTGGGTCCTGTCGGTGCATCGGAACAACACAGAGGAAAGGGCGAGGGGGAGGGCGGGGTTTACGCACGAGCTTCTACTGTTTACAAGTTCACTTCTTGCGCGCTCAGTGTTCATGATAATATATTTTATAGGTCAATTACGAAAAAGAATTAGGTTATAGGTTTTTTAAATATTTGGGACGAGAATCGAATACTGAACACCCTCCCTTAATATGTCCCTCGCTTAACCTAACATCTATATAAATAAAAAGAGAAGTCCTGACTGATTGACTGACTCATCAACGCACAGCCCAGACCCTTGGACCTAGAAAGCTGAAATTTTGCACAGATATTTACTTTATAATGTAGAGAAGGAATAAGGAAGGATTTTTCGAAATTCAACCCCTAAGGTTGTAAAACGGGGGTGCAAGGTTAGTATGAAACTTTGTCGTTTTTGAATTTAAAGGCATGAAAATTGGTATTAAGCGTTTCAGTTAAATATAAGAAATATGTGTTTCAGGATTTTTGGAAATTCCATCCCCAAGGGCGCAAAATAGGGGATGTAAGTTTGTATGAAAAATGTGACAATTTTAAGTTAAACGCATGGAAATTAGTATTAGGCCTTGTAGTTAAAAATAAAAAATATATATTTCAGGATTTTTGAAAATTCCACCCCGAAGGGCATAAAATTGGGGATGTAAGTTTGTATGAAAAATGTGACAAATTTTAAGTTAAACGCATGAAAATTGCTATTTGGCATTTCAGTTAAAAATTAATTCCACCCCTAAGGACGACTAAAATAGGGGATATAAGTTTGTATGAACATCTGTAGTTTTTTGGAGTTATACTCATGAAAATTGGTATTTGGTTTTTCTGTTAAAAATAAAGCAACACATGTTTTTAAGTCAAAATTCAGGGAATAATTTGTTCTTAAAAAAAGTAATCCAAAACTGATTCAATAGATCGTCACCATCAATTTACGCCAACTCGAATTATACATAATATCGTCTTTTATGCCAAGTTGCTTAAAATATCGTAGTTGTCGTCGTCTAAGTAAAGATCGTTTTATAAGATTTGTAACTTCTTTTTTTATAATTTTTATAACAAATTAAAAAATGACATTTTAATCAAATTGGGATAAAAACGATTTTATCTAAGTTTCGAGTTATCGCAGTATAAATTGTTGGTGTCGAGATGATCGCACCCAAAAAATATTCATTTTAATTTTACTGCTCTAAAAGTTCACAATTTTGTAACTAGATGGCGTTAATATCGTTTCAGATCGCGGAACTTATTTGGCATATCGGTTACAATAAATAAATGCTTGAAATAAAAGGTAGCCCAAAACTAAATCAATAGATGATCCCTAAAATATGCACACATCTTAATTTTACCGCTTTACAAGTTTATATTTTTGTTAGTAGATTGCGTAATCATTGTTTTAGATCGCGCTATGGTTTCGTTCACAAAATGTGATTTTAGACTAATCAATGCCGTGGTCGCAACCTAATCTACATTTGTAATTAATGCATCGTTGATTATTATTTTACTTTATTTGACTTACTTAAGGACAATTGATATGTATTCTTTGATTTTTTTGGTTGATGATATCTTTAGCAAAGTAGTCTTTAGTTTCTTTCTTAGTTGGGTTATTTTTAGGTTAGTTTTTCTCAAATTTTGGAAGTTATATTATTTAGATTAAGCTAGAGGTAAGTAGTTACATTGGTCATCATTCAAAATTGGCGCGGGCACCAGCTAGTACTGTATATACATTATAGAGAAATTACTAAATTACACCCAGACATAGACAAAAATATCGTGTTCATGACACAAAGACTTGTGCTGGAGTCAGAGTCACTAACTACTAGACCAACATTCCAGTTAATATTTAATCTAAATCAAATGTCATACATTTTACAATGTCATTATCTACATCTATTGCGCTTCTGTGTGTTCACATAATTACATAAGTATGTATCGATATGACATTCAGTCGATTAATACGAAACAATTTTAAAATAATAAAAGAAATTAGGTTGGATTTTTCTGTGTACTAAACATTAAAATTATTATTAATTATTTAAAAGTAGCTGTGCGGTTTCCGGCCAAGAAAGAATAACACGGCCACCCCATACCATCCCGTAGGTGTCATAAAAGGCGACTAAGGCCTCATTTACGGAGACGCGGGGCGGCTCGCGTTGCGTGTGGCGTGGCGTCTCGCGGCGCGTCGGACGTTTTTTCTGTTTACGGTGGGGCGGCGCGTGAAGCGGCACGCATCATCGCACGCGTAAACACAAACTTATAGCAATATACGACCATGTCATAGAGAAGCGAGACGGGAAGCGTGGCGGTGCCCGCCGCGGCGCCCGCGGCGAATCCTCTAGCGTGTAGCGAAGCACGCGGCGGGCATCGCGGCGGCGGCGCACGCTCGCCTCGATCAAATCGACTAGTTTTATGTTGGCGAGAGATGGGAGATCTAAAAATCATATCATATCATACTCCATTGCGACGGTGACTACGTCTGTGTTGCGCGATTTCTAACGCCCCGCGTCTCCGTAAATGAGGCCTAATTCAAACAAACGCGTCTAAAATCGCTTCTCCGTAAACGCACTCATACAACGCCATATATTTGAATTCAGTGCGGGCCGCGCCGCTCAACGCAACGCGCGACGCCCCGCGTCTCCGTAAATGAGGCCTAAGGGATACACCAGGCTGTCAAACAGCAGCGCCTCCTGTGTAGTAGCCACCATCTAACTGCGGTCGCCAACTCGCATGCCAAGCCCTTCCAAATGGTAAAATTATAATTTATTATTTTTATTATTATAGGTATTTGGGGGAAGTCTATGTCCAGCAGTGGACTATATCAGGCTGATATTACCAAAAATATTAGGTCATGTTGTACTTCCTCTTAAAAGTACATACATAGTAAATACCACATTTTACTGAACCGATGCAAAAGTTGTAGCCGGTGTCAATCGCCGCTACATAAATATTGGTGTTGGTCAGCAGTTTGTAACTTAAACTGGCCTTTTTCAAAACTTTATATTAATATTGCGATAGCAGTCTAGTTAGTAGAGTTGCGTTCGTTCGAGTTGTTTTCTTCATAATAAACGTAAAAAATATTCCATTGAATTTTTGGAAGCAGAATTTCTTTGCAGCGTGTCTAAAGAAATGGCGTACTGTTCAGAATGGATATAGTTGAATAGGTTTTGTGAACGAAGTTATAGTTAAAAAGGTCAAAAGTAAACAAAAATTTTCAGTCTTTTGTTTTCTTTTATTATTTTAAGCCCATTAATATATTTGTTTTGGTTTCAGTAATTAATTAATGTCTTTAATTTCATTACATTTTTGTTTTTGTCTATTTGACTGCGGTGCAAGCACACATATATTTATTCAATTTTGTAAATATGCAATGTATGCTAATTGACTTCTTTAACGTAAACATTGGAATCATCAATGTATTGTTTAAAAAATGTTTGCAAAACCTTCATAATACTCACTTTACCAGCGTCTAATTTGCATACAATTTGTGTAAATTTTTATTCTGATTTTATAGAGTAGTCGAGGTCCCATAAAGTGAAAATTGGATCGAATTTATCTATTTTCTACCGTATTATTGTCATTAAGAAATCCGCCACTGTAATCGCTCCGTAGTCAATATAAGTCAGAGTAAATATATAAAATTTAAACGCTAAGACTAGTGGCAAATTTCCTTTCGTGACAGTAATCTTCTTACCTCACAACCGACACCGTTGATCGCCACAATTAAAATCAAGATACTCAAGTTAAGACAACTTAAAACTAAAGATTACGGCCTATGGACTCAAAAGGTTTATTTTTATATTTCAATACTCAATGTTTTATTTCGATTATTGGTAATATTTTTTGTAATTAAGAATACTTACAAAAAATATTAAGAATACTTAATTAAGAAATTAACGATTTGTGAAAAAACCTAAGAGCTGCAATAATATTTTTTTTCTCAATGCCTTCGTAAATGTTACCAGCCTTTCAAATTTAAGTTAGTTACCAATATTAAGTAATTCAGTGCTAGTTCGACCCATACGAAAGCAGTATCAAAGATGGTTTTTTAAAACTTTCTCTACTTGAGATTGAGACCGACAAGTGTTTAGTTGCGTCCCATTTGAACAACGCAGTGGAGCCCTGGGTATCTAAACTAGATTTACTCTGGATATCGAAGCAAATCTTTGTTATTAAACATATGTTTCTCCAGCGTATGGACCGAACCCACGACCCAGCCTTCATTGCCACCGGTCACTTTACACCGTAGAGACACCAAGGTTATATACACCGTTTTTGTTTTATTTTAGAAATTCATCGTAAGCGGATAATTTATTCATGATACAGCTACGTATATGAACAACGCCTTTTCTAATTCTGTTTAAGTCAAAAGATTACTTAAAACATTATGCATAATAAAGAGTCAGTTCATATAAAATTAAATGACCCGTCCATTCAATTATGCACAAAAACAAACCGGCGGATCCAACATTTTTAGGCGAAGGAAAAAATAGAATGTGAACTGGTCACAAAATTGCGTTAATCTTCATTCATTTGTATGCGGGGCGACTTTAGAATAGTCACCTAATTAAAAAGAGTCGCCTTTGTCATGCAGATGGGTGGCAGACGCAATCAAAGCCTTGCTCATTTCAGCAGAACCCTTCAAATAAATATCTGATCCTCTAAGCCTATTAAGGATCCTAAGACTTTCTTTTTGATAGCTGTTTAATTAACAACGCTTCTGAAATTCGAAACGAAGACTTGCAAGTCAAAAGAAAATTAAATTATCTATGGTAAAGGTTACAATCATTATATTGTATCTGTATTCAATACTCAATAATATTTTGACTTTCAAATTACATTTTCCATCAATATAATTTTCCAACCGCTTTATAGAAGAATATTGTATCTTATATGGTGTCTATTGTTAGTATTGATAGCTTTCAATATAATTTAATGCGGTGCAATAAAAAGTACAATATAAGTTATTGTATTGTATGTGTTACTGGAATACTCTTGAGTCTTGACATAATAATTATAATACAAAGCACTCAATAACTTCACTCACTAATTTGGCCACAATTAAGTGTATTTTTCTAATTCTTTTGATATTTTATTTTATAACTGTGACCAATTCAGTATAATTATAAAAAATATATTATATTTTTACAAAATCTCATAATACGCGTGCCTTATTTGGTTATGATCTTTAAGCATATATTTGTACAATATAGAATACAAACACCTACAATCTAAGCAAATAAATAAATCATACAGGATTTATTTTTTATTTTATAATAAAAAGGGATTTCCTGTAACCATGGTATTCCAATAATAGATAAAACTTTGACAATAATAATGGAGTTAAAAATAAAATAATCATATCGTTGGAATACTTGGGTCGTTGTTGTAGTGGTAGAGTGTTTTACCGTGGATAATGAGGTACTGGGTTCAAATAATTATACGATTTGTCAAGATTTAGTTCGCTTATATTACGTTTCAACTACAAACAATTCTAACCGTTTTTGTAAAAACCTATTGTTGATTATGTTATGTTGACCCTCTAAAATAAAAATAAAAACCTGAAGCGTTGTTTTCATGATTTTATTATTGTTTTCACATTGTCATGAAGGCTTGGAGATTATTGAGTTCTCTTGAAGATAACATTAGCGTAATACTATCATAATACTACTCAAGACAGCTCTATATATGGGTTCTTTTTGAGAAAGATTTACAAAGACAGGTTATATAAATGTTTACCAGTAATTTGACAGACGCGCCTGTTGGTGTGGTTGGTAAATGCTTACTTTCTACGTCCCAAGTCGTGGGTTCGATTCCCACCCAGGACAAATATCTGTGTGCATGAACATGTCTGTTTGTCTTGAGTTTGTGTGTAATTATCTATATAAGTATGCATTTACAATAGCAAGGAGGATATTAGTTATCTGGTTTCCATAGTAAAATAAAAGAAGTAGCTCTGCTTAATTTGGGTTCAGATTCTGAATAAGTCCCAGGTTATTAAAAAAAAAAAAAGTTTATGATGAACCAAGGTAATTAAGATAATATTGGCACGTTAAGCTAGGTCCCAGTTGGAGTCATTGGGCAACAGTCGTTAAGCCATGTCAGAGGCCTATGGGTGGCTTGAACAACTCTGACATTAGGGTAACCACTGCCCATACGTAGAGTTAAGATAATGTTATTCTTTTACGGTCTTTTTACGTTAAAACAAGTAAAGTTATAAAGATTAAACAGTGTATTATTATGATATAAATTTAATTTGATTTCACTAACAGTGAAATAATTGGGATGGGTAGCGGGAAATGTTTATATTTTTGCTCGTCAGTTTCTGATTAATTGGCTTTATGTATTTTATCCGCCATTTCAAATTATTTTCATTTCCACATGCATTTGTAACAATTATAGTTGTGCCCCGCGGTTTTACCCGCGTAAAACTTTATAAATTATAGCCTTTGTGTTAATCCAGGTTGTTATCTAACTCCATACCAAATTTTATCAATATCGCTCCAGCCGTTAAGTCGTGAAGAAGTAACAAGCATACACACGCATTCATACACTCACACACTCACAAACTTTCGCCTTTATAATATTAGTGTTCACCACACTATTAAAAAAATGAAATTATTGAATTGATATTTTATTTGTTGCAGAAATAATAATAATAAAAATATCTAGGGACAATGTCACACAGATCATCCTAGCCCCAAACTAAGCAAAGCTTGTACTATGGGTACCAGGCGACGATATTCATACTTATATAGATAGATAAATACTTAAATACATAGGAAACATCCATGACTCAGAAACAAATATTCGTGCTCATCACACAAATATTTTCACTTACCGGGATTCGAACCCAGGACCACCAGCTTCGTAGGCAGGAACACTACCAACTAGGCTACGGTGACCGTCAATTATTTTATACATAGGCCACAGTTTACGAGTTTTCTAACGTCCTAATGGAATATGAAGGCGTTATCTATCGGCGTTAAATTTAATCGTTCTTGTTTCTTTAACTTCTTTGTCGTCGTACCTTTTGAGGAGGCCATTGTCCAGCAGTGGACATCATTCGGCTGACATGATGAGAAATTAATAAAATGTAGTTAAGTAATGGCATCTATCCCAATTAATCCATAATTGGGATAGATGCCATTACTTAGCTACATTTTATTTATTTTTAACTTTGACCGTGAGAATGCCTGTGGTACAAGTTTAACCTAGTACAGACACCAACTGTCTATAGCTTGGCTTAAAATTAATTCTTTTAATATAAAAAGATATAAGTTTTGTAAACATTTTTTCTTGAATAAAAATTATTATTAAATAAACTTTATCGTGTTTAGCCTAGTGTCAGAGATTTTCAAGCTAGTTAGGCTTCTGACGTGGCTTAACGACAACAACCGGGACCGAATCGCCTTAAGTGTCCTCCGTAGCACATAGCACGCTCAGAAATTAAACCAATTTGACGGATACCAATCTATAGACTGACCGTGTGCATAGGTGTTTTACCTCGCCGATCACTTACGGACCGGTGAATGCAGTGTATTAAATTTTGAGGTACGCCAGTTGGCTGAGAGCGCCTCAAAATTTAATAGCTGATTAAGTTAAATATAGTCTTCAAACATTGCTGAGGTTGATATGATAAAATGATGAATATTTAAATAGAAACTTTAAATTTCATATCTTTCTATGTTCATTATATAGAAATGCTAATCATGTGGAATTGAAATGTGATGAATTTGAATATGCAGAAATGATAAAGATGTACGTAGTAGTTTTTTTTCTATTCAAGGAATTTAAAACAGCAGACAATCTACGCTAGATGTACCAAATTGATGAAGAAAAAATACTTAAAGAATATCGGTATATATACCGTGCCTCGCTTTTCCATTAACTATATGGTACCTTAACGACCAGTGATTCACTATTGTTTAGTATTCGTAAATCAAATATGGTTTTCATTGCACCCACCCTTCCTTAACCCGCCACTTCAACTCCTGTAAGCCTGAATTAGATAAGATAAAAAGATAGAAAAGGTTTATTGGCAGAAAGTATTTGTACATGAATTTGTCTTATCTAAAATACTCCACACTAGGCTGAGCCTGTTTCGTGGAGAGTTTTTACAAGAAGGCATTGCAAACACAGACTTACGGTACAATATAAAGTACAATATTAAAACTATAACAAATAAGGTGCTTTAATGTTACATGAAAATAAAATAGTAAAAAAGAAAAATAAAATAAGAAAAACGAAAGTATTAACAAATTATAAATTAATTCATGCATTATAGAATAATTAAATTATTACATTTAATGATTTAAGAAAGTCTGAATTAACAAACAAACCCAAATAATTAACAAACAAAAAGGCTTTACTCAGTGAGGCCAAGGCTTATCTCGTGGAATAGTTACACTGTCTTGCAACGATTATATTCGTTTAGAGATGATAATGAAACAAGGAGGATTTAGAAAAAATCGTTTTTCGACTTCCCTATGGTTAGGACCTTTATAATATACTAGCTGTGCCCGCGACTTCGTCCGCGTGTTAATTAGTTTATTTTGTTTTATTTTTGTTTTTTCAAAAATAAAAGACTGCTCAAAAATAAAAGTAGCCTAAGTTACTCCTTATTACATCAGCTACCTGCCAATAAAAGTCCCGTCAAAATCGGTCCAGACATTTAAGAGATTAGCCGGAACAAACAGACAGACAGACAGACAAAAATTGTAAAAAATGTTATTTTGGTGTATGTACCGTATATATATTCATATTTATGTAATAAAATCCGGCTATTTAAATATTACAAACAGACACTCCAATTTTATTTATTTGTATAGTTTTGTGATGATTTTTCTGTCAGTTCTCTTGTTGTGAACTCATTCTGTTTTGACATAAACCTCGTAACAAAATCATTTAACTGCCAAATGACGTTACGTTATTCATTCAACGAAACAATTTCTTAAAAAGAAAACTAAATTTAACTTATACAACATGATAGGACCAGGCGGCGGTGATTGCTTACCACCACCCGCTTGCTCGTTGCTTTTGCCCCTATATAGAAAAAAGCCACTATCCACCTCAAAAAAGGGATGTTTGCGATTTAGTACCAACCCCACATCGAAACTAACTGTAATTTAGTTGTCAGGTAACATATAAATTCTTGTTTTAGACTAAATTGTGGAAGGAAAACAACGGAATTGTAGAAATACCTCCACATATTATTATGTTCCAGTGTTTCCTTATAGGCAAGACCAATTCAGTTACTTTCAATCTGTTTGGAGAGTCGATTCAGATTACAATATATAGGAGGGTGTTAGACTAAATTTCATAATAATAGATTGGGAACTTGTTAAATATTTAAGGATTTAAGAAAATACACATGTGATGAAACAGACCTCACGGACGGACCAATAAATTTTTTGTAACTTTTATACTGTATTCGACTATGTTTATGTACTGTATTATGAGCTTGACAAGTACAAGTGTATGTTAATACCCAAGTGCTGAATAAATTTCATTATTTCATTTCATTTCATAGATATCTGTACGAATGGCTACTTATTTCGCCATGACCAACGCTTGACTGCCGCAGATTTTTATGCTAAGAATATATGCTATGTTTGAGGTTTAATACATATATGATAGTGCCACAGGGGAACTTTGCCATAATCAATCGGCCGGGGCGCGCGGTTTAATGACCACAAATGTTCTTTGTTTTTTATATTATACATGTATAGACTCATGCCTGTTGTCGCAACGGGTTCCCGTTTGTCACGATCCTTGCACCCCTCTTTTGCCTCGTTTACTCTCTGTATATTTGGTTTATGGTACTTCAGACCTGGCCTTTCTGGAGAACATCACGGATTTGGTCCAAGAATGTTCTACAAGGTCTTAGTATATATTTAATTATCCACATTATTTATATTATCAAGCTTTAAAGCCTGGGCTACTAGATTATGTCTCTAAATACACTAGCATACAATATACCTACTTATTATTGATATAAAAGTAGTACTTCCATTACCTACCAAAACTTTGAGCGTACACTCAGAAATCTGTTGTAGCAGTTTATTTTCACTAAAACAACCAAATCTCCATCTCTTTAAAATTCTGAAATATAAAAAACAAGCATTTGAATATCATATTCCACTGCAATTTACTTGCATTTATTCCGCTTTCATTAAAGTTTAGTGACCCACAACTTTATGAAAAGTTTAGACAGTAAAGGCACAGTATTCTGTGTTGTACAGTAAGAGAATGGGATCAATTTACTTATACTTTGGCGCCGCTTGTTCAAATTTTTGCAGAGAATTAGTGATAGGTTACACGCTTTTTCGGTTGTTTCCTATTTCCACCACTTGTTATATATATATATATATATATATACATATATATATATATATATATATATATATATATATATATATATATATATATATACTATAATATTCATCCGTGAGTTTAGGAATAAATGATTTTTTCATCTAATTAGAATACTGCGTCCCACAAAAATGGTAAGGCATAGTAGTGGCTACTCGTATGCACCAAAAGTCACCTGTCCTCAATGCGAGCCTGATAGTCTGCCCGAACTGCGGAACCTGTAAGGAGAAAAAGGACCTATTGCTGCGTATGCATACGTGACGGACTTAGGGGATAAATAGAAGCTAGTGCAATACATACTGTTTGAAAGTACATCCGAAGAAGATCTCTAGTATTTAAAGCGTGAGAGTAAAAAAAATATACATGGGAAAATGACTGCAAGTAATCGCTCTTAAGAAATTTAATTCTCTTATAAAACCGAACAACTGCATCATTTTCCGAAATATGCAACACAAATGTATGGCTCATTATACTAAGTACGTCAACCAATTAACATATTAGGAAGTTAAGTTCTTAAGTTTCGTCGTTATGATGGTAAGTCCTTAATAAACTTAAACATGCAGGTTTATTTCTTAAAATTTAAAGTTTCCTATCTATGTGTTATCTTATCATGCTGTTTGCATTTCAGTAGTCTCAAGATAGTTTCTCCTCTGAATAATATAGTTTTTTCTATGGCTAAGAGCAGTGTGGTTTTCATTAGACACCGTCATTTGCATGTATTCATTAGGCTATAGAGGGCGTTTCGAGTTCCGGTCGCATCCGCTTTGGAGATCGTTGGAAAAGTACACCGCCCTGTGTTTATAATCCTGATACCGGCGTTATACCGAGCTTTAATTATATACCTCTGTATATATGTGTATATACCAGTCGCTAAAGAAGGTAATAAGTGTATAGAACTCATTTATACCTTCTACCATTTCTTTTTTACGCATGAGTTATTATGATTTGGCATGACTTGATTAATAACTCATACTGATTGTTATTAAAAACTGTGATTTATTATTTTTTTCCAAATTAAAAACAAATTGAAGGGTCCTAAAAATCCTATTATATCCAAAATATTATTTAGAAATGTTGTTTTCTCATATAAGTGAAATGTATTTCTTTTTGAGAAAATAAAGTTCTTAAATCTAAAAAAAAAAAACCTATTTTTATATTAGAAGAATGCGTCCCGTCCGCCGCCTGAAAGGCATTGTTGATTTGTTAAATTGTTTATTTTTCATTGATATATTTTTTTCTATGATTGAAAGTATAAAAGTTTGATCCGTACTTCTATAGGTATACCAATCTTCAACACGAAGAGCGATTTTTCGTCTTTCCGTATTAAAGGAGAGTGACAGTTGCACCGAAAACCATCTGTCACCCTGACACGTGGTCCAAACGCCAAAAAAAGTGCTGGTACGCGTTAATCAGTTTGTAATTTTATTTTAATATATGGAGGCTAGTCTTAGTTCGCCTCTGTTGTCTGGTGTGGCCTAGACGAAACTGTTAAATTCAAGTTAAAACAGAATCCGGTTCCTGGAACCTGGAAATACGTGTCTTTACTGACTAGGTAAGTAGTGTTTACTCACTATATGTACCGTCTGAATATTATTTCACGCTCAGTTTTAAAAATAATTAGTACCAATGCACTAGCTATCGCTTTGAGGCGCTCATACTATACTCCGATTCGACATCTCTGTTGCTACTGCATGAAAACGTTTTACATTCCACATAAAATTGAGATTCAATTTCCATTAAAAACATATCTGTTCGTAAATCTGTTCATCCCATACTTGGAATCTCTCTGGTCGTTTTGGCTTCGGTGTACGATTGGAACATGGAAGTGAGGGAATATCGCAAATGTGTATAAACATGTCCCCAAAAGAAAGAGTATTCTACCTGTGTTTGCGAACCTACTTGTTCACTACAATATTATTACAATATAAAATGTATGGGGCAATATTTAAGATTCTTTAACACACTTCCAAATTATATTAGAGAATTGTCTACGACTACGGAATAAATGAATTTTGAATTTGGAAAAATATATAACCCGGACAAGTGGCAATTTTTTGTTAAGACTCATTACAATAGCTAAAAATTGATCCCAACTATATCATTGTAATTATAAGTGAAATACTTACAAAATTGCAAAATTTCGTGACCAAACGCCTAATTGTCAAAATCCTCCGAATCCAATTGGAAAAGTTCCGAAATGAATTCCGTTTATGAGCTACGACTCCACATAGACATAACCAATTTTGAGTCAGGGTTTTGATTACACTGATCGTAGGTAAAATGATAATATCACAGAATTTAGTTCCAGTATAACAACATGATACTTAGATATCAGATGGGCTGGTCTTAGCACAGGAAGCATGCTAACAATCACGGCTATCCAGCAAGTGGGTTTGTGTGTAATCGGATCTGGACATACAGCATTAGCATATTCTTGGGTATGTAAGCAAGCCAAGCGTCTGATAACAATATTCATTATTGATTCTATGTAGATCTAGTATGTATGTGAGTGGTAAAGCTTGTTTACATTGCGGTAAGTTGCAAGTACAAGTTAGTTTGATGTGCATGTGTTAAATGTATTAACTAAAACAACGTTTACACTGTAACGCTGATGAATGAATTGAAGGATTATGAGCCAGAGAGAGAAAAAATGATTAGGAACACCGTGGTTACTCTTTACTCGAACTCTTCATGTTCAGTTTCGTAGGGATGGCCGATATTGCAATAGTGTATCAGTAGTGTGCAATATTGGCAATCCCTGCGAAGCACCGTATGTGCAGTAGTTCTACACTTAGCACTTCAAACTATAAAAACATACACATGTCAAATTGCAGTTACATCTTAATCTTATGTAAACTAAAGGTTAGTCGTGAATTCATTGACGCGTCTTCAAAATAAAATATTCACCATAGATAGACTTTACGTGTCATTTATAAAATTACAATAATTTTTTCTGGGTTTCAGATTAGAAGAATATATTTTTGATGCGATATATATAATTTTATATGCCATGGCATGCCCTATTAATTTTAGGATACCTATACATACTATTTTTCATAGAAGTCACCAACCAAAAAAAATGCATAATTGAAACGCCTATATACCTCTAAAAATGTACACCTACCTCTAGTAAACAAAAGGGTCCAATGGTAAAATATTAAAGATACCTACTATCAATACGCAAAAAAGTGTTTTAAAAGTATACCCACTTCAACGTTAATTAGCAACGGGCGACTTAAACAAAATTCATCCCGCAACCATTCCTTACCGTATGAAAAGATCATTATTAAAATCAGTTTACATACGATATCGCGAACATACATACCAAAAACATTCAGTAAGTCGGAACCTATTTCTTCGTCAGTTAAAATTATTATCATTATTTCATCATCAGTTCGCAATTTTGCAAAGGTTTTATCTTTTACCGAATTCGAAAGGAGGATGTAATCAAGTCAACTGTATATTTTTTCTCTCGACTGCCTCGTTGGTCTAGCGGTAGCGTGTTCTCCCGCAGAGAACGAGGTCCTGGGTTCAAATCCCGGATCGGGCCAAAAGTGTTTTTTCTGTAAAACGAAAAGTTTCTCAGCATAGGCCCGAAGTCTGGGTGTTGGCGGTATTATACCTCCGTGCCTCGGACAGCACGTAAAGACGTCGGTCTTGTACCTGACCTCTTTCCGGTCGTGTTGCTAGGCGTCCCATCGGATCATGAGAGTAATAGAGTAGAAAGTGCTCCTGTGTTTGCGCACACACTGGAGCACTATAATATGTCTCGCGCAGATGGCTCATCTCTATTGGGACTGGCCACCCTGGCCGAAATTCGACATTATTTTTTTTTCTGTATTTGTGTTACACGAGTACTCCGTAGTTTGTCATCCGATTTCCATCATCATTTTGTTATTACGAAAAAGAATCTGATCTGTCAGACTTGCTAGAATGCCAGTGCAACACAAATCTCATTCGTTGTAGCAATTATAATGGTTATTTTTTTAAATTCTGTGCATGTTACGCAACTAAACAATACTCTTATTCTATTTTGGTCTCACTTGATTTTAAATTTCAGCATACGTATCTGTATTCTCTTACAACAGTTCAAATAGGCCCAGAAGCTTCGCTTTGCTTGGTCTATAATAAAAGAGAACCTTACATTTGCAAGATCAATACGTAAATATTCTATTATAGGTATAAGCTACCTATGTGTTGTATGTAAATAATATAGATCCTGGAATATATTTACGTGAGAGAGCTACCTCTGTTTTATATCGCGGATAAAGTCCTTTTGATCCGATTGAAGGCAAGATGTCTCGACCCCGATTCAATTGTTGTTTGGAACTTCACAATATGGGAAATTGACAATATGCTCTCTTCGGGAAACCTGTTGGATTCAACTTTATCAAACGGTTTTATTCATTTCAAAATAACTCCGTGAGATGAAACTTTGTTGTATTGTCTAGGCATTCATTTGAAAACTTAGGAAGCTATGAGTTTGTTTTGACATATATTTTGCATCAAGATGTAGTCAATCGATACAGTGTGAATATTCTAATACAAATTATTTACTTATAACTGTCGCCGTAGCCTAGTTGGTAGTGCTTCTACCTACGAAGCTGGTGGTCCTGGGTTCGAATCCCGGTAAGTGCAAATATTTGTGTGATGAACACGAATATTTGTTTCTGAGTCATGGATGTTTTCTATGTATATAAGTATTTATCTATCTATCTATATATGTTTGTATATCGTCGCCTGGTACCCATAGTACAAACTTTGCTTAGTTTGGGGCTGGGATGATCTGTGTGACATTGTCCCTAGATATTATTAATGTATTATTTATTTTATCTATATTAGTGGTAGATTTACACGCTGTTAATTAGATTCATGGTTTGATAAAAACTGATTTAGATCGTGGAAATTACATTTCAAATTAGTTGTTCCTCAGCGTTATAAATCGCAATAAAGATGAATTAGAAACGAAAAGTTAACGTAAAAAATATATTCTGCCGCTAAACATTTTATGTATTCCTCGATGTAGTGATAATTGGGGACACCCAATTTGGAGTTGACGCGCCAAGCTATGTGACAGTCAATGCGGCATGCGTTTTGGCAAACGTGCGGTGAGAGGGTTCACATCACGTATTCAAGATGCCTCTATTAAGGAATATGCCTATTAGCCATATGGAAAATACTTTAAAAATGATCACATAGACTCACAAACGTCAGTTATGATATAATGATATGTTTCAAAGTTGAGTTAATAACTGATATAATTACTAAAATTAACTACTTGAAAATGGACCTAAAATGGCAAAAAAACGTAAGTATTTAAACTTAACATATAATACAAAAGCTTAGAAATAACTTTTGAATTCCTTATAAACTAATAAGGCAAATGAGCAGGCAGGTTACCTGTCGCCTGGACGCCCATGGTCACTAGTAACACCAGAGAGCTGGAAGTGTGTTGCCGGCATTTAGGAAAGGAAAAGACTCGGTTCTACAAGGTTCCCATGTCGTACCGAAATGGAAATACGTGTCTGTATTCAGCCCCTCAATTAATTATTACCAATAATCCTACTTCCTACTAATATTATTAAGGCGAAAGTTTGTGAGTGTGTATGTTTGTTACTTCTTCACGTCTGAACGGCTGGAGCGATTTTAATAAAATTTGGTGCGGAGTTAGCTGACACCCTGGGTTAACACATATGCTATAAACTATAAAGTTCAACGCGGGTAAAAGCGCGGTGCACAGCTAGTTACCGATAATAATAAATAATGGTGGATATTTTACCATTAAATGCTTGTTACTTATATTTGAGAAATATACAGGACTTGGGGACGTTAAATATCAGAAAAACAAAACATGAGTACAAAATAGTATTTATATTAGTTCAACAAACTGAAAACAAAGTATCTTTATTCAAACTAGTAGCGTAGGCGTTATGCATACCTACTTAGGTATAAGTTTTTCAACAAAAGCTTTTGGAGCGTTTGAAATAATTTGCGTTGTTCGTTTAACACAATAGGTAGCTCTACCATTGTTTGGATAAAATATCTCGCAGTGATATAGCAAAGATAATTTTCAACAATTCTGTCTTAGTTTCTTTATTGAAAAAACAAGCATAAAACAATTCTATACATTATAAGTAATGCCTTTTATGTTTTGAAATTAATTACCTTACTCTTATTTTTTATCAAAGTGGCAACCACTTTACCCACAATGACAGACGACTTCAAAACAAACACATGATCGACATTCAATTCCTCTACAGTCATATAGGGCTCAAACTTTTTTAAATCTTCCACGTGATGCGTCGGAGTCCATTCGTCATACCTACTATATAAAATATTAGTCATATGTCTCACTTTGTTGATGACTTTTTCATTTAACTCCTTTATTGTATCCAAAGATTCATACGCTAATAACATGGACTTTTCTTGAATCTCAGGCTTCAAGTATATTAGAATCCGATCGACGTAATAAGAAGGTAATTTTTTAAACATTAAGTATAATCTTATAAAAAATAATCGGACAAAAGCGGGTACTATCTGTGTAATTGTGAATAAAAGAAGCAAGATTGTATGAAGCCTTCTCACGACGTGTTCCACGCGTTTTCCATTTTTGGTATCTGCAAAGTGTTGTAGCGTTGGGAATAATAAATTTACTGATGAAATTTTTTCTATTATGTAATCATTCTTGTGCAACATTTCCATAAGTAACCATGATCCTATTGAGTGTCCAATAACGTGGACCTTGGTATTCTTGTCAATATGATTATGTATCAGATCTAGTTTGTGCTTTATTTGTCCTTCTATGTTGAACAAGTTGGTGGAGAATAGATTTACATCGTCGCAGGCTGTCTTGGTGACGTCGTGACCGGCATGGCCTGGAAATAAAAAACAACACATTTATGAACAAATTCCCACTGAGAAAATAATATTAATATCCAGGGACATTATTCGCACACGGCCATCTGATCCCAAACTAAGCAGAGCTATGAAAACCAGATATCAAATATATTACATTACTACTTTTATTTTGTAAATACATACTTATATAGATAATCATACCCAAACTCAGGAAAAACAGACATGTTCATGCACAACAATATATGTCATGGGTGGGAATCTAACCCACGACCTGCTTCGTGAAAAGCAAGCATTTACCAATCACGCCGACCGGCCCGTAAAATAATATAATAATTCCTCCGAAATTGGTATGCAATGGGATTTATTTTCGTGCTGATTAATCGTTTTTTTTCAAGGACCGATTCGGGGATTTAATTTTTTTTATTGGTTAATATTACATTTCGTATTTAAGAGTGCTCATTAACTCGATTATATCCACATACGACATCGATGATTCAACTTTGCAGGACATATTGAAACGCATGTGTGCGTGTACTATAAATGGGATGCAATCCTTCACGATCAGGAGGACATCAAATTTTACGTGCTCTCCTAGGAAAGACAAGTTTCGGAATTCGGCGTGCTACAGGATAGTTTTCGTGTTAGAATAATTCCAATACTACTTTTTAAACTTTGCTAACTCGGTCTTCACACAAACAACGCATCTCCGTTTCTGTAAAGCCAAACAAAATAAACAACAACTAATGGATGGTTGTATTTTACGGGTCATTCAGTTAATGCGCATATTCCGTAAATCACGATCAAACCTCATCAACGATGTACAATAGATTGCACGACGAGGACAGATTCGAGGGTATGACGGGCTTTGCAAATGTACAGCGGTGTACGATAACCAGTTTAACTGTACACTACATTGTCCGGGAACATACGATTTTACAAACGCATAGAGAGTGTAGAGACACGAACGGTCCCTACACTCTCTATGCGTTTGAATAGTTGTTTGCATAGAGAGTGTAGAGACAGTGCGACTTAAACATAAAATCATATACGTGATTATGGAATTTTTAGGGATGTAAATTTACATTTAAAACTTTAGGTAATTATCGGGAAAATAATTGCCAAATGCGAGTTGAATTCTTACACTTAAAGCTCCGTACTATAGCGATTTATTTTTAACATAATTTCTTGATATAATGGTGACCCCCAACCCGTTGACAGAGAGATGGACAGGTGAATCGACATCAGAATTTAGTAATAGGTTTTCATTGGCATCCTTCCGGAACGGAACTCTATAAATACCCAATACTCCAACCTTTGTTATTCTCCTGTATGTGTCGCCTATCATAATAAACGTACAAGCCACGTCAAAGACCGGGAGACTTTACTAACGTAACTGATTAAAACTATCTGATGTTTCGTAGTTTCAGCGATAATTTCATCGTTATTTTAGCTGAAAGACTTCCACTGCTGGACAAAGACCTCCAAAGGTCGATTCCTATATTAAATAGAAATAATTAATATATTGCTATAACTTTTTTTATTTCTGCACAATGGCGATCTGTGACATTGCTATAACTAAGTAAAATTTGTATCCGTACGTAAGCAATTTATTTATTTATTTCCGAATAAGGTTTCAGGGATGAATCGTTTCTAATACTTGGTCTGACGTTTAGGTGTAGGCATAGTAAGTAGTAATTAAAGTCTTTTATGCATTTTTTTGTAAAATAACCGGAACTAAGTTGTCTAGGTATTATCTACCAGCATAATTTACTCGATTTATATTATTTACTAGGTGTGCCCCGCGGTTTTACCCGCGTTAATCTTTATAAATTATCACAGCTCCTCCCCGGAAGGTGATAGAGTGATAATATGTAGCCTATATGTTGACCCGACCTCTTAGTAATATTCATGCAAAATTTTAAGTAAATCCATGCAGTACTTTTTGAGTTTAGCCCGGACAGGTTTTAGAATTTTTGTCTGTTTGTCTGTATGTAAGACAAACAGACAAAAATTCTAAAACCTATATTTTTGGCTTCGACATCGATAGTAGATCGCGCCCCAAGTATCCTTTTAAAAAAAATATCAAAATCAAAATTAATGTACAGTTTTGACGATACGATTTTATTATATGTATAGATAACTTTTTTTGCAAATTTAGGACTCAGAAATATAGGTTGTTCTATGAATTGATAAATAAATTTTCGTCGATAGCATCTTAAGACTCAAACGAAGTTAAAAAAAGGACCTATGTCCTATACTGTTATACACTGCCAATAATGTTTAACATTAATTGTTTATTGGTATAGAATAGAACAGAATAACTATAAAAAACTTTCAGACATCATTATCATTATATTGTTAATTAGGTTTTATAAATATATGACTAGCCTGTCGGCCTAGTGGTTGATCAACCTGACTGCTAAGTCAGACGTTGTGGGTTTGATCCACCCACTCAGGAAAAATCTTTGGGTAGTGAATATGATCATTTGCTATGTATCTGGATGTAATTTGTCTATAATATGTATTCAGAAATATATAAGTATGTTTATCAGCTGTCTGGTCGACTTTGGGATCACATAACCCGTGATCGAAATAGGTACATTGATTTGGGGTAATTGATCCCAAACGTACATGTATTTTAATACGGGTATGCATCAAAGCTTCCGGAATTTTAAAATTAAGTATTGTTATTAAGTGTTAAGTGGGAAAAAAAAACAATTTTTTTTATTTTTTTCTTCTTGTTGTGTATTTTGGTGAGCTATTCAGTTTCATATGCAAATTAAGTTCCCTAAAATAAGTTCACTATTATATTACACCTTGTAGACGTTATTTATTTATCGCGATCATAGACAAGTGATTAGCTGATAGATTGGTGACTCCTTAAATTCAAAGCCACTCCACTCCGTGAGTCTCCCTGCTCCTATGGACACCTACGCATCTTACATAAAAGTATCCACTCTGCCATAAACATAACCACAGAATAAATTAATGTTTGTTTAACAAGTGACACAAAAAGAAGGTTAACATAATGGCTTTTTAAAGTCCACGCCCACACAAAGGATTTAAATACTTGTATCGCGTGGATTTATTAATAAAATCCTTACGATGCCGGTAATGTTTTGCATATTTATATGAACGTATATGTATACGTACTGCCAGGTTCAGAATAAATATAAGTAACACAGCGTTATATTATGCGAGAATTTAACCTGAAAATCGAGGGTGCCGAGATAGGTGTAGACTAAAACCTATGTGTTATTGGTTGGTTGTAATTTTACTTTCTGTCCTGCTTCACTTTTACTTCTCCTCAAATTGTCATGCTGTGTACACTTCTTCAGAAATATTGTCTAGTACTAATCCATAATGTATACCTCACTGTCATGTATTGATAGTATTCAGTTTTGTGTGCCAATAAAAAAAAATAGTAGTGAGGCAAGTACCATAGATTGACAAATGCAGTCGGAATAAAGCTGTTTGTAGTCTATGTGTGCTTGTATGCCTGTCTATTGCAACATTGAATACCAAAAACATGGAGTGATTTTTTATTTTGTACCGGTAAGTTGGATTTATTGTGTAGCTGACGGCATAGAATATCGCCACACCATCTTATTCCGTGGGGGGCGAAGTCGTCCCGAGGGCATATCTATCAGAGAATCGGCAGCAGCGTCTCTCTGTGTAGGTACTATAACGATCATAGTGATTTCGCCATCCTGTCTGCCAACCATGGTGATTCTCGCATATCCCTCCAAATGATAATAATAATTCCTAGGACATTATTAACACAAAGCTATTTGATCCCACACTAAACCGAGCTTGTACTTTGGAAACCAGATAACTGATATACTAAATTTTTTTATACACCTAGATAATTACACCCAGACTCAGGACAAACAGAGATGTTCACTAGTACAACTGGACGGGAATTGAATCCACGACCTGTGACGGGAAAGGTAAGTATTTACAAAACGTTTTGGGGAGACCTTTGTCCAGCAGTGGACGTCATTCGGCTGACACGATGAGTTGGATTAAACGGGATGGATGTTAGCCATACGTTAGATACATTTTATTAACTTTTAACTTAATTTGTATGGGCTGTGGTTACCCTAGTGTCAGAGTGGTTAAAGCCGCCCTGTAAGTCTCTGACATCGCTTATCGACTGGTGTCTAACCACTACAACCGGGACCGACAGGTCACTCTAAAGCACTAATACGCTCTAAAATTTAAACACTTTGGCGGTTACCTATCTATAGACTAACCGCCCGCCTGAGGACATCGCCGATGGCTTAATGACTGCTGAGAGCGCCATTTTATTCAAATCCGTTCGAACAAAGCCGCTCCAAAAGAGTTTTAGTTAGGTTATTTTACATCATCGGTACTTACCTACAACACACACAGGTAGCTCAGTACGCCGATGCAGTTCACAAGCAAATTCTCTATAGAATTCCGGAATGCCTGGACTTCCAGGTATCACAACAATCACTTCTGAACCTGAACACTCAAAAGGTTTGCCGAACGTTAATATACGGGTCCTCGTTTTATTCAACGTTATATAACTATTCATTTTTGGAATATAATTTGTTTTACCACACTATAAATTGTAGTTAAAATTTTAATACAATACTTAAACGACACAAGTTTTGATGTAAATGTTGTGTATTAAGTAGGTCTTACTTGTGTCAGCGGAAAATTGGCTTGGACAAGTTATTTTGTTTGCGTCATGGCTAGGGCTGCTAACCTTTTTTTTTCTTCGACATTAAGGTTTATGAAGAATACTAAGCAGTATTTTAGAAAAATGAATAGTATTTTATTGATATATTGTTTTACGTACATATTTTTAGAGCTTCTCGCACAACTTACTAATTTACAATCTTTGTGGCTGCGCTGCACTGAGCAGTGAACGCCCTCTGACTAAATGAATGTCAACAATATTTTGTATACTTTATTTTAGTCCAACAGTAAAAAGAATAATTTAGTGCAAAACAGTATAATACTGTTACTTACTTATCGTATGGGCAGCGGTTGCCCTAGTGTCAAAGTTGTTCAAGGCGCCCAGTAGGCCTCTGATATGGCTTAACGACTGTTGTCGAATAACTACAACCGGGACCGACAGCCTAACGTGCCCTCCGAAGCACGGAGACGCTCAGAAATTAAACCGCTTTGGCGGTCACCCATCTATGGACTGACCGCGACTGAGTTGCTTAACCCCGCCGGTCACTTACGGACCGGTGAGAGCATTTAGCCTTGAGCGTCATAATACTGTTCAAAACAGTTTAGTTGGCAACCCTAGTCATGGCAGTCGATTATTCTGTTCAGCAGATTAATGTGAAGTAAAATGTTGATGTTATACTTTGCTTTGAATGAAGGACATACATTATTTAGATAATGTTTAGCTGCTGAAGTCGCTATTTTTTAATTCTAATTTATTTTCTGGCAGTCTACTTTATTCATGCATGATTTTACCAATGTCCAATTAGAGCGGCTAAGACAGTCGCCTCGCCGCTTCGTGTCCTGGGTTCGATTCCCGCGCCGGACAACTATTTGTGTGACCCATAAATAGTTGTACGGAGCCTGAATGCAATTTGTGTCCGTCTGTTATATGTTTGTAAAGTACCCCGCGACACAGGGTTAGATTCCCGAGTGCGGGCGTTGTCTTTATAAAAATATATATATTCTGGGTAGTATTTCTGTAGATATTTATGATAGTAAACATAGAACACATGGATTGCAACACGCCTATCTACGAAAGAATAGATGAGCGTATGTGAAGGTCTTTGGGGGAGGCCTTTTTCCGACAGTGAGCGTCTTTCGGCTGATTTGAAGATGATGATGGGGAGATGAGCATGAAACGTGATATTGGTACAATATATCACAATAATTAAAAATAAATAGGTATTTTGACTGGCCTGCTGGCTAGCCAGAGGTCGTCGGTTCGATCTATACCCAAGACAATGTTTTAAGGGTACGTTTCTGCTTTTGACAGTGAAGATTGAGGCGCTCATAGCTAGATGCTCTCACCGGTCTGTAAGCGATCGGCGAGGTTAAGTAACTAGGCTCGCGGTCGGTCCTTAGATGAGACGCTCAGAAATTAAATCACTTTGGCGGTCCCAAAGTGATTTAATTTCTGAGCGTCTCCGTGCTTCGCAGGGCACGTTAAGCTGTTGGTCCCGTTTGTAGTCATTAGAAAACAGTCGTTAAGCCATATCATATCAGAAAAAGCCAAGGAAGAAAAATACAAAAAAGCTGCTACTTTCCTGGGAAACCTCTGAATACATTGAATTCAGAAGCATTATACAGCTCGTTTTGCTCACAACTTTGGATAACAATTTTTTACATATATGTATGTGACCTAGCTCGTTTGATTTTTACCTCTGCAAACCTGTACATTATATCGGAATCGATTGCGTCGTTTCCCAGAAGATATATCATACATTTATGTATTAATTTAAAAGTATAGGTAGTGATTACTCTCATATCAGAATTCTTCGCCTCTGAGTGGAGTATTGGGTAGTACACCTTTGACAGGGCTTAACAACTGATGTTTTATGAGCCGGGACAGGCAGTATAGGTGTTTACCGCCAGTCCATAGATGTTAGTAAGCCAAAGTGGTTAATATTTAAATCCTACCCTAACACGGCCCTGTGGCGTGGTTGGAAAAAGCTTGCTTTGTACGCCGCAGGTCGTGGGTTCGATTCCCACCCAGGACAGATATTTGTGTGAATGAACATGTTTGTTTGTCCTGAGTCTGGGTGTAAATTATCTATATAAGTATGTATTTACAAAAGAAAAATAGTATATGTAATATATCAGTTATCTGGTTTCCATAGTACAAGCTCTGCTTAGTTTGTGATCAGATGGCCGTGTGTGAAAAATGTCCCAGGATATTATTATTATTATCTTTCCCCTTCTGTTTATTTTTATTAAGTACCAGAAGGGGAAATATGTTAGGGCACTTGTTACGACATGACTCCTTTATGAGGAATATTATTGAAGGCAATATAGAGGCAAGGAGAGGACGAGGAAGACCAAAAAGGACTTATATGGATCAGATAAAGGAAAAGATAAATGTAATGTCATATCAAGAAATCAAAGCGCTCGCAGAAAGCCGAGACGATTGGCGTAAGCTCCACCGACAAGAGCATAGCTCTTAAATATGATGATGATGATGATTTAAATAGGAACCACTTTGGTGGACAAATATCTTTAGAGTGACCGTGTGCCTAGGTGCGTCCCCTAACTTTTTGTTAATGGATCGAGGACCCCAACAAAAAAAGGCCTGTTGGCGTGGTTGGTAAATGCTTGCTTTTCACGCCGGAGGTCGTGGGTTCGATTCCCACCCAGGACAGATATTTATATGCATGAACATGTCTGTTTGTCCTGAGTCTGGGTGTAATTATCTATATAAGTATGTATTTACAAAAGAAAAGTATTATATGTAGTATATTAGTTATCTGGTTTCCATAGTACAAGCTCTGCTTAGTTTGGGATCAGATGGCCGTGTGTAAATAATGTCCCAGGATATTATTATTATTTTGTTGCACTATATAGTTATTGTATGCACATGATGTAATGCCATAATCTATTACTAGTATTTAGGCTACGTTGACCTTTTACGCCAAAGCCGGTCCTATGCCTCTTTGACCATTTACTTATATAATAGCCTGGGACATTCCTAGGACATTATTCACATACGGCCATCTGATCCCAAATTAAGCAGAGCTTGTGCTCATGGAAACCAGTGACTGATATATTACATATACTACTTTTCCCTTATAAAAACATACTTATATAGATAATTACACTCCGACTCAGGACAAAAAGATCTGAACAGATAATATCTGTCCTGGGTGGGAATCGAACCCAAGATATGCGGCGGGGAACCGCCCCAAACCAACCACGCCAACTAGCCCGCCCGCGCCCATAGAATATTATTATTATTATTATTTTTATATATCAGAGGGCGGCAAAGGAGCAAGTGGGTCACCTGATGGTAAGTGATCACCGCCGCCCATGGACACTCGTGACACCAAAGGAGTCGCCAGTGCGTTGCCAGCCTTTTAGAGTCAGCAAACAAGTGTTGCTGACCCTTCCCCCCCCCCCAATGAGCTCTGGCGACCTTACTCACACTCGGAAACACAACATTAAAATTATTAATGTTATTATTAAGGAATGTCTCTGTAAGGTGGAGGTACTTCCCCAGTCGGGCTGCTCTTTGATCGAATGAACGCTATGCCTCAACCTAACCTTTTTTTTTTTTTTTTTTTTTTGCGGGGTGGATAATCCTGCATGGATGTCCTCCGCCTCGGGGGAAGCGGAGGGGTCTGTCAGACTCCTACTGACTAAAAACCACCCCGGTGTTCCATCTCACACCTGCGCCAGGGGTCGCGGGAACATACGATACTTCCGCAACCCCCGGCTGGTGCTGGCCCATAATTGCGGGCCTCCTCGCATTAGGGGGGGGAGTGAGGTGTTAAACTCCCCCGCAACGTCTAAGAGGGGCGCGCGTGGAACACGTCGCGCCGCCACCTCGGGTGCCTCAACCTAACCTAACCTAACCTCTCTTAAAAATAAGAAAATAGATAAGAATATAAGAATTGTTAATATTCTAGCGTACAAATAAATGCGCGAATGTCAATTGGCGGCCATCTTAAATTATGCTATCAGATTACAAGTCTGAAGACAAGCCTATCTCTATTTACGAGATTCGATTAAGCTGTGAGATAATCCTCACTATTATAATATGATTATACTACAGGTAGCCTAATTACACTTTTGCTGTTAAGTGTTATTGAATCCATTAACGTTAGATTGATAGCGCTGATACCCAAAATTATGGGATATTATTGACAATGGCAACGCATCGTAATGATCTTGATCGTATCGATAAATAGGGAGTTTACTCAACCATTTTGACGTAATACTGATGTTTTTATGTATTAATATTGTTCTCTTGTTGAATTCCGAAAGCGATGGACGCAGTTATTAGTCATAATCTGTATAACAATGCAAAATCTGTATGATGATGAAAAAGTTATCTTAACCTTGTTATTAGAGAACGTAATTTATAAGAGGTAGCTAAAGTAAGCTAAAGCTGTCCGTATTGCCCGGGTTATATACAGACGCAAGCACATCCAGCTACCCCAATTTGTCAAATTTATTTTATAGATTTTCGAATTTATCACATAAACATAAATTGGGAAAATTTTGCAGATTGGGGTAGCTTGATATGCTGGCGTCTGTACCTAATATTGAGTGACTTCAATATGTGGAAACGCTCTCGTTCGTGATATGTGAATTGTAATTCTGTTGAGAAAATAAAATATCTTAAACCCCAATTGTTAATATTCTAGCGTACAAATAAATGCGCGACTGTCGATTGGCGGCCATCTTAAATTATGCTATCAGATTACAAGTCTGAAGACAAGCCTATCTTTATTTACGAGATTCGATTAAGCTGTGAGATAATCCTCACTATTATAATATGATTATACTACAGGTAGCCTAATTACACTTTTGCTGTTAAGTGTTATTGAATCCATTAACGTTAGATTGATAGCGCTGATACCCAAAATTATGGGATATTATTGACAATGGCAACGCATCGTAATGATCTTGATCGTATCGATAAATAGGGAGTTTAGTCAACCATTTTGCCGTAATACTGATGTTTTTATGTATTAATATTATTCTCTTGTTTAATTCCGAAAGCGGTGGACGCAGTTATTAGTCATAATTTGTATAACAATTCAAAATACTTATGTATGATGAAGAAAAAGTTATCTTAACCTTGTTATTAGAGTACGTAATTTATAAGAGCTAGCTAAAGTAAGCTAAAGCTGTCCGTATTGCCCGGGTTACATACAGACGCCAGCACATCCAGCTACCCCAATTTGTCAAATTTATTTTATAGATTTTTAACTTTATCACATAAACATAAATTGGGAAAATTTAGTTTGATGTGCTGGCGTCTGTACCTAGTATTGAGTGACTTCAATATGTGGATACGCTCTCGTTCGTGATATGATAGGTACTTAACTTAACCCGTCTGATACTAGAGTACTTTATAAATGATACAAGACTAGCTATACCAGAACTTATGATGTCCGTATTTTCTAGGTTGTGTAACATAGAACGAGCTTAATATGTGAAAAGGTTGTCGTTCATGATATGATAGAAACTTAACCCGTCTGATACTAGAGTACTTTATGAAGGATAGAAGATTAGCCATACCAGAGCTTATGATCTCCGCATTGTCTAGGTTGTGTAACATAAAACGAGCTCAATATTAGGATAGGACTCTTTATAAAAACTAAAGGAGATGGCAAATTGTAACGCAACGGCGCAGTTCAAACCCAGCGATTTATTTGTAATTTAAGTTTGAGTAATAATTCGTATATCATATGATATATTTTTTACAATGTCAATATAAAGAACCAACGGTGGGGTGTCAACGCGCTTGCCACGACCTAACAAATTCAAGTTGTTATATAGTGACCCGCGCGTTTCAAGCGTGAGGAACGCATGCTTTTAGCCTGCCGACAGCGAGCCTTTGCGAGCAGCCCCTCGCCAGCCGTCAGCGGGCGAAACACTTCGCCGTTTCGTGTCGTGTACCAACCTGTCACCCCCTCGCTTGCAGTCCTTCAGTTTGGAATTCAAGACAGTCATGATGGTTATATATTTTTTGTTTTTTACTGATGTCACGAGTGTCATGATTTGTGCATGTTGTGACACCTTAATAAACTGTGCATTTGATTTTAATTTTTAAGTGTTGTATTTAGACTAGCAATAATGTAATGTAACAGTTACTGGTTGTCCTAAATAAATAAATAAATATGACTCGCACTGAAGAGAAGCTTCCACCTTGCAGCCGGCACGTGGACCACGACCTTGCAACTCGCGGGCAACACGTGGTTAGCGCGCTGACGGCACGCGGTAACCAAAATTCGATGCAGATCCGTGTCACAGCTGTACTATTACAATATACCATGTTCTTTAAGCCGCAGGTTACTAGACTTATATAAAGGATACAGTATGATATTATTCCGTTTATGTATTTCTCTATCTATCACAGTCATTTATTAAATAGCACCTAAAGGTTCCGTTACATTTTTCCGAAGTGAAATCTGAAAAAATATATTCGATGCATTTAAACACCAATATGAAATGTTTAGAACAAACAAAATAAATACTAGCTACAGGAGAGCTCATGCTTTCCTTTTCCCCAGACAATACGAATAGCGTGAGCTAGCTTTAGCTAGTCTGGTGACGGCCACTATAACTGTTGTTTAATAAATGTCCGTGATAGAAGAAAAAGTACAACGACGGAAAGATAGATTACTAATGTATAGGCAAACAATTGTTCCCAAAATATCACATCGGGTTCCCTTGATAAATGAAATTATGGCAATTATTAACAGACGTGGGATCGACAAATCCTACGTGTTCTCCGACATACGAGTGTTTTTTTCCCAAAGATATCCCAATGTCTCTTTTTATCTAACTCGCGATTTGAACCCAGCCCCTCATTATATGCGGTTGAACACGTTACCGCTAGACCAACGAGGCGGTCAAGCTTATATATTTATACAAATATTGCTTACTCAATAGTATACAATAATATGCCACCGTTAAATCCTTCAAATCGGAGTATTTCCGTACAAATAAACGTTCCTTCCCAGAACATTTTGATTGGATTGCTCTTTTACTTTCATGAACGCTCACCGAACTCCCTCAGTCATAATGAATTCATAATTAAACATGAGCGTTTAGTGATGTGCCAATCCCATTTGAATATACTCAGCGAAGAGGTGAAGTAAATAAGAAATAACCGCTTATACAGACTACTGTATATTATTAACCGAAAGACGAAATTGCGGCCCTAAACAAAAATGAAATATATTATGAGTGAATACGGTTCGTTTATCATACAACAAAATTCTTATGGATTGAAGGAAATTGAAGTTTATTATGTTGTGTGTAAAGCTGATTTTTGATTGTGTGATTTGGTGAGGTGAGTGACACCACCACGTATGGTAATAGAGGGCTGTGTGATTTGCGCTCATGAGATTCAATTTCACGCACATGTATGATTGACGGCGACATTATGCAGGTGTTCAGCTCTCCACATAATTTACTATTTTATCATTTCTAAGCATGTCGTTGTTTCGTGAAGAAAATTATATGTAATGTTTCAATATTACGAGTCGAGATGATTTTAAGGTATTTTTAAGGATCCGTACGAAAATTTTGATTGCAATAGAATATTTTGTATTGTACTCATTAGAATAGGACAAATATGTGATACACTAATAACACCCAAAAGTATAATTATTACAGTATAGAAAAAAAACAAAATGTTAATTCTCTTAAAAATCCTGAGTTCTCATATCTGATCAGAATAAAAAAATATGTAGAACAATCATATAGGAATCATAGCCTTTAGGATGATAAAAATATAAGAAAAATCTGTTTACTCTTTTTATCGGAGTAGTCGAAAGTTTTAATATTAGCCAAGCCCCCCGACCCCGAATAAATATTAAAAATATTTTTATAGATTTTGAGTAATTTTGTGATAATTTAGTGATAATAAAAATATTTATTCAAATTTAGATGTTTGTTTCGCTATTGGGCAATAACAACTCAATAACTTTGGGCATTGGGCAATAACTAATTTAGATGAAATTTGGAATGCATATAGATTATAACCTACATTTCTGCAATTCATTGTAGCTTAAATTATTCGTAGGCTAGGGTAGGTAGGTTAATTCATTGTTTAATCACAAACGGGTACCAACGCGAGGCGCAGCTAGTTTAAAAATATGATAAATAATTGTATTTATATAATTATCTACCACATTTTCACTGCTGGAAAATAAAAACATGGTTTAGAAATTATTAAATTTCTTGTCAAACTTACTCATACTACCCATTATATTTAAATCTAGCATTTTATAAAATCTAGGGAACCCGCAACATCAAATTGCAACTAAGTCTTAACTAAGTCGGTTTTTTATTTTTATAATATCAACTTTTCGCAGCCTGGTTTTTGTGCTGAGAATAGGGAGATTGTTTTAACTTCTTATACTTACTGATACCACGAAATTCTAAGTAAATAAGTGAAGTCTTTTGTCCCCTAGCTGTTATCTTGATCAACATTATTTTGCTAAATCGCGAAGTTTATTCGCTGGGGACATATTCGAGTTTTCTCTCAGTTTTCCTCGTCACGTCGCTTTTTGTTACCAGCCAACAGTTTTGTAATAATTGTTCGGTCTAATTATATTTTCTTTGTTGCCGTTTAAAGTATTAGTGGCTAGCAGATATACAATATGATAGACGGTACCTTTTTTTGTTTTTACTTAACAATTTAATGCTGGGTTAACATTTGGACTACAAGACAGTCCAAATGTTATCCCAGCATTAAATTGTTAAGTGTTCGGTTACTGTAACATAACCAAAATAGTCAAAAGCATATTGAATAACTCCTGGCCGTTAATAATATGAAACTGTTTCTTTCTAGCGACTAACCTATTTATTGTACTGCAACAAACGAGGTGTCATTTCATGGCTTCCATGCTGTAATTGTCATAGTGTATGGTGGAGGATTTGGATCTATCCATGAAAAAGAACAAATTAAACAAAAAGGTATGGGTATATTTTCTTTCGTTAGGGTTTATGTTCAAAAACCAGAAATTTTGTAAGAGACTTGTTTAGACACCGTGTTGAAACTTCGGGTGACCCAGAGGCTGACATCTACCTCGCCCAGCGTATCAGCTTAGCTATACAACGAGATAACGTCGCCAGCTCGGGCCACCTTACCTGCAGATGATGACTTGAACACTATTTTTTTATCATGGTTTGTTTCGGTATTATTAATAAGTTATAATTTTAGTCACTTCGTCAGTATGAACTCGTGTAAATATGACTAAGATATTTGACGGGCCGGTTGTCGTATGTAGTTGGTTCGCTTGCGTTTCTCGTCGCAGGCCGTGGGTTTGATTCCCACCCAGGACAGATATTTCTGTGCATGAAGATGTCTGTTAGTCATGAGCCTGGGTGTCATTATCTATATAAGTATGTATTTAAAAAAGAAAAGTAGTATATGTAATATAACAGTTTTCTGGTTTCCATAGTACAAGCTCTGCTAAGTTTAGCATCGTGCAGACTCGGGGCTTCCATTAGGTTTTTTTTGTTACCATAATGACGTATTAACACTTAAGTAATGATGCGCTTTACCTAACCGTGCATTGTAACGGAAGGATGTGGCTTAAGCTTCGAGTATTATGGTCGAAGGCCTTAAGGTTGGTATTATTGGCAATGAAATTTTATATTACAATTATATTTTAGAATGTTTCCAGATATATGACATAGCTAGATCAGTAGTTATGTCCACTTAAAAAGCTACTATCATTTGTAATGTATCTGCCAACCAGAAGAGGCATTGGTTATACTGTTATGTTAGAGTTGATCACAGTACTAGTAGGAATACGACTTAGCTATTGTTTTTAGCTTGGAGTGATGCTAATTTGTTAATAAGTTAATTTATACTGAGATTTATAAATTAAACTAATTTATTTATTCAGATACCTTGCTCGACTCGGTCAATTAAATTCTACATTCGTACTTCTATTCAGTCCAACAACTGTTTTTAAGACATCTTACGAAACTTAAATTACTGGAGGGTAAATAAATTTGTTTCAAAGCTCTAATTACAAGTGGTATACGTAGCTTTTAGTTCTGGTTCATCACTGTAGTAGTTTTTAGTTCTGGTTTATTCGATTGACCTGTATAGTGCTTAATGGCCCTAACTGCTAAGCTAAAGGTCGTGGGTTGAATTTCCATCTACGACAATTTTTTGTGTGATGAGCCTGATTATTTGTTTTGTCTGGGTGTAATTTATTTATAATATGTATGGATTTAGAAATATATCGGTGTGTTTATCAGTTGTCTAGTTGCCATAGTATAGGATCTGCTTCAGTTGTAGTCAATTTCAGTAGGTTGTAACGCAAAGAAAGATATCTTAGGATCTTTCTTTGCGTTACAACCTACTGAAATTTTAGTGTACACAGCTAGTGTGCACAAGGTGTTAGCTAACTAGAGTATAGGCCTTTAACCATGTGATCTACTAGTGGTATAGAGCTGTCACTCATAGGAATGTAATATTCTTTCGCCATACCTTTGAAATGATGATTCGAGCTCTGAACATCTTGGTTGAATATTGCTTTTATTTGACACGGCTTTCTCGATTTTAATCTTAAACTCATAAATTTTTCCACTAGTGGAGTGACTGGAAATTTTTAATTCTTCTAGATCTTTTTTCATTGCCTTAATATCTTCTGATAACCTGAGAATTCCGTCAATTCAGTTGTTTTATATAATAATTTAGCTCCTTCATGATACTTTGAAGCGTAAATTGCTTTTTTCTTGGGGCTGGTGACTGAGATGGGGAGTAGTTTTTGCACAAGCGAAATCAAAGTGCTTTTCACATGAACTACACTGGGCTCCACCGGTACAAACGTTTACGTACAAGTCACACTGTATTAATTTGAATTTTTATAGCATTACGCAATGCAAGGCGTTAATATAATCAGAAAAATGGGAAATCATCAATTTAATCGTCCGGTGGGTCTCAAATCTATCGATATGATATGATCTTTCACATGCAACTGTGGACATATCAGTCGGCCATGTTTCTAGAAAACAAAGCCGATAGATAATACCTACATCCTCCGGAAGAGTGTTAGCAAGGGAAGCCTAAATTAGATCTGCCAGCGTGTATCGTTCGTAGCTTAACGCAGAGCGCCTACCCCGGATTAGTAGATGGTGCAGGTTTGAGACCCGCCGGACGATTAACTTTATGACTTCCCAATTTTGAGATCACACCGTATTGTGATACGGGTATAGGCTGCAGTAAAAATGTTGACGATTCATGAAAAAAAATAACCGATAAATAATAAACGATAGTTGCGTATTACTTAGACAAATAACAAAAGTGAACTAAGAGTTAACAAATTCGCCTTATCGTTACAGGCGATTCGATCTTCCAATAGAAAAAAACAAAAGTTTAGTGTTAAGAAACTATGTTGCTTTGTTTTATTGTTTATAATTTGATCCCTTTTATGTTTGTTTGATTATTTTTTTAATATTTATGTCTAAGACACCTCAATTTGTGCGTGACGTATATTATTTCTAAGTTAATATTCCGTGAGAATCACCCGGCACCATCACAATTACCGGCGCTAGATCGATAAAATATTCTAGCGAATGCTGAGATGGAGCCATTTTGGTCTTGCACCGATAATTTGAATTATTTTATGGTAATTTTGTGTTCTTTTTTGTGTGCACCTTTCTGAATTAATGGTTTTCTTCTTCTCAAAGACGCACAGTTTGTACTGTAAATGATTGTCCGTGGATGGTTGAGGAAGGGCTAGGTATTTTCAGTGTTATGAAGGAACTCAAATCGTTCTTAGAGATAAAGTAGAGTGGCAAGATTAAACAATGTATTGTATACTAGCTGTGCCCCGTGGTTTTACCCGCGTTAAACTTTATAAATTATCACAGCTCCTCCCCCGTCGGTGATAGCGTAATAATATGTAGCCTATATGTTGACCCGACCTCTTAGTAATATTCATGCAAAATTTGAAGTAAATCCATGGAATACTTTTTGAGTTTAGCCCGGACATACATACAGAAAAACAGACAAAAATTCTAAAAACTATATTTTTGGCTTCGATATCGATAGTAGATCACGCCTCAAGCATCCTTTAAAAATATATTCAATGTACAGTTTTGACTTTCCTACGATTTTATTATAATTATTATAGATCACGGCGGAGGCACTTGAGCTTGGTGTGAAATTCGTATGTGTGTTATGATATATTTTTCTTACTACTTGTATTTTACATAGTGATTTGCTGTTATGAGGGGTACAGTTTTCTCATTGAGGTTTTATCTTCTTTTTGCATACTAAGTTTTTGCTAATTCTGTATAAGTTGATTGAAATACATTTTCTTGGTTAATAAGTTCCCAGCGAGAAACTTCCAAACCATTAGAATCTATTAGTAGTATAAAATTGTTACCCTAGGGATGTGTATTTAATAACTGGAAACAAACGTAATTAAAAATAAATAAATAAAGTTAGTTCCGTCTGAAGGAACTAACTGATAGAAAAAGATGTTCTAATGTGGAGTTCAGAAAATCTTTCATTATGTTATAAAGATGTTAGAAAAATGTTCACGTTTCTGTTTTGCAGTGAGTGCACGAAGTAATGGAGAGTCTTTTATTTTTAAATAATACTAACAAGGTAGTATCCGGCTCTTATCATATCATGTAACGTGAAAATCTCTACTGGACAAATCGAACTATTTGCCGGGATAAGTCCCATATGTTTTTCCAAATTAAAGTCTACATTAGGTCCAAAATATTTATACCATATCGGTTCAGTCCTTGAAGCGTTTATAGCCATTCGTGTGGGTGACCGCACAAAAATTAATTTCTGACCGTCAACGGGTCAAAAGTTTAAAGTACCCGCTAAAGCCTGGCTTGTCAATAACAATCGATAAGCCATGTCATAGGCCTACAGTGTGACTTCAATCACCCAGACACAAGGTAACTACCGCTTGAAAAGATAAACAAAAAAGAATTGAAATGTGATGTGTCATAAACAATTTTATTCGGCGACCAGTCGAATATTAAGCCTCAACAAAAATTTAATTGACTGGTCGCCGAGACCAGTCAATTAAATTTTTGTTGTTTTTATAGCTGTTAGAACGTTACGGGGAACAAGTGAAACCACTGACAGCTATTAGCCCACTGTTTCATTGCATCTGACAAAGGTGGGGACGCAGCCCGCACACACACATAGATACACATACTATATATACACATACATAACATATCCTCCCCTTATTTGACAAAATCTCTTATACGAACATAATTTAACCTTGAAACTTATATATACTTATATAACTTAAATACCTTAGAAGAAGGGTTTATAATTTACTCGGGGTATGTTTCGCAACTGTCTGTCTGGACATCTTGTAACTGGAGCAACTGACTCTGCAGCGCCCGAGATTGAAGGTTGCAGCCCTGACTCGCCCCTTACCTCCTCCGCGGAAGTCTGCACTTGTGAGTTGTCTGGGGTCAGGTCACCACGGCATTCGAAATCATCGAAATCATAATGATGTTGCTGCTGCTGTGGCACATGACCTCTACTGCCCTTATCAGCTAGCATTTGGTTCTTGTGCTTTTTTACATCACCCGACGAATTTGTATCGTGTATAAGATATAAAACCTTACCCAGTCTCTTTTTTACCACCCCGTTACACCAACAAAATTTAAAATTGTTGAAATACTTTTTATATAATACTTTATCCCCTGGTTTAAATACTTGTTTATTGTTACCGCCGGCTGCTTTAACCTGCGAACACTGTTTTTGATTCACATGATCAGCGAGGGTTGGTGTGAGTGAGGTTGACGCCAAGTTAGGGTTAAATAGATCTAAGCGTGACCTCAGTTTGTGCCCAAACACTAGCTCAGCCGGTGAGGAACCTGTGACAGAATGTATCGAATTCCTATAGTCAAAAAGATATTTTAAAAGTTTTAATTTGCAATGACTTTTATTACCTGAAGTTGTAATACTGGATTTAATACCCCTTTTTACAATCTTAACATAACTTTCTGCTTGCCCGTTACAAGCAGGGCTGTAACTTGGTGACGTTAAGTGATTAATGCCGTTTAGTGAGCAAAAATTTTTAAACTCATAAGACATAAACGCAGTACCATTATCACTGACGATAGTATGCGGTAGACCATATTTGGACATGAAATCGTACAATTTCTCTATAACGGTTGTGGAAGACGTAGATGCGCTTACGTCATACACATCCACCCACTTAGTATAGGCATCCACAACTACCAAAAATGTTTGATTATTCAGAGGCCCTAAAAAGTCTATATGTATTCTATAGAACGGTACTGGCGGGAACCGCCACGGTGCCAGCGGCGCCCGCGCTGGTGACGGACGGAGTTTCTGACATATCTCACATGAACTCACCATAGTTTCCAACGCTTGGTCCACCCCTGGGAACCAAAACCGTGATCTGGCTTCTGCCTTAGTTTTTACTATTCCCATGTGTGAATTATGTAACTCCTGCAACACTTTACTACGCAGAGTCTCGGGAAGTACTACTTTGTGACCCCTCATAAGGCAACCGTTCTCGTAAGATAACTGTGTCCTACATAAGTAATATGGTTTTATAAGGACATCGTTCAATAATTGTCTGGAAAACCCTTTACGGACATAATTAATGACTCTTTTTATCGTAATATCTTTGGCAGTTTCTGTGCGCAACTCTTCTAGCGTCACCGGCATATTACCTTCAACAACAAAGTGGACATAGGTCGCGCGGTCGATGGGCGCAGCGGCAGCGGCCGCGTGTGGGTCGCCGTCGTATCGCGTCTCAGCCCGCTCGCGGTCCCTGTGTAGACTCGCTCGCGATAAATAATCCGCGCTGTTAACCGCACTGCGAACGTACTCGATCGTGTAATTATACGCGCTTAGGAACATTGCATATCTTTGCAACCGATTTGCCGATACCTCTGGTATACCCTTATACGGACCAAAAATAGAAATTAAGGGTTTATGGTCAGTACGTAATATAAACGGCTCTGACCTCCCGTATAAATATTGATGAAAACGCTTAATACCGAATATTATCGCAGTGGCCTCTTTCTGTATTTGTGAGTATCGCTTTTCGGCTGAGTTCAAAGTACGAGATGCGAATGATATTGGCCGTTCTAACCCGTCAGTGCCTACCTGGGACAAAATACTTCCAAGCCCGTAGGGAGACGCATCGACAGTTAGTATTAACCTAGCATTATAATCAAAATGTGTTAAAACCTGATCCGAAGTTAAACATTGCTTAATTTCATTAAAAGCTTTTTGATGCTCCGCGGTCCAAAGCCACTTTTTCCCTTTTTTTAATAGCTCATACAAAGGACTTAGTATACTAGATGCCTGGGGGACGAAGTTCCTATAGTAATTAACAAGCCCTAAAAATGATTGTAATGTGTTAACGTTAGTAGGAACGGGAGCGTCTACAATAGCCTTCACCTTCGTCGGATCTTTTTCTAATCCTTTCCTGCTAATTATGTAACCGAGATACTTTATTTCATCTTTGAAAAATTCACATTTATCTTTGTGTAAAGTTAATCCCGCCGTCTGAAGTCTTTTGAGGACCACATGTAGTTTCTCCATGTGTAATTCTGCCGTTTTTGCGGTTATCAATACGTCATCCAATAGGCACAATACCCCGTCTATCCCGGACAGCACTGATTCCATAGCGCGCTGAAATATAGAAGGTCCGCTCGCCAATCCAAACACAAGACGAGTATAATTAAACATGCCTCGGTGCGTATTAATACAGGTTATTTTCTGTGATTCGTCATCGAGCACAAATTGATTGTACGCGTTGGACAAATCAATTTTCGAAAACTGCTGACCCCCGTGTAATTTTGAAAATAACTCGTTAACCGTTGGCAGAGGATATTGTTCAATTACTAATTGTTTGTTGATAGTGACAGAATAATCTGCACACAATCAAACCGAACCATCGCGCTTAAGCACAGGCACAATGGGTGACGCATAGTCCGAGTGTTGAACCGGTTTTAATACCCCCAAGCTCAGTAATCGCTCGATCTCCTTATCTACCTTATCGCGCAAAGCAAATGCAATCGGACGCGCTCTGAAGAAAACCGGTTTCGCATCATTTTTTAATCTCAATTTCACTTGATAGTTTTTAAATGCGCCCAGGGTATCTGAAAATATTTCGGGGTACTGTACCTGTAACTGTGTAATGGTATTTTGACCCGTGGTAACATAATTAACTGAAGTTAATTTTAATTTGAAAGTTGATAGAAAATCTCTGCCTAGCAACGGCGGGCCACCGTGACGTATTACATACACATCGAGTGTATGTGTGCGTTGTATATACGTTATTGGCAAGCGCACATACCCTAGACACTCCATTATGTTTCCCGTATAACTATAAAACCTTTTTTGACATGTCTGCAAAGATATGTTCGAAAACCATGTTTTATAATTATTCTCAGATATGACAGTCACAGCAGAGCCGCTATCTATTTGAAATCGTAATTTCCTACCATTTACGTCAATTGTTTCCGTCATAGGTTCCCCTTGAGCTGAACATATGTTAAAAAGTGGCTTACCATCGTCATCTTCGCTCACATCCCCCGTTAACACATAGTTAAGTTTATTGCACATTTTACGCAAATGACCTACTGTGTTACACTTTTTGCACTTATACTTTGCAAATCGACACTGAGAGGACTTATGGTTAGCACGACCGCACACCGAACACTTTTCTTTTTGGGCACTATTTATTTTTGTATAGTCAGCACTACGTTGTCCTTTCGCGATCGTGTATACGGGGGCCTGACACGCAGAAGTAGAAACAGCCGCGGCAGCGCCTGCGCGCGCACATCTCACGCTTTCTGCTGCATCCACCGCCTTCGCCAAGGTCAAGGTCCCCAGGTCCAGAGCGAACAGCTTTTCCCGCTCAGGGCCCGCTACCATTCCCATTACGAAACGGTCGCGCAATGCTTCCTCAACGTCGCTAAACCCACAATGTACTGTGAGACCGCGTAACCTCGCCGCCCATTGGATGTACGTTTCGCCCTGCTGCTGCAAAGCTGCGTAGAAGTTAAACCGCTCACTAAAGCCACATAGTTTAGGAGTAAAGTGGTCATCTAGTAACTTCACCAGATCCTCGTACGGTACCTCCTGTACGTCTTTGGGCAGCGCCAAATCCGTCGCCAACTTGTAGGTACCATCATTGAGTGCGCTGAGTAATATAGCTCGCCTTTTGTTCCCTGTCGCATCACTTCCCGCGTTGATGTCATTTGCAATGAACCACTGCGTTATACGGCCTTTGTACGTCTTCCAGTCATTGACATTGTGGTCAAAAGTAGATAAAATTCCGCAGAATGACTTAGCCATTTTCCAGAACGATTTTATTTTATTAATGTGGGTAATCCTCGTCGCCAATGTTAGAACGTTACGGGGAACAAGTGAAACCACTGACAGCTATTAGCCCACTGTTTCATTGCATCTGACAAAGGTGGGGACGCAGCCCGCACACACACATAGATACACATACTATATATACACATACATAACAATAGCATTATAAACTGAGTCAGAGAGAACAAAGTAATATTACTAAATTCAAATCACTGTTGATAGAACTGTTAGTGAATAAAACTTACTACAGCATACTACATACTAACATCCAATAGCATACACTGACATAGCAAAAATTCTGGGCATTTCCTTTGATAGTACTTTGTCATGGAAAGCTCAGGTATCGGAAGTTAGCAGAAAGATCCACTTTACTTTCCACTCATTAAAATGTCTTCAAAACTTCCATTCCCTGAAAACAAAAATCTCGCTAGCTCAGACACTCTTACAACCCATTCTGGACTACGCGGACTGCTGTTATCTTGATGCTACTGAGGAGCTGCTAAACATACTTGAGCGCTTGCAAAACTTATGCATTCGTTTTATATTTGGTCTCAAAAAATATGATCATGTCTCCAACTCTCGCAAGGATCTCAAGTGGCTCCCTATCCGTCTTGGTAGGAATGCTCGCGTATTGTATCTACAAAAATTTAATTGACTGGTCGCCGAGACCAGTCAATTAAATTTTTGTTGTTTTTATAGCATTATAAACTGAGTCAGAGAGAACAAAGTAATATTACTAAATTCAAATCACTGTTGATAGAACTGTTAGTGAATAAAACTTACTACAGCATGAATGAATATCTTCTGGACAAAACTATATGACTCCGATTTGTGCATTGAGCCATTTAATTGGTAATTTTGTTTTTTATTTATTATAACTTTATTATTGAATTACTTTTTATTAAATTATTGTGATGTTATATAAATGTATTACTAACACCATTGAATGTGCAATGTACCTACCTATGTTCGCAATAAAGAATATTTGATTTGATTTGATTTGATTTGAGGCATACTGTGAGATTTCACTGACAAAAACAAAGACGGACCCAATTATATGTCTTCCTCTCGCAACTTCACACATTTTTCATAGCTTTACTGCTATGGTTATGCTACTGTATGGCAGCATCCTGAATTATTAGAATTTTTGGGTAGAGGTGGTCAATAATACATATAAAAGTGGTTGAGAGTACACTGATGAGTTTTGAGTATAATAAACTGTTATCTAATCTCTGCAACTAGGGGCGCCGTATTACCGTACCCTACGGACCACGAAAAGGAATGAACTAACCCAGAAATACCGGACTTCATGAGTAATTAATTTCATTAACATAGCTGTTCTTCTGATCGTTATAAAGTGCTTTATACATATCAACCTATCCACATATTGAGCTTGCTTAACTGTACAGACGCCAGCACATCAAGCTACCCCAATCTGTCAAAATTCCCCAATTGAAAGTGAACCTTATGCTATTGTGATAACGTTGAAAATCTATAAAAGATATTTGACAGATTGGGGTAGCTGGATGTGCTGGCGTCTGTACATGACACCAAAATAATGACAGCATGAGCTCTGTTTAAGTTATTTATCTGTTAGTTATAAAATACTCTGGTAACAAGCGGATTAAGTGTCTGTTATGCAATAACGTACAACTAACCACTTATTGAGCTTGTTCAATGTGACATAACCCAGATACTTATGATGAACATCATAAGCTTTGTTTTGTTCCCCTGTTACTTATAAAATACTCTAATACGCCGGTTAAGTTAACTGTCTGTTGTGCGATGACCGGCAAACAATATTGAGCTCGCATAATGTTTCATAAACCAGATACTTATGACGAACATCATAAGCTTTGTTTTGTTCCCCTGTTACTTATAAAATACTCTAATACGCCGGTTAAGTTAACTGTCTGTTATACGATGAACGGCAAACAATATTGAACTCGCACAATGTCTCATAACCCAGATACTTATGACGAACATCATAAGCTTTGTTTTGTTCCCCTGTTACTTATAAAATACTCTAACAAGCCGGTTAAGTGTCTGTTATACGATGAACGGCAAACAATATTGAGCTCGCACAATTTTTCATAACCAAGATACTTATGACGAACATCATAAGCTTTGTTTTGTTCCCCTGTTACTTATAAAATACTCTAATACGCCGGTTAAGTTAACTGTCTGTTATGTGGTGAACGGCAAACAATATTGAGCTCGCACAATGTTTCATAACCCAGATACTTATGACGAACATCATAAGCTTTGTTTTGTTCCCCTGTTACTTATAAAATACTCTAATACGCCGGTTAAGTTAACTGTCTGTTATGTGGTGAACGGCAAACAATATTGAGCTCGCACAATGTTTCATAACCCAGATGCTTATGACGAACATCATGGGCTTTGTTTTGTTCCCCTGTTACTTATAAAATACTCTAGTAACGAACGGGTTTAGTGCCTGTTATGCGATGAACGACAAACTAACCGCATTGATCTTTCGTAATGTTTCATAAGTCAGACATTACGGATAGCTTGAGATCTGCTTCAGCCAATCATCTGTCTGTTATGAGCTATTCTAGAAACAAGCAGGTACCTATCACGTCTTGAAGAACAACATATCCGCAAATAGAACTCACTCAATGATTCATTACATAGATGGATGGCATGAGCTCTGGTTTAGCTATTCTACTGTCATTTATAAAGATTGATATTGAATATCTTGGGTCAACTAATTGCCATCTGATCCCAAACTAGGCAGAACCAGACAACTGATAAACATTCCTATACATTTCTAAATACATACATATTATAGATAAATTACTCCCACAACAGAACTAATAATAAAAATATATTCCGGGACACTATTAACACACGGCCATCTTATCCCAAACTAAGCAGAGTTTGTACTATGGAAACCAGATAACTGATATAATACATATACTACTTTTCTTTTGTAAATACATACTTATATAGATAATTACACCCAGACTCAGGACAAACAGACATGTTCATGCACGCAAATATCTGTCCTGGGTGGGAATCGAACCCACGACCTCCGGCGTGAGAAGCAAGCATTTGCCAACCACGCCAACAGGCCCGTCGTAACCCTTGTGTTCATCACACAAAGATTTGTTTCGAAAGGGAATCGAACCCACGACCCCTGGCTTCGCAGTCAGGGTTTCTAACTACTAGACCATAATTACAGTCAAAATAATGACAGATCAATAGCTAAACAGAGCTCGTCCTCACTCCATCCATAAGAAGTGGTATAACCCTTTTGTTACACTGTTAACAAGAGAAATAATACAATACCACTTAGTCATTAGTATTATATAATTTTATAAAATTGCGGGGGTGCCATAGACCATAATTATATCACAAAGTCTGTTGAATATATCTGAGAAACTATAAAATTTATGACGTTATTAGTTTAAGTTTTAATAACCCTGAATATTATCTAAAACTTTGACTAACATATTTTTGTTACAACTTCAGTAAGTGGCGAATTATTAGATCCACTTACTAACTAGGACGGGCACGAGTACTTTAAATTTTGTTTGTTTATAATTTATTAATTATATTAATTAATATAAATATTAAAATATTAATATAAATATTACTATTTTTATTCTTTATAATTTGAATTGTCAAGTGATCTATCATTAATATCAGTATTATAAATGTATGGTCTATATATTTGCTGCATAAACTGCTCGATATCCATCCAATGCCAGGGTGTTTACAAACTATTTATAAATCAAATGACAGGAGAATTGCTGAAGCAGAACTCATGTTGGTCATATTCACTCTATCCATACTAAGTGGTATTTTAATTTTGTTACACTGGTAACAAGAGGAAAATAGTACTTAGACGGTCAGTCATCTATAGATTGACCGTCGCCTAGGTGTTTAACCTCAACCGATAACGGGCCGGTTCGGCCCGTTATCTGGCTATAATAATATCCTGGGACATTATTTACACACGCCATCAGATTCCAAACTAAGCAGAGCTTGTACTATGGAACTGATATACTACATATACTACTTTTCTTTTATAAATACATAATTACACCCTGACTCGGGACAAACAGACATATTCACGCACACAAATATCTGTCATGAGAGTGTATCGAATCCACGACCTCCGACGTGAAAAGCAAGCACTTGCCAACCACGTTTATAATATCAGCCAAAGTACGTCCACTGCTGGATAAAAGCCTCTCCAAAGAATGGTGGAAATACCATAATCGCCACGCTTGACAGACGGGGTGGCGATCGCAGTTTGATGGTCTCCTTTGTTCGCATTGTATATATATATTTTAAAGTGAACGCCCGTATTAGGGAATTTAATCCCTGTGTACTTTACAAACATATAATTGACGGCCACAAATTACATCCAGACTCAGAACAACCATTTATGGGTCACACAAATGGTTGTCCGGCACGGGACTCGAACCCGCGACACGAAGCGGTGAGGCGACTCTCTAAGCTGCTGCGCCACACATGCACGTATAATATAATTATTCAAATAACTGAAATTTGAGTACTTAAAAGGACCTTAGGTTATAAAAATAATTATCGCTACAGCTCCGTTTTTCTCTCTAGTCCTTTAAATAAAACAAATAAAGTTTTAAGCGTGTTCTGTAACGAATAGTGAATAGCAAGCAATTGTTGTCCGACCATCCTCGCTACTATATGAGAAAATAATGTTTGAATGAAGTGCTATTGTTATCGTGGACTCTCACAAAGAAATCTCCCGACAAAGTGCTCGGGGAGAACGTTTGTTGTACTAGAAATTACTTTTGGTTTGATGCTGATTCATCCACCACCTCGCTGTTTATGACTAAGGGGAAGGCTTACTGTATTAAATATCGTTTATCTAGAGCAAAATTATGTAGTGCTTCTATATCTCTAATATGTTTTTCTTGATGGAATTTCGGTAACGGTGGCCAGCCATTTGAATGGAACACGTGCAAACACAAGCACTCTTTATTTCAATAGGACTGTTTCTCCAGTTTCAGTTTCTATTGAAAGAAATATTTAAATGCCCTTTGCAAGCTAACAAAGTAAGAAAGTAGTCTTTATTGTTCTGATTCAGTAATAATACAGTTGTTATATGTTTCATGGTAGACACATCAATCATCAATTCAGGAATCAAATTCGGGACTTTTTATCTTCGTTTGAACAGGCTACTGCTATCAACGTGGTTTCAAGTTACTTTAAAATATGACTTCTCTGTTGGATGTCTTCATCCCAGTTAGTTTAACTGGGATGAAGACATGGCTGGATTACAAATAATAACTTGTATTCCCGACAGCCAAGATATTTACAGGTAGCCTTTGTAAAAGGAATGGGCTTATTGCCATTTATCGGGGACAATTTCCCGGTAGAAAATTTACTTATTTCGTCTTCAAGTCACGTGAATAGAAATCGTCAAAGGCAAACCAGCGGACAAAAGCTAGTGGCGCATAAAATTCCATGTGGTAATATCGTTTTGTCGTCGAGCATCGCAGAACATTTCAGGCATCTCATTCGCTAAACTTTATTTTATCGCGCACAAGTTTCGGGCGTTGCTTTAATTGTGGGCGACATTCGTCGAGTTAATGCGCATTAATGTGAGTAGGAAAGTTATCTTAATTAAACAAAGCTCGCTTGGGGACACGTTTATTTGTCGGAGCAGCTTGTAAACACCCTGACATTTGAAGAATATCGAGCAGTTTATGCCGAGGATACGATAGCAGATATATCGACCATAGATCTTTTAATACTAATATTATTGATCGATTGGTTGACAATTCAAATTATAAGAGAGAAAAACTTATAGTACTTGTGCTTGTGCCGGTCAGTAATTGGAGCTAATATTACGCCAATTACTGAAGTTGCAACAAAAAGATATGAGTTAAAGTTTTAGATGATATTCGTGTTTATTTAAAACTTAAATTTATGATGTGGTAAATTTTATAGTTATAGAGATATTTTTAACAGTCTTTTTCATATAATTACGGTGCAAATGACCACACAACTTTAAAAAATTATGTAATTTTAATAATGATAAGTAATTACCTAAATTTAAATATTAACTCAAAATATCTGTTAATTTGATTCTGCGCTAGACCAAAATGTTGACTTTGATTCTTAATGTATTCTTGAACAGTTTTGACATACCTTATTTGCTTTAACGGGTTTCAAACCTGCCCATGAAAAGTATAAGATATGAAAAAAACCTTAGCCAATCTATGAGGCTCTTGTAGATCTATGATACCGACACACATAACACCACTTGGTGTGACCCTCATCAGAGCCTTCTCGAATCATAATCTGAGATTCCATTTCTATGAACACATTCCATTTTAGACATTTAACGAAAAACGTGCGTGTTGGGGTGGTTTTCGGTAAGAATTTGCGAAGGGTCCCCGCTGAAATTTCGCATTTTTTTCTAAACAATAGGGTTGTCCTCGGCGGTACTGCGTCGGATTATGTGAAAATTTCCCGAGGAATTTCCGTGAGATTCCTGTGAATGGTTCAATGTAAGTGAAATTCTCTCGAGTTCAATACATTCGAATATCCTTCTGAGATTGGAGTGACACAAAACGTATTGTTACAGAGGAAATGTTTCTATCTCGTGTCGTTTTGTTACGAGTCACGAGTAGCGACTGCGTCAGTTATTGTCTACTTTCAACTCGCTGCACTAAGTGATAAGCTTTGTATTAAATTACTCCATGATTTACGTGATTTTAAAAAACCTTTTTCTATTTTGCAGAGAAAAATGCAATAAAGCTATGGAATGGGGTGCTATTACGGCACTGAAATGTCAAATGTTGAGTCAAGATACCTAGCTTTCATTTTAACATTTTATGATCTTATTATGCAGTGCGACGTAGCGTCTTGCTTATATATGTATATACTTTTATTACGACGATAGACAGACGTACTAAAATATAGAGTAAAGTTTAGTGTACAGTTAGTACGGTTCAAAGGTGAGCTGAATTTACGCGTACTATTAATTGACAACGCAAATAATAATAAGCTTACACGCATTGACTTTTCTGTCGCTTATACTGGTAGTTGTTTGTGCAACAGAAAAAACTTCAGCTTGCCACATTATAAAACTAACATTCGCACTCATTCGGCTATTGACCGCATGGCCAAACATTGCAATGCAATTCGAAATATGTGGTTGAAACTAATAGTAGTTCATAGTTAATATATTTGAAATATATATTAAATATGAATGACTTTATTTGACAGGAATAATTAAGAAAAATATTATCTTTACATATAATAAAATCGTAGGAAAGTCAAAACTGTACATTGAATATTTTTTTAAAGGATACCTGGGGCGTGATCTACAATCGATATCGAATCCAAAAATATCGTTTTAAGAATTTTTGTCTGTTTATCTGTTTGTCTGTATGTATGTCCGGGCTAAACTCAAAAAATACTGCATGGATTTACTTCAAATTATGTATGAATATTACTAAGAGGTCGGGACAACATATAGGCTACATATTATCACGCTTTCACCTACGAGGTAGGAGCTGTGATAATTACAGCTCACAGCATCACAGCTCCTACCTCGTAAAACTTAACGCGGGTAAAACCGTGGGGCACTGCTAGTATTTTTATAAAAAGACTTACGGATATTTTTTATACATCTTTCCAATTTATTTAGGTATTAAGTAATGTGTTAAAAAAAATAACGTTCAAACTTAACTAAATACAGATAAAGAAACAAACTATAAGTAAAAATAGTGTTCAAGTCACCATCTGCGGGTAGAGTGCCGAAAAAGCTGGCCGAAGTACACGACAGCCTTTGGGGTCACCTGAAGTTACAATAACGTCTTTGGCTTAGGATAAGTGATTGATGACTGTTGTTATGGTATATGACTTTTTTTTTTTTTTTGATAAGGCAGTGAGAATGCTAATGCATGCCACCCGCAAAAAGTGTCTGCGGGTGGGTATGTCGGGGTCGCACCGACTAAACCTAACCTGCCGTGGACTTCTTCTGGCGTCTGATACGGGGAGCCCCGGGAACGCGAGTATGCTGCTCCGGTGCCCCCCTTTTTGCGCCGTGTCCCAGATGATCGGGACACGCACCCGGGGAGAGCTGTGGGTTGCCCTCCCCATTTGCCGACTCCTGCCAGTACGGCACAGCGACTGCGCCACAAACAGTTCGCTGTCTTCCCGGGGCTGCTTGCACGTGGCGGCAGTAGAGGACACTTCTCATACTGCCACATGGTATATGACTGACTCTTCTGAGACATCTATATTGATATGAACCGTTTTACAAGAGATGTCACGCTTTGTTCTTGTGTGTAAAGCTTTTAAGTTGAACTTAGTTTGTTGCACTCGAACGCGCGGAGTCGTGGATATATTACTTTTGGGCTTGACATTTAAACCGCTAAGCCGCGCACTAGAACTCCGCCTTTGTCAATATTCTACAAGATAGAATACTTCGGAGAAGTAGATACTTCGGAGGCGAATATTGTTATTCATTTGTAAATTGGCTTCTGGCTTCTGGTAGAACTTGGGCAATGCAGTCCAATTCTACGGAAATTAGCCAACTGACCACAAAACTTTTCGCTAACATTTGTACTCCAATCAAATCAAATGAAATCAGTTTTTATTTCCAAAATATGAGTACATTGTTGGTTTTACCTTAATGTAGTGTCCATATTTTACCATACTGGTGTACAAATGTTGCTTGGGTACACATTTATTACATAACAAAAATTACAATTAATGTCATGTCAATGTTTCATTATTATTATCATTGCAGTTTTAATAATATTACTTAAATATTATATTTATTACTTTTTTAAATTATTATTTGAAGGTTTCGTCATCAAATTATTCCTGGACCCGAAATTTATTACAAACAAATGCTATTAGCATTTGTTTGTAATAACTTTGTGTAGTTCTTTTAAAATTTTGCTGATATCTTTGGTTTCTTATACTAATTAGTAACTTATTATATACTTGCTGTGCCCCGCGGTTTTACCCGCGTTAAATTTTATCAATTATCATAGCTCCTCCCCCGTAGGTGATAGCGTGATAACTTGTAGCCTATATGTTGACCCGACATCTTAGTAATATTCATGCAAAATTTGAAGTAAATCCATGCTGTACTTTTTTAGTTTAGCCCGAACATACATACAGACAAACAGACACACAGACAAAAATTCTAAAAACTATACTTTTGGCTTCGACTTCCTTTGTAGATCACACCCCAAGTATCCCTTTATAAAAATATTCAATGTACAGTTTTGACTTTCCTACGATTTTATTATTATGTAATAGATGAGGGGTACTCTGAAACACGTACTTCCTGTTATCTTACACTTATTCGATAGGTTCAATCTGATATGATGTGACAGAGATCATCGGGCGCATGGATTACGGTTTCAACGTGAATCAGATGGTATCAGATTTATCCTTGGTCGGATCAAAAACGATTACTCATATTTGTATCGAAAGCACCTGGTGTACGGGTGTTGCAGTGCTCCCCTAAGTAATTGTTGGTTCTGTCACTGATGATCTAAAATTTTATAGAGAATGCAACTGTATCCTAACCCTTGGGCTAATATATTAAATCGACAACAGATAGTAAGTTTCCTTTGACTGCCGTATCCAAAATTTGGTCAAAATCCGAATTATTATTAAGTTAGAGATGTATTAATTAGTTAGTTATTGTACAGACGCCAGCACACTAAGCTACCCCAATCTGTCAAATTCCTCCAATCGAAAGTGAACCTTATGCGTTAGTGATAAAGTAGAAAATTTATAAAAGAAATTTGACAGATTGGGGTAGCTGGATGTGCTGGCGTCTGTACATTAGAAGTATCGTGACATATAGTAATTTAACCTAATTGTTTTACCTATTGTTATAGTGTTGTGCGTTGAATAGAAAAGTAAAGCTTTATCCAGACAAGGAGAGTTCGTCATATCATTTAACCCTAATTACGTAAGCAATATTTCTGAAACCTTTAACGCAATTTAATAAACAACAGACTAATAAAGAAAATTGATGTTTATTTAATACTAGCTGTGCCCGCGACTTCGTCCGCGTGTTAATTAGTTTATTTCGTTTTTCTTGTAAAATAAAAGACTTTTTCTAAAATAAAAGTAGCCTATGTTACTCCTTATTACATCAGCTACCCGCCAATAAAAATCCCGTCAAAATCGGTCCAGCCATTTCAGAGATTATCCGGAACAAACAGACAGACAGACAAAAATTGTAAAAAATGTCATTTTGGTGTATGTACCGTATATATATTCATATTAATGTAGTAAAAACCGGTTATTTCAATATTACAAACAGACACTCCGATTTTATTTATTTGTATAGACTAAACATTTTCGCCTGGTATAAATTTGTAATGCAAACCCAACATTAGGCTATTTAATCTGCAATGTTAAAGCCGTCTATTATAAATGCATATAAACCTCATTATATCTATACAAAGCGGCGCGGCGGAAAGCCGTAATACATAAACATTGTAACCGGGTGGCCGGTGAAAATTGTTTAATGGCTCACTAGCAATTCTCGTAAAACTATATTTTGTCGAGGGTTGGAGGACACAGGCCCTCGTTAAAACTCTGACCGTTCACTAAATCTTGGGGGTTTACGATTGTACAAAAATTGGGGCGCCTCCCCAATAGCGAGGCGCTGCGGAGTTCTTTAACTGTGGTAGATAGGTTTCTTGTTTTCCCCGGCTTGTAAAGCAATTATGGTCGGCTTAATTACGTTGACGTCAGTAGTTATTTTACCATGTTGTCGTAAACTATTTTTCACCACGGATACAAAAACTGTAGTGTTATTTGTTTAAAGCCTATTTCTACTGTCTGTGTGTTGACTTAATTTATAAAATATAAATAAACTTAACATTAAATATGATTTTATAGATTTATGTAATCGTGAAGACAGTAACAAATTGTTTAAGCCGCCCAGTAGGAGTCTAACATGGCTTAGCGACTGTTGTTTGATGACAACGGCCGATACCGAGCCGGCTCAGAAATAAAACCACATTAGTTGTCTCCCATCTATGGACCGCCTGCGTGCTTATGTGCTTAACTGATGAGATTAATTTAATTAGGTGAACTGAATTTACGCGTACTATTAATTGACAACGCAAATAATAATAAGCTTACACGCATTGACTTTTCTGTCACTTATACTGGTAGTTGTTTGTGCAACAGAAAAAACTTCAGCTTGCCACATTATAAAACTAACATTCGCACTCATTCGGCTATTGACCGCATGGCCAAACATTGTAATGCAATTCGAAATATGTGGTTGAAACTAATAGTTGTTCATAGTTGATATATTTGAAATATATATTAAATATGAACGACTTTATTTGATACGAATAATTAGCAAATATTGTATTTTTACAAAAAGAGGATATTTTTTATACATCTTTCCAAACTATTTAGGTATTAAGTAATGTGTTAAAAAAAATAACATTCAAAATTAACTAAATATAGATAAAGAAACAAACTATAAGTAAAAATAGTGTTCAAGCCACCATCTGCGGGTAGAGTGCCGAAAAAGTTGGCCGAAGTACACGACAGCCTTTGGGTCTCCTGAAGTTACAATAACGTCTTTGGCTTAGGAGAAGTGATTGATGACTGTTGTTATGGTCTATGACTGACTCTTCTGAGACATCTTTATTGATATGAACCGTTTTACAAGAGATGTCACGCTTTGTTCTTGTGTGTAAAGTCTTTAAGTTGAACTTAGTTTGTTGCACTCGAACGCGCGGAGTCGTGGATATATTACTTTTGGGCTTGACATTTAAACCGCTAAACCGCGCACTAGAACTCCGCCTTTGTCAATATTCTACAAGATAGAATACTTCGGAGAAGTAGATACTTCGGAGACGAATATTGTATTGTTACGACTCGGTCTTTGGTGATTCAGCTTCTGGTAGAACTTCGGCAATCCAGTCCAGTTCTACGGCAATTATCCATTTGTCCACAAAACTTTACGCGAAAATTTGAACTCCAATCAAATCAAATCAAATCAGTTTTTATTTCCAAAATATGAGTACATTGTTGGTTTTACCTTAATGTAGTGTCCATATTTTACCATACTGGTGTACAAATGTTGCTTGGGTACACATTTATTAGATAACAAAAATTACAATTAATGTCATGTCAATGTTTCATTATTATTATCATTGCATTTTTAATTCTATTCCTTAAATATTATATTTATTATTTTTTTTTATTATTAATTGAAGGTTTCGTCATCAAATTATTCCTGGACCCGAAATTTATTACAAACAAATGCTATTAGCATTTGTTTGTAATAAATTTTGTGTAGTTCTTTTAAAATTTTGCTGATTTCTTTGGTTTCTAATACTAATTAGTAACTTATTATGTACTAGCTGTGCCCCGCGGTTTTACCCGCGTTAAATTTTATCAATTATCATAGCTCCTCCCCCGTAGGTGATAGCGTGATAACTTGTAGCCTATATGTTGACCCGACCTCTTATTCATGCAAAATTTGATGTAAATCCATGCTGTACTTTTTGAGTTTAGCCCGAACATACATACAGACAAACAGACACACAGACAAAAATTCTAAAAACTATACTTTTGGCTTCGACTTCGTTTGTAGATCACGCCCCAAGTATCCCTTTAAAAAAATATTCAATGTACAGTTTTGACTTCCCTACGATTTTATTATATGTAATAGATGAGGGGTACTCTGAAACACGTACTTCTTGTTATCTTACACTTATTTCATAGGTTCAATCTGATATGATGTGACAGAGATCATCGGGCGCATGGATTACGGTTTCAACGTGAATCAGATGGTATCAGATTTATCCTTGGTCGGATCAAAAAGGATTACTCATATTTGTATCGAAAGCACCTGGTGTACGGATGTTGCAGTGTTCCCCTAAGTAATGCCCTTGGGCTAATATATTAAATCGACAACAGATAGTAAGTTTCCTTTGACTGCCGTATCCAGAATTTGGCAAAATCCGAATTATTATTAAGTTAGAGATATATTAATTAGTTAGTTATTGTACAGACGCCAGCACACTAAGCTACCCCAATCTGTCAAATTTCTCCAATCGAAAGTGAACCTTATGCGTTAGTGATAAAGTAGAAAATTTATTAAAGAAATTTGACAGATTGGGGTAGCTGGATGGGCTGGCGTCTGTACATTAGAAGTATCGTGACATATAGTAATTTAACCTAATTGTTTTACCTATTGTTATAGTGTTGTGCGTTGAATAGAAAAGTAAAGCCTTATCCAGACAAGGAGAGTTCGTCGTATCATTTAACCCTAATTACGTAAGCAATATTTCTGAAACCTTTAACGCAATTTGATAAACAACAGACATTAATATCTAAACATTTTCGCCTGGTATAAATTTGTAATGCAAACCCAACATTAGGCTATTTAATTTGCAATGTTAAAGCCGTCTATTATAAATGCATATCTATAAACCTCATTATATCTATACAAAGCGGCGCGGCGGAAAGCCGTAATACATAAACATTGTAACCGGGTGGCCGGTGAAAATTGTTTAATGGCTCACTAGCAATTCTCGTAAAACTATATTTTGTCGAGGGTTGGAGGACACAGGCCCTCGTTAAAACTCTGACCGTTCACTAAATCTTGGGGGTTTACGATTGTACAAAAATTGGGGCGCCTCCCCAATAGCGAGGCGCTGCGGAGTTCTTTAACTGTGGTAGATAGGTTTCTTGTTTTCCCCGGCTTGTAAAGCAATTATGGTCGGCTTAATTACGTTGACGTCAGTAGTTATTTTACCATGTTGTCGTAAACTATTTTTCACCACGGATACAAAAACTGTAGTGTTATTTGTTTAAAGCCTATTTCTACTGTCTGTGTGTTGACTTAATTTATAAAATATAAATAAACTTAACATTAAATATGATTTTATAGATTTATGTAATCGTGAAGACAGTAACAAATTGTTCAAGCCGCCCAGTGGGAGTCTAACATGGCTTAGCGACTGTTGTTTGATGCCAACGGCCGAGACCGAGCCGGCGGCTTAGAAATACAACCACATTAGTGATCACCCATCTATGGACCGCCTGAGTGCTTATGTGCTTAACTAATAAGATCAGCTGATTACGATAAATATAACCAATAATATCTGTGTTACACGATTAACGAAGAAGCGGTTATCCGTTAAAAAAAAAATATGGTAGGTAGCTATATGGTTGTACGTAAATGAATAAAATGGAAAGGGCACTCATTCGATTACTGAGTATGAAATATCGGCAACTACTTAACCTATTAACTTGAAAAAAGGCAGGTTAGTAGTTTATAGGTTAGAGACGAATTTTGCAAGAGGCCCGATTAAGATGGGCCTTTTGGTCTACTGGTTAATGAACCTGACTGCTAAGCCCAATATCGTGGGTTTGATTCCCAACCGGGACAAATCTTTGTTTGATGAACACGATTGTTTGTTCACGTCCATATAAATATTAGTAAAATTAGTTGTTATATACTAGAAGATAAGCTTGTATGTTTTTTTAAAACAGTTACCTAATAGGCATTGGGACTTCGATGGTTTGATAACTCATTTATTTATATAATTTCACAAAAAAAAGCTACACTTTTAGTCCTACAATACCATGTTTACGGTTTATGAAATTATTAATAAATTATTAGTGAATTTAAACTGTTTAACTTAAAAGAGAGAGAGAGATAGTTTCAATTAAGTATTACGACTGTCTTTATTCATGGCCCATCTAATTATTATAATAGAATAAAGTTAGTCCTCCATTGTGGCCAATGCGTCTAACGTGTTTTCGTAAGCCGAGTGTAAGATCCGTGTTTAGAAGTTAATCTCTTAGGCGTGCTTAACTTTACGTTTGGGGAGCGGAGCTAAGCTTGGCCTACGCGCCCGTGAGGTCATGTCGAGAGGTCATCCATTATGTGTTGAACTTTAATAAACATGATTAAGTTATGATTATCTAATCAGAATCTATACATATAATAAAATCGTAGGAAAGTCTGTACATTGAATATTTTTCAAAAAGGATACTTGGGGCGTAATCTACAATCGATATCAAAGCCAAAAATATAGTTAATAGAATTTTTGTCTGTTTGTCGGTATGTATGTCCGGGCTAAACTCAAAAAGTTTTGCATGAATTTACTTCAAATTTTGCATGCAAATGTTGAATTTGAATACTAAGAGGTCGGGTCAACATATAGGCTACATGATATCACGCTAACACCTACAGGGGAGGAGCTGTGCTTATTTGTAAAATTTTAAGCGGGTAAAACCGCGGGGCACAGTTAGTTAAGAATAAGCTTCTTAAGTGTGGAGTGTCCTCTGAACTCGGTCTAAATTGAATGTGGGGTTTGAGTTTTTAGGAGGTCTTTTTTGTTGTGTCCCAACAACTAGTTACATAAGACATCCATTTATTAACTGCCAGGATCATCAATCATTTAAATATCACAAAACACGTGGCCACGATCTTTTCCTTATTAAACTGCCCACATTCACATTCATATTTATCGTAATATTTTTATACTTTGACAGTTTTGATAGGTAAACACAGCAATGACGCAATACTAGTTGTTTGTTTTATATTCTCTTTGATGACATTTAAAGTGGTTGGAGTCGCAACCAAACGCTACTACAGGTACGCACGATACGCATGATAATTTTGTTATATAATTGAAAGTAGTTTTTTAAGCGCTACCGGAAGATCAGCGTTACAGTAATAGGTAATTATTATTTACTGTAACATTTGCTGAGGTAGACGCCTTTCCTAGCTAGTTGCCAGGTCTCCAGAGCTCATCGGGGTGGGGGGAGGGTAAGAATCACTTGTTTTCTGACTCTTAAAGGCCGGCAACGCACCCGCGACTCCTCTGGTGTTGCGAGTGTCCATGGGCGGCGGTGATCACTTACCATCAGGTGACCCAATTGCTCGTTTGTCGATCTCTGCCATAAAAAAAAATAGTACTTATAATGTTGCATGCTTCATAAGTATTATGTTAACTAAACGCAATTAGTTATATCATCTTAGCTGTAAACTAAATTAACGATTATCTGTGCTTGTTGGGAACAAATCTTTTTTATTTTATTTATTTATTAAGAAGCCTTACGCTGTACGAGCTGCCCGTATGAAATTCATGATGAAGGCGCGGTGGTTGGTGAAGGTTAACCTCACTACAACCTCGGCAACCTCTTGCTTCAGGTTCGATCGCAGACAGAACAACTATGTGTGTGTCCTTTCTATTCTGAGTATGTAGCTCTCTTATTTACATTTATTGTGAAATACTTTTAAATAGATAGCTAAATTCATACGATTTTTTTTTTGGTGTCTCGATTGGAATAAGAATGTCAACATAATATCAAATAATTTAATATATATACTATGTGTGTTATGTATTTACAAATAAGTGTTAATTGATTAATATTTTATTTTTTAAGATTCTTTTTCAACTTGTATTATGTAATTTAATATTGTAATTATTATATTATATAGCTTTATGTTATATTATTAGTATTTAGGTACTTTTAAAATTATAATTGCGAGCTGTAATGTCCGTGAGTTATTTTAATTGGCTTCAACAGAAAACCAGCGCTGCAACGGTTAATGTTGCAACTAGTGCTGAGGTGGGACTAATTTGGACTCGCACAGATTTTTGTTTTCTTAAATCATTAAGAACTTCTGTATACCTATATTATCTGTGCTAGTTTAATGAATACATTTATTTTCTTTCTTTCTTTCCAACTAGTGTTACTAATTGTGTCCCGGGTTAGATTCCCGCGCCGGACAACTATTTGTGTGATCCATAAATACTTGTTCTGAGTCTGGATGTAATTTGTGTGCTATTATATGTTTGTAAAGTACCCCACGACACAGGGATTATATTCCCTAGTACGGGCATACTCTTTAAAAAAAGAAAGTTATGATGTAATACACAACCTAAAACAATAACTTTACTGTCTGTCTGTCTATATGTATCATTAAAATGTATGAGTACTGCCTAAATTTATTTCAATGCCACAGGAGTTGGTATTAACATATTTCAATGTTGAATAAATGATTCGACGACAAAACGACGTTTACCGCGGGAAAGCTGTTCGACGAGTGAAATGAAACGGTAACTAATGAATGTGTAACTGAATACTATGTATATACCTAAGTATTATCAGGTAGCAGGTATCTGTTAGGGAACCTCTTGTGAAGGCTCGAAACAGGTATCTTATCATTAAATTGACGGGCCGGTTGGCGTGGTTGGTAAATGCTTGCCTTTCCCTCCGCAAGTCGTGGGTTCGATTCCCAACCAGGACAAATATTTCTATCTGGGCGTAATTATATAAGTACAAAAGAAAAGCAGTATATCATGTAGTATATCAGTTATCTGGTTTCCATAGTACAAGCTCTGCTTAATTTGGGATCAGATGACCGTAAGTGACTAAGGATATAAATTTTTTTGCGCACAAACTAGCGTAGGAATAATAATAATCTGGTAAATGCAATATTGTTATTATCATCGTTACGAGCGTTATGGTGCATGGGCGATATTTACCCGATTACTAACATTTTACATGTATTAATATTTGATATATTTCATCATCTTACATGACGTTAGAGTTTCGCTATTCAATAGCGTAAAAACTAAATATTTTTATCTTATAATAATATGTATGGTCACTGTGAACTCATGTCCGAAAATGAAAAAAAATCGACTTGGTTTGCAATCGCATTAAGCGCGCACAACGCTCGAGTCAACGGGGCCCGCTGCAACACATTTTGCAGGACGGGCCGGCTAGTACGTGTTTGGTAAATACTTGCCTTTGACGCGGCAGATCGTGCGTTCGACTCCCACCCAGGATAGATATTTGTGTGCATGAACATGTCTGTTTGTCTTATTTACTATATAAGTATGCATTTACAAAAGAAAAGAAGTATATCAGTTATCTTCCATAGGCCGTGTGTGAATAATCTCAGGATATTACTGCTGATGATTATATTCCTCTATGCGTCTTGGCGCCTATTTTTTTCTGATCAGTGTGAGCCTAAATCGAGCTGCATATAAGCATTCTATCTTGTATGACATTTATGCTATCCAATTTTTTGTGAGATATTTTTCTTGGTGGATTGCCGTCGGATGTACCAGAATGCCACCTTAAGAGACTGATATTATAATTAGCCACGTGAAAACCTGATGATGCATTTCAACCTACTGGCATCATAACGCTTCATTTGACTAATTTGCTAGATAATAGGTCTTTACCTATGAAATTGCCGTTTTGTATGAAAAAATTTAAACGAATTTTTTTCATGAATTTTTTTATTTGTATTAATCGAAGTAATCACCCATGCAATCAATGCATCTTTGCCATCGCAGTGGCAGTTTATTGATGCCCTTCTTAAAGAAATCAGCTGGACGGGAGGCAACAAATTCTTCAAAGGCATTTTGTACTGCCTCTCGGGTATTGAATTTTTATCCCGCCAAGAAGTTATCCAAATTCTGGAAAAAGTAGTAGTCTGTAGGCGCAAGGTCTGGTGAGTAGGGCGGATGACGGAGAGCTTCCAACCCCAGTTCTTGCAACTTGGAGACCGTCTGCTGTGCAGTATGAGGTCGCGCGTTGTCGTGCAGGAGCAGCGGAGACGAGCGATTGACCAATGCTGGTTGGAGATGCGCCAGCTTCTCCATCATTGTGCTCAGTTCTTCACAGTACACATCTGCAGTAATGCTCACCCCGTTTGGTAAGAAGCTGTGATGAATCACACCGGCGCTAGACCACCAAACAGTGACCATCACTTTTCTAGGGGTAAGTTTTCGTTTAGGGCATTGTTTAGGTGCTGAACCAGGATCCAACCAACTTGCTGAGCGCTTGCGGTTATCAAACAGAATCCATTTTTCATTGCAGGTAACAATGCGGTTCAAAATTCCTTCATTTGTGTGTCTGTTGAGCAGTGCAAGGCACGTCTCGACGCGTACTTCGCGCTGGCGATCATTGAGTTCGTGGGGCACCCATTTGTCAAGCTTTTTTACCTTGCCAATTTGACGCAAATGGACCAATATTGTTTTGACGCTAACGTCGAAAGCTGCTGCTAATTCAGCCGTAGATTGTGTATCATCAGCTTCCACAACCGCCTTTAATTCGTCATTGTCGACCAAAGTCTTCGGACGACCGCGAGGTTCATTTTTCAGGTCGAAATTTCCAGAACGGAAGCGAGCAAACCAATAACAGGTGGTGCGTTGGTTTGTAGTGTTAGCTCCGTAAACGTCGTTGATGTTGCGTGCCGCTTGTGCCGCGTTGCTGCCACGACGGTACTCATATTCCATAATTACTCGAATTTTTAACGTATCCATGATGACGAAAAAGATTGAAATGCGATGAAAATGTAACACTAATCAATAAAGAAATGACTACTTTTGGAAAAAAGAATCCATGTTTTTAAAATAAAATTAATTTGAAATTAGAATTCTTAGCCAAACAAAAATTATTTTGATTTGAAATGGCCAGTACTGCAGAACGGCAATTTCATAGGTAAAGACCTAATATTTACCACGGGTGGTAATTTCTCCCTATGTCATTAAATATATGCCTGGCATAGGTGCACATTTCTACACCCATTCCAAAGATGCATAGATCCAAAAACGGTTTTCTCCTTCCAGAGAAGGGTAAGGGAAGTATCCAACAAAAGAGAAGGTTTTCCAGTCTTGCATTCCATTTATTTTCAATAGTCAGTCAGTCACTTTAGGCATCCTACTTACGATATCGACCAACCACTGTTTTAGGATATTCTTTTGGTCGTCTTAGTGCCCATCTTCCATACAAAGATACTGCCTTTCCTCCGTTTATCTCGCCAAGTACTTTGCCCACCTATATTTCAACCTGGTTATACATTTACCTACAATGGACTTATTTGTTGGTTTCTGCGGTCGTGTTATGGGCACTATCTGCAGTTAAGAGCTTTGTTTTTAGTTTCCTAAAACCATGTATTAATATAATGTGAACGTATTTAGTATTCAGCCAAGGTGCACACCTGTCGGCAATCAGCCTCGCGCACATTATTTTGCCATTACTTTAGACAATACCGCATGATTTAAGGTAAATACGTGGAGCTCTGATTACGTCTCCCTCGCACAAACTCGGTCAATGATACATTCACTTATGACGTCATCATCGTCTACCTTGCTTTTCTATTGGAATTGCTTACATAGAACAACTCGGTTACATATAAGTTTAATTTGTATATCCCGAATATCTTCCACCAAGTTCCAAAGAATAGTACTTTGGATCTTGGTGATTGCTAATTACTATCATTTTATTTAAAAAAAATGAGTATGCTTTAGACGACACAACTAAAGTAAAACTTAGATATAGATACCAAACGTAAACTGGCTATAAGAGAACGAGAGAAAGAAAATGTGAGTTCTAACCTCGCTCTCTTTTCTTAACAGTAATATAAGAAACGTAACTCTCTCTTCAATCTATCTTTCTAACTTATATCTCCTTCTTAAGTTCCTTTCGCCTAGCTCGATTACACTTTTCGTAACGCTCGCATTCACTAGCTTACACACCAAGTCAAGTGTGTGCAAAGAAGTTTTTCTTCAAAATAAGACATAATTAGGATTTTTAAATAAGACATAATTAAGACATTGTTAGCAGACGCACATGTATATTACTCATATGCAACAATGCGTATATTATGTACCTTATATGTGACTTTCGGCGATGCATAGGGTGCAGCCCAGCCCTAACAGTATCCTTAATATGATTGCAAGTTGGTTGGACTGCACCTATATAAGTCATTATTATATTTATTGCTTTATATTGCTTAGTTTGGGATCAGATTCCCGTGTGTGAATAATTTCCCAGGATATTATTATTATTCATTATAGAAAAAAAATCTACATATTAATGCATCAATAGCTGTGCATGAAACTTACGTACATCCTTTTTTCTGACAGCTAACTCGTAGACTACGGGCTGCCATGGATGTTGTCCTGGCCAAAAAAATCTTAACAATAGTTTATGACCAACCTAGGATCTCTTTAATTGCGGTTGAAACCGCTACCGCTTGACTAAATAGGCAGTCACTATCATTTAGTAATTACCTTTCAAATATCTACTCAGCACAATAGTCACCAGGTACATACCTTACAAACCCAGCAACGTAAATTGTACATTTGTCTCGGCCCACATTATTGTTCACTTGTACTATAAAGGGTAGGATTTGTTTCCTAACTCCTCTTATACCCTTAGATTGTTCCGGAGATCTACCAACAATTAGCGGTGAAAGCTGGGTACGAGAACCTGTCATTCTCCTTTGTCAGGTAAGTTATTAGGTACCTTACGATCACTTAACTAGTAGATACTCCATTTTTGGGATTTTATATTTCCTGTATGTGCATGGACATGACTCGCCATGATATGACTACACCGAGGACTGGCTCGTTGGTATAGCGGTAGCGTGTTCAACCGCAGAAAATGGGGTCCTGGGTTCAAATCCCGGGTAAGGCCAAAAAGTGATTTTGGGATTTTTCCGTAAAAATAAATTTCTCAGTGTCAGCCCGAAGTCTGGAAGTTGGTGGAATTACACTCCATTGCCTCGGAGAGCACGTAAAGCCGTCGCGTTGGTCCTGTACCTGTTTCCGGTCGTGTCGCTAGTCGTCCCATCGGATCATGATGGAATAGAAATTACCCCTGTGTTTGCGTACACACTTGTGCACTATAATATGTCCTGCACAATTGGCTAGTCTCCATTGAGACTGGCCGTCGTGGCCGAAATTCGGTCGGGAGGACATTATACACCGGATAATAGAAGCGAGGCTATGATCGCATCAGCGCATTTTTTTCAAACTATGATTATACTTTTAGTAAGGATACTAAGCTGTGTAACCTTTCAAAATTACATCTACATCCGGTCAGCTGTTTTTGCGTGATATATGTATTATGTATGCAGTAACAAATTTCTAAACATCCTAACATTGAAATGGACAAAGTTAGTCGGGAGTTCAATAAAATCTAACAATGATGGATTCAAGATCAGGGGCACTCAGTTTTATGATTTGAGTAAACGGGTTAAACTTTAACAGATTCGCAATTTGATTTCTAGGCCATATGCCTGACAGTCACGGTTGTCTAAGTAAACTCAGTAAAACGAATATCGTCTATGTAGTACGTAACAAAATAATGGCTTGTTGGGATTAATGTTTAATCTATGTTTATGACGAACATAATTTGCACGACATAGTTGCTGGGTATAGGGATGATTGGAACAAAGAGTAATTTAATTCCGCTACATTGTTGGCATAGCTTGCTTCGTAAGCGAAAAAATGTCTGCTATTAAAATGAGACGCATTTCTAGTTAAGTTTTTAGCGGAACTGGAGGAAGGAGGAGGAGAAGGAGAAAACCATTTATTGCTGTTTTTATATATTGTGGACACGGGTCTCAATCACGATAACAGTTTAAGGCAAATTTTAACCTCTAGGTTACCCGACGTTTCGGCATGGATATGGTGTGGTGTGGCAAGGTATGGATCGGCAGCGTCTTCTCGGGTTTCGGTAACTACCCTCGCAAGGTCTTGATATTTTTCCTTATTTTCTTGTACGGAACTGTCGGTATGTCTACACACAACACTAATGACATCAACACCCGGGTGCACTACATTGGTTACGCGACGATGGCACTTCGTGATTACAGGATTCCAAGATGATGAGAGGCGGTATCCGTCTTCCCGGTTGATATTGATATGTTTCTTTATTTCAACCACTTCACGTACTATTCTTGAGTAATAGTGACGATCGGTGGAGAGGACCTGTGGTTTGAGTAAATTTCCAATCCAGTGTTGAGATCATGTGTCGACTACGTGCTTAGCTATAGCTGATTTATTAACCTGTCAGTTTCAGACAGCTGCGATATGTTTTTTGGCCCTTTCAGCTTTTAGTTTGACCGATATAAAACATACCGCACTTGCACTCAAACCTGTATACGCCCGGTGTTTGAAGAGGAACATCCTTCGGTGTACGCAGATGGTTGGAGACTTTGGAGATCGGACAATATACAGTCTTGATGGAGTATTTCTTTAATACTGATCCAATTTTATCCGTTACTTTCACGTAAGGTAAAAACGCTGGTGCTCTGCCTACTTCCAGCTGCGCCTCTGTCCTCTTCGTCCGTTTAATGCCCCCCCTGTAGCCGTTCTGCCTAAGCACCTCCTGAACGTGTGTGAGCTCACTTTCTATACATTCAGGGTCGCACGTCATACGCTCTGTTTGTTAAAAAGTGTCGCGGATGGTGATGAGAGTGGGCGTGTAGATATCTGTCTGTTTGTCAGTTCAGAAAAAGGAAGTTATCAATTTGATTGCTTTATAAATACTTCGAAAGAAGGAGGTTATAATTTCGACGTGGTTTCTTTGTTGTTTGTGAACTAATTCAAGTATTTCTTTTTAACTATATTTAATACTAGCTTTTGCTCGTGATTTCGTCCACGTGATAGTCGAAATCAGACATTTATAAAATGTTACAATGAATCTATTCTGTGTTGAATATGGCATAGGACTTCCCCCTATAGAGTAAATGTTATTTTCAAAATTCGTCATGATTTTATATTACTACAAACAGTGAAGTGAAGAAATACTTCACATGTTTTTCCTGAACTTGCAGTTTTGGGTCTCCCCAATGCTGCAACGTCAGCAGCAGTCTTTTCTCCAATATAATTATGGAATCGGCGATAATAATCACTGATTCCGTAATGATGAATAATGATTCCGTAATTATGTTGGAGAAAAGTAGCAAAGACACATGAGTCACTGCCTTGCTAGTCTTTTCTATTTAATAGAGATTCCGTGATATTTTTTCCTGACGTTGCAGCATTGGGGAGACCCAAAACTGCAACGTCAGGAAAAATGAGAAGTATTTATTCACTTCACTGTTTGTCGCTGATTCCGTAATTATATTGGAGAAAAGTAGCAAAGACACATGGGTCACTGGCTCTTTTTTTTTCCGAGAGATTCCGTGATATTTTTTCCTGACGTTGCAGCAATATTCATATGCATTATTATAGCAATATTCAGCGATTTCAATAGTAAAACACAGTTATGAGACATATTTGTACACTGTGACGCTCTGTTCTAACAATATTCTACCAATTCGCAAGAACACGGATCGCTTGATGGTAAGTTGTTGCCGCAGCATGCCAGTGATACACATGGCTTGACTCACGAATTGTCTACCATTTTGCCATTCTCGATGAGCTCTAGCGACCTAAATCACACTCAAGACCACAGCACTAACACAGTTATCTTACACATTACGTGAGAGTATAATTAGGTAATAATACATTTACTTAAGTTTATTTTGTAAAGTATTACATTTATAGGTTCATTACGGAAGCCCACTTCAAAACCGTATCGCAAATCTTGCATATAACACTTTTCTCCTCCCCTTCTATTAGACTTAGCATGTTATCTTCATGATTGCGTTATTCATGGACAAGATTCGTTCATTTATAGCGGGGTATGCCTTTGAATAATTCTTTACCCTAAGCCGTGTGGTTTTCGGTGTAGAAAGAGTAATAGTGCCACCCCATACCATCCCACGGTTGTCGTAAAAGCCGACTAAGGGGTACATCGGGTAGTCGGGCACCAGCGTCACCTGTGAGCGTGACAGCAATGCAAGCCCCTCCCAATGGCACCTTTGAGAGGTCCACCGTCCAAATTAGTGTGTGCTAAATCATTATTAGACAATGGTGAACATAAGAAATATGGAAAAGAATCCATTGACTTATATGTATAACTAGACACGCTGTTTCGAATAAATACTCTGTCCCAGTCCGGCTGTGCGCGAGGTGAGGGGCGCGCGCGGGCGCGGCGGCCAAAATTGACTGATTTGCAGCGCGGGCTGCAACTCAGTGAGCAAATTCTCAATATGGGATTGTACGTCTAGTAGAATACATATAGGTGAAAGAATCGCGTATTTTCGTAACCAATTTAGGAAACGCGACCAAGCCCGTTTTATTGTCCATCAACACCATTTCTTTTTATTAAATATGGCCAGATCAATTTATTTCTCACTGAGAAACTTCAAAGATTTCACTTTTAATATTTTATATAACTTATATTTTATGATCTCTGGCACACCAACTAAGCAACTACAATTTTCTTTATAACAAAATATATTTTTTGCAATAACAATTCACTTCGTCAATAATAACATTAACGAATACAAAACTTAAATTCCACTCCCAAAAGAAATAATAATGGATATGGATGTAAATATTCATAGCCGTGTGGTTTCCAGCCTAAAAAGAATATTAGAGGGACCCCATACCATCTCGTGGGTGTGGTAAAAGGCGATTAAGGGATACCAAGTAGTCGGGCAGCAGCGCCTCCTGTGTACTCCTCGTAGCTACCGCTTAACTGCGGTCACCAACTCACATGCCAATCGCGGTGACTACGGTAAACCTCTCCAAATGGCAACGTTATAGAAACCTTTGGGGGTAGGGTTACCATATGTAAATAGAGGGATGCCTGTCTATGGTACCAAAAATGCATTTTCAGAAAAATGCCTGTCTGTAATAAGTTACTGATATTTTTCAAGAACATTATTTTTTTAATAGTTCTTTTATTTTCTAAAATATTAACGTACAAATCTTCACAAGATACAGTTTTGTAATTTTCCTGTGTAATAATTATTGCTTTTACTGACTGGGCGTTGATGAGAGCCTGCGAAAATGCCTGTCTCAGACCAATGCCGGCCGCACGCCTGTCTAAACCTTAAAATGCCTGTCATATGTGGCTAACGCCTGTCATATGGTAACCCTATTTGGGGGAGACCTATGTCCAGCTGTGGACGATATCAGGCTGATAATGATGAAATATTCATAATCTATAAGGGATGATAATAATTATGAATAAGTATTACATTTCAGCCGGTGAAAGAGAAATGTTTACGTCACTCTGTTTGTATAATGGTTAATCAAACACCCGTGGTACATATTTTATCTTCGACGTGTTGTTAGTCTTCAAGTGACTCAGCGTGAATGTTAATGCATTTCGGTTCGTATATCGCATTTCGTCAAATGTAATCGAAGCTCTGATGACAGCATCATCCATCACGGCGATGTTTTGCTATCGTTTCTTTTAATGGAACATCTATCGATGCAAATTTATTTTCGAGTTTCATCGTCTATTAACGACGAATCGATTTAGCCGATCGGTTATTCGGAGACATCCAATTTGGCAACTTTATGTTATCATTCGGCAAGCCGGCAGTCGAACTCCGCTCTAGAATTATTTATGTCAAAAACATTTGGTTTAAATGATGGAGTCTAGAGATTAAGGAGCACGAACTGGAAGTTTTAAAATTAATAAATGTTGCATATTGGCACTACCTACCTCCTTCAACCCATTAACTAACCAATGAAGAACTATTTATTTATTATAAAGTTCCGCCTTACTTACCATCAGTTTATGTCTTATAAAAAATATTTTACGTACATCACTTAAGTTTCGAAGCAGATTATAAAACTGCTTAATATAGAACTTTTATTACAAATCTGTTTGTAAAATCGTTAAATAAATTATAAGCTATTATAATACCAAGTACTTTAAAATGTATTTTAAATTCAGTGTCACATGTCGAAACAGTTAAACGGTACCTGTGGTGGTAGGTGTATCCGAATTTCATTATAAAAGTTAGAATAGATACGAACAAACTAAGCATCTATTCTAAATAATGTGGACCATGCATTTAGAACCAAAACTCGCAAATAGGTACATCAGCAAACTCGTGTTAATTCCCGTACAATACAACTTTTTGTTCAGAGCCTGGGTATCGTTTGTGTCTGACTGCCTCTTTGGTCTAGCGGTAGCGTGTTCACCCGCATAAAACGAGGCCCTGGGTTCAAATCCCGGGTCGGGCCAAAAGTGATTTTGGGACTTTTCTCTAAAAAGAAAAATTTCTCAGCATCAGCCCGAACTCTGGGAGTTGGCGGTATCATACCCCTGTGCCTCGGAGAGCATGTAAAGCCGTTGGTCCTGTACCTAACCTCTTTCCGTTCGTGTCGCTAGGCGTCCCATCGGATCACGAGAGTGATGGAATACAAGGTGCTCTTGTGTTTGCGTAGACACTTATGCACTATAAGATGTCACGCGCAGATGGCTAATCTCTATTGGTATAAATTGAGAGTGGCCGCCGTGGCCGAAATTAGGCTAGGAGGACATTATAGTTTATGTCAGTTAATAGCAAGTATGTAACAATACAAAGATTTATATTCATAATCCGCCGCCATTTTGATGACAGTGCCAACTGGATTGCATACGTTTTTTGTGCCTATATTGATTTAAACAGCCGTATTAGTTGATGATCCTTCTTATAAAGTCCGTAGTTTAAATGGCAACTGATTTATCGACGAGCACTTCTGAGGAGTCGCGTATTCGCTTAGTCGGAAAAGCAGAACTAAGAACTAGTTCTTTGAAGTTAGGTACTTATTTCCCAATGTTATAAAGGAAAGATTGAGTTTATAAGGTCTTGCATGTCGGCAATAATCCTCCTCGGTTTCATGAGCCCTGTTTACGACCTACGAGAGCGTATCGCTTAAGCGACAAATAAATCGCTGACGATACTAAATTTATAGGAGTTAATATATTTTTATGATCGACGGAATGTTGGCGTTATATAAAATGTTTAGAGTTTGATTATATTTATTATTATTTTTTTATTTGGGAAGCAAACAATTGTACAATATATCTTACAGCTAAAATATGATAAGGGTGACATTGGTTAATTATACAATCCACGACGTTTCCACCTATTACTAATATGGTATCTACATACAGTGGTGTTAGTGTGTTAGGATATTATAATACATATCTGATCTATTTTAAATCGTATTCTTAAGTACTGCCTATAGTTAAGATACCTTTTAAGCTTTTAACTAGTTCTTTTTTATATTTGGCATGGCTAGTAGCGCAGATATATATCATGGTAAAGATTTTGTTGTAAAGCTTATTAATCTATAGAGGGGTGTTCGTTCACCTGCATTTGTACGGCTGGGAGTCGTAGCAAAGAGCGGGTAGGTAAGCCCGTGCCTCTCGTCTGAGAACCGTTCGAGGTACTATGTAAAATAAGTTATTGACTAAGTCGGAGCAATCGAAGCTGTTGTGTACTAACTTTGAGCGGTCGTTTGCGTTATTACGTAAATGTTGGGTTTGTTCACAGTCAGCTAATATACACCGATAAAGGCTTTCAATCTAACTACCTATTGAATCAATATTACGTATGAGCAAATTGTGCATTATAGAAATCCTCTTTGTGTAATTGGGAAATCGGTTCACATAATAGCTTAGTTGAATTGGTAAGGGAAGCAGACTGTAACACGAACTTAACTGAGTACACCTGATATGGATTAATATGGCTAACAAGGTGTGGAGAGAGATTTAGTTCATTTCATATATCCCTTAGTTTCTTTAATTTTTTTTATATTTGTTACCACAATATTGATTTAGGAAACTAAACCCCCCTTAATAGTTTATTTGTTCAGAACAAAAGAAATATAAATTACTTGATCTTTCATATTTTAACAACTCATTTGGAGCGTGGACATTAACTACCTAAAACTCTCTACATGATCTAGAATAGCCAAAATAGAAAACGAAAGAGCTCAAATTCTTCTAGATAATTAAAAAATATATAACAAATTCCTATGATTAAAATGTTTCACGTAAAATTTTAAGAATGCAGTCATGCGTAGTTTGAACGCAGTAGATACCATCGTAGAGATCTACTTCAAATCTCTCCACATAAAGACCGATTGTTCCTCCTACTCTAAGTCAAAGTCAAAGGTACTTTATTCCGTAAAAATTTTACATTTATGTGGAATCGTCATATTTTTTTTTACCCTACCGTGCAGTGCATGACGTGGCAGCTACTGAGAAACACTGCCAGAAAACTCAGTAGGAATCCTTTTTTAAAATAAAATATACTTAAGATTAATTACAATCATGTGTGTTGACTCAGAACAACTCAATCCCAAGCACTTTTATCACTTAAATAATCAGAAATTTTGTAATATGCCCTGCTACACAATTTGGCTTTAATAATTCTTTTAAACTTATTCGTAGACAATTCTCTAATGATCAAATCTCACCACATGAACCGTATTAAACTCTAATACGGTTCATGTGGTGAGGTTAGGTTAGATTAGGTCAATATTTAATATAATAACATCCGCAAATATATCACATTATGTAAATTTAAAAATGAGTACAATCAAATTATCTCTCATCATACGTATCTATATGTGATTCTGTTATGTGATCTTCGTGTAATTAAGTATATATCTGTCCATTTTTGTAAGTATTTTTGTATTTTGAGCATGTAGTGTATATGTATCACCGAAAAATACATATACTGCTTTATTTCTACTCAGTTTAACTCGCGGGCTTGCTGGAAAAAATGTCTAATGAAATAAGCAGAACTTTTGTAAATTTTATTTTTTTATTATTATTTGTGTTGCTTTTTTCTCGTATGTAAATGAATAATTTAATAAGTTAATAGACATATGTAAATATAAAATAAAGACTGTTTTTTATTGCGTCTAAATTGAATCTTCAAAGGGTTAACAATTATTATTAAAATAACCTAACTTATAACTAAACTAAAGAAACATAAATAAAATAAAATAAATACTTCGCAAACGTAAATAAAAAGTCCTAACAATGAGCTTATGCGTCAAAAAATTCGTCGACATCACTTTAAACCGGGAACGTACCCAGAAGGCTGGTAGCATTGCCACGTGGAATGGCATATCTTTACCAGAATAAATATTTCATGTCACATTTAAATTTTAGTATTCCAATTGAAAACGCGCGCTTGTTATGCCCTAAGTAATTGTATATATTCTAAGCGTGCCATGTCCCACAAAAATTACAATTTAGTTTTAAGTCAATTTAAAATATGTCGCGGAAAGCCGTTGGATGCGGGCAGCGTAGGACCGGCTATTGTGGAGATCTTTGGGGGAGGCCTTTGTCCAGCTGTGGACAAAGGCCTCCCTTCGGCTGATATGATGATGATGATGATAATTTAAAATTGTTATCATTATTGCATTATTAACTTAGAGAGTACTTGCGCTTATTTGGCTGCTCTTTTAATTAGATTCTAATCCATTGGAAATCTTATAGCACTCAGTGTGCAGGCAAATCATATGTCCTATTGCTTTAATGGAGGGTTTACAGACTTTAAATTGCGTGAATATTGAGCACAAGCACTATATAGCGAGTACTTCAGTTGTTGAAACTATTATATATAATTATAATTTATTTATATAGTATTCATATCAATTTCATTAAATTATTTATACTAATTCCTAATTATTTCTAAGAAAACTAAATATAAAATAAAACTATAATGCTACTATAAACTAAAATAAAATAAACAAACTAACTAAAGGCAATCCAATTGTTAAATTACTTTCCTTTCATTTGATACATGTCCGTGCAGACCTTGAAGTAGTCACTCATAACATTGCGTGCAATTAATCCTAGGTGGAGTGAATTTTGTAAGTTGCTGTGTTGGTGATGGCAAAGAATATCACTTCCCCATTTTATCCCGTGGGTGGCAAGTCAACACGAAGGTCTCCCATCTGCCAAGCGGGGCGATTATGGAGGGAGACCTCCAAAAGGTTGACATAACTTCTTTGTGGAAATATTTTGGGGAGCCCTTTGTTCAGCTGTGGACGTCAGTCGGGTGACATGATAAAGTTTTCTGTTTTTTTTTTTCTTTTTTTTTTTTTCTTTTTTTAGGACAAGAAACAGTTACACTGAGGGTATATAATAAATAACTTAAATGCTAAAAGTAACTTACAGTGGAACCAGCCCCGTCGTCCACAAATTATTTTTACAATTTTGTACCCAATGTATATTTACACTGAAGTAGTATGACAGAAGTGAGAATCATTATACTATACTATACTAAATAACACTGTAAATAAAAATATTCATCCAGTTATACAAAATATAAATGGTTAATATACACTTCATATGGAGCAAGTCCTTATGAAGAAAATATTATTTAAGTAATCTCTCTTTTAAAGCTTGACGGTGAACTTGCAAAGAATTCCACATCAGTGAAATTTGTGTTATACAAATTCATGGTCCTTCGTAATGGACAACGTTCACCTGCATTAGTTTTACAAGGTTTTGTTAAGCTATCTTGTAGTATATCTTTAGTTTAGAACTGTTTATACAAGTATCAATATTAGGCAAGCTATGAGGATTGTATTCATAACATGGTTGAAAAACAAATGTATTACATCAAAGCAAAATAAAGAGAGAATAGAAACAATAAAGGCAACTGGCTAATAGTTTCGCGATGTCATTGTATGAAACAGCGGCGAAGGAAAATGGGTCACGAAGCACACATTTTAGCGTCGTGAAACTAATATGATACGGTGAGACGAGTAGGTACACGCTACGTATGTATATTTATGTGCTAGAGACAAGGACATGTGGTGTAAGAGGAGACCGCCTGGGGACCTCATTATAAAGCGCTAAGCCGTATCACAGCAGCACCCACTTAGCACAAACGAGGGATTATAAGGGAGTGCACTTTGAGAGGTAACAGTCAGCTCATGCCCTCACATCGCTAAGTGTTAACACGTGAAACGTGAATTGCGGGTGTGGAATAGCCAGAATAACTTAATTTGTGACGTCACTGTGCTTAGTAATTGGATTCTATACAGGTTGCAAAAGCAGACGTGTAAATTTTTAAACCAGTTGATATATTATGACGTTTTTAATTTTGCTTATAAGGTATGCCTATTAATAATAATTATAATTTAATTCAGAATAAATTCCATATGTGTTAGTTACAATGACAACTTATAAACTAGTGTTAGTAAAAAAATATTTCTAGCTGCGTGAGCATCTTGGCAGAGCCCGCCGACTAATAATATCGAAAATTTTTCAATGTTGGCTCTTTACACTAATAAACCCTGTATTTATAAAACAATAGTTTATTAATTACGCTTTTCTAAAATGCTTATACTTTATTTATGTTCTATAATCGCAAGGGCTGTTTTATAGTTTTTAGTTATATGTAGCTAACTATAATGATATGTAGGTACATGTAACTGAACAATTATTAAACTGAGTACGCGTAATGACGCGTACTTATTTTAATAATGTTGTTGTATTTCAGTTTGCTAAATATGCAAAAAAAAATCTTTTACGTCTACAAATCGGGATACCTTCTTTTCGCATAATGTTCTTTGTCCTAATATACTTAGGCATAACGTTTTGGCACAATTTGTTTGGCATAATAATATTTAGCCATACATTTTAAATTGGCTTAATTTTAAAAGTCTAATTTGTTTTGGCATAAATTTGATTCGCATAACGTTAGTAGGCTTAGTGACTATTAGCATAACGTTAGTAGGCCTAATGACTATTACTTATTATTATTATGTGCAAAAAAGTTAGTGACAGAACCGAATTGCTGCAAAACCGACTCCACGTAGTCTTGTTTGCCCTACCCCTAGAGTGTAATTTAAAATCGCGTAGGCGCGTGGGACCGCCGAAACCCGGCAGCGCCGGAGTCGTGACAGAAACCCTGCCTGCTGCATGTTGCATGCTCGCTTGAATGCTGCATGTTGCATGCTCGCTTGAATGCTGCATGCTGCATGCTTACTTGCATGCTGCATGCTTGCTTGCACGCTGCATGCTTGCTAGCATGCTGCATGCTTGCTTGCATGCTGCATGCTTGCTTCCACGCTGCATGCTTGCTTGCTTAAATAAATTTATGCTTTAGGATATTATGCTTTAGAACCTAATGTTTAGTAAATGAATGCTTTAGAATATTATGCTTAATCATTATTATGGTTAGAGAAATTATGCTTGAGAATTATGCGTAAGCTGTTATGCGTAATTATATTATGCGAAAATATAATTATGCCAAGCAAAATTATGCTAAGTTATATTAGGTCTTAAAGTTTTATGCATATGGATAGGGAACCCAATAATTTTTTTAATAGTACTGAAAAGCTCTTAAAATCGATATTTTAAATTTATTTTAAAAATAAAAGAAAGGCGTTAGGAGCATGTGGGTAGCATGTCGCGATGGAGGATGTAAGGAATAAAACCGTATAAAGTTAAGTGTAATATTTTTTTTATATTTTACATTTTCGATAATTGAATTATTCCCACCGTCCTTATTTGTCGTAAAGAATAATAAGAGTGCTAGTGGATCACCTGATGGTTAGTGATCACCGCCGCTCATGGATACTCGCAACACCAGAAGGGTAGCGCTACCGGTTCGCTTCTTGAATGTTGTCATGTCAACTACAGACACCCCAACCCATAAATACACCGAAACCCAGCCGCCTCGGACTTCAAATTTATATAAAACCTAGTTATGTGACGTGGTAAAACAATAGTGTGTGTTCCTTGACAAGTATCATCTACAGTCACATGCACTCATAGATAGATGCTGTCACTGGGCTGTAAGTGATCGGCGAGGTTAAGCAACTAGGCTCGCGGTCAGTTCATAGATGGATGACCAAATAGGTTAAATTCCAGAGCGTCTTCGTGCTTCAGAGGGCACGTTAAGCTGTCGGTCCCGGTCCCGGCTCACAGGTGGCTTGAACAACTCTGACACCAGAGTAGCCTCTGCACATACGATAAGTAACTAATTACATTGATTTATTTGTAGAACATTTGTTTCCGTAACACCTACCTAAAACTGATTATTCATACCAAGTGTTACAGTTGATCAGCTCATTGCATGGGCGGCAAAAAATGTATTCGTCGCCGTCGCGTCGCCGTCGCGTCGTTCGAAACTAATTTCAGTTATTCAGTTAAATTGAGCCTCTTAAGTATCCAACTCTGTTTATGTTAGGTACACGTTGAATGTAAATATTGATTACTGAAGCGTAAAATGTCGTCTTAGCAAAATTACGACGGATATTACCATACGATCACTTTATCCGTGTGTCACTTTAGTAAAATAGCCGACTTGAGACTAAAAAAGAATATATAGAATACAAGTGCAAGCAAAATAATTGTAGGTAGTGATGAATTTAACACGTTTGGCTTTGACTACCTACAGATATTGTATTTTTTTCATTATTCCGTATTAAATACGAGTATAGTATTCAATTCAAATGACACTTTTATGTTGATACCTTTGTTACCGTAAATTCATTTTTATTTGTATAATATTCGATTTTTTTTGAATTAGGTAGGTGTTATCAAAAATAATTGGAACGAAGTTCCTTATCGCGCGTTGTGAAAGGGGGCTAGACGGAAAAAAATCTTACGAAAAGTTGTCACGACACTTTTTGCGGCTGTGCGGCGTGCGCATGTTTCTCTGTCTCTCTCTCTCTCTCTTATAGAAAGCAAGCCAGATATTTTCATTTCTATTTCGCATTGAACAGTGTGGTGTCGCGACGATTATCTTTGTTGAGGGTATACAGGTTTTTTGTACATAATAAATAATAAGAAATAACTTCGTTCCATCCGGGTGTCCCTTGACACCTCTCAAGTTTTATTATAAAAATAATAATTACCCGGTACTTTGTCAATATTTAATGGTACTTCCTAACTTATCGTATGGGCAGTGTTTACCCTGGTGTCAGAGTAGTTCAAGCCACCTGTGAGCTTCTGACATGGCTAAACGACTGTTGTCTAATGACTACAACCGGGACCGACTGCTTAACGTGCCCTCCGAAGCATGGAGGCGCTCAGAATTCAAAAAACTTTGGTGGTCACCCATCTCTTATAGACTGGTGCAGCGGTGTGAGCATCTAGTTGAATGGTAAAAGCCATTATTAGTTGTAGAAAAGTTAAGTACTCGTTAATAAAACAATTATGTAGAGAATTAGTAAACAAAAAGAAATTAGGGCTTAAATTGCACATTTAGTGTCAAATGTTAATGTCAAAATGACGCATGTCATGCAATATCAAACTTTTAATGCAGGAATACACTTGCACTCTGTATAGAGGCGGAGTTACCGCTTACATTGTTTAATGCAGATTGCATTAATTAGTGCGACAAGGCGGAGGAAACGTTTATCTAGATATGAACATGTAAATATTTTATTGTTTACATTGCTCTACAAACTACAGTCAGCGAGGTTTTGTGTCTCGTTATCGTACTATGAGTAATGGTATTGCTTCGGTGTATAAGCCTAATTTGACTACATCGTTGGCTACACTTTACTCTGGGATTCTTCAAGAACGAAAAAGACCAGATGCAGTTGACGGTGTCAAAAGCAGCTAAATATATATACAATCTCAGACCTCTCTGCAATCCCGAAATCTTGCGTATGTCATTGGACATCCGAAGTGATGGAATGGAGAGTGTATTTATGTGTATGAACATTGAAATCTTTGCAATGAAAAATAATTAGTTTAAGTTAAACATACTGTTATAGGGTTTCGGTCGGTTACGGTTAGTAAAACCAGGAACACCTATGAATAATGCCTATCTTTCTATTGATTCACACACATATTGGTAAAAAACTGTAAACACCTGTAACATAGCATGATTTTAACCATGGCTTTCGTAGACATAATTAAAGTAATGCTTTCCTACTGCTTTACTACTGCTACAGTTTTGAAATAATGTAATCAAAATGTGTTTTGAACTAACTTCCGTTTACTTTGTCTAGATGTCGCTAGAATATCCAAAGTTATTATGCTTATTAAGGTACAGTTATCAAAGCAGAATTCGCTTTGCGAAATACTAAACTTAAAAGTGTTATTTGAATCACGGGCCAAGGGCACAACCACTCTACCTACTAAATGATTGTAGTAGGATATATGGAAAGTATTCACGATAATATATATGTATAAATATATAGTGAAGACAAAAGGACAATTCTGAAATCTAAATAGCTCCTAACGTGTTAAACACAAAATGCCAAACTAATCTTCGTTTTACACATACCTTTTTCGCAACTTTCCAGGCTTACGTCGCTTAAACTCGTCGTCGTTTAAGTAAAATATTCCATTTAGGTCGACTTATAAATAATCATTAAGTAATGAAATCATTTATTTTATTTAAGCCTTATGTATTCCTTAATAAAATACAATGACAATATAATTTATATGCCTACAATTTCCTTTAAAATATTTAGCTTACTTAATTATACAATTTAATTTGTTTTATTTTCATTTAATATATTATACTAAGTATATTAAAATTGATTAGCTGTGATATAGTATTTCATTTGTTAATTTATTTTACATATAAATTAAAGATACATTGAAGATATTATTTACATATATTACAGACACAATAGTTCAATAATAGCCAGTTGCTTCACCGGTCCGTAAGTGATGAGCGAGCATAAAACTCTAGGCCCGCAGTCAGTCCATAAAAGGCCTCCCATAGTTGTTTAATTTCTGAGATCCTTGGGAGTGCACGTGAAACTGTTGATCACGGGTGTACTAATTCGACATCAGTCGTTAACAGTACGACCTACTGGGCGGCTTGGCCAGTTGGCGTGGTTGGTAAATGTTTGCCTTTCACGCTGCTGGTCGTGGGTTCGATTCCCACCCGAGACAGATATTTGTGTACAACAATTGAGTACAACATGTCTGTTGACCTCAGTCTGGGTGTAATTATCTATATAGGTAAGTAGCTTTTTACAAAAGAAAAGAAGTAAATGTAATACTAGCTGTGCCCCGCCGTTTTACCCACGTTATACTTTTAAATGCCTATGTGTTAATCCAGGGTGTCAGCTATCTCCATACCAAATTTTATTAAAATCGCTCCAGCTGTTTAGACGTGAAGAAGTTATAAACATACACACTCACACAGTCAGAAACTTTCGCCTTTATAATATTAGGTCTTTACCTATGAAATTGCCGTTCTGCAGTACTGGCCATTTCAAATCAAAATAATTTTTGTTTGGCTAAGAATTCTAATTTCAAATTAATTTTATTTTAAAAACATGGATTCTTTTTTCCAAAAGTAGTCATTTCTTTATTGATTAGTGTTACATTTTCATCGCATTTCAATCTTTTTCGTCATCATGGATACGTTAAAAATTCGAGTAATTATGGAATATGAGTACCGTCGTGGCAGCAACGCGGCACAAGCGGCACGCAACATCAACGACGTTTACGGAGCTAACACTACAAACCAACGCACCACCTGTTATTGGTTTGCTCGCTTCCGTTCTGGAAATTTCGACCTGAAAAATGAACCTCGCGGTCGTCCGAAGACTTTGGTCGACAATGACGAATTAAAGGCGGTTGTGGAAGCTGATGATACACAATCTACGGCTGAATTAGCAGCAGCTTTCGACGTTAGCGTCAAAACAATATTGGTCCATTTGCGTCAAATTGGCAAGGTAAAAAAGCTTGACAAATGGGTGCCCCACGAACTCAATGATCGCCAGCGCGAAGTACGCGTCGAGACGTGCCTTGCACTGCTCAACAGACACACAAATGAAGGAATTTTGAACCGCATTGTTACCTGCGATGAAAAATGGATTCTGTTTGATAACCGCAAGCGCTCAGCAAGTTGGTTGGATCCTGGTTCAGCACCTAAACAATGCCCTAAACGAAAACTTACCCCTAGAAAAGTGATGGTCACTGTTTGGTGGTCTAGCGCCGGTGTGATTCATCACAGCTTCTTACCAAACGGGGTGAGCATTACTGCAGATGTGTACTGTGAAGAACTGAGCACAATGATGGAGAAGCTGGCGCATCTCCAACCAGCATTGGTCAATCGCTCGTCTCCGCTGCTCCTGCACGACAACGCGCGACCTCATACTGCACAGCAGACGGTCTCCAAGTTGCAAGAACTGGGGTTGGAAGCTCTCCGTCATCCGCCCTACTCACCAGACCTTGCGCCTACAGACTACTACTTTTTCCAGAATTTGGATAACTTCTTGGCGGGAAAAAAATTCAATACCCGAGAGGCAGTACAAAATGCCTTTGAAGAATTTGTTGCCTCCCGTCCAGCTGATTTCTTTAAGAAGGGCATCAATAAACTGCCACTGCGATGGCAAAGATGCATTGATTGCATGGGTGATTACTTCGATTAATACAAATAAAAAAATTCATGAAAAAAATTCGTTTAAATTTTTTCATACAAAACGGCAATTTCATAGGTAAAGACCTATTATTAGCGTGATATCTTATTTGGTTTCCATAGTACAAGTTCTGCTTAGTTTAGGATCAGATATATATGAATCATTATTGAAACACGGCCATCTATATATATCATCACATATATATCACATACATATATATCATCTCTTGGGACATTTACCATTTATTTATTTATTTATTGAAGAACTCTGATGCTAGGGTAATCACTGCCTATACGGTAAGGAACTAAGTTCAAAAATATGCTAGGTTTAACTTGTCATAAAATTTGGCATAGTTTGCACGTCTGCTTAACGACAAATGTTCTACTGATAATCTTTTCCGACTATCAGTAGAACATTTGTCGATAAGCAGATGTGCAAGATATGCCAAATTTTAAAACTTAAAACGTTCAGGTGCTCATAGCTTTTATGAATGAAATGAATCTAATCCCCGAACAATTATAGCAAATACTTCGCAACGGCGGGGTGCGGCTGACAAAACACGGTTGACACGTTGACACATGCAAAATTACATTACGTCACTGCAGACTGTGACAGTGTGTGACAGATCTCAGTGAAAATAATGTTGGGTACCCGCATAGAATACGTCTAATCGAATGTAACGATATGAATGTAAACACACAACGGAATTTGTGCTCAAATGAGTTATCTAATCTGTAACAGATTGAACAGGTAATATTTGTCCCATTTATCGAGTGAAGACATATGCACGTGTGGCGTTGAAGGTAGTCGTCTTACTACTTCGGCGGTCTAATGTTTTGGGTTCAATGGGACAATAATTTGTATGACCGATACATAGTACTAATAATAAAATAATGTAATTGTAACTAACATGATTTTTATATTATTTAATTTTAATATTATTTTATTTGATTTTATGTTGGTACTGATATAGAATAATTGTATTGTTACTAACAAAATGGACCCTTTGTTGGACTGAAAAAAAAAATAGTTCTTCTGAGCTTTGAGTGACTTCATACGATATAGATTATAATAAAGATATAACCGATCGCTGACAAGCCGGCAAGGTAATGGTTATAAATTGTATTTTTTTTATGATCTAAAATAATTAAATGACATATTTAACCCGCCAGGCTGAAGAGTCTGACGGATTTAATATATCTGAAGGCTAAGAGTAGCAAACCTTCTCAATCTAACGTCATCATGTCATCATCATCATGTCAGCGGAAAGACGTCCACTGCTGCACAAAAGCCTCCCCCAAAGATCTCCACAATTGCCGGTCTTGCGCTTTTCGCATCCAGCAGTTTCCAGCGGCCCGCACAAGATCATCGGTCCATCTTGTAGGGGCCTGCCCTCGCTGCGTCTTCCGGTTCGTGGTCGCCACTCAAGAACCTTTCTTGTATAATCTAAACATAGTTTGTACAATCTAACGTATAATACAATTTTGTAAGATATCGAGTGGCAACCACGAACCGGAAGAAGCAGCGTGGGCAGGCCTCCTACAAGATGGACCGATGATCTTGTACACGTCGCTGGATGCAGTTAGCGCAAGACCGGCAACTGTGGAGATCTATGGGGGAGGCCTTTCTCCAGCAGTGCGCGTCTTTCGGCTGATATGATGATGATCAACTTAACAAAAGTATAAACTGACCGTATAGTGTTGAAATTAAATACAGTCATTCATTGTTGTAGACTTACTATAGTAGTATTTTAATTAATATATTTTAATTACATCACCATAACGGATTCGGTGCACTACCGTATTTAATGAACTTTAGAAAGGACCACAAAGCCGTAATTTACGCTATTATATCTGTAATAAGTTATCTGTCATCATAACAAAAGCTTATGGCCGCCACTGCATAGAATCAGCATAGTTTATGAGACCTTATAAAGTTGTTTCTAAATACGAGTGTACCTAAGTTTTTTTACTATATACAGCGTTATTTTTACGACCCAGCTTTTTTGTAATTAGTGCCGTGACTAGGTTTCATAAGTCTTATAAAGCGAGCCTATGAATATATATTGCAATATTAATCCAACCAATTACGACGATTTGTGTGATTGCTGTAAACGTTGTTAAGTTAAAAGCAATTAAATGTTATATTTTTGTTTTATACCCATATTTTTTTATGGTTTTTTCGTTTAATGTGCAGGCCGACAGGGACCAGCAATGTTGAAGCCAACCTGGAATCATATATAATAATAATAATATACTGGGACATTATTCACACACGGCCATCTGATCCCAAACTAAGCATAGCTTGTACTATAGAAACCAGATAACTGATATACTACATATACCACTTTTCTTTTGTAAATACATACTTATATAGATAATTACACCCAGACTCAGGACAGGATTCATGCACACAAATATCTGTCCTGGGTGAGAATCGAACCCACGACCTCCGGCGTGAAAAGCAAGCATTTGCCAGCCATGCCAACAGGCCTATCCAATATAATATAAATTGTTTATTTAAATATAAATTTCAATGAAATTATGACCTCTGCAATATTGAAAGCGTCTATGGAGCACGATAAAAGACGCAACGAAACGGTTTCGCCATTTTCCATCTATGGTAAAACTGTTGATGGAGTTTACGTTAACCGTTATAAAATCAAGGTATATTATTAGAGCCTATGTGTTTGTGCACGTGTTAGATGGATATCATACCGATGGGCCACATCCCTTATTATAAAGGTATTTTCAAAGAAACTAAACAACAGGGATATAACTTTGAATTTATTATATTACTATAGGTAAGTTGTCTAAAATATTTTTTAATAATAATAATTCTTTATTACATAAGGTGTAGGTATTTCAATTTACAATTTAATCAGTACAATCTTTGTGCAGTTATTATACATAAGACAAGATAAAATAAAAGTATAGAGTATTTTAGTATATTTATTTTTATACATATTTTTCTACGAATGCCAACTTAAGGGTTATAGAGGGCGAGGGACAAGTACGAAGAATTGTCACGAGAGTGTCTAATAGCCTTGATGAATACCACTTTTATTAATACTATTCACTTGATATATAATTAAGAAAGTTCTCTCATAATAAACAAGCCATGCCGCAGATGGCAGTAAGAGCCAAGAGCCATCGACCCTCAGAACAAACTTCATACTTTTATTTGATTGCTCACTTTCGTCGAATTGGTATCATGCGTTGTATGAATTGATATACTTGCCGCTCTTTATGAGTCGTAATCTTTTATGGAGTGACTCGTTATTCTCACTTAGGGGATGAGTTACAGTTTATATGTATAGCTCTTACTACTTAGATGTACTAACTTTTAGCTGAGCGTGTGGCGCAGTGGTTAACACTCTCAACGTGTTTCAGGATCGATTTCTACACGTAGCTACTTGATGTGGGTGCTAGTCTGGCTGAGCGTTCATGGATAGCATATTTAAAAACATTCCTCTAAAGAATTCTAGTAGAAGCATTGTCTTAAAAAAAAATCAGCTGCGAGTGTCGAAGCAATTTTCGCTGCTCTGCCATTATCAGTTTTTTTTTCTTATTATCATAAAGAGGTAAAGTTAGTGAGTTTGTTAGGTTAGGTAATCTCTGGATCTACCGAACAGATTTAGAAAATTTAGAAATAGAAAGCCACGTTATTTGAGAACGCCATAGGCTATATACTAGCCCGACAAATAAAAATACTTTTTCGTGGTAGTAGGATTTGCAAAGTAACTCGGAGAAAAAACGGTCTAATGAAAATGTTTCTTACGAACGTTGCTTTAACGATATGAGATACATACATATATGATTGAGTTCTAGAGAAAATTTGGTGAGTTTGATAATGCCTACAAAAATATCAGCGGAAACATATGTCTAAACTTTATATTTAAGTCACAAAGTGTAGTTTTTTATATAAATAATAAGATTAAAATATTTTTATTTTTTATTTATTTAATAGATTTTGTACACACAGAAATAACAAAAGTAAAATAAATGAAGAAGAGACAGTAGTACATGGGTGCTGCTTATTTCAAAAGAAATTTCTTCCAGCAGACCCGCGAGAGGAGATATTAAAGTATAATAGGCATGTGCGTAGGTTTATAATATCATTACATAAACTAAATACTAAAATACACAGATACTTATAATGGGGCAACCATATGCATAAACTACATATACGTAAATATATACATAACTAGGATGAAGAGGAGAGATAGTAATTTTTCACTTGCTTCTTAAAAAGAGGTAGTGTTTTGGAATTACGGATGTTAGGAGGAAGAGAATTCCACAATCTGACTGCCTGAACTGTGAAGGAATGAGAATAGAAATCTGTTTTATGCAATGGGAATTTAAGAAGGTGTTTAAGGTGTGACCTACAGGGGGCATTAGGAACACGAGAGTAGGAAAAACGCTCCCGTAAGTAGGATGGAGATGAAGGATTATGTAGTATATTAAAGAGAATACACAATAGACGAGTATTCCTGCGAAGACGGATCGGGAGCCACTTGAGATCCTTGCGGAAATTGGAAACGTGATCATATTTCTTCCGACCGAAAATAAACCGAATGCATAAATTTTGCAAGCGCTCAAGTTTGTCTAATAGCTCCTCTGTGACATCTAAATAGCAGCTGTCGGCATAGTCCAAAATGGGTTGAATAAGTGTTTGAGCAAGAGATATTTTCGTCTTCAATGGCAAAAAGTTTTGGAGGCGCTTCAGAGAATGAAATGTATAATGTACCTTCTTGCTGACATTAGAGACGTGTGATTTCCAGGACAGGTTGCAGTCAAAAGTAACTCCTAAGTTTTTGGCAGTATCTGTATATGCAATAGGAGCTCCGTCCAGATACACCCGTGGAAAGTTCGTGAAATCGATTCCGTTTCGCATCTGCCTACTTCCTATGATCACGGCCTGGGACTTAGTTGGATTAATAAGTAAGCCACGAGATCTTGCCCATCCATTGATCAAGTTCAGGTCGTGATTTACAGCAGCAATAGCGGACGCGGCGTTTTCACGGGAAAAAGTTCGGTAAAGTTGAAAATCGTCTGCATAGAGATGAAAATTAGAGGAAATGGCTCTTGAAATAGAGTTAATGAAAATGGAGAAAAGCAAGGGAGAAAGAACGCCACTCTGGGGCACGCCCGCACTGAGACTACACCAATCCGAGTAAGACTCGTCAAGGCGAACACATTGCGAGCGGCCACGAAGATAAGAATCAAACCAGGATAAACTGGTTTGGGAACAATTAAGTGATGAAAGGGTACCAAGGAGGACGTCAAAGTCAACAGAGTTAAAAGCGTTGCTAAAGTCAAGTAGTACCAGAATACTTAGGTTTTGGTTTTCCAAAGCCCAGCGGATGTCATCGGTGACTTTAAGCAACGCAGTAACTGTGCTATGCCCAGTGCGAAAACCAGATTGGAAAGGGCAAAGAAGGTTGTTGCTGGCCAGAAAAGCTGATAATTGACGGTGTACGATATGTTCCAGGACTTTGGAGAGAAAAGGTAGAATGGAGATGGGTCGAAACTGAGATAGAGAAGTAGGATTTGAGACTTTAGGTAAAGGAATTATATGAGCTTGTTTCCAAGCAACAGGGAAACGGGAAGAAAATAACGAATAATTAAATATATGAGTAAGCACTGGGAGCAGGATGGATAGAATGGGAGTGATCATCCTAGAACATACATTGTCGTGACCAGCAGCAGTAGAAGATATTGCGAAAATAGATTTTTTGACATCCTCCAATGTTACTGCAGATAGAGTAAAAGGAAAATATTCGGGCAAAGGTACTTGTGAGAGCTCATTGAGTGTGATAGATTTAACGTGGGGTTCGAGAGAAATGGGGGGACACGAAAAGTGATTATTGAGTGCAGAAAGATCAACATCTTTACAGACTCAAGACGGGGATTTACCAATGCCATTCGATTTGAGGAATTTCCATACTACTAATAGTTTAATTTGTTTTTTTTTATTTTAAATAATTACATTTTTCGTCTATATTTAAAACAAAACTTATCCCTTTTACTGCATATAATTTGGACAAATGGTTATATTAATACGACATAGGTATTGAACCGCAACCGTGTCGTAATCTAATGTATTTTAACTTAGTACTAAATTTATTTAAGACTGTAAATAAGGCAAAAGAGATGTGCAAATATCGTGACAAATGGAAATCCGTTATCTCAGCCGACCTACTCCTCTGGCACACAGGCGTGAGTCTGTGTATGTATGTACTACATTTTGATAATGTTAACTTCTGAAAGAAGTGGGCACGTGTCAGCTTGTTACATTATAAAGGGACCATAATGTATTCTGTTTAATTGATTCATGTTACATGTTTAATTAGTACCTTGTTTGCAATAAAATCCGTTGATGCTGGCAAATAAGGTAGCTTTTATTTATAAAGGAGTTGTATTCCATTTGCTAAGGTCAGTTTTGGTTAATATTTATGCATTTTTTTATAAGTCTTCCTATTCCATGATCTAAGAGCTGCAACACTATGTTGAATCCGTGCGAAAGTATGTCCGTGCATTTTTTCAGTTGCTTATTTATTAAAAGCCGCTTAAATTTTCAATTGCCAGCGTTCATGTTTTCATTTATTCACTACTTTATTATAAAAATTAAATTTTTATGATTGAATATTTTTATTGCGACCCGTTAAAAACTTATTTACTTCTATTTGTTTTCAATGAAAACTGCGCTTCGCAGGCATTTCGTTTTATTATTGTCAATACTTTCCCTGTTAGTGAATATTGTACGTTTCTGTTGAGAAATAAATATCTTTATCCATGATCTTCTTGGAGATATACTCCACATTCATTATTATGGTTATGAACAACAGTTTGATATTGTAGTAAAACTAATATTTTAATTATATACATAATTAAATTACGAAGAGTTCTCTCAAGTAGAGTTGGTAACTCTTGAATCCGACAAATTTTGACCATAACTTTAATCATTATTCAGTAGGGACTAATGTCGTCCATAGCAGGACAAAGGCCTCCCCAAAAGATATCTAAAACGTACGTCAGTCCACAATGCGGAGTTTTGGGTTGGCGATCGTAGTATGATGGTCATGGTACATAGAGAGACTCTGCTACCCGTTCTCTGGGAGATATACCCTCGGGTCGACTTCCACGCCTCCCACGGGATAAAATAGGGTGGCGATGTTCTGTGCCACACAGCAAATAATATACTAAATAATAACCTAAATACGTCATGTGGACTGTATTTAATGGAATGGAAAGGTTTGTTATGAAAATTAAATGAAAATATTAGGACCATAATTATTGACACCAAATTTAAATATCATACTATATTTAAATTAGGTGTTTATATTATAATAGTGGAATACATTATAATAGTGGAAACTTGTAATTGGCCTTATTTTAATATTAATATCGGATTATTGATTGTATTAGCTGTAAGTTTTCCAAATAAAAATAAAATAAAATAAAAATACCTTGATTTTGTCGAATTAAAAAATAGTATTCTGTTCTTTTTTTGATAGTAGGGTTTTATCATAATACCCCAGGGTGACCTCAATCCTCTCTCCAAACACCAGATATCTTCGGAAAAAAATCTACTTTTCATCAACAAAAACGTTTAAATTAATGCGTTTAAATTAATTTTAATGTTAATGCATTTTATTTCAATATTTAATTTTATTGATTTAATTTTAATTGATCTGTTGTTTTATATAATTTATTGCAAAATGTTATTTATAAATTGTTTGATTGTGTTTTTTCAATGTTATGTACAAATCTTGTTTTCTGTCAATTATTTAATTAAGTAATAATGGTTAAGGTAATGTAAAGTACTTCGTATGCAAACGTTCTGCATACCTGTAGGTGACCTACTCACACTGTATCACTCTGTATTGGACTCATACAGACAAATTGTGAATAGGTTGTTGGTGTGCCTTATCAATAAAAGATGAAAATAATAGACCTACTTAATGTTTGTTACAAAATAAGCGGATCTATCCTTCCTCTCAACAGCCACACTGAGGGCTGAAGTAGGAGGCCCTTCTGTATTTAGATCAAGAGCCTCCATGTGACGAAGCGAGCTCTAATATTATTTGTTTACGCGGCACAAATTCTGCATAGTTCGGAGTTTCAGCAGCAAAATATTAGAAAATAGCTACAGGAATAGCGATTTTTAAATTGTTATTGTAACATTTTTTTGTTCGTCATATTTTGCATGCATGATGCATTTTTTATTTTATTTTACGGTAGACTGGTTGGGATGGACGCGATGTGCGCATTGGGAAATATTGAATCGTGACATTGCTTACATAGCTTAGTTTATCTGGTTGTTTTATGGTATGTTCAGTAAAATTTAAATAACGGCGGTGAATATCGGAATATCATCACCCCATCTGATCCCGTGGGGTGCGTAGAAGTCAACCCGAGGGGATATCTACCAGGGGACGGGCAGCAGCTTCCTTCTGTGTACTATGACCATCTTTCTACCATCGCCAATGCGTCTGCCAAGCGTGGTGATCATGGCATGTCCCCCCACAATGATTCTTGGTGAAGGTTTGTCCAGCAGTGGACTTCTGTAATGATTGAATTGAGACTTGTGATCGATTTTAATTGTTTTGATGTAACTATGTTAGTAAGCAAGCGATGCTAAGTGATCACTTTAGCCTATGGGCGCTTGAAACCCTTTAGAAATGTATACATTATATTTTTTATGGTCCCTGAATGGCTCTAGTCTCTTGGAAAAACCGTGATAGATTTTGAAATCGATGTGAAAGCTTTGTAATATGTGATTGATGTACCTGCGGCACGGAATAATCATAAAAAATATGGCGTAGACTTAAACAGCATACCGTGTTCTTTATCCTAAATAACTTATAATATAGGTACCTTAGTATATAACTGTTACTACTCCTCAAGTACTGCTTGGTTACACTTGAATATCTATTGGACGTATATTGTTAAATTTTTATAGAGCAGTAATCATTCTTAATTTTTCCCCATATTCTTTTACAAATTTTCTCTCTTTCCACTTGGTCACCTGGTTGCTTACTCGACAGCGGGCCACTCTGGTCAAATATAGTCACCTCACCGCTTCGTGTCGCGGGTTTGAGTCCGGCGGCGGACTACTATTTGTATGACCCATAAATAGTTGTTCTGAGCCTGTATGTAATTTGTGTCCTTCTATTATATTTTTGTAAAGTACCCCGCGACGCAGGGAATAGATTCCGTAGTGCGGACGTTGTATTAAAAATATATATATATATATATAAATAACGTCCTTCTGGAAAAAAATATAGCAAATATGCATGGTTAAAAATATCTTTTTAAATTTAAAATTTAATTTTAATATCAATAGTAGATGGAAGGACCTACGTCCTTCCATCTACTACTATCTACATAATGCATTTACTCTCCGTAAATGAATTATCTACATCTTACAAAAACGAAGCTATTTAAGTTAAAAAATCCGTTTAGAAAATCAAGTTTTTATGAACAGTGCGCAAGAAAGGAGAAAGTACACCTGCAACTTGAACTTTAAATTCAATCTAAAGTTTGTGGCGGGTTTATAACTTTAATTGGATAAATCTTCATTTTGCGACATTCTTTCCAATTGCATTTAAAATTTGCCTAAGTAGGTGGTAGGCTGTATTATATGACGCAGTAGTAAATGTTTTTGCTTCACAACTATGTCAGCTATTTGTGCAACCCACATATAATTAACATAGGCCTCTATGTGTCATGCACAGACGCCAGTACATCAAGCAACCCCAATCTGTCAAATTGTCCCAATTGGAAGTGAATCTTATGATTTTGTGGTAAACTTGAAAATCTATAAAAGAAGTTTGACAGATTGGGGAGCTAGATGTGCTAGCGTCTGTCTTGACATGAATTGCATTTTAGCTAATTCTTCACGTTATTTCGAGGGCGTCTGTTGAATATGTTTATTTGCTTCATCATTTTGTTTAGGATGATTTTATAAACCGTTTATATCTGTCTCATCTGTATTAATTGAATAATGATTAAATACAAAAATCAATAATTTTACGTAAGGACGTAGTATACTTTTTGCCTATTCACCACGCGGCGGAAACAAGTCAGAAATAAATATAAACTAAATAAATATCTTGGCAACTAACACACTGCAAAACTGATCCCAAACTAGGTAGAGCGTGTACTCTGTCAACCAGACAACTGATAGACATATTTATATATTTCTAAACAACAAAAACCGTAAAATAAGATTCCATATTTTAGATAAATTGCATCCAAACACAGAAGAAATAATCGTGCTTATTACATAAAGATTTGTCCTGGGTCCAACCCACGACCTCTCTAGCAGTCAGGGTCACTAACCAACAAACTTACAGGCCATTCAAAATAAAACAAAGCTCTCAATATAAACGGTCAGTACCTATAAAAATTATGTTTCTCCTGGGAGCATTGTCATAATTCTCCTGTAGTACAGACGGGAGTGGTGATCGATAGTAAATACATGCATTAATTAAATTAAGGCAGTAAGCAACCTGTCCATGAATATAAGATAAACACGATATATAGCGCATAAGGGACAGCCTACTGCAAACTGACATAAAAATCGACTGAAATCACAACCTGCGAGGAAATAAGTTATCGTAGTTTCCATGAATTCTAGGATAAATTGTACATAATTTTACAAGGTTCAAATATGTACCCTTTTCACACAACGGTTTGCTGGAAGAAAACTAATGTTAAGTAAAGCTCGCCTCTGTACAATAGTTTAAGTTTATATTTGTATATTTTATATATGTTCTGCGTACAATCAAGAATCAGAAAAATATTCAAGTAAGTTGGACACGTGACTATTTGTGTTACATGTTACTGCTATAATGTATTAGCAGTAGTGCCTTAGAGAGTTTGAGTAACACTTACTCAAACTCTATAAGACACTACTAATTTTTAAGTATGACATGCTCTTTTCTTTTGACTTTAGGTATTATAGTTGCTCGGATGACACGTAAGGGGTCGGTTGATTAAGGCACATTCTTTTGTGCCCCGAAGCATTTAGTCATCGGTCCCGGTTGTCATAAGTCAGCAAAAATACAGTAGATATCTGGTTTAAACTTTTCAGCTACCTACTGGCTGTTACAATAAAATTAAACAAAATAAAAAGGGTTTTATTCACGTAGACTTTAAAACAGCGCTTGTAAATAGTCAGAACATGTTTCTAGTAATACAGTTGTTATTTCTAGTTACTTATTATAGATATTTAGGTACACGGATCGTTAAAACATTTATAAATTTTATTTTATAATAGTAGTGTTATTTAGCTAGCTTGTATTAAGTTATTGTCAAGTTACCTTCATAGCGTCAAAATTTAAGAGTTCTGCCAATTTCCAGAAGATAAAGCAAGATCTTTTGAGACTGAGAAGATTCTCTTGCAAGATCGCCGGTCCACCGTTGCCTTCCTATAGTTCCTTGATGAGCTCTGGCCATCTTACTCGCATAGAGGAACAAAAAAATTAGGAGGTATATAAACTGGATTGATTTGGTTAGATGCACATGTTGACTTAAACTGAAGATGTTAAATATTTAGCTGAAATCAATGAAAACATAAATCTGTGAAATGATATATAAATATGTAAATGGCATTAATTTCCGTTAGGCCACCCCTTAATTCAGGTATAAAGCTAGTGCAGAACACATGTCCAATATCCATATATTAATCGCAACACAAACAGTTGCCCGCGATTGTTATGGAACATTGTTATTACACACACTCATTTACTCTCACAGGGAAAACGTAGCGACAGTCAAATAATACGATTGATTACTAGCTATTTGTTTGCCCGAAACATCCGCACTACGGATTGCGCTGACATATTCAATCATCGATTTCACGTGCAATTTACCAATACTTCGATAATGGAATATTATTTAAATGTAAGCCCACCTGTTCTGTGTAATGCTTGCTTTGTTCCATGTCAGGGTTAACGCTACTGCTTAACATTTGGGCAAGAGCTATTAATTCAAGCCGTGCGTTGTACTCCCATAACTAGAACATTAGCTCTGTGCAATGTTCGATTTATAAGGATAAACAAAATTAACTGTATAGATTTGTATGCATCTGGATTAAACCAACAGTCTAAGAGTAATATAGAAATGGACGCCATAAATACTTACGCGATGTTATAACGGCTAATAATTCAAATTAATCTAAACTGAAAAGCTGTCATACAGACTTAGAGAAAGAAATTACCTACGTAACTATACATTATTCTAATTACCTAAGCATATATGCTCTTCGCATTTGTTGAATTAGCCATCAGATTTATATATTCATATCTTGATGCATATATAATTTGACTCCAAAGAATATATTATATAAAAGAGATCAATTAAAATATATGGATAGTTGCTAAATAAATAAAAAAATGGAAAAATTTATTCACGTAGACTTTAAAAAACTCTTGTAAATAGTCAGAACATGATTGTAGTATAAATAAGTAAGCATAATTATTTCTAGGTACCTACATTAAGATTTTTAAGTAGTGTGAAGTGTATGAAAAAATTTTGATATAATCATTGACCTATACTAGACGCGCAATCCCATATTGAGAATTTGCTCACCGAGTTGCAGCGCGGGCGCTGCAACTCAGTAAGCAATTTTGGCCGCCGCGCGCGCGCCCCTTACCTCGCGCACAGCCGGCCTGGGACAGAGTTTTTATTCGGAACAGCGTGTCTAGTTATACATATAAGTCAATGGATATAATATTTAATTTATGATTTAGCTAGCTTATATAAAGTTATTGTGAAACTTATGTATAGGTTTAATTATCGAAGTTTTAGATATAATTTACTACATCTAGTCTGGATGGTTCTGTCTATATTTAGTTAAGAATTCCATATTATTATATGACGAACCTTATGTATATAGATAGCGGCTTAATTTCACCTTTGTTAACCTAATTTCAGTCAATATTAGTTAATGTACATACAATATACATGGGTTATGTAATGTTAATGATTTTATAGTGAAATCCTAAATATTTTTGTCTTTTGCTTCTATAAGAACATCAGTGTATACGCAAAAGAAGCATTCATGGCATCAAGCATCCATTACATACATTGTGATAATTTGACAATGATTAAAAAAAAAGTGACATAGTAACTTTAAGCATTTCTAGCTGACAAAACTCTTAACGCAGGATGTTACATATTTTTAAATAATATTAATTTATGATCTGGCATTAACACTTAATATTTTATTTACTTTACACATTAATTAATACTATGTTAATCGCATGCTATAATAGCAATTATGATTCTGTTCACCCTGTGTGTAAAATATATTATTATTTTAGTTGTTGATTAAGTACTTGCATTACCTATTTGTGTTTCTGTTTTGCTAGTATAGGTACCACATATTATACAAATCAATTATATAATCTTATATTTACGTTCAAAGGCTGCCTCAGAAATAGAATTAGCAGACGATCAGCCCCGTAACTGTAATGAACAAAATGGCTGCCTATTTTAAGTCTCTCTACATTCATAAAGTAGTCAGCTAAATTTGCAGCTGATTTTAATTTTTAATCTGATTACTCAGTTCCACAAAGTTCGTTATCTTTAATGAAAAATATAGAATTAAATTAAAGATCAAATTCAATGGAAATATATAAATTTAGTATATATTCAGCATATATAAATTTTCTAATGTTTCTAACTAAAGTTTCTTTTTTTTTATGTCAGAGGTCGACAAACGAGCTAGTGGGTCACCTGATGGTAAATGATCGCCGCCGCCCATGGACACTCGCAACACCAGAGGTGTCGCGGGTACGTTGCCGGCCTTTAAGAGTCAGCAAACAAGTGTTGCTGACCCTTCCCCCCACCCCGGTGAGCTCTGGCGACCTTACTCACACTCAGAAACACAACATTAAATTACTAATGCTATTATTAAGGAATGTCTTCTGTAAGGTGGAGGTACTTCCCCAGTCGGGCTGCTCTTCGAGCGAATGAACGCTGTGCCCTACCTCTCTTACAATAAAGTCCATTCAAAATGGACTAAAGTCAAAACTCATTTTTAGCATAAAATTATTTTAGTACAAAAATTTGTTGAATAAATATCAACATAACCTTGTGAAATTAATCACGTGGTCGTTCTCTGTGGATAATATAGAAAGTTTGTGTTGCTTTATCTTATTAAAAAAAAATCGGTATTATGTATAATTTTAATTATATTCGTGTGTAAGTGTACCATGTGTTCCTAAGTGCAATAAATATTCTTCTCATTCTGATAAATTTTGTATTTATTTGCTTATTGTTTAATTCAAATACATTTCTACGTATCAATATTATTAGGTACGAAGTATGGTAAAAGTTATAAAAATGTATTTACCGATTGTCAAAATCAGTTAATTTTGTTAGACTGTATTCATTACTGCAGGTATAATAGGTATACATTATGTCTAAACTTACGCTGATTACGTATATTAAATGAGCACGCATATTGTGTAATGTTCTAGTAGAGCATATGTAATTCATTTAACAATGACATAATATCGTTCGATAGATATTAATAGGAATTAGTTTCTGTAGGCCCAAAGAGACTCGTTGCTAATGATATGTGACACAACTTCAGAGTGGCGTCATGTCTTCATTATACGCGTACATAGTGGAATAGATTATATATATAAAAGCCATTTAGAGACAATATTAACTTACATTTATGTATAGGTTTTTTTACCAACATTTTTGAAGTGAAAACATCTTTAGCGGCGTTGCGCACTTTTTTTTCTTAATTATGTTAGACTTGGCAGCCTAACCAAATTTAGTTCTATATTTAAAATTAATTCCCGCCATAGGGGGGGAAGCAATTACTATGAGTATTTACCGCTCAAAGGTGGGAAGTATCATCTTCCACTCGCTACTAGGAGCAAATAAACACTATTTTCGGAGTATGAGAAATGACAAAAAGTTTCACTTCTATTGGTATAGTGCGACAAGGATCTTTATGAACGTGGCTGAAATTAGAACTAACGCCGCCATCTTTCAAAGTGTCGCTTTGAAAGCTCTGCCACAGCTTGCTATGCGGATTGTTGTTTCTACGTTTATTATTGTATTATTTGTTTTAAAACACTAGCAATATATAAAAAGTGGTGTCAGGGAAATAGTCTTAAGGTTAAGGAGATTTCCATGAAAGAAAAACAGAGTATAGGCCCGATAATTCCATTTGAAAAAGTAACGAGCGAGTTGCCGCCTCGATAGGTAAATGTTACCATGCTTGATTTAAGTCGCACCCGTGTATTAATTTTTCGTTTTATTTATTACATTAATGTAGTATTAAGTAATGTGAATGAATGATTAATTTTGAAATAAATTTATTTTTTATACAGATTTAAATCACTATTTTCTTCGTTTGTGCTGTCAAATGATTTGACAATAACTCGATAATATATGGAGTACTCAATAAATTTCTAGAGTTAGATATTCCTGGGACATTATTTACACACGGCCATCTGATTCCAAACTAAGTAAAGCTTGTACAGACGCCATCACATCCATCTACCTCAATCTGTCAAATTTCTTTCAATTGGGGAATTGTTGGGGATTGGGGTAGCTTGATGTGCTGGCGTCTGTATTATGGAAATCAGATAGCTGATATACTACATATACTACTTTTGTAAATACATACGTATATAGATAAACACCCAGACAGAGGACAAACAGACAAGTTCCTGCACACAAATATCTGGCCTGGGTGGGAATAAAATAAAACCAACTACGCCAATCGGCCCGTCAAATGTATACAATTGATACAAAATACAATGGATACAGTCTATTGCCATGTTTAAGTTTTCCTATAATATTAGGGAAATTTTCTTAAAAGCAACCCTTGCCGTCAGAGTGTCGCCCTCCCACAAATGTCAGTCACGTTCATAAAGATCCTTGTCGCACTGTAATCCTCAAAGATTTCCCCGCATGTTCTTTTTTAATTGGTACCCTTACGTTACAATATACACAGAATTACAGTTGAACCGTGATTCAATTCACCTCATTGGTTGCATTGTATTAAAACAAGGATCATATGTAGCCTAAACTTAAACTTTACTTTGTAATAAGTCTGTTTACATGTTAGTTCAATGGCATTTTCTGCAATGCAAAGCATAAATCTAAGTTCAATACATGAATTACTAATATTTGTTACTTTGGGAGTTGTTATCAGAATTTTCCAGACAATGCAGATGGTACTATGTACATTTTATTTGACTATGTTTGTAGAACAAAGCCGAAAAATGGTATCTGTGCATGTTATAAAAAGAACCTGTAAATTGGATTTTGCGGTGTATATTGTTCGTAATTTAACGCTACATTTACCTATCCTAGTTTTGAGTTTAAAGTGGTATAAATTTAGTATTTTTTATATATTACTCACAATGATTGTTAGGCGATAGCTTTGTTGCTACGCTCACTTTGTGCAAGAAAATTAACTTCCCACTAAATCAAGCACAACAAAATATTATTTAATTTTAAAGAATTTAAGAATAATAACATGTCTTCGTAATACCTTGATTAAGCATACAATAATATGATTGAATTTGTAAGTCCCACCTGATATGCACCTCGAGAAAAGTTGTAAAGGAAATCTTAACAAATACCTCGATATAGCTCTAGAGGTATGATCATCCGCTGAAGCAGTGAGGCTTACTGTAAAAATCATGTCAGCCATCAAGAAAACCAGAATTCATAGTGTGTTGTGGTAAATTGCCTTATAGCACAAAGCTAAGATTTAGCCATAACATCAATTAAAAATTACACAACATAATTCGCACAATTTTGAATATAACATTATTATTATTTGTTTAAATTTATCATGAATCCCTTTTAGATGGTAAAGGCTTGATGCAATTCAATGAGCCGATTATCACATTTATAGTGTTACCTACATTGCTACACATGAAGCGAGAGTATTCATTTGCTGATTGTTAAATATATTTTCCTAGTTTTATTTTCATAGGTTACATACCTATTTATTGTTGTGGACACAGCTAGAATGGTTTATTTTAGTTATTTTCATATTATAATGTACTATGGAATTCTTCTCCAGGGATAGCGATGCGGATATTAACACCATATTTGTACTGCAGAAAAGATCTGTAAGAACCATACACAAACTTGGTCCGTGAGTATCTTTAAGATAAAAGTTTAAAGAGATTAATTTTCTGGGTGTAGCATGTCAGTATATATATGACAATCTTATTTATGTGCATATAAATAAATATTCCTTCTGTAAAGCAGTTAGCGAAAAGACCGCCCATTGTACTATATCGAATGCTATGTTACTCTTACGTGTAAATCTTGTTCTAAAACTTAGAGTATTTTTACCTAATATACCTATTGTAAATCCATGATTATAGGAGTGGCGAAATCGGTTTATAGAAAGACTCAAGTGTACTATTAACAGGATGCCGAGGGCCGCAATTTACTAGCAAGCTTGTCGACTAAAAATAAATATTTACATCCGGCTAATGTGGGGACGTCGACGCTCCCGCAGGACATGCAGCGAAATCCTTATTTAATATATAATAGGTCTGCCTTTTAATTAATTTAATTGTAATTACTTAAAAACCCAACATATAACTTTGTAGCGATAAAAGTGATGTTTGTCTATAATTAGATGGGCAATTAGAATTATGTTATATCGAAAGAAAGAAAGAAGAAAAATATATTTATTCCGTAAACAAGCACAGATAATAATAATAATATATAGGTACACATAAAGAAGTTTGTAATTGCTATCTGTGCGAGTCCGAATTGGTCCCATCTCAGCACTAGCTGCGACATTACTGATGCAGCGCTGGTTTTCTGATGGAACCAGGTAAATAATAACAATTCATGTGTCAGTACAGCTCGCATTTCTATTTAAAAAGTATCTGAACACTAATAATCTTACTTACAACTAACTTAAATACTAAATATGTGGATATGGAGACTTATAAAATAAAAATATTAATAACTACAAACACTAATTTGTAATACGTAACATACACAGTATATAAAATAAAAATAAAATTAATTTTGTGATTATGTCGACATTCTTGTCACACGTTTTTCATTTATTTGGACACACCAAAAACAAACTAATTACGACTAACTCGACTATTGCACAATATACATTAATTATTTAATCTATGTTACTAATCGAGCCGAGTTGTCTGTGATCCTTACATACTCTTGGATTCTGACTGTCAGATGAAATATTGGATACTAGTATCTGAAATAGCACGTGAAATATTGTAGCTTCTATTGGTACACCTAATAAATAAAATAACGAGTAGATACTCGTTCCCTAATCCTTGTCTTTATTTATCTTGTGTGCTGTTTGTAATGTATACTGTATTGCTGATAAGCATGTTTATTTTCTGATTAAATGTATTCTTTATTGATTTACGCCAACCTCACAAAGTATAAATTAACGAGTAGAGGAACCGTCTAAAGGTCTTAATAACGGATAAAAATAAAATAAAATAAAATATTAAGGGAAACATATAAAATTTATAATATATCTAAGAGGACAAAGATTCTTTTATGATTATTCAATTCTACATAAAATAAGGCATGGTAAGGACTTTTAGAGATATTTTTTTTTCTATCTGGAAAAATAGTTGCATCTTATATAGTATTGGCTAATAAATTGAAAAATAATAAAATTGATGATTACTTTTATTATTCAAAATACAACGTCCGGGTGAGATGGTGTTGGTATGCTATCTTACCCATCAATTAACTAAATTAAGTTATTCCAGTATCATTCTAACGTTGAATTTTCCTAAAGATATGTATGTAATTCTATGTCAGCTACTACGTTACACATGAGTTCAAAAAATCTTAGTAACATCGAGCATTGTAAGACATTATTCCTACATTAAATTCATATCTTTCCCTCCCCCACATGCCCAAGTCGTCCACATTCCGATACGTAATGACGCGTCGAACGTTTTCCAATAACAGTTAAACGGGTGTTTTTACGCCTCATGTACTAGGTGGCATGTAACGCCAAGTTGGGTACAATTCAATCAGCTTCTTCCACTCAAACTTGGCTCTCACTGCCAACTTTCTTTGACTGCTTCCTTAATCGAGTTGCCGTTAAGTTTATAAAATGCGCCCGTGTGCCTGGTTTATGTTTTCCACGCTGGTTAAGAGCTTTTCAAGAGTTTTCGTATTCGTTAACAAAGTTTCTTAGTTGATGACATGATTGAAAGTTATTTATATTATCTTCTTTGTTTAAGGCTATTCTTTTAATGACTTAATTTTGGTACCGACATTAAAAGAGAGTTGTGTGCGTCTATATTAGTGTATGTATGTGTATCTGTCTCTATTTCTGTGACGTAGACTAAGAAACAATTTTTGTATTATTTTCTATTCACAAGAGATTTGTCACACTGATCGTTTTATCACATTGGATATTCTCCCTCCTTTAGGATTCTCAAAAGATCCCTCTGGACCCAATTAAAAAACAACACGAAAAAGTTTGTTTAAGATAGAAATATACTTTTCTTTTGAATACATAGTAATGTTATCATTAATCACTACAAAACGGATCCAAAGGACCATTTTTTTGCCAAGACCAAAGCACTGCAGAAATGTAAAATGTAATCTCATGGTTGCTCAGTTTTTTATAAATGTACTGTTCTTTATTTAGATATAAATTTACCACAAAGGTTTAATGTTTCCTATTCAGTTTAATATAAAACGTATGCATTATTTCAAAAAGATACTGGCTGAAAAATATAACTCAACCTAATAAAACTGACTTGATGACAAAAAAGGAAACAAATAGAGCATTTAGCAATAAAAGTTTAAAATATAGAAACAGACAGCAATGGCAATGTGGATTCAAATCCAGAAAGTGTAAAAACAGTTGCAAATGAAATTATTCACAAATAAACCAAACGTAAACTTGAATAAATGTTCCACGTAAAAGTGCAAATTTCACTTTTAAAACTGTTAATTATAAATTGTAATTTTTAAATGTTTGAGGAGCATGCCTGTTGCACTCACCAGCTGATCAGCGCACCTAAGCACGCGGTCAGTCTATAGATGGGTGACCGCCAAAGTGGTTTAATTTAAGAGCGTCTCCTTGCTTCAGCAGAAGGCACGTCATGCCGTTAGGCCCAATTGTTGTCGTTAGAAAACAATGGTTTAGATATTATGTAAAAACCTTACTGGGCAGCTAGAAACACTCTGACAATACACATAATTGCCCATACGATAAAGAATAAATTAATTTCTATTAAAAAAAAAACATCATTACCATTTCAGTATTCTACATGCTCAAACAGTGGTTGCGTAAAATATCACATACATTGATATAAACATAAAATAACATGCCAGTTATTTTAAAAAGTAAATTATTGAAATATTAAAATCTAATAAATTTTACAAGTTCGAGTTCGAGAGAATAGAGAATATTTCCATGCAAATATTAGGTCTTTACCTATGAAATTGCCGTTCTGCAGTACTGGCCATTTCAAATCAAAATAATTTTTGTTTGGCTAAGAATTCTAATTTCAAATTAATTTTATTTTAAAAACATGGATTCTTTTTTCCAAAAGTAGTCATTTCTTTATTGATTAGTGTTACATTTTCATCGCATTTCAATCTTTTTCGTCATCATGGATACGTTAAAAATTCGAGTAATTATGGAATATGAGTACCGTCGTGGCAGCAACGCGGCACAAGCGGCACGCAACATCAACGACGTTTACGGAGCTAACACTACAAACCAACGCACCACCTGTTATTGGTTTGCTCGCTTCCGTTCTGGAAATTTCGACCTGAAAAATGAACCTCGCGGTCGTCCGAAGACTTTGGTCGACAATGACGAATTAAAGGCGGTTGTGGAAGCTGATGATACACAATCTACGGCTGAATTAGCAGCAGCTTTCGACGTTAGCGTCAAAACAATATTGGTCCATTTGCGTCAAATTGGCAAGGTAAAAAAGCTTGACAAATGGGTGCCCCACGAACTCAATGATCGCCAGCGCGAAGTACGCGTCGAGACGTGCCTTGCACTGCTCAACAGACACACAAATGAAGGAATTTTGAACCGCATTGTTACCTGCGATGAAAAATGGATTCTGTTTGATAACCGCAAGCGCTCAGCAAGTTGGTTGGATCCTGGTTCAGCACCTAAACAATGCCCTAAACGAAAACTTACCCCTAGAAAAGTGATGGTCACTGTTTGGTGGTCTAGCGCCGGTGTGATTCATCACAGCTTCTTACCAAACGGGGTGAGCATTACTGCAGATGTGTACTGTGAAGAACTGAGCACAATGATGGAGAAGCTGGCGCATCTCCAACCAGCATTGGTCAATCGCTCGTCTCCGCTGCTCCTGCACGACAACGCGCGACCTCATACTGCACAGCAGACGGTCTCCAAGTTGCAAGAACTGGGGTTGGAAGCTCTCCGTCATCCGCCCTACTCACCAGACCTTGCGCCTACAGACTACTACTTTTTCCAGAATTTGGATAACTTCTTGGCGGGAAAAAAATTCAATACCCGAGAGGCAGTACAAAATGCCTTTGAAGAATTTGTTGCCTCCCGTCCAGCTGATTTCTTTAAGAAGGGCATCAATAAACTGCCACTGCGATGGCAAAGATGCATTGATTGCATGGGTGATTACTTCGATTAATACAAATAAAAAAATTCATGAAAAAAATTCGTTTAAATTTTTTCATACAAAACGGCAATTTCATAGGTAAAGACCTATTATCAATATTTGTTACCTTATCGTCCCCTCGTCAATCGTGTATAAAATCGCCTTAATACTGTTGACACAAAAACTAATCACCACAATAGTCACCATTACTGGTTAGTACGAGTATTAGAGACACAGTTAAGGTCAAACTGTCAAACAAAAATCCCCCGATATGGCATCAACTATACCTAGTACTATGCATATTGTTATATATTTATGTAGGTACATCAAGTTGTCACGTAGCTTCTTAATTACTTAATATAATTTAATAAAAGTTTTTAGAAATGAAAAACTCTAATTAAATTGTAATAAAAATTAACGTAACAGCTTCTCAGACTCTCAAGTCGAAGTCTTCGACCAGTGTCAGTGATGATTTAATATCAATTCTTATGTTTATTTTTTCATATTTTTTATTAAACTCAAGCTTGCTTAATTGCTATACCTCATTTAGCCGAGCTTACCAAATTATATATGAATGTTGGTAATAAGGGCCTAACGACATGTTAAGAATCGGTATCACCAAATGTATGTCTATACATAGATTTTATTTATTATGTATTTCTATAAATACAAAATAATCGATTTTTTTTAAATTGTTAGTCGGTATTATAACTTTTTGTTTAAGTTTATCATTATTTAATAACGAATGTGACTTATCGATTCAGACCATGAGTTTCGCTACTAGTCTGTAGTATCCACGAGTATCTCTTTAGTCAATTTAAATAAGTGCTTGTATGTAAATTCATTGGTATCCTGTCTCATGATAATGTATGAATTAGGAAATATGTATAACTTTCAAATGATAAATTCATCCACGAAGAATGAAATCCTGGGTTCAAATCCCGGGTCGGGCCAAAAGTGATTTACCATTATTAGACTTCCCGAAGTCTGGGAGTTGGCGCTATTGGCGCCACCTAGCGGCACGACCAGAAACAGGTATAATAATACCTGGACCAGAAACAGGTATAATAATACCTGTTTCTGGTCGTGCCGCTAGGTGTCCCATCGGATTCATATTCAGTTCTACTCTTCATAGTATGAAACCGTAGTATATAAATAACATATAATATCATATAACATTTATAAATACTCGTAAATTATATTGAATTACTAAAATTTATTTGACATGTTAAAGATAATATAGTAAATAATGGTCGGACTTTAAGCAATGAATTCTATCTACATGTGAATATTTGTATGCCGTAAACGGTTAAATGTGAGAACTAAGCTAATATTATGTTAAAATCTTTGTACTTACCACATTTATACAAATAAATATCTTATCTTATTTTAACGGACACCCAGAATTTTGCTGATATTAAATTTCTCATCACAAAATACATGCATGTATCCTGTAAATTATGCTCTGTAAATTTTATGCAATAATGTTATTTGTCATAAAAATATGTACAGACGGCAGCACATCAAGCTACCCCAATCAAGTTTCCCCAGTGGAAAGTGAACCTTATGCTTTTGTGATAAAGTTGAAAATCTATAAAAGAAATTTGACATATTGGGGTAGCTGGATGTGCTGGCGTCTGTACTTCACGTGTTAATATAAATAAGCTTAGACACATTATGTTCAGGCTACATACGGATGAACGAATACGTCATTTGCGATCTATATTCAGTATTGCGAGGACTAAAAAAGGTTCCATCCAAAATGGTTAATTGAAACAATTTACAAGTCTAACTCGTACGTTGGCCGAATCCATCTGTAGACTTGCTGAGTATGCACCAGAACGGGGGAGCTTTTAGGGCTAATTTTGACGTTTTACACTCAGACTTTATCTAGTGCTGAGGAAGGCCATGCATTCATTTGCATTTTAATTCTTGCCGGTTTTATCTAGCCGGATAGTGTAAGAATAACCGCCTGCATTTCTAATAGTAGGTACTTACCTATCATGTTTGACTTTTTGCACTATATATTAGAGTTGGACTTAAAAAATAGATAATTAATTTAACCAAAGATTTACGAGTTAGTAGAACTTCTTTTAGTTAAAACGCCCAATCTAGGAATTAAAACATGTATCGCGGTGAGTTTACAAACGTGCAATTAACGGACATTCACCATTTGACGGGCCGGTTGGGGTGGTTGGTAAATGCTTGCCTTTCACGCCGCAGGTCGTGGGTTCGATTCTCACCAAGGATAGTTATTTGTTAGCATGAACATGACAATCATTTACCAACCATAATTCATATCCGTGCGTGTGAGCAATCATCCCAGAATGCTGGCTGCATTGCCACATTAGATGGCCTAAATATAGGCCAATACGCCAGGTAAGTGTCCAGGTAACAATTTTTAACACTCTTAAAAGTCACACTCTTTGCTCTTAAAAGTATTCTGTTCTCATGACAACGAACATGACTCTCTTAACACACAAAAAATAGGGATAAAACCTTATCATAAAGAATATCATGAAATCGATTTTCAAATACCTATACTGTTTTTATACAAGTGATATTTTTATTATTAGCTACCTGCAACTTAGATACGTCCACAGACCTTTTCTGGTCATATTAAAGTGAACATTCCACAGAAAGGAGTTTCATCCTAAACAGAACACTAAAAAGTATAATAAAACCTCTTTGTTTTACGGGATACTTTTATGTCAACTTTTACCCAAGTTCCGGTTGTTTTTCCCTTCGAATTTTGCAAAATGCTGACCAAAGAGTATATATTCAAAATATACCAATAACAACGTGCTTGCCATGTTATTGTTTTGCTATTTTCAAAAATATCTAATATTATCGCAGTAATGTCCAAAATGAACATGACTCTCTTAACACACAAAAAATAGGGATAAAACCTTATCATAAAGAATATGGAGATCCTTGGGGGGGGGGAGGCCTTTGTCCCGCAGTGGACGTCTTTCAGCTGATATGATGATAATGATGATGATGAATGTTCAACATAGATTCGTAAATATTAAATATCTAAATAAATTACTCTCCTTTTAATCGGTACTTTGTGTTGAACTAATGAATAGTTTAGCACAAAATTCAGTTTAAAATAAAATAAGCTCACAACGATATTATTCAGCTAATAACTATTACAGTCACGAATCGTACTGCAATAGCCGCTTACTCTCATTACAAGAATGAAACGAACTGCAATTTGGTTGCAAATGGATTGAATGCGGCTGCCCCACCTAAATGTTCAATAATTTCTTCATTTTACATTTCACTAAATAAAATGTGGTGTACATATTTTAATTCGTGCTTTATTTACTGGAAGTAATGTTTGTTTGGTACATTTAATTGTTGAGGTAATGACTAATTGCAACCCATGTGTATCGCAATGACAAAATTATGTGCTATTAACGCGGTTAAAACATTAACATCACAGGAATATGTAACAGTTTTTGTGTGGAATTATATGGTTCACAATTAATACGACCAAATATTTTTTTTTAAATCTTATACAATCTTATACTCTCTTGACAATAACTTGATACGGGCTAGCTAAATATCATTTCTGTAATAAAATAAATTTGATAAGCCTACAAGACAAAATACGTGTATAGATCACATAGCGAGTAATATGAAGAAATGTGTAAGCAAATTGCATGAATTTCATTTATCAGATCATAACATTACGGTTAGAACTTCTTTATTTCTCAAAGATTACAATAATCACTTCAAGGAGAAACAAATTTACATTAATTATAATAACTTAAAAATAAAATACTTTACAATGCGCCCATTAACGGAGTGAGCTGTTGACAAAACATAATAAGTAGGGTATGTCGACAAAATTATAAAGTTATGTTGTCTTGACGTTGATGCGGTTGTGCAGATATTAAGATGCCTTTACACCGGGTGTTCGAGTTAATTATTTTGTGAAGTTTATCAATTACGTAAATATTAAATTAATTAATTTATGTCGAGATATTATATTGATTCATGTACCTTTGAAGATGTGTTGTTTTAATAGCTTTTTGAATAGGTCTAGGCTCGTAGCGCTTTTTATGTAGTTAGGTAACGAATTAAACAGTTTTGCTCCTTGATATACATACAATAGTCCTTTTTCCATAATTGGTTCTGGGTTTATAAAGAACAATATTGTTTGGTCGCCTTGAACTGCGTGATTGTACGTGGCAGATTTTTGTAAATTTTATGTGTGTGTGAATATCTCTATTTAAAATTTTACGTATCAAAACTGCTACGTTATATTGGTAAAGTTGTGTAATGTTAAGTAATTTTGTTTCACTGTAAATTGTTTTGGTTGAAGTTAAATAGTGATAGTTAAATAAAACCTTGATTATTTTATTTTGTGCCCTCTGCAATGTGTCAATATGTACTTTGGCGGCTGAGCCCCAGACTTCAATTAGGTAATCTAAGTAGGGTTTTACTAGCGAGTTGTAGATTGTGTAGCGAATTTTTTGGGGAAGACATTTCACAATACCACGTAGTATCCCAGTAAGACTTGAAATTTTTGACCTTATCTTGTCGATGTGTGGCTTCCATTGCAGTTGGCTATCTATAGTTACTCCAAGAAACTTTTCTTTATTCACCCTACTCAAGACAGTTCCATTAATTACCAAAGGACGATGATCAGAAATGTTTTTGTTTTTAGCCGCAAAAATACAGTAATTGGTTTTTGTAGCATTGATGGTTAGTAAGTTGCTTAAAAACCATTTCTCTAAGGTTACAAGATCATCCTGAGCATCTTCTATAATAGTGTGTATGGAGTTACCATAGTAAAATAGGCAGGTGTCATCTGCATAAAGTGATATATATCCTTTTAATCCTATTTTATGGATATCATTAATATAAATGAGAAATAAAAGGGGGCCCAAAATTGAGCCCTGTGGAACGCCGCAATTGATTAATTTTGGATTGCTAATGTGCTCATCTATCCTAACTACCTGGCACCGACCGTCAAGATAAGACTGGAACATTTTTAGTGCGTTTTCTATAATCCCAATGGATTCTAATTTGCGTATGAGATGCTTGTGACTGACCGTGTCGAATGCCTTTTTGAGGTCAATAAATACTCCTAACGCTATATGTTTCTGATCGATATTGGTCTTTAGTTTGGTAACAAGATCAGCTGCAGCTGAAAGGGTGTTTGATTTTTTCCTGAACCCATACTGATGTTCAAATAAAAAATTTACCGAATCAAGGTATTGCGACAGTCTGTTGTGTATTAGTTTTTCCAATATTTTTGAGATCACAGGTAAAACAGATATGGGCCTGTAGTTACCGGGATCAAATTTAGATCCAGATTTATAAATAGGTGTGACTTTTGCGACTTTAAGCACGTTTGGGAAAGACCCATCCCTTAAACATTTATTTATACACTGTGTAAGGGTGGACAGTATAAATTTTTTGCATGACTTTATGGCTTTGACATTGACACCATCTAATCCAGAACTTATATTTTCTTTAAGATTATTTAAAATATTTCCAATCTCATCCTGTGTTGCCGGGGTTAATTGTGATAATTTGTTTGTGAGTGTTGTGATGTTGGTAGATACTAGAAGATGATGGTAAGGAGCAGGGATTTGACTAGCTAAAAGAGAGCCTATACTTGAAAAGTAATCATTAAAAATCTCACAAATATCTATTGGATTAGAAATGATTCCGTTTGGAGTTTCTAGTTTTGATGGGAATGAGCTTTGATGGCGTTTGTTGTTAGAGATGCTATTTATTAACTTCCACATCTTCAAAGGCTTACCTTCACATTGATAAAATTCTTTAACATTTAACATTTGTCAATCTATTAGCTTTCCCATTGTTAAACCAAAACCACATCTAAATTTTTGGTATGTTATAAGAAGAGACTACTGTGAAGATAATATAAGAAAATTTAAAGACTGCATTCTAAACATTTCATGGGAAACCGAAATTGATGATGTGAGCTATAATAACATATTTAATAATTTTCATGATTTGGTCTGTCTCTTTTACAGTCTCTGCTTTCCATTACAAAAATATAAAGTTAAAATGAATAACCATGCTCCGAAATGGATCACAAAGGGAATAAGAGTAGCTAGCAAAAATAAAAGAGTACTAAAACACAATTACTAAAAAAATAAAAGCATGGGTAGCAAATCTAATTACATTAAATACACAAAATCACTAAAACGCTGTGTGAATTGCTCAAAACAAAATATTATTAAATCAAGAAATAAAAGTAAGGCAACGTGGCAGATTATTAAGAATCATGAATATGATAATATGCAAACCTATGACATTGAATGGATAAATTGTAATGGAAATAAAATAGACAAACCTATTGAAATCGCAGAAACATTTAATAATTACTTTATAAATGCATCAAATAATACTATACCTTTAAGTAAAAATAAAGCTAAAATAAACATAGATAATGTAGAATCGTCAATTTTCTTAAATCCGTGTTCTGTTACAGAAGTTAAACTATTAATTTATTCCCTTACTAATACCAAGTCAGTAGGCTATGACTCAATTTCAACTCATATTATAAAAGCTTGTGCTAAAGAGATTGCTCCTATTCTTTCCTCTTTAATAAATCTGTCATTCGTGCTTGGAACATTCCCGGATAAATTAAAAGTATCTGTAGTCAAGCCAATTCATAAAAAAGACAGCTGGAATGAAGTTAATAACTATATACCTATAACATTAGTACCCATTTTGTCTAAGATATTCGAAAAATCTATGTATGCCAGGATTAATAACTTTATATCAAAGTACAATATTCTCAGGAGCGAACAAAATGGCTTTCAAAAATCTAAGTCAACAACCCTTGCAGGTTTCCAATTGGTGAGACGCGTGACAGAGTATATCAATAATAAGATTCCCGTAGTTGGAATTTTTTTTGATATGCCTAAAGCATTTGATTGTGTGGAACATAATATGCTTTTACGAAAATGCGAAAAGTATGGCATAAGAGGTCCCGCGCTGATTTGGATTAAATCCTATCTAGCAAATCGCACGCAATGCGTTGAAATCACACGAATTAACGAAGAACTTAACTTTACTTCTTATAGATCTTCTTTTCTGCAAAATAGCGTTTTGGGACCATTACTCTTCATTCTATATATTAACGACTTGCCTTCTGTAAGCAGTCATCAGACCACATTATTTGCCGATGACGTATCGATTATCATTCCCTTTACTAAAAAAAATCCTGTATATGAGCAAGATATTAATGAAAATATTGAATCGATCGTATCTTGGTTAGATAAAAATAATCTTCGTGTGAATACTACCAAAACTAAATATATACAATTCACAAATTATAAAACGAAATCACAAAAACTTAACATTATATGTCGAGGTGAAAAGCTTTAAGAAGTCTCGGACACAAAATTCTTGGGCATTTCGATTGACCATAATGTTAATTGGAAATCACACGTAAGACTTGTTTGTACGAAAATAAATAAGTTCGTTTATGCATTACATAAACTTAAGAATATAGCTGGTCCAAAGGCTGCTCGAATTGCTTACTTTGGCTATATAGAATCCGTATTAAGGTATGGAATATTATTGTGGGGTAACTCTACGGATGTGAGCAGGGCATTCATTAGTCAAAAAAAATGTATACGTGCTCTGTGTAACGTTGGACAGATCAGATCCTTATTCAAAAATAATAATTTATTAACATTGACAGCATTATATATACTCGAAGTTTGTATTTTCGTAAAAAACAATCCCAGAGAATTTGTATCAGCGCTAGATAAGAAACCAATTATCGCAAAAAGAGATCCAAAAGAACTGCTCTGTAATGTGCATTAAGGTGTTTAATAGGGTACCCAAGAGGATCAGAGAACTGTCACTGATACGTATGAAAACAGTTTTAAAACAGTGGCTTATAGATAAGGTCTTCTACAACCTTACTGAATTCTTTGACCATAAGGAGTGAATTCATAATTATAATTATTGACATATTCTGATTATTGATTATTTATTTTTATAATACTATGATGGTCTTTTCTTATTATTATGTATTAGATTATATTACAATAATTAATTCTATAGCTATTAAGACTACATGAAAAATATATATTCGCATGTCTCTGTAGACAAAATGTGTGAACTTAAACCTTATGTAAACATCCTGTATGTACCACGTTTTTAAGCGAAATAAATACTTACCTACTTACTTACTCATACAAGATGTACCTAAATATCTATGTTACTAGAAATAATATCTAATGTATACAACTATATTACTACAAACATGTTCTGACTATTTACAAGCGCTTTTTTAAAGTCTACGTGAATAAAAACCTTTTTTATTTATTTATTTATTATTTATTTATAGTGGAGCCTTACCCATGTTAAGTGTTTAAAATAATATAACATCATGTTAGCCCATGTACAGACGCCAGCCTGCACATCAAGCTACCCCATTCTGTCAAATTTCCCCAAGTGAAAGTGAACCTTATGGTAATATTACAACGTTGAAAATCGATAAAAGAAATTTGACAGATTGGAGTAGCTTGATGTGCTGGCGTCTGTACAAGGGATATGCCACAAAATTTTTACGCCCCCACGGGATGAGATGGGGCGATGATATTCTATGCCGTCACCACACAGCAACAAAAACAGCAGCAAAAACAACATATAAACGATACTATTTAGTTGTGAGTTATAAACTAGGCGTTTCGTGCAAGGATTGAACCCACAACACATCGGTTTACTTCGTCATCCAAACATCCATTAGCAGGGAAATAAGGTTTTCAGACATGCATCGTCGAATAATGTAACGATGTAAGTTTTGTATTTCTATCAGTCCCCTTTTGTCTTCGGGTAACGAACCTTCTTCAAAAATGTGTGCCTAAAAGCTTTTTAAAAAGCCATCGGGGACATAATGGTCTATTCACACACGCATTACAGAACATCTCAGTACAACATAGGTGTACAATGCGTACATATGTGAAACAAATTGATTCTTAACTTTAATGTTATAGTTTTTACGACCTACCTACGTACCTGCCATTCCCTATTTCAGTTTTTATGAGTTAGAACTTTTTTATTGGTGAGAGACGTTTAGCGAAGCAAATCAAATCGTTTACGTCAATTCGTAAAGTTCAATCATGTCGTTATTTCTTTTTCTTGGCTGTTACAATGAAAACGTCGCCGAGTCGGTTCAGATTTTACGTTATGAGTCCGAGGGGAAGTAAGCGAATAAAAAGAGGAATATATCTGAGTGTGGCGCTTGTCGTATGAGACCACGAAACTGCTTTCGGGTTAGAGTCGTATCTCAGAGGTGGCTTCCGAGACAAAAACAAATGGAAGTATTACCGAAGACAATCTACATTTAAATGGATCTTTTTCCTCAATTCTTGCGGAGTTTGGTGATAGGTATCGCTGTCGCCGATTTATTTCTCGGAATTTACATTTGTGCGCCCTTCACCGGTGGCGCTGACGTACAACTTCGAGTTGCGTCTATGTTACTGGCATCGATTGTATTGTTCCAAAATACAATTTATTACTTGACTTGTTACAAAACATGTACACTTATAGCCGTCTGAGACAAGATCATTGTTCTCATTTTTATAAATCCGATACAATAGCAATATAATATAATAAAATAGCAATAAGATTATCACCGAGGCTTATCGCGCCTACCCGTATCAAATTTTCTTCCCTACCGCTTTATTCACACCTAAAGCGAAGATTCTATTGTTCCGACAATAGAATTAAAGAAACGTTTAAGAAATCAACATTAACGTAATCTAGGAGCTTCGACCGCTGGGGTTGCCACGGGCACAATTGCGGCCGTTATTAATTATTCCGATGTGAATAGAGCGCCAACAAAAGGCATTAACTGTGCAGATAATAGCATGGCGTCTCCTCGAGGCGAGGCTTCCTGCCTCGTGCCGATCACTCATTGCGAGACGTTGCAAATGAGCCACAAGAACAACACTAGCGTCTCCCGGTGCCCACAAATTATGATATATTTATTACACTTATTCACAACTTACTCAGCGCACGTTGCGCTTTTCGCTTGTGAGGGAGTTTTCGTGTTAACAAAGGATTTGCTCCAGTTTTCAGACTGACGGACAAATTAAGTGAATCATGTTATAGGATTTATTTTTTAGAATTAGCTACATTCGTTAAGTAAGTTTTAAATAAACCGTGTATCGCCATCAAACTTCAACGTTTGGCAAGGATTTATAGATAAATGTAAAACATTTTTTAATTCAGTTAAAAAAGATGAAAAGATTTAAAAATCTTCAAATTTAAGAACGCATTCATTGTTTGGAATTACTCAATATGATTATTTTATTAGTTTGCATTAAATCATTTTGTGAAATGAAAACTATCTATTAATTTTATTTCATATAATCAATTAAATTGAAACGAAGATACAATGATGTGTGTTTAATGTGTGCTTTACACACAATTCAATAAACATGGCAACTGTTATCATGGCATATTGAATGATAAACTTAGAATCTTCATTAAAATAATATAAAATTCAAATAAAACAAAACAAATTGACCTATACCTATGAGATGTTTGGAAAACCTAAATATTATAAAAGGCATTGACGTATTCCACAGAACTAGTGATTGTAGCCACGTTCCTTAGGTCACTCATCAACTATCAAATCAGTGTATAGCCGTAGAAAAGGCTATTCCTCTGATCACGTTAAAAGTCAAACAAGTTGTATGGTATATTCTAGCCCTGTCAGACCATACAGTGTAACGATCCAACATTTCAAACTCCAAACTTTCAAACTGAACAACACGTGTATTAGCATGTATATATCAAGCATGGTATCGAGTGATAGGGCCAGGTTGCCGATGCCTGTTGCGATCCGCACCAAAAACCCATCATTCAAGACAGCAATTCCATCCGAAAATGTTGCCACTGTTGCGTTCCATTACCATTACTGAATCGTCAACTTACTGTTCTACCAAATCAAAATCCGCCAAGACTAGGAACTCGTGTAGTTATCGCGGTAAATAGAAATTATCGTAGATCTCGGGATTCGTTAGCTGTTTGGTCACTTTATCGTCTTAGCAAACTAGATTGGGGAGACGAATCGCACTGGATTGCCGTTTATTTTGTCGACATATTACCCTCTTAGTTAAGTGGCTAAGGAGGTTAATCCCACCCGATGTCGAGCGAAGTAATTAGTGTACGCTTTACTAAGGATAATCTTTGCTAACGTCACTAGATTTGCACTAAATTCGATTAGTTTAAGAGGGACCTGTTCTACCTTTCTTCCTGTGTTTGGGGAGGGTTTAATTAACTTACTTTCATCACAGTGCACGATGGAACCAACAAAGTTAACAAGTCCCAACGTATCTACACAATTTATGTGTGGGTATCTAACAGTTTCAGTGCAGCAGCAAGACAAAGAAGAATAAATAACATTTTATTGCATACTAGGAAATCTGAACCTTAAATCTAAATATAAAACTGGATCCTTGTTGATTTATATACGATGATGTTGGCAATAAAATATACGCAACAGTATATTTGTACCTGACATTTCATAGGTGCGACTTTTATTAACACAAAGCTATTAAGCGACTTAAATGTGTCCATGTTTATACGCTCATTTGAAAAAAATCGTGGAGGTCTTTGTTTTTTGTTTTTTTGTAGCGTCTTTCGACTAGTATGATGATGATAACGGGACAACTATTTTGTATGAAATATAATTGTTATTTAGAATAGGTCTGATCTGTGTCCGTAAATTGCATGGGAGACCCACGCAATAGAGGGGTTTGTTGAGTATGTGCGTTATATATAAAAAAATACAATAATAGAACAATATTAACTGCTTTATTTACGTGTGAAAATTATTGGGACGAGGCCGAGTTATGGATGAATAAAGGGAGATCACGCGGAGAAGGTCGTAGGAGGCCTCTTGTCATCTGTGTAAATATGTAACAAAATTTAAAATGATCTATTTAAAACGTTCGTTTAGAAAGTTGCCTGAAAATGTAGTGTGTGTAGCTTGAACCTTCATACGCTTTTATTGTAGATACAAGTGCCTTTCACGCCGCAGGTCGTGGGTTCGATTTCCACCCAGGACAAAATATTTGTGTCTATGAATATGTCTGTTTGTACTTAGTCTGGGTGTATTTATCTATTTAAGTATACTTTAACAAAAGAAAAGTAGCTTTATGTAATATATCAATGGAATCCAGATAGTGGTTTCCATAGTACAGACGCCAGCACATCAAGCTACCCCATTCTGTCAAATTTCTTTTATAGATTTTCTACTTTATCACATAAGCATAAGGTTCACTTTCAATTGACAGATTGCGTTAGCTTGATGTGCTGGCGCATGGCGTCATCAGATGGCCGTGTGTGAATAATGTCCCACGAATGTATGTAAGTGTATAAGATAAGATAAGATAAGATAACTCTTTATTGTACACCAAAACATTACAGGATACAAAAATACAATAACATACATTTAAAAAATGGTACAATTGGCGGCCTTATCACTAAATGTGATCTCTTCCAGGCAACCTAGGCAGGGATTGGAGTATGGAGTAATAGAGATAGGGTAGTTGTAAGTGTACATAAGTATAGAAATGATACGCACTGGTATCATTACAAAAACAGAGAGTTTTCTACGTCATATAAGATAAATTACATATATATTATATATTAACCTACATACTATATTATATACACGCATAATATATACTTATATTTCATAAATAAATAAATACATACATAAAATTCTTATCATAAAGCAAAACTAAAGTAGGAGCTGTTGCTGAAGTTCCATAAACTAGTCGAGAGTAAATTATGTCGTACCTTTTTGTAGCGACAAGTAGTGATCTTTTACTAGACTCTGAAAGTTGCGTAGAGATTGAGCTTGGCGTACTGACAATGGCAATGCATTCCACAGGCGAGCTCCTTGCACAGCAAACGATTTGTCCAGAAAGATTGTGGAATGTGCTGGCATTGTTAATTTTAAATTATTCGATGATCTCAGAAGTTTCGAATGTGATTCATAAAGGAGTGAAAAGCGTTCTTTGAGGTAAGAGGGAGTTGAAGGAGTAAACAAAACATTGTATAGAAGTGAGAGAATATGGGCATTCCGGCGAAAACGAATGGGTAGCCACTTGAGCTTGTTACAAAATTCAGTGATATGATCATATTCGCGAAGACCAAATATGAATCTTATGCAGACGTTCTGGAGACGCTCAAGTTTTTCAAGTTGGGCCTCTGTAAGATCAAGATAGCTGACATCTGCGTAATCTAGTAATGGGAGAAGACGGGATTGAGCAAGCGTAATTTTGGTGATAGTTGGGAGGAAGTTACGAAGTCTTCTCAAGGATCCAATTGATGCAAAAATTTTCCGACTGACATTTTGTAGCTGAGGGCCCCAGGAAAGGCAGCTGTCATGATTGAAGTTGCGATAAGTTATGATTGAATTGAATATCTTTAACAAAAGCCCTTTCTACATTTGCTGTGCCCAACAGGGTGCATAATGATGCCATGTTACACCTAATTGACATTGTGGAATGCAATAAAACATTAAATATTGAGTTTGCTTTTCAATCTATTTTGATCCTTACTTCTAAGTATTTACAGGAAGTAATTGCGTGAAATGGTAAAATTGGGTTTTCCTGAGCTGTTAATGCGGTTTGTGCCTCTTAAAGTAGTTCTTCAACATTGTACGACTGTGTAATTACTATACTCAGTACCCTCTCAATTAATTGTTTCCTTTTCCGTCATCTCGGTTAAATGTTTAAAGGCAGACACTGCAGTCCCGTGTTCGATTGTGTCCCCCTGACCGAATTTCGGCCACGGCGGCCAGTCTTAATTGAGACTAGCCAATTGCGCAGGACATATTATAGTGCACAAGTGTGTGCGCAAACACAGGGGAACTTTCTATTCCATCACTCTCATAATCCGATGGGACGCCTAGCGACACGACCGGAAAGAGTTAAGGTACAGGACCGACGGCTTTACGTGCTCTCCGAGGCACGGGGGTGTAATACCGCCAACTTCCAGACTTCGGGCTGATACTGAGAAATTTCTTTTTACGGAAAAATCCCAAATATCACTTTTTGGCCCGACCCGGGATTTGAACCCAGGACTTCATTATCTGCAGTTGAACACGCTACCGCTAGACCAACGAGGCAGTCTGTTTATGGTAGGAATAAATCAACAGAAAACAATACTAAATTTTATATTAGTTACCCTTATTTGATTTATTGTGGAAATATACATACACGACATATCGATATTATTTTATCTTAGGAGTAAAAATGTTTGCTTGTGATGTTCTTGTAATGTGTACTTAGTTGAATATGTAACAACTGTGCAAATGTTTCCATAAATACAAATATAAATTTATACATTGTTTTCATTATAAAATAAAACGTACGGCTAGCCTAATGGCAAGGCTACCATAGCCTATAAACGCTTGAAATGCTAGGGTCATTCATGCTTTGCTACTGCTATCCGCCTCTCCCAGTCAGCCCTGGAAACCTTACCTACACAGTTACAGTGCTTATAACCGCATGCAAGTATTCTATGAGATGGAAGCAGTGCCTCAGTTAGGGTGCGTTGTCAGCCAAACACGACAGGCGATAGAATACAGTACATAATCGGCATCAAGCTTAAATATTAATTTGGAAGCGGGGCAGATCAGCAGATTTTTCCATAAATCATACAGTCACATCCAGTGTACAGTTGGCAGTAGTGCTTGCGATCTCGAGGAGAAACTCTAAAATACCTATAAAATGTGGAAAATAAAAAAGATAAAACTCTTTCATAAGATAACGATTATATGTACCATCAGATACATATTCGATTAACCACCGCTGAGTCCTTTAGGATACCTACTCGCTAGCTTCAAAAGCTCGTTAGATTTTAATAAATGTCTGGACCATAGAATATAGAACGGTTTTGAGTGCCCGTATCAAACGTTACTTTATTTATTCAAATCAGAGATATTAAATTTATCCCAAAAGACTAATAGTGGTTCAACGTATATGTTCTCGAAAATACATTATGATTTTTTAACGGGTTTCAAATGAACCTAGGGATAAGGCACGTCTTGTCTGCGGGATAAGATTCCACAGGGATACCGTTTGAGCAGTAAATTATTTACTGTAGCAATTTATGTATTGAACAACTACTTTCAATGTATAACCCGCCACACAAAGAAGGGGTGAAGCCTAGTCTATGTATTTGTAAGTCTGCGACATTGTAGCTTTTGAACGGGTGGACTCATTTCAATGCAGTGTTTGATGCGCTTGTAGTTACTGTCACTGGTCCATCAACAATTGGCGAGATTAAGTTGTCAGTACATAGATGGGCTAATGTGGTATCATTAGTTAGCGCCTCCATACTTTGGTGGGTACTTCAAGCTATAGTCTCCGGTTGTAGTTATTAAACAACAGTCGTTAGCCATGTCAGAGGCCTAAAAGGTGGTTTTAATAATCTGATACTTGGATAACTACAGCCTATACGATGAAATAAAACTACTGGTCTATATGTTTAAAAGCTGTTGATGCTAGACGCTTTGGTCAATATTAAACTGAGCAATATTGAACGCGCCGTCGCGACCCTGCTATCCGGCCTCACCTAGAGGCCTGGGTGGGAAGGAAGGGCGGTTACGTCACCTACAGACTGACTCAGATACTTGCCGGATCTTTCGGTGAGTATCTGTGCCGGATAGGCCGAGAAGCGACGACACATTGTCAATATTGCGGGAGCGACCTGGACTGCAAGCGAGTAAGCACACACACGCCAAGTGTCCAATCTGGGAAGCCGAGAGGATAGTCCTAGTCGCAAAGATGAGACGGAATCTGTCACCACCAGTAATCGTAGGCGCGATGCTGGCGGGTAACTCCACCAAATGTCTCCTACTGTGAGGTAGTCGTGCTCCAGAAGGAGGCCGCCGCTTATTATACGCATATAATAAGCGGCGGAGGCGTCGAGGTAGCAGCGGTAACCGATAGCCCTACTTCTTCGGTGCGGTGCTGCGGTAGCAGTATAAGAAGTCTCCTCTACTGCCGCCACGTGCAAACAGCTCTTGAAAGATGGCGATCTGTTTGTGGCACAGTCGCTGTGCCGGACTGGTATGAGTCGGCAATAGGGGGGGAATCCAGAGCCTTCCCAGGGTACGTGTCCCAACCATCTGGGACAGGGTGCAAAAAGGGGGAGCAGTATACCCATATTCCTGGGGCTCCTCTCATCAGGCACCAGAAGAAGTACCGTAGACACTTTTTACAAAGACTGTGCAATATAACTGTCTAAATTAACCACTTTAAAAACATCAGTAAAGTACAACATTTGAGAGCGAACAAATAAGGTTTATCTTTACAAATGCGATGTTTCCCCGTCTAACGAGAGGTGAGGCCTTAGCAAATGAAGACCCGTCACAGTAAACAACTTTAGGTGAATTTGCCAAATGAAAAGAAATTGGCACGAATAAGATTATGAGAGATCTAATTTTATTCGCGAAAACGTCCGAATACAAATTACGTTTCACAAATAGAATAAAGTCGATTTACAAATCTTTGTACTGCGTAGTATAAATACAAAATTGTGTGACGGCAGAATGTTTTCGAATCTGTTCAGTAAATACTGTCCCCCATAATGATTATTTGAACGTACAATTAACATTCGAACCCAGTCCGCCGGTAGTGATAATTCGATTTGCACATCAAGGGATGTAAACAAGAGGACTGTACACGGCTTTAGCTGTATCTATTCGTCATTAGCTCTATAGAAATTGTACAATCGATACAAAAATGTTTTACGTTTGCGTGTTGAATTGACGAATTGGGTTAAAAGAAATTGTGTCAAGTGTGAATTAATGCGTTGCTATTGAAGCCTCTGATTTTGTTTGCCTACTCTTTTTGCTCGTCGTTATGTAATATTAAAATTAGGCTTTCATTATGTTGAGAAGAAGATAATTTTAACGAATACACATACATACCCAACATATTTATATGACTTTGAGACTCGGAACGATCTTGTGTAAAATCGACACATCTTAAGACCATGTCTTGAACTGGGGACATATCAATTTAGTTAAGTTACCCTTAAAGAAAAAGGCTTTTGCCTTTACTGCAGATCATATCTCCTCACTTTTGAAACACTCCTCTTGACATCAGGCCGGGTGTTGGGAATCTTGGCGTCGACGTCAAGAATGACGGCAAACATCCCAGTCATCAGGAAGAGAAGGCCAAGTTGGTATTCAAAAAGTTGAGTGTCCTTAGCAGAGCTAGGCGATACTTCACTTGGGTTCATTGCCTCCAATAATATAAGACCGCAAATGGAATACTGCTACCACCTCGGGGCTGGGAAAATGCAGCATCAACTTCTTCCTTTTAATCGCAATCAACGTTGCAGCTCGAATCATCGTTGGCGATGGGGCTTTCACTGTTTGGCTTGATTTTCTTACCCTGCGGAGAGACGATGTGTCCATTGCTGCATTTATCACGGGGAGTTTTCTGAGGAAATGTTTTCCTGTCGCATTGCATAAGATCACCTCAGTACTGTTCTGTCACCCACGAATGTCAAATTCAATACCTGCGAATGACCACATCAAATTGGTTGTCTACACTCGAGGGTTCATTAGATTTTCTGTTTCATTTTATAAGATGTTAGCAATAGAAAAGCTATTGTAATGCAAAATAAAGCTCTCAGTATTTTGATATTGTATTTTATAAGAAGGTAAAACACGTTTAATATAACTTATTACAACTTTATTTAGAGTAAGCTCGTTAGGATTTTTATTCGATAGCTTATGATATGCCGCTTCAAGAACGGGCTTATGATATAACCCCAATAAAGGAACTTTACCGGCCTTTTCGTATCGTACGTCCTTGTATTGTAACAAAGCTTCTCTCATTATTTTAACTTACGTAACAATATGTAGGTACTCCTCTCATTTTCTCGTGTCATCTATATAACGTCCAACAAAATTATGTATAAATATTTCAATGCGGTTAGCGCAAACGCTACGAGTGATGTGGGGTTACTGCCAAGTCCAGTAGATCGTGTATAATTTTTGTGGCGCTTTGATCTATACAGAAAAAATAGGCAATATAATGAAATGGTGGTTCGTATGCATTTCTAGGTATTAATTATTTATTAAAATATTTAAAACAATTCAAATAGCCACAACAATTCAAATCCTAACCCATAAACCGCTGCTTTTGAAAGGCAGAATTCGAGATTTGAACTAAACAAAAATCGGTGATCATCATCGGTGTCGACGAATCATCACAAGTCACTTGGGAACCTACGTAAGTATATAAATGTGAGATGTTTTGAGCATAATAATATAACAAAAATATACCTTATGTTTTAGTAATATTAATCCTAGATATTTAAAATTAAGCTACGTAACATCTTCTCGTCCCGCAGGGTCTCAAGTCAAATGTGTGTTGCCAGTGACGACTTACGGAACACAGACGTGGTCGCTCACTATGGGCGTCATAAGAAGGCTCAAGGTCACCCAAAGAACAACGGAGAGAGCTATGCTTGGAGTTTCCATGCGAAATTGAGCATAATGTCGAAATCTGCAGGGGAACCAAAGTAACCGACTTAGCCCGGAGACTTTCCTAGCTGAATTGGTAGTGTGTGGGGTACATAGCTTCGAGGACCCTTGGGGCAGAAAGGTTGTCGAGTTGTTCCACGAATCGGAAGAAGCAGCAAGGGCAGGCCTCGTACAAGATGGATCGATGATTTTGTGAGGGTCACTGGAGGCCGCTGCTTGCGGGCTGCGGGTAGTGCAATACCGGCAGTTGTGGCGATCTTTGGGGGAGGCCTTTGTCAAGCTGTGGACATCGTCTGATATGATGATGATGGTGATAATTTAAAATTACTTCTATTTTTACAATCGCTATAAGTGATAAGAATAACATATAGTTGAACACAAATCGTGTCAGCGAGACAGCAGATGAACGTCTAAATCAAAATAAAAGACAAGCTACGGTTGAAAGTTATGATATTTCGACTTTCGCCACAAGAGTCAAAACCACAAACAAATAAAAGTTTGATTAAATAAGGATTATCATTTCTTGTCATTATCTTTTTTTCTTGTTTATTATAGTACTGTGTTTAATTTACTACATAATATACTTAAATACTGGCTTTAATAATGAGAATTATAATAACACGTGTGGCGCAGCGACTAAGAAAGTCGCATCGCCGCTACGTGTCCCGGGTTCGATGCCTGCGCTCTACAACATTTGTGTGATCCATGAATAGGAGTCTGGATGTAATTTGTGTCCGTCCATTATGTTTGTATAGTACCCCGCGACAGAGATTCCATAGTACGGGAGTTGTCTTTTAAAAAGATTGAAAAGATAATATATTTCAGAAACGGTCCATAGTATTTGTCAGTAATAAAGACCTTAGTAACCCTAACTATAGGGCTCAAGCAAGCCTAAACTAGGACACGGGACATCTGGTGCCGTAACAATGGACAGATTCAAAATGTAAAAATATATGCATTCAGTCAAAAAAGTATCGGGAATGGATGATTTTTTTATGGTTCCAAATTCAAATTTTTGTTTTTTTTTGTTGTTGTTAGATTGGCACAACTGTTTTCCATTTTGGCACGGAGTTTGAGTTGCATCTGTTATTTATATTAAATACAGTGATGGTTTTAGTAATATCATATATAGTGTGTATTGCGAATTTCATAATGGACAAAAATATCGAACAAAGAGTTTGTCTTAAATTTTGCATCGCTAATGGAATTTCGTGTTCGGAGTCACTGAAAATGTTACAGAAGGCTTACGGTGAATCGACTTTATCAAAAACTCGTGCTTATGAGTGGTTCAAAGCGTTCAAAAGCGGTCGAGATGTGATGAAAGATTTGCCTCGCTCTGGTAGGCCATCAACGTCTGCAACTGAAGTTAACATCGCAAAAGTGAAGGAAATAGTGACTGAAAATCCTCATTCAACTCTGAGAGAGATAGACACGAACTTTCTGTATCTCACGATCGATGCGTACCATTTTAACTCATCATTTGGGTATGAAACATGTTGCCGCTCGGCTAGTCCTAAAATTTTTTCTCCAAAAACTCAATCGCATGAAAGTCGCTGAGGACATGGTAGAACGAGTCAATTCCGACCCAACATTCATGAAACGCATTGTTACTGGTGACGAGACGTGGGTTTACGAGTTTGACATGCAAACTAGTCAACAAGCTTCGGAGTGGCGCCTTCCAACTGAACCGAAACCGAAAAAACCACACCAAAGTCGATCAAAAGTCAAAGTCATGTTGACTGTTTTCTTTGACTATCGCGGTGTTGTGCACTCTGAATTCTTACCGGAAGGTCGAACGGTAAATAAAGAATATTATATGAGCGTTATGCGGCGTTTAAGAGAGCAAATTCGACGAAAAAGGCCAGATTTGTGGAAAGAAAATTCTTGGATTTAGCACCACGATAATGCGCCTTTGCACAAGGCCATCATTGTGAACGAATTTTTGACCAAACACTCAACAAATACTATCCAGCAACCACCATATTCACCAGATATGGCTCCAGCTGACTTCTTTCTTTTTCCTAAACTCAAATTACCACTTCATGGTACCCGTTTTCAATCGGTAGAAGACATAAAGGAGAATTCGCGGCGAGAACTGAACTCAATTCCGAAAGCAGCGTTTAAAAAATGTTTTGATGAATGGATTATTCGTTGGCGTAAATGTATCGTTTCTGAAGGAGCATACTTTGAAGGTGATAAAATTAATTTGGATGAATAACAAACATTTTGTATATTATTGATCTTTTCCCGGTACTTTCTTGACAGAGTAGTATATACAATGGACCACATTTTGACGCTGGTGAAGTTAGGGTGTCAACATGTAAGATTATTATTTATTGACATCTACTTTAGTTCATCTTTGTTATTAAGTGACAAAACTAATAATTTTCACTTAATCCTGATAAAAAAAATCTCTAGGTGAAAAACAACATTTAAAACTATGAACTATGTCATTAAATTGCAACATCCGATATATGCATCACTATTAATTTTAATTGGATCATTTCACAAACCGTTTCTGAGAGAAACGGCATACAGAATTTTAATAAACGGCCTTACTTTATTTATTCACATTCATTTTACAGTTTTTAATAGTGACATAAGTTTCAAGTATGTTAGGACATTTTTTATGTAGGTTACATTGGTCATCATTCAAAATTGTCGCGGACGAAATCGCGGGTAACAGCTATCCATATATCTATACAAATAAATAAAATTGGAGTGTCTGTTTGTAATATTGAAATAACCGGTTTTTACTACATAAATATGAATATATATACGGTACATACACCAAAATAACATTTTTGTCTGTCTGTCTGTTTGTTCCGGCTAATCTCTGAAACGGCTGGACCGATTTTGACGGGACTTTTATTGGCAGGTAGCTGATGTAATAAGGAGTAACTTAGACTACTTTTATTTCAGAAAAAGTCTTTTATTTTACTAATAAAAAAAGAACGAAATAAGCTAATTAACACGCGGACGAAGTCGCGGGCACAGCTAGTAATATATAAAAGAGGAAAGACGATGCGTACGCTTAGATACTGTGTATCTACAAAATATATTTGCAGGAATTTTGTTAGACGGCATATAATAATATTAGAAACACTTTTGTGACAGTCCACAATATAATAAACCGTCAGGGCGTAGTGTTTTCATGTTTACGCTTCTAACTCGCCAGGAATTTGTTGGTTCATAAAGACATTGTCTTTTCTTTTTCGAAGAAGAATAGTGCTAGTCTAAGAGACAGTGCCTCTAAAATTCGTATAGTATAAGTAATTCCTGAGTAAGCAATGTAATAATAAAATGTTACCCTCTGATAGTAACTAATATTCAATCCAGTTATTAACTAAAACTAGCGTGCTAAAACCTTATTAGTACAAATATTTTGATATTTGTATGTAATAAGGTTTGAGTAAGTACGAATATTCGTAGGTATATTTAATACTTATACGGTTTTAGTAAGCTAGTTTCAGTTAATATCGTATTGAATTTTTGCTGCCACCAGAGGGTAACATTTTATTAATAATCACATTTTAACTCCTAAACGCCTGCACACTACTTGTATGTTTGTACTAGTGACTACTGGCTCTTTTTAAAGTCTACTTGAATAAAATCTATTTTTTAAGCAAACATCTGATAAGAAGGCAGTAGTAGCCGTAAGAAATCTAACAGTTGATGATTTAAATTATTTAAAATATTGAAATTTATATTTAAGAATTACGTGTGTTAAATAGTTGAGGATGTGCACCATATTTTAATGAACATAGATTCGAAGGAATCAAACCCAAAGAGACAGTATTATAAGTGATCTTAATGTTAATAAATTAATATATTTAATAAATTAGATTAGGCTTAAATGTGTTAGTTGTAAGTTGGTTTATGGTATGATGCCTTGTCAAAAGTTCCAAACAAAATACAAGAACACGAAAAAAAAAAGAGAAGAGTTAAGTAATAAATGACACAATATCAATCATCAGCTCTTATTCTACAAAACGACTATTGTTTTCGCATCGAAGAAATGCGAGCTGAGTCCAGTTTGTTTGAAACTTATAGCGAATATTTTACAATGCTTCGCTTCTTTATTTCTTGCTCTTTGCTTTTTCTCGGACAATGCGATGTTACTCTCAACATAAATATTAAATTTTACTTTAATGGTTGTTTGTGGATGAAACAATCTTTAATAGACTATTTATGTCAATAAGTTTTCATTTTACTGTGAGCTATTGTATCTGTATCAAGAAAAATACGGTTGACTTCCCGTTATGTCTGCTTATTAATAGTTTTTATGCAACTTAACGTTTACAGTTAGCTTTCACTTCTTCACCAGACCATATAGGTTAGTAAGTCTGGCAAATAAGACTATTAACTAATGTATGGACTTTGGCTCAGGGCGGTTATTGACATGCAGTTGCATGGGAGGGTCAGTGTGATGTTTTGCGCAAATGTCACTCTACGTTATACGAAAAGACAGGAGTCAGTCATCTGATTAAGGATTGGAGAGGGCCTTTATCGATACAGATGCAAACTAAGGGTTATGGAGAGCGATGGTGGTCATAGCTGTGGCTGCACTCGCAGCCTGCCAGTCCGATATATTAGTTGCATAGCTAGTAGTGTAAGTTTATCTGTGTGAGTACTTGCTTGGAGAATTGTAACTCCCAAATACATGTATTAATTTCAACCTCAAGGATCACATTTTATTTCCTTAACCCGACTATGCTACGTGCTACGGTCGCAAACTACTCAGAACAACGCGTAGCAGCTTATGCCGTAGTAGCGTAGTGAATATATTCTTGTACCATAAATAATAGTTATTCCATTTTTAAGTAGCTATCCCATTGTAGACGATTTGGAACTCTGATTCAATAACAGAAAGAAAATTTTATACAAAACCGTAATTTCATTGAATAGCATATCATTGTATGTAATTTTCCTATACAAGTCTGATATAAATAAACTGAGCACGTGTTTTGCACTTATTAGTCATAAGTCACGAATAACAGCAATTTCCTTCTAAAGTAATACAATCATTTCGATTTATTTATAGTTACTTATGTATTTTTGCATGTTGGAACGAAGTTGACTAATGCTTTAAGTGCTGCGTGAGTAACATGTTACCTTTAAAAATTTTTATTTAACCTTTGGAATCGATAATTGAAACTGTAATATAGGTTTTGTAAGGTGCTGCACTTTAATGGTAAATAGGAATCTAGTTCGACACTTCCGAATCGAAATTTGATAAAAGCCCCTTTTGCAAGTCTTATATAGATTTGCAGATAATATAGATGGGCAGATTTTTTAATTTTATGAGTTATATTTATAAAGTGCTGTTAATACTATGCGGTTTTATTATAAAAATAATACATTTGTGACATTTAGTCACGTTTTAAATGTAATATGAACATTTCTAAATGACCATCAACATATTGAGAAATTTTTAAACAATACCGTAATACGGTGACGCCAAAATTCTCCATTGAACACGTTAGAAACGGGATAAACCATTTCGTTAACCAGTTCCAATTCGTTGTATAATGATATAAACGTTATATAATGAATGGGGCTGCTATTTGAGAGCATTGACACAAATTATATGAATATAATTTTATCAAATATTCTATATATTATATTATATATCCTGTGATTAAAAAGATACGAAGTATATGACATATAGACGCACACTCGGATGTTGTCTGCTTAGTATCAGAGCTCCGATTAGGATTCCAACAATCCAAAGGTTGTTGGAGCCCTTTAAAATTATGAACAATAAATAAACGTCTCAAATAATAATTCCCAAGCAAATGTGTATAAACGTAGGCAGATTTATGTAGATTCCTTCTTGTAAAGTGATTTGAATTCCTGAGTAACATCCACTGCATTTAAATGAAGTTTAATAAACTTGTTGCGCCTATATCTCTTGCCAACCGATTAAATGCCTCTTTATTCATTCATTACACTTGGAGAACAGACAAGTGCCATTTTCACTAGGAATCGTCTCGATACTATCAGAAACAAAGTTTAAAAGTTACTTGTCGATGGTCGATTGTCTATGGAGACAGATATGCTTACAGCAATGATGCATAAACAGCGGCTAATGACAAGTCAAATTATAACTGATTTTGTGCTATGTACAGACGCCAGAACATCCAGCTGGATGTGCTGGCGTCTGTACACAGCACAAAATCTAAAAAAAATTATAAAAAGATTCTTTGGGGTAGCTACCCCAATCCGTCAAATTTCTTTTATAGATTTTCAACTTTATCACATAAGCATAAGGTTCACTTTCCATTGAGGAAATTTGACAGATTAGGGTAGCTTGATGTGCTGGCGTCTGTACCATGTGCTAAGCCTATCGAATGCAAGAATGTATTATCTATATATATATATAAATCACTGCCACTTTTCGTTGTAATGTTATAACTCAACAACGCCTTTACCGATTTGGCTAATTTTGGTGTTGAATTATTCGAGGAGGTCCAGGGAAGGTTTGTACGTAGAGAAAATTTAAAAAAAATCTTGAAAAAGTGTAAAATTATCATTTTTCTATACTCCCATATACAAACAATTTGTACTAATACTTAAAAGCGTAGCGAAGCACGTATCGGGCCGCTAGTATATAATATAATATATATGATAACATATTTTTACACTCCGTAGATAAAATTGTGCCTTGAGACTTCGCTTAGAAATAACCGAAAAGTGAAATGACGTGGTTGATAAATGCCCGTCTTTCACGCCACAGGTCGTGGGTTCGATACCCACCTAGGACATATATTTGTGTGCATGAACATGTCTGTTTGTCCTGAGTCTGGGTGTAATCATTTAAATAAGTCTGATTTTCAAAAGAAAAGTAGTATCTATACATATAATAAAATCGTAGGAAAATCAAAACTGTACATTGAATCCTTTTTCAAAGGATACTTGGGGCATCATCTACATTCGATATCGAAGCCAAAAATTGAGTTTTTTAGAATTTTTGTCTGTTTGTCTGTATGTTTTGAGTTTAGCCCGGACATACCGGGCTAAACTCAAAAAATACTGCATGGATTTACTTAAAATTTTGCATAAATATTATTAAGAGGTCGGGTCAACATATAGGCTACCTATTATCACGCTATCATCTACGGGGGAGGAGCTATGATAATTTATAAAGTTTAACGCGGGTAAAACCGCGGGGCACAGCTAGTATGTAATATAACAGTTATCTGGTTTCCATAGTACAAGCTCTGCTTACTTTGGGATTAGATGGCTATGTGTGAATGTTCCAGGATATTATTTATTTATTTATCAGTATATGAGGATAAATAAATTTATTGTCTATGTAATAAATTATATAATAATACACTTACAGAGAAAACACAAAATGACAGCATTGGTACAATTCGACCGATATTCATTTAACCTTTATTTAGACATAAGATCTATGTCTAAGTATATATATTCTATATTATCTATGTCTATTCATAATAAACTTGTAGACGTACGAAAATTATCTTAATATCATTAAAGATTGGTTTTCGGAAACTTCGTATCCGTTCAAGATTATGCGAGTATCAATGTTATCAGTATCGACTGATAACATTTGTCTTTTTGGTCGAATTATTTAAACAGATGTTTAGCGTATAATTTCAGTAGCATCCAAAGGCTCCAACAATTGCAAATGTAGTATAAGAGTGTGCCATAAGCTTCAAGTGACTGTAGTACCTATATTGGTGTTCATTTGCCGATAATGAACTAAGATTTTAATCTTGGGTCGACGCAAAAAATGTTATTGCGATATATTTATGGTACTCACAGTAGCAGCCCGTAGATAGCCTTGTTTCACTCCCCAGTGATGTCAAATTGCCGTCTCATCAGCCTTTAAGAGCGAATTGATACCACTTTGAACACAATGACATTAAGAGCTTTTAATTTATTGGCTAATAGGAAAAAAATAAAACTTTGCAACGAAATTGTTTTAATTATAAATAAGAATTTTATGAAGTTCAGTCACTACGCGCTAAACATTCTTTATTGAAATGCTTTATTTAGCGCGTGGAGACTGTTGAGATTTGCCTTCGTAACCAATATTAGGCAAAGTTTACTGATATGATCTTATGAAAAATACCTGGGCTTCGTTACGCTAAGCATTTAAACTTTACTACACTCAATTAATTTTTTTTTAGGTCATAGGGCGACCAATGTGCAAGCGGGTCACCTGATGGTAAGTGATCACCGCCGCCCATGTACACTCGCGACACCAGACGAGTCATGTAAAAAAGGTCAGCAAACAAGTGTTGCTGACCCTTCCCCCTTCCCCGAAGAGCTCTGGCGACCTTACTCTTACGCAGAAACACAACATTAAAGTTATTAATGTTATTATTAAGGAATGTTTTCTGTAAGGTGGAGGTACTTCCCCAGTTCAGCAATTCAAACATAAAGGAATGTTTGTATACAAAATTCGGTGCATTTCTAATCGAAAACTTTCTCGTACATATGTGTGTACCAAAAACGCTTACCTATACAAGGGCTACCTCCGAATAGGTATGATCCCATTTCATCCGGGATTTATTTCCAATAAGCAAAATTCCAGGAAAATATTCCGCGTTTTGGGGATACAATTTGGGCCAATGCCGCCAATGCTACCGATGTCAACTACACGTAATAGCATAAGTTTGTAGCCATTTTGTTACAAATAATAAATTGGTTATGATGTCGTGGACAAAATATTACTACGTCGTAAAATAAAGTGTTACGAGGTCTCACACTTAGGGAGCGGAATTCCGAAGCTTATGAATATTAACGTTATGTTGTAGAGCAGCTTTCGATATTACTTAGTATTCTGCTATGAACATGCATGAACTTGACAAAAATGGCGGCCATGTTTGTCGATGGAATGCTTTTTTTTTCTTAGTTCAAACAACCGCAGGGCAGGTGTTCTAGATATGACCTACATGCGAAGGGTGCGGAGCTACGGAAGCGGTATCACGACGTTAGTTTTATATTTTCAGTACAGTTTGGCCGCACTCCTGAATGGTAGTGTTACCGCAGAATTCTAACAAGTTTTTTGTATCTTGTGTTGACATTTGTTTAACAATGTTGTTTGGGTACATAGTATGTATACTACGTACTAGAAGAAGATTGCTTTGTAAATCCATAGACTTTATTTTTCACCGTTCAGTCGTATATACATACTTTTTTTTAAATGTATTAAATATCTATGCATCCATGTAAACATAAATAATATGTAGTATTCATTTCCTCCTGAACTATTGATTACGTTTTTTATACTACCTAGTTGGCAAACAAATGTGATGATACATGGGTACCGTGGCTTACTCCTCCTTTGCGACTCCTCTCCCCTTCCCAGTGCAGTAACCTTATTCACGCGTTATAATTGAAAATAATTTTATGGAAATAATAAACTACGTCGTATTACATTGTACGTTGTGGGAGTGTCCTAGTGCACTGCACATAGAACGAAAAAACTATATGCCACCCGGTGGTGTTTACCTATACCTTTTTTATACATGTATTGTACGGTGTAATGCGGTGGGGGTTGCAGAGTTTGTTGAATGATAGAATGTTGTTTCACTAAAATAAAGTTTATTGTACTGATCCACAATAACTTCTTAAATGTTAAAATGTTAGCAAGAACTATGTTAAATGGAGTGTTAGAAATGTTGCAATGAATGCACGCGAATATCACGGTTACTCGATGCGCACTGACTCTATGTTACAATTTTAATACTAATGAAGTAACTGCGTAAGTCGCGTAATGCTGAGCAAGGTGTTCGGTGTCATTGCACCGAACATATTCGGGACCGCAAAAGATGAGAAAATGAGATAATTCTAAAATAAAATGTTTACAAATTGATATATGTTAATAATCTAAGACTTGTCATATCTTAATTCTAAATTTCTCCTAGGCATAGGAGAACACGATTGGTTTTTAACAGCACATGTTTTGATTACCCCGTAACGACCGTGGGGACTCGGACGCCGGTCGCCCATGCAAAGTCGCGCACTTTCGTTAATGTCAGAAACACTTGGCTGTCGGTCAACCTTATTTGAACGTGCACTATTGTCGGACGTTTGATCACTACACTGTCGATTAACCCTTCGCGCACTGTTCACCTCACTACGGTTGCCTGCTGTAGGCTGAAGCTCGATGTCCGGCGATAGGCGGGCACCAGACGCCCGTCGTCGCTGCCAGCGGCGGCACCACAAGGCGCCAGCCGCCACTACTCCTGCGCCTACCAGAATGTAGCTCACCGAGTATAGGTGGATGTTGTGGTAAGATAGCGAAGCTTCCAACTCAAACTTGTTATTTTTCATCTCCTCGATCCGTTGATGTAATTGGTTTAGCTCAGTTTCTAGGTTGTTGGAATCTGTTATGTTTGGTATATCTGTCCACGCGATGGAAGTGTTGATGAAGTAATTTAGCTGATCTATCGCTGGGCTATAAACTGGGCTAGTTATGTTCACTAGGTTCTCGGTATTTTTTGGGGTATGAAGAGTGAAATCATGACCTTTGAGTAAGCAACCAGGCTCTATGTATATAATGCCAGCTTGATGTAAAATTTCCACACTGATTTGTTCTCCACACAGTACATTGACCGGACAACTATTGCAGCAATGGTAGAGATAATGGGAGGGATTTGTCAGATATACCCATTTGTTTTCACATCTTGACCTCTTAATTTTACATTTATTTGTGTTAGGATCCAGCTCACAGAAAATGGATTCACTCCTTTGATGTTGAATCGGCTTCTTCAAATCGCATATCCATATGCTCTGTTTCATACAGGTGGATAATTCGTCAGAAGTGAGAGCAGTGTAGGTGTTCCTCTTTAAATCGGTTGCAATATATTCTGATAGTGGGATAAGTTCCACCATAGACTCGTTGTATTGATGTGGTATTGATGTTATTTTATACAGCTTGTATGTGTCCCTTCCAATCAGTGGAAAAGTTATTTGAAATAGAAAATAGTTTTCTGTTAATCTTGCCTTCAAATTCAGTAATGGGTACAAGTCTCTAAGGTTATGGGGCTCAATTGGCAACATCGTGTCATCTGATAGATGCCCCGAGATAGTGTTGAGTTCGCTCTGTAATTGATCGGGAGTCAGTAAGTGTATATTAAACTGTCCATGATATATGTTGGTAAGTATATCTACGAGAGTATCCTGATTTCCCTTTAAATTCTGTAATAAGTTACTAGCTGTTAGTGACATCAGGGTAAATTCTTGGAGTAGCTCAATGTTATTAATGTCTTCTTGAAACTTTTTGGATCTGTTTTCTAGTTTCATGATATGTTGGTTAATAAATTTGTGTTGTTTATTTATAATAGACGCAGTTCGTTGTAACAGATTGTATTCAGACTCTATAATTGACGTCTGATTCTTCCATAACTCGACAATATGTTTTTCATGGTTCCGTATTAAGTTGATGTCTCGGGTGTACTTTTCTGCGAAATGTTCGTCCAGTACCCCGAACAATGAATTCGCTAAATAGCCTACTCCATTAATAAGGCCGCGTCGCCGCCTCACGTGACGACTCACCTGCTGATTTAGCAAAAACTGATTGTAGTACTTTAGTTCGTTGGCCTCATGCGACAGCTGAGTGGTTATCGTGTTACAATGTTCACCACCTATTGTTTTGCATATAGTATCTAAATAAGTGTTAATTTTGTTGAATGCACTTATGCCTTCCCAGTATGGGGACATGTCGTAGAAAATTACCATAGTCCATTTGTCCTTAGCAAGGTTTAATCTTCCTATCGAATCAAAAAATAGTGATTGTTCCTTTCCAAATTGTGTTACATTATATGTACCATGCGCACTGCCGCACATAGTCATGAAAAATGTTAAAGCCATTACAATATACGAAAAACTTACAGTGTTTGATTTCCTTCTGGTGCCCCTTGGGCTTTGATTTTCTTCAATGTTAGATGTTTGGGTGTTTGTTTCTGGGACCTTGCCTTGCTGTTCGTCCTTTTCTATTGGCAATAGCGAGAGTTTGACTACTGGCCGTTTAATAACACCACCTTTGGTTTTTAAGGTGACAACACGTACATAGCCGTCGCTGCCTGGGTGTACATCGACAACTTTTCCCATTATCCATTTCCCAGCTGGAACATTATCCTCGTGTACGACCACCATATCTCCGATTTTCATGTTTCTTTGGGGCTTTCCCCATTTCTCTCTAGCTGTTAACTGTGTTAAATACTCTGTTTTCCATTTCAACCAGATTTGTCGGGTAATCTGAGCAGTCAAATGCCATCGTGTTCGCGCGTCTTGTTTTGTGTCTATTACGGTGTTGCCAGATCTACCCGTTAAGAAGTGGGCCGGAGATATATACTCTAAATCTTCAATGTTTTCGTTAAGCGAGCACAACGGCCGTGAGTTGAGGCAAGCCTCTATTTTTGTTAGAATTGTTGTGTACTCCTCGAATGTCAGTCGTTGTTCACCGACTACTCTTTTTAGGTGATATTTCAGGCTACGCACTGCTCTTTCCCACAGCCCCCCAGCACTAGGCTAAGATGGCGCGTTAAAGTGCCATTCTATTTCCATGTCGGCAATATCGGCAAGCAGTTTATCTCCGAAAACTTGTTGAATTTCTTCATATTCTTCTCTCAGTAACCGGTTGGCTCCGATGAAATTCGTGCCTTGGTCACTGTACATGTGACGCGGCGCACCCCTTCTGGCTGCCATTCGGCTCAGTGCTGCTAAAAATGCCGAACTGGTCAGGTCAGACACCAGCTCGAGATGTACGGCCTTCGTAACCATACATATAAACACCGCCACATATCCCTTAGTTGTTCGCACGCCTTTACCCTTGTTGGCCTTAACTTCTACGAAACCGGTATAGTCTACCCCAGTGTGGTAAAACGGAGGAGCCGGGTTCATTCTGGCCGCGGGCAGATCTCCCATCAACTGGTGTTCCTTTCTTGTAGCATGTTTTCGGCAAGTGACACAATTCCGCAGCTGTGACTTGGTTGTTTTGATTCCACTTGGTATCCAATACTGTCTCCTCAGGGTCGCCAGAGTTAGTTTGGGTCCTCCATGAAACGTTAGCAAATGAGATTCATCTATAAGAAGTTCAGCTAAACGAGTTTTGTTAGGTATTACTTTAGGATACTTCATCTCACTGCTCAGGTTTGCATGCCGTAGGCGTCCTCCCACTCTCAAAATTCCGTTTTCATCAATAAAACAATTTAAAAGAAATAATTTACTTTTTGTTCCAACGGTACTATTCTTACTGATTTTTTCGACCTATTCAGCAAATTCCTTTCGTTGTACATATTTAATTATTGTTAATTTAGCTTTTCGCAATTCTTGCAATGTTAGGTACGATGGCAAATGTTTACGTTTTGAAATTGGTGTCAACGCCCTGAGTATCCACGCAAATATATGTATTATTTTTCGAAATGAGCTATAATTGTTTAATAAATCTTCAATAATGTTAATAGTTTGTTGTATAATATTAACTTGTTTTATTTTTCTTGTTTCTTCTTCTGTAGTGTACATGGGTTGTTGACTCTGTACTTTCTTCATGTCTAAGGATAGTAACCATACTGGTCCATGCCACCACAGTGGATGTTCTAAAAGCTGAGACACCGTTAGTCCCCTGCTAGCGCAGTCGGCAGCATTTTCTGCGGACTTTACATACCGCCAGTTGTCACTCGGCATAATCTGTTTTATAGCCTTAATTCTGTTGGAAACAAATGGTGTCCATCGTGTTGAATTTCCATGTATCCAGCCCAACACGACCATGGAATCACACCATCCATAAGTTTCATATGGGCAGCTAATACTAGAAGTAATTTTGCTCATGAGTCTTGCCAATAAATGTGCACCACATAACTCTGTTCTTGGCAATGTTATAGCCTTTCGATGTGGTATAAGCTTAGACTTTCCAGCTACCAATATAGTTTCTTGGCTATGTTTAGTTCGAGCATATACTACACATGCGTAGGCTTCCATGGAAGCGTCACAAAACCCATGGAATTCGATAATACTGTTCTCTTGCGTTCTTATCCACCGCGGCACCACACAATTTTTTATGTTTTCTATATCAGCTGCTAGTTTACACCACTCCTTGTATACGTCACCAGATACTTCATCATCCCATTGGAGATCAGTTTGCCATAGCTTTTGGAAGAGTAGTTTTAGCTTTGTAGATAAGGGTGTTAACCAGCCCAACGGGTCAAATAACTTCGAAATTTCCGAGAGTAATTTCCGTTTAGTAAGTCTTTCTATGTGTGTTGTGAAATTATAATTAAATGTAAAATGATCTTGTTTTGTTTGCCAGCATAAACCTAATGTTTTTGAAGTTTCTTCATTTTTGAAGTGATAACTTGTTTCTTCCGCATTCTGTTTTACGCTTTCTAATACTCTTTCATTATTTGAGGCCCATTTTCTTAACGTAAATCCATCTAATTTCAACAACTGATGCAGTTCCTTAATCAAGTACTTTCCCTGTTTAATGTTATAGGCACCATGGAGTAGGTCATCCATCATGAATGAATTTTCTAGGATTTCCGCTGCCTCAGGATGTTTACTACGCTCATCCGACGCCAACTGTCTTAAAGTCCTCATAGCTAAAAATGGGGCTGATTTAGTCCCATAAGTGATTGTAGTTAGTTGAAAGCTCTGTATGGGTTGTTCCGATGATTCTCTCCAAACAATTTTTTGAAGATGCTGGTCGATATTGTTAACCAATACTTGGCGGTACATCTTCTCGATGTCCGCTGTAAACGCGTAAGGATATTGCCTCCACTGTAATAACAATGATTGTAAATCCCTTTGCATGTTAGGCCCTTTGCACATTATGTCATTCAAACTAAACCGAGTAGATGTTTTGGCAGACGCGTTAAATACTACGCGTAACTTTGTTGTCAATGAGTCATCACGCTGCACACCGTGATGAGGTAGGTAGCATTGTAGTCTCGCTATTGAGTTTGTTTCTTCAGGTTTCATATGTTTTAATTCGAGATATTCTTTCATAAAGGTTTTATATTTGCTAGCTAAATGTTCTTGTTTTCTAAATTTTGTTTCTAAATTCCTCAGTTGGGCGATCGCCATAGGCTTAGACATGCCCAGTTTGTGTTTCAACTCTTCCTTCAGTGGTATTCTAACTTCATAGCGGCCTTCTTCTGTTCTTCTTGTTGTTGACTCATAAAATGTTAGACATTCTTGATCTTCGGTAGACAGATTTGAATTCTCACTGATCTCTTCCACCTGCCAAAACCGTCTGATCTCTTCTATGTTATTTAACACGACATTACACTGGTATGTCTTTACGTTGCCGCATAGCAACCATCCCAGTTGAGTTTGTTGTACTAAGGGCTGATGTGCATTACCGCTTTTTATAATGCCACTTAGCATGATGTTTGCGTAAATGTCGGCTCCGAGTAACAAATCCACGGGCCGGCTGTTATAGAACTCGGGGTCAGCTAATGGTATGTTATCAATATGCGACCAATCTGGTTTCGGGAAGCTCTTGTTTGGTAGGCATTTAATGAGATTAGTCATAATAAAGGCTTCCGTTTCGAATGTAAAGTTGTTGTGCAGAGAAGCGCATACTATAGAAATCACTCCCTTGCAGTTGTTCTCCTTTTGTCCTACTCCAAAGACGATTCCTTTACATCTCTGTCTTTTTATGTTTAATAACTGCGCCGCCGATTCTGTTATTAATGATATTTGGGAGCCCTGATCCACCAAAGCTCGCAAGGTATACTCCGAACCGTCAGAACCCTTAACACTTACCAAAGCGGTTGCTAGCAGTATCTCTGAGCTGTCGACGTGTGACGTATGTGACGCAGCCGCGAAGTTCTCATGTTGTTGTTGTGAAGTCATTTGACTACGATTTGATGACAAAGAAGGAGCATTTTTGAGTTTTGCAAATGCGTCATGTAAAATAGTGTTATGCGGTTCTTGACATTTTCGGCATGTTAAATTAGAATTGCATTTATTACCATTATGGCTAAATAGGCAATTAGTGCAGAGTTTTAATTTGTTTGCTGTTTTTAATTTTTGTTCATCATTTAACGCTAAATAATTTTTGCAATTATAAATGCCATGTTGATAACTGCACATTGGACACTTGACATTCGACACGTGCATGGATTTTGCAATCGGCTTATTTAGGTTATTGTAAGTGTTGTTCGACTTATTATATGAGCTATAAAAATGTTTCTTTATTTCCGATGATGAATTATTGTTATATTTCTTTACAGAGTTTTTTTGTAATCCACTATCTTGTTTTCTCTGGGCTGTTTCGAGAGTAATGAATTTTGTTTCCAAAAACTCTAGGAATTCTTTTAGAACCGGCAGTTCCCTAGAGTTTTTCAATGATTCTAGGTAGTCGGTGTATGTGTCGTTGTCTAGTTTTTGACCTAGAATATGAACTACGATAGGGTCCCATGATGTTATGTCGACGCCTAAGTTCTTTATACCATTTAAGCATTCCAGTGTTGTATCGTGCATCCTTTTTATTTGGTACACCGACTGCTGCTGCATGTTAGGAAGGCCAAGGAGAATGTTCATGTGGGAAGAGAAGATCAATTTATTGTTATTATAGCGATGTGTGAGAATCTGCCAGGATACTGAATAATTATCCGTACTAATTTGTAGGTGTTGTATGAGTTTTTCAGCTTCTCCGCGTACCTTGCTCTTGAGATATTGCATTTTCTGGCCGTTGGATAGTGACGGGTTGTTATGGATAGCTTCCGTGAATAGATCCCGGAAGGATACCCATTGGTTATAGTTGCCAGTAAACGTTGGAATTTCGAGTTGCGGAGTTGACTTGTTTCTATGCACGACGGACCACATTTTTTTGTTGATTGCTTTCTTCAAACTGTTGAATTGTTTCTCATACTTGTCGAACATGTAGTTGTACGTTTCGTTGCCTTCGTCTATCTCACTCTCAATCTCCCAATGTAGTGTGTCAATTGTTTTCCATCTAGCTTCCAGCGTTTTTAAAACGTCTTCGAATTCCCATTTCTCCGAGATAGACTCTACATCAATGTTTACCTTTGTTCGCAAGAAGGCTTTAAAATTCGCTTGTTGGCGACGTAACAAATCATCGGCTTTACTATTCGTACCCGTGTGTGTTTTATGAGTTGGGTTGCCCTGAGAGCTGGGCCCCGCAACCGCTGCAGTTTCTTCCTTCTCCGACTGAACCATACTCATAGTTGATTTAGACGGTGTTTTCGCTTGTTCAATCGGCTTGCCCGACCTCGTAACCAATTCCTCGTACTGTTGATTTATTAAAGCCTTCACTTGCTCATAGGCCTGCAAAGTCTTCTCAAATTCGTTAAGCCCGAAGTAAGGGTGAGCCTGACTTATTTCTCTCGTAATGCGGTCATGATTACCCTCATATTCCCTCCAGTATTCCTCCAGAGTATTCAGTCGCCTCTTGAAGTAATCTGGTGTTTTCCTATCAGCGCTATCTTTTTTGATGTTGATGCCAAGTTTGACGATGCTTTCATAGATCATCGATTGAATGTCAATAAGCTCGGCCATGTTTATTGAATGTCAAAATATATTTCTCTAGAAGAAAAATAAGGAAAGGTATGTTGGTACTTGCGTGTATGCAGTCTAGTACTTAGCTCCACGCAGTCTGCTGCAGCTGTTGTTTCACGCAGTCTGCTGCGGCTGTTGCTCCAATGTTAGCACTACAATCCTCTGACCGAACACACCAGCACTAAATGTTAACTAGTTCACCCCCGCTCGTGCAAATATCGCGATTTCTCGGAACACGTGACGCGCGAGGGCCTTTAGAAGGACCAAACTATGTACGGTGTAAAGCGGTGGGGGTTGCAGAGTTTGTTGAATGATAGAATGTTGTTTCACTAAAATAAAGTTTATTGTACTGATCCACAATAACTTCTTAAATGTTAAAATGTTAGCAAGAACTATGTTAAATGGAGTGTTAGAAATGTTGCAATGAATGCACGCGAATATCACGGTTACTCGATGCGCACTGACTCTATGTTACAATTTTAATACTAATGAAGTAACTGCGTAAGTCGCGTAATGCTGAGCAAGGTGTTCGGTGTCATTGCACCGAACATGTATACTATATATGTATTTCTCAAAAGTAGCTATTTAAAATATAAACGAAAATTTACCAGTGTGGTAATTTATGTAAGATACCTGATAGAGGCAGGGTCATATATTTTTTTAAATATTTGATTTATACGACACCGCCCGCACTAGTATCTAATCCCTGTGTCACGGGGTAAAAAAAAAAAAGGTATTTATTCACGTAGACTTTAAAAAAGCGCTTGTAAATAGTCAGAGCATGTTTGTAGTAATACAGTTATTATTTCTAGTTACTTATTGCAGATATTTAGGTACACGGAATGTTAAAACATTTATACAATTTATTTTATAATGGTAGTGACATTTAGCTAGCTTGTATTAAGTTATTGTCAAGGAGATTATGCTTGGTTGAAGTTTTTAATATTATGTATTTAAATTTTACTACATATTGTAGGTACAGATGGTACTTTACAAACATATAACAGACGGACACAAATTACATCCAGACTTAGAATAACTATTTATGGGTCACCCAAATAGTTGTCCGGCGCGGGACTCGAACCCGCGACACGAAGCGACTGTCTTAGACGCTGCGCCACGCGTGCACTCTTTTTGCTGAATTGCTTCTTGCATTTAAGATTATTTGTTTTGCTCGTGCGTATTCTATAACACACAATACTTCCTTACTACAAATATTTTTCCAATACTTGTAAATACGCTTGCTTGTAGGTATTACTGATACACATGGTTATCTACCATCCTAACATATACGGTGCCATGTAGATTGTACTATGGTTTTTCATGTATATTAGAAAGCATACTTACATTTTTTTTGTTTTGAGAACCACGCTCGGAAAGTCCCTCCGCTTTACGCGTAATCCACCTGTGTATCAGTACAGTTGCTAATGACGCTTGCCTACACGTGAGAAGAAATGTAGGCAATCAATTAGCAAAGTTACGTAAACGAGACTCCCTGCTATTACTGACCAGCCATTACCTTATGACCCATTTTTTACCTTGCTTTTCCTAGGTAGTCTTGTAGTCTTCTTACCTTTTTCATTTACCTCATCACTAACATCTGTTAAGAGACTTCGCTTTTATAATTATTATTTCGGAAACGAAATGAGCTCTAAGAAAAACAGAAAAAGTACATAAAAACTCCATGAATACATTGGTTGAAGTTCTATAACGATTTATTATTTCTCTCACAATACGGAAGCTTCCGACGCAACTTAATTTAACTTCCTTCGAATGAGAATCACACTCAAACATTTTTCCGGCTGCGAAAAGGAAATTAATAGTTTCAGTAGTTTCAGTTGGTGGGCAAAGTATTATGAAGTTAGGGAACTCTATTAAAGATTACACCAGGTGAAGTTGCGAAGTTCTCTTGGACTGCTCTGTACCAATCAGATGCCAGGTCTGTTTTACGTGTGGGCTGATTGTACTGGCTTGTGGCTGGTTAAATTAATTAGTAAGTAGTTTTCGTGATTTTACTTTGTTAGTTCAATATACTTGTACATAGTAATTTTTATCGAATATTATTTGGAACTAGTGGTACCCGCAATTTTACCCAGATTATATTTGAAAGCAGTTTATTTCGTTTAATCACTACACATATTGTAACAGTTGTATGTAAACGTAAGCTGTATCTTGAGTTTTGCTTGGTCGTGAAAAATAAAACTTCCCCTATATTGTAACAGTTGTTTGTAAACATAAGCTGTATCTTGAGTTTTGCTTGGTCGTGAAAAATAAAATTGGACAATACTGAACTCGACTAGAGTAAAGTATCACGTCATCAGCCTGACATCGTCCACTGCTGGACACAGGTCTCCTTCAAAGGTTTCTATAACGTTGTCATTTAGAGGGGTTTGCCTTAGTCACCGCGCTTGGCATGCGAGTCAGCGACCGCAGTTAGGTATATAGCTACCAAGCTAGTACACAGGTGGCGCCGCTGCCCAACTACCTCGAGTTGTATCCCTTAGTCGTCTTTTACGACACCCACGGGATGGTATGGGGTGGTCCTGTTATTCTTACTGGACCGAAAACAACACGGCCAAGGTATTGTCAACTGTATTCTAATATACTCTGCTCTACTCTCTCAACTCGAGTCGTGTTCCGTATGTTGTTTAGTTTCTTATATAATTTGAGTTTCTTAAGAAAGAGAATGTGATTAATTTGTCCACCAAAGTATATGACATGAGAGTCCAATTATGTATGTATATTTAGTGTACACGTCATTGTACAATAAATATACATAGATATTCAGACTCTCTAAGTCTTAAGTATACACTTAAACTTCAACAGCGTTTTAATTACGCAGATAGAAAGGTTTTAGAAGTACATACAATTGCCGTCGCTTGACTGTAAAGTTGTTGGTCATACCACAGTTATGTATTAGAAAGTCCAACTGCTATAGGGCCGTAATTAAATAAAATGTTTGTTAGGGTAAATGCTTCTCTACGATACATTTCACTTGATTGATATTTTTATGTTACGGTGATTTAAAAATTGTACGGCAGTACATGGAAAGAGACAACACTAATTTTATTAGGAAGGAATATTAAGCAAAAATGATAAACAAATATTAATTTCAAAGACGGATGTTGTTTCATCTTTCATTAAACTTATGGTAACGTCCAAATAATTTAAATTTAATCACACTGTAATTATCTTCAGCATATAAATGAAGGATCATTTTTATCCGGGAAAGTTCCGCAGTAGGTAAATCTTTCATTATAACACACTGAAGTACCCAACGTTCAGGTAGCGTAGGCAGTAAACACTCGACCTTCAATTTATTCTGTTAGTTCCCCGGCCTAATCTCAGTTTATCACAAGCTACGTCAAAATAATTACCTAGCAGTAGTACAAATTATTTAGTCCCAGTTTAATATACAGATGCGAATAAACGACGAAAATCTACCGGTTATAATTAAGGTTAACGGTGTAGCTGGTTTTAAATATAACCATGGATATAAAACGATATAGACACGGTTAATTAATTTTATATTGTTCTCGACGCTCAAGTTTTGTTGTTGATATCATTTCTGAACAATTAACAAGGACAGTTGAATGATAATTGTAAATAAAAATAAACATATTAGAAACAAGAAGCATACGTTTATTAACCCACGATTTATAAAAAAAATATGGCTATGGAAAATGCATTTGTATGTTTGAAAACTAATCTGTGTGCGTTAGTAAAAATAGATAAATTTATTTATTTATGACTTTTTACACAAAATCGTACAGAGGCGGAATTAATCCCGAAGGCATTCTCTATCAGTCGACCTTTGGCTGATGCAGAAATGTTATGGTAGGTGCACTAGAACTGGAGAATATTGTATACGTAATATATTATGTATATAATATTCTCCAGTTCTATTGCACCTTTTTTTTTTTTTTTTTTTTTCGTTGGGAAATCCTTATGGACTTCCTCCGCCCTGGGGAAAGCGGAGGGGCATGCCGGACTCACACCGGCTAAAACCCCACGGTGGCCGCCCTCAGGACATAATGGAGGGAACCCGGGATCTCCAGTGGAACGCACCGGGATCCCTCCGTGCGTTGCCACAGAGGAAAGTTTCCTCCTCCAAAGCCCTCACTGTGTCGTTTGATGGATACTCCGACCCACCTGGACCTGCACGTCACCAACCCGAACCGACCAGTTTGGCGGTTCTCTAGTTCGTGGTAATTTATGAAGCCATATGGCCTCAGTCTTGTGGGGTGCAATCTGCAGACCAATGGCAGAGATTCCCGCCACAACTTTTGCCAACCCGAGCTCAGCAAGCCGGATGGTACTCTCGAAGGTGTCCCCCGTGGTCAACACTAATGTGTCGTCTGCATAGCAGATAACGTTGACACCAGCGGGAAGTACGACACGCAAAACAACATCATATGCAAGGTTCCACAGGAGCGGGCCAAGAACCGATCCCTGTGGAACCCCACATTCTATCTCCCTGTAGTGAACATTACTATCTCTGCCCACGAATCGGATGCGCGTGTCACATAAGTACGCCGCAATGATACCCCGCAGGTAAGGAGGCACATCGTGATATACGAGTGCCTCTCTTATTGCAGTCCAGGGTAAGGTGTTAAAAGAATTGACGATACCAAGACTTATCGCTAATGCTACCCCACCCTGAGATATTACCTGCTCCGACAGCGAGCGAACGCGAAGAATCGCATCGACCGTTGATCGCCGCTGACGGAAGCCAAACTGCACTTCAGAGAGGTCTGGACCAACTTGCGACAGGTGCACGTTTAGGCGTTCTGCAAGTATTCTTTCGAATAACTTAGGAGCCTCGTCGAGCAAGCAAATAGGACGGTATGCCGAGGGAGAATCTGCAGTCCTGCCTTCCTTCTTTATGAGGACCAATCCAGCCTCTTTCCAGTCAGTGGGGAATAACCCAAAACGCAGGCAGCTGTTAAACAGCCGCCTCAGGCGGTCCCCTAGTACGGCCAGAGCCCACACCCACGCCCGACCGGGAATACCATCTGGTCCTGGAGCGGTATTTCTTGCCTTCAGGCGGCCAATGGCTCGATCTAACTCCCCCTCCGTCACCTCCAACTCATCGGACCAATCCGGCAGTGTTGAAGGCCCCGAGTGACTGTCCCGGACCGCTGGGAAAAGTGTATCGACAACTCTCCCCATGAAATCCGGGTCCAGGGTTTCCGTCAGTGGGGAGTTCTAGTGCACCTACCATAACAATACATAAACTAATAACATAAAATATATACATTCATATAAAACCAAATTAATATTTATAAATACATCAGATTAAAACATGTGAATTTGCTTTAGATTCGGTTTGATCTATGTAGTTTTTAAACGCACATAGATTCGTTGAATGATTATCTGAATTTGCTTCAGATGGTTCGTTCTGATCCATTTTTTAAACGCACAGAATCGTTCAATTATACAAATAGTTTTCAAATAAGTATTATAGATTATCTAAAGAGTAATTTGAAAATGAGGTTCTTACCTATGTTCCATGAAAATCCGTTCAACAGTTACTCAGTGAAAGGATAAGTAAGTACGAGTAGGTTCAAAAATTTTTACGCAATAATTATACCGAGGCATATCTCCTAGGCCCTTCTATATTAATTTATATCTATGTGATTCACAGCAATAAAATCTCCCGCAGTTTTTAAACGTGAAATTGGCCTGTAACATTCAATCTAATTTTGATGATTTCCTTTTTCTTTCCTTTAAGTTGCTGGATCAGAAAATTTTGTAGCTGACAGTAATTTTTATTTTACATAATTTTTATATCTTGAGACTGACGAAATATAATTTGGCATTTTGTTTCAGTTTCTTTAATTTTATGATGTTTTTAGGTAGATGGTTTTCTTATTTTTACTCCGGTCGCTTTGTTTATTATCTTGATAAGGGAATGGTCAAATACCTACTTGACTGTGTTTTTACGCGTATAGTACGAGATTCGACGCCTAATTCTTACTTTTAAAAGTCAGGATAAAAATAGGAGTATTAGAAGGTTTCGTTTTCAAATGGCGTTAATAGTTGGCAGTTAAATATATTGTCACATTTATCACGGCGAAGAATATTACCAGCCCATCTCATGCCGTGGGGGGTGTAGAAATCGTACCAGAGAACGCGCAGCAGCATGTTTCTGCGAAATATGACCATCAAACTACGATCGCCAACCCGTCTGTTAAGCGTGGCGATTATGGCATCACCCCCCCCCCCCCCATTTTGGGGAGGCTTTTGTTTAGCAGTGGACGTAATTTGGCTGACATGATGATTTCTTGTTTTAAACGTGTCATAATATGAATGATGTATTTTTAAGAGCCAGTTGATTTAAGTTCTCTGTCAGTTGATTATTTCAGAGTTACATAATTTATAGCTATAAAATGCTTTAAAATTATATTTAATTTTTTTTTATTAGTGTGCCCATTGTTAAAGTTTGTGTACCGATTTATTGTGTATTAAAAGATCCAGATTAAATGAATGATACTAATCGATAAAATATTTATATTTTTTTTATTTAAGTTATTTCTGGCTATTTGTTCACTGCCATTTTAATCTTACAAAAAGCAATTTTGTTTAAAACCACTAAAACGTAGAAATTGTTTCGGCGTATTCCGTATTAATTATAGTAAAGTGTGAAATCACTGCACAAGGAGTTAAATAGATGGGGCATAAAATAAATATAATTTTAACTGCCAATAATAAAAGCTCACCAACGTTATTCCTCATCTAGCTTAAGTTAATTGATTTATCTGCCAGGAATTGGATCAAAATCCCTCAAGGTCGTAATAAATATTTGTTCCTCCACAGATAAAGTATTACAGCTAGTAATACCTTTATTAAAATGTATGTCTAGATTTAGCTTACGTAATCCGTTCAAAGAATTTCGGAATTCTGGAGGGATTTCTACGGTCGCTCACAATGTAATGAGAGTCTGCGGAAAATCGATCCCTTGGCTCGACATTTTATTTTTCTTTACCTTAGCTCACGTGTTAAATAGGTGATCTATTCAAGATAAAACCATTCATTACATGGAGCACGAAACACATTCTCGTCCAAGATTCTCGTACAGTGTAGGTGTACTATTCGAGTAAAACGAATGATAAAACTGGGGTTTAACGTGCGGGGAGCTTGGAGCTGTAACGTGTGTGGTGGACGTTTTATTTCCATCTGTATGGGCGTTCTGTGCCGGCAATGACCTGGCGATTTGTGGTGCACTAAACTTAACGGCCCTCTTACGTTGGCTTCACTATGAAAAGCCAATCAAAGTTTAATGTACCCTCTTTAGTCTCTCCTTTTTTATACATACAAATGGATGTTCGTTTTATAGCGATTAAATGGCTTTAATGGCTGTCTCGGGCCAAGGTTTTGCTTCGCAGATTGTTTAATCAATGCTGACGCTTAGATTAGTTGTATGTAATTGCTAGTTTGTAGTGAAGGTATTAGTTGTACGAATTCAATTGACGTATTTTGGTATATATTAAAAGTTAAAGGGTTTCTAATAAAAGATAATCTCATATCCATACTTTAGATTATACTTTGGCATATATATCACATAATCGAATAGCAGCAAATTTATCCATATTGAAATCAATTCTATAAACCCACTATATCTTATGTATGTGCATACCTGATATAGTTTTCTGACAAATTACGACTTTTTTTTAAAGGGCTCCGTGTCTGAATGTCTACTTCGCGACGCAGGGATTACTTTAACTATTGGAACTTTTATTTCATCTAGTTAATTTATTCCTTGTGTCGCGAGGGTTTTTTCAAACATATAATTGACGGGCACAAAGTTCATCCAACCTCAAAACAACTAATTATAGGTCACACAAATAGTTGTGCTGTGTGTGAATCGAACCTGGGCCACGAAGTGGCGAGGTGACTGTCACAACCGCTGAAAGCTGAAAATAAATGAAAATTATTATCTTAAATTACACTGGCAATCAAAATATACCAATACTATACTTCCATGATTTCAAGAATTTGATGAAATTTAATTATCGATTTTTTCTATTGGCATATACTGAACTCAAGTGATATGTCAATAGAAGAATATGACATTTAAAAACAATTTACACTTAATTGCTTATATCAAATTTTGAGATGGAACTTGCTATTTCATTCATCGTTACTTAAATAACATTATTCAGTTTTTTTTAAGCTAGCCTATAATTGTGTCCCACTGCTGAGCAAAGGCCTCACTTTTGGTTTTCCAGATTTCCCTATCTTTTGCAATTTCAATATTCTATATATTATTATGTAATTAATGAATTATCAAAGTTTTTTATATATATCGTCCACTGCTATATATTTATAACAATGAACTTTGCTTTGGAATGCAGTAGCTGTATGCAGCTGAGTTGCTCTTGATTTAGTTACAGAGATATTGTAATAGCACATGTGTTGGCTTATTATTATGGTTATTAGCTGGTAATTTTTAGGTCTCCTGGATTTCTCTCAGATTTCTCGTAGATTAATTAGTAGTATAACGAATAGTAATTAGCAGTATAATTTTTTTTTTCTTTCATCTTCTTTCTTCTTTCAGGATATTTGAAATTAACTTTAGTTAATTCATGAATAGAACTTACTGGATGGTAAACACTTTAACGCGCATTTGTATTTAATGATATTTGACATAATAAGCATAACTGCAATAAATATATTTTTTTATTTTAAACCTGTTTACCAGTGGCATAAAAAATACTACAACCCGTGGTAATAATAGGTCTTTACCTATGAAATTGCCGTTTTGTATGAAAAAATTTAAACGAATTTTTTTCATGAATTTTTTTATTTGTATTAATCGAAGTAATCACCCATGCAATCAATGCATCTTTGCCATCGCAGTGGCAGTTTATTGATGCCCTTCTTAAAGAAATCAGCTGGACGGGAGGCAACAAATTCTTCAAAGGCATTTTGTACTGCCTCTCGGGTATTGAATTTTTTTCCCGCCAAGAAGTTATCCAAATTCTGGAAAAAGTAGTAGTCTGTAGGCGCAAGGTCTGGTGAGTAGGGCGGATGACGGAGAGCTTCCAACCCCAGTTCTTGCAACTTGGAGACCGTCTGCTGTGCAGTATGAGGTCGCGCGTTGTCGTGCAGGAGCAGCGGAGACGAGCGATTGACCAATGCTGGTTGGAGATGCGCCAGCTTCTCCATCATTGTGCTCAGTTCTTCACAGTACACATCTGCAGTAATGATCACCCCGTTTGGTAAGAAGCTGTGATGAATCACACCGGCGCTAGACCACCAAACAGTGACCATCACTTTTCTAGGGGTAAGTTTTCGTTTAGGGCATTGTTTAGGTGCTGAACCAGGATCCAACCAACTTGCTGAGCGCTTGCGGTTATCAAACAGAATCCATTTTTCATCGCAGGTAACAATGCGGTTCAAAATTCCTTCATTTGTGTGTCTGTCGAGCAGTGCAAGGCACGTCTCGACGCGTACTTCGCGCTGGCGATCATTGAGTTCGTGGGGCACCCATTTGTCAAGCTTTTTTACCTTGCCAATTTGACGCAAATGGACCAATATTGTTTTGACGCTAACGTCGAAAGCTGCTGCTAATTCAGCCGTAGATTGTGTATCATCAGCTTCCACAACCGCCTTTAATTCGTCATTGTCGACCAAAGTCTTCGGACGACCGCGAGGTTCATTTTTCAGGTCGAAATTTCCAGAACGGAAGCGAGCAAACCAATAACAGGTGGTGCGTTGGTTTGTAGTGTTAGCTCCGTAAACGTCGTTGATGTTGCGTGCCGCTTGTGCCGCGTTGCTGCCACGACGGTACTCATATTCCATAATTACTCGAATTTTTAACGTATCCATGATGACGAAAAAGATTGAAATGCGATGAAAATGTAACACTAATCAATAAAGAAATGACTACTTTTGGAAAAAAGAATCCATGTTTTTAAAATAAAATTAATTTGAAATTAGAATTCTTAGCCAAACAAAAATTATTTTGATTTGAAATGGCCAGTACTGCAGAACGGCAATTTCATAGGTAAAGACCTAATATTATTGTTTTGTATGCGTCTGATACTAAGTCACCTTTTTCATGTGCATTATTTATACTGCCATAGAAGTGTGGATTTAAGGGGCGCGCAGTGTGGTCGTTAGAATTTATACTGTGCTCCAATAGTGAGTAATGAAATCTAAGGGCACTTATAAAGTGTGGGTCTGTAGGCTATAAAGTGTCGTGATTGATTAATTTAACTTTATAGTACTTCGTGATTAGTTGGGACAGAGAGTTATGTTTGCAGGTGCGGGAAGCCTTCCTAGATGAAGTAATGGTAAATGATTGATGTGGCATATTGTATAATTTTTGATACATTTCTGGAAAAAAAAAACGAATTCTCAAAAAATATCCTGATTATTACAATGTATTCAAAATACGCTATCATTAAAGTAACGCACTTAAAATGTAACATACGAGTGTTATGTTGTTGCAGGTTTTATAATTCCTAGAGGCTACAAAGAAATATTTTTAGGCAAGCACGTAAAGAAGTCTTAACTCTTTATTCTTTGTCTACGTCTATGTGCTAACGGTGAAAGCTGGCTGGCCACTGCAGTAGTATGGGAAGAAAAGGGGCCAACATCCATGCAGATATTGATATATATTTCAAGATAACCTATCCTATAGGCCTGAATTAGTTTTAACAAAATTGAATAGGTTTAGATTATCCAAAATAGTGTGCCACAATTACATTTTAGACCGTTTGTGATGAAATAAGATATACCTACATAGTCTGATGTCTGGAAAAGGCGATAGGCAATGTTTTATTAATTAATCATGCGGACGAAGTCACGGGTGGAAACTAGTTGGAAATAAACTCTTATTCTTGTTTGAAGCAACTAACACTTATATATATATATATATAAATAATAAAACATATAAAAATACATACTTACATATTACCTATATATAAATTACACCCAGACACAGAGTAAATAATCGTGCTCATCACACAAAGGTTTGTACTGGGTGGGGATCGAACCCCCGACCTCTGGCTTAACAATAAGGGTCACTAACCACTAAACCACCAGGCCAGTCCAAATAAACCTGGCTCATCGTTATAGCGACTGTATCAATTATCCGATATCAAATTGCAAGGAAATGTCAAATAAAAACTAATTATACTACCTATCGTGCTTTTTGTAGATATTAATATGTCTCAGCAAATACCCTCAAATGGCCTCTTTGTAGTTTATAAATGTATAGTCTAGAATCGGAAGAGCTGAAAGTAAATAAATTATCATTACTACTTCAAAAACCCTAAAATGTTTCCAATAGCTTCAACTAGGCTTTGGCTCCAGGGGCCGCTATACAAGCTTTGTCTACTTATTAAGCGGGGAAGAGGAAGTTATTGTTTGAACAGGGACTCATTGTTGGCCAATATCAGAAATGAAACCCCCGTAATATTTAATTCCATTTGGCAGTGCTACAGACACCTCACAAACATATGATACAAAAACCACGTTTTAGAATCCGTCGTCGAAAAAATTTAGCAGCAGTAGGCGCCAATACCAAACTGTTCGTAATATTATTGGGATTGATTAAATAAACTACTCAATCTATATAAATTAAATAGTTTTGAAAATACCTTAAAAGTTTCTCCTAAATAGTAAAATAAGCAATACGGAGAAGCGCCTACAATTTTGTTTGCCATTCTTAGTGTTTACTAAGAATAGCAAACGAAATAATAGGCACATTCGAATAAAATTATTCATATTATTGGAGCTGGTTAAACAAGTACTCCGACTAAGTCCATGACATGACGTGATATTCTACCCAAATAAAAAACAAGCTCTTAAATTACTCCTGTGACGTATTAATAAAGTGCAAGCGACGCGCGCAGGCGTAGCAGGCCTTTGACGGATTGCTAGTCCAACTGCCGACCAGCGCAGACGTGCGTGCGCTCCTTGGAGAAACTATTGCCTTTTAGTAAACCAAACACGGTCACAGAGAGACCGGGCCACCAGACCTCCTTTTCAGAAGTCGGTAACAATTAAGACTGTCTGTAAAATAGTCGATGGCTACTTTGTTAACGCGAACATTACTGAATACACCGTAATTATCGACCTTACAATGATTCTGCACAATGGATTTAGAAAATGTTTCAGGATCTTAGTAATTAGTACCTCAGTACTAATTATCTAAAATCCTTAATAACGGGGCCAACTTCCCTAATTGCTTTCTATGTGTATGTAAGTACTAATGTTGAATAGTGGAATCATACAGTAATAATTTTTTTGCGTGTCAATGATTTTACGTTTCATTAAGAACATGATGTATTTAAAGCATTCTCACCACGTATTTATCAAATAAATTTGTATCAGCGATACAGCGATATTGTGCGGAAGCTTTAAAATCAATCCTTACCTACATATTACGAGAACTAGAACCTCGCCTTTTACTAGTCTACTATACTTTATAAACTTTTGTGGTACCTAATAAGCGGAATAATGTAAAAGTCTATGACGAACGAGAATTCTTTCGCACATTGACGACGTTTTATCACATTATAAAGGCGAAAGTTTGTGAGTGTTTGACTGTCTGAGTGTGTATGTTTGTTACTTCATCACGTTTAAATGGCTAGAGCGATTTTAATAAAATTTGGTATGGAGTTAGCTGACACCCTGGATTAACACATAGGCTATAATTTATAAAGATTAATGCGGGTAAAACCGCGGGGCACAGCTAGTCTGTCATAACCCAGAAATTATGAGTATCAGGGATTCACTACAATGCCTTTATTACTTATATACCTGTACTTAATTCAACATAATTACACATGGGGCGCATTACAAATTTCCGGAACTGGGCAGTTTCTTATGTTATGTTTTAATTTAAAAGCATGCTCACTACATAATTGACAAATTACTTTGAATTAGTGATACAAAGATAAAACGTAAACTGCGGGCGCCTTCTTAAGAAAATATCTAAACCACATATTACGAGCACTAGGACCTAATCTTTTACTAGTCTGCTGCCCTTATAAACTTCTTTAGAAACAAGTAAGTGGAATAATCTAAAAGTCTACAACGAGCGAGATTTCTTCCTCATATTGACAACGTTTTATCTGTCATAACCCAGAAATTACGAGCATTAAGAATTCATCACAATCCTCAAACCCTAATACAGTTCTATAGTAACAAACGAGTTAGGAACCATGGATTAAAAATAAATTAATCATTGCGTGGTTTTTATGGCTACTAGGTCGGAAAATTTGATTACGTTTTAAATAAAATATCCCTGTTTATACCAATTATACATATACGTACTACAGCGTAATGATACATAGGCTGCACTACCGATTTTCAGACCTGTCCACTTTCAAGCCATTTGAAAATGGAACTCTTTGTCCTCTTTACAATGCAGTTTTGATACTCTGTCACTTGTTTTTCCAATATGGCGCCATTTTTAAATTGCGTGTCTACGTCACCATGAATTTAAGTCGGTAAGTTGGACTGAAATCAGCCGATGCTTGCAGCGACGTCTGAGACGTAGAACCGTCTCGACCTGCCAGCGCAAAGCGAGCTTAGCACGCAATGCCTCTGGCTCTAATTTCGTGCGTCTATCGTCGCGGCGCGGTGTATTGTCCACGCCACACAAGGGTGTGGTTGATCTCTGATATTATAATAAAATTTTACTAACATTCTTTGGGTTCTTTTTACAAAAGATGTTCCAAAGCCACTAATTTACCTTTTCTTTAAGCGCTTGTGTTGTAATATAAGCGCTTATAGAAAAAGTAAATCGTCGACCAGCACGACATTATTATAACACGGCCACAGCGGCCAGCCTCAATGGAGACTAACCATCTGCGCGGAACATATTATAGTGTACAAGTGTGTGCGCAAACACACGAGTACTTTCTATTCCTTCACTTTCATGATCCATCGGGACTACTAAAGACACGACCGGAAAGTGGTCAGGTACAGGACCGACGGCTTTACGTGCTCGCCGAGGATAATAACACGAACACCCAGACTTCGGGCTGATACTAAGAATTTTTTCTTGTTACACGTAAATCTCTAAATCACTTTTGGCCAGACCCGGGATTTGAATCCAGGACCTCGTTATCTATGGTTGAGCACGCTACCGCTAGGCCAACGAGGCTACTTATCTAGTCGGATCACTACTCAGTTTTTCTTAATAATGCCCGAATTGAAAGGACTTCAGAAACTCAATTCAAAAATAAAATATACTTTTATATAGTAACTTTTATTTCTTGCCCGAAAACTGAAGCTGTTCGGTGCCCAGTCCTGTCGAAACCATCGGCCGATGATTTTGAAATACCATATTGACATTTTAGTTCTGAAATCCTGCGGAAAAAAGTGGCTTGTTCTATATTGGTAAACGTGTTAGCTGCTCACGTCCGTTTCATGAGACTCGTTTAATGTATCTGAATTAATTCTAACAAAATTTATTCGGAACAGAGACGTGGTCGCTCACTATGGGCCTTATCAGGCGGCTCAAGGTCACCCAAAGAGCAATGGAAAGGGCTATGCTTGGAGTTCCCTGCGAGATCGAATCAGAAATGCTGAGATCCACAGGCGAACCAAAGTAGCCGACATAGCCCAAAAATTTGCCAAACTGAAGTGGCAGTGAGCAGGGCACATAGCTCGTAGAACTGACGGCCGATGGGGCAGAAAGGTTCTCGAGTGGCGACCACGAACCGGAAGACGCAGCGTGGGCAGGGCAGGCCTCCTACACGGTGGACCGACGATCTTGTGCGGGTCGCGGGAAGCCGCTGGATGCGGGCAGCGCAGGACCGGCTATTGTGGAGATCCTTGGGGGAGGCCTTTGTCCAGCAGTGGACGTCTTTCGGCTGATATGATGATGATGATGATTCATATACCATCAATTAAATTAAAATTTTAAACCCGCACTTATAACTGGAACCCAAAGAGAAAACCCTTACTAGTAATATGAATGTCTGTGTCGCGGGGTGCTTTACTAACATATAATTTGACGGATACAAGCTACATATCATCATCTTCAATATCAGCTGAAAGACGTCCACAGCTGGACAAAGGCCTCCCCCAAGGATCTCCACAATAGCCGGTCCTGCGCTGCCCGCATCCAGAGGCTTCCTGCGACCCGCACAAGATCGTCGGTCCACCGTGTAGGAGGCCTGCCCACGCTGCGTCTTCCGGTTCGTGGTCGCCACTCGAGAACCTTTCTGCCCCATCGGCCGTCAGTTCTACGAGCTATGTGCCCTGCCCACTGCCACTTCAGTTTGGCAATTCTTTGGGCTATGTCGGTTACTTTGGTCCGCCTGCGGATCTCAGCATTTCTGATTCGATCTCGCAGGGAAACTCCAAGCATAGCCCTTTCCATTGCTTTTTGGGTGACCTTGAGCCGCCTGATAAGGCCCATAGTGAGCGACCACATCTCTGTTCCATAAGTCATCACTGGTAACACACACTGGTCGAAGACTTTCGACTTGAGACACTGCGGTATTTGGGACGAGAAGATATTGCGTAGCTTCCCGAACGCTGCCCAGCCGAGTTGGATTCTACGATTGATCTCCTTTTCGAAGTTGGACCTACCTAGTTGGATGGTCTGTCCTAGGTAAATATAGTTCTCTACAACTTCGAGTGCAGAGTCTCCAACCTTAACTAGAGTGGGTACAACATGGATGTCCGACATGATTTTCGTCTTATCCATGTTCATTTTCAGACCCACTTGTTGAGAGACTCTACTGAGGCCATCGAGCATTGTACCGAGGTTGTCAAGGGTCTCAGCCATGACTGCTATATCGTTGGCAAATCTAAGGTGAGTGATGTACTTGCCATTGACATTGATGCCAAAGCCTTCCCAGTCCAGAAGCTTGAAGACATCTTCCAATGCAGCGGTGAACAGTTTCGGAGATATGACGTCTCCCTGTCTCACGCCTCGCTGCAATTGAATAGGTTTCGAGTTCTGGTCCTGAAGTCGGACTGACATGGTGGCGTTTTCGTACAAACACTTTAACACCTGGACATACCGATTGTCAAATTGGCACCTTTGAAGAGACCTCAGCACGGCCCACGTTTCGATAGAATCAAAGGCTTTCTCATAGTCCACAAACGCTAAGCATAATGGCTGGTTATACTCCTCGGTCTTCTGTATAACTTGCCGCAGCGTATGTATGTGGTCTATGGTACTGTAGCCTTTTCGGAAACCGGGTTGTTCGGGAGGCTGGAAGTCGTCAAACCTTCGTGCGAGACGATTCGTAATGACTCTCGAAAACAACTTGTATACATGGCTCAGCAGTGAGATGGGTCTGTAATTCTTCAATAGGGTGTTATCGCCCTTTTTGAAGAAAAGCACCACCACACTCCTGTGCCATGCTTTTGGCGTTTGACCTTCGAGTATGACGGAGTTGAATAACTTCTGAAGGGCCCGCAGGATCGGTGTGGGTGGTACACCTTCAAAAGCTCAGCTGTAACTCCATCATCACCCGGCGCCTTGTTGTTTTTCAGTTGTTTGAGAGCCATTCTAATCTCGTACAGGCTGACGTCCGGGATATCTTGGGTGTAGTGTCGGGTTAGTCTTGCTCTTAGATCTGAGGCATGACTATTGACAGGAAGTCGCGTTGTCGTGTACAACTGTCCGTAGAACTTCTCGATCTCTCCTAGCAACTCAGGTTTTGACGTGACGATTCTACCATCCTCAGTCTTCAGCTTCGTCAGTTGGCTTTGCCCAATAGACAAATCTCTTGTGAACAATTTAGAGCCTCTTTTCCGCTCGATGGCCTCTTTAATACTAATAGTATTAAATTGGCGTGTGTGCCACATGTCATCATCGTCATATCAGCCAAAAAATGTTCACTGCTGGACAAAGGGAGGCCTGTGTCCAGCAGTGGACATTTTTTCAAGGATTTTGCCAAGGATCTCCACAATGGCCGGTCTTGTGCTATACGCATCCAGCGCTTTCCAGCGACCCTTAGATCATCGATCCATCATTTAGGAGGCCTACCCACGCTGCGTCTTCCGGTTTGTGGTCGCCACTCGAGAACCTTTCTGCCCCAGCGGCTTCGGCTCTAGGAGCTATGTGCCTTGCTCACTGCCACTTCGTCTTGGCAATTCTTCGGGCTATGTCGGTTACTATATTTTTATGTCATAGGACGACAAACGAGCAAGTGGGTCACCCGATGGTAAGTGATCACCGCCGCCCATGGACACGGACAACAGAGGGGTCGCGGGAGCGATGCCGGCCTTAAATAGTCAGCAAACAAGTGTTGCTGACCCTTCCCCCACCCCGATGAGTTTTGGTTTGGATGAATTTGGTTCGCTTGCGAATCTCAGTATTTCTGATTCGATCTCGCAAGGAAACTACAAGCATATCATATATCTCTCTTGACGATCACCGTAGTCTAGTTGGTAGTGGTCCTGCCTACGAAGCTGGTGGTCCTGGGTTCGAATCCCGGTAAGTCCAAATATTTGTGTGATGATCACGAATATTTGTTTCTGAGTCATGGATGTTGTCTATGTATATAAGTATTTATCTATCTATATAAGTATGTATATCGTCGCCTGGTACCCATAGTACAAGCTTTGCTTAGTTTGGGGCTAGGATGATCTGTGTGACATTGTCCCGAGATATTATTATTATTATAGCCCTCTCCATTGCCCTTTGGGTGACCTTGAGCCGTCTTATAAGGCCCATAGCGGCGACCACGTCTCTGTTCCTTAAGTAATCACTGGCAAAACACACATTCATTGATAGTTAAAAATATATTCTGTATCTATGTACGTCATAAAACTGTGTCGTCATAAAATTGCAATTTCTATCAAATTCAAACCACTACATAGGCAGGAGTACAGCTTATCTACGCAGAGGGGTTTCCGGTCAACCGGATTCGTTTCACATAGCATTTCATAACGTGCACTTTTTTGAAAAAATGTTGCTAACCGAACCGAAACAGCGTTCTATTTGCACCTCTAAACCATAATATCTTTTTGTATGGTTTTGAGTAATGGATGTTTAAACCTAATTTGCTTAATGTATCACGCAGATGGAGAATAACAACAGTATTTATAAGCAGATCATTCCTAAGAAATTGAAATTGACCAGACTGAAACTCATTAAATACCAATATAATCTTAATAATTATTACCAATATAATTACATATACCGCGAACTGGAAGCCGCTTACACAATCGTAAATTGTTTAACCTACCATCATGTCACACTAACGACAGCATTCGTCATTTTATCGAATGTGCTCCACCCTTAACGAAATTTATCAGGAACCGATCCGTTCAATGTATCTGTCAATACTATCAAGACATTCCTTCACACTAAATTATAAATTAATTTAACATGTAGTAGTATTATAGTATATAGATTCAATTATTATTGTTATTCAATTATTACAAATTTGTTATTATTAAAATTAAGTTTGTAAATGTTTGTGAAAGTGAGATATTCGTGAGCATGCTGTGTTCGCACTTAGAAGGCTGTTTGGCTGTCATTTACTCGTATGTATAATCTAGGGGCCTAAATACAAAAAAACAAAATTTCAATGTCAATTTGTTCGCAACAAATTGACTTATAATTTCTTATTAACCCCCGACGCAAAAAATAGGCGTGTTAGTTTGACGTCTATGTTTCTTTGGCATTGAAGCTCTCAAACGGATAGACCGATTTGGATGCGTTTTTTTCATTTGAAACCAGTTTCTTTGCTGTGGTTCTTAGTTATGTTTGGTTAATATCGGTTCAGCAGTGTAAGAATATCAGCTCTTTTCCAAAATAAGGTAATTTGCGTAGTGGCTTTTTTAAACTTTGCCATTAAAATGTAATTACTATAACTTCAATAATAATTATATGTAGTTTTAACGACACTTAATAATTTATTTTTATCTATGTTTATTTTTTTATGTTAACATACATACATTTATTTAGTGTAATTTTGTTGTTTGGAAGTGTTGCAATATATCGATTAAAAGTAAACAAAAATGTGTAATACCTTCAAAAGGCAACAATAAGAATAAGCACGATATAAGAATGATATAAGAACTTTATGTACACTTAGTTCACGAATAAATCTTTGAAGATAAATTTGTAGAAGGGATCGGTAACCCCGATTAGTTAAGCTGTTTCTCAAGTTAAGATAGTGCGATAATGAGATAAAATTATACATTTTGACCAAAGATGGACCACGTTAATACAAATATACATATTATATATGTGGGGCACTCTGAATATTTCTAGAAACTAAAAATAGGTTGTTGTATTGTTTTGAAGTACTCAACCGCAGCGTCTGTACAAAGTTTCTGAACCAATTCTGAAAGCATATTTTTCAGTCATCTTCAGACACCTCTTCAACAACTCGCTCGAACGCTGCTAGTGCGTCTTCTGGCGATGAAAACTGTGTTCTTTTCAGTTGATTTTCAGTCAGAACTTTAAGGCGGGCAACAGTTTAAGCGGTGTGCTATCCAGGAAGTCACTAGTTTTGAGCGCCGAGTTGTAATGGACGGAGCAGTGGCCCGTGGAGCCTTATATTCGGCCGATTGTTGCTGACTGACAAGCATTTTGTGCCACATACAATTTGTGCCACATACAATGACATAACTAGTATTCCTGCTCGTCTAGATCGCTTCACTGAGGTAGGTGTTGGTTCATTTTGAAACAGCCACACCGTTAACTGGTGATTTGTTTCTAGATCGTATTGGTTAATCATCACTTGTGACAATATCGTAAATACGCTGACATGAGCCTGCACCAAATTTAATCATGACGTTACCATTCCACGCGGGCCTGCTTCAGTCAGTTTGTGTGTATTGTTAAGTTAATTCACTCTCAATATAATGGTATTTTTAATACAATGTGATCGGGTTATCATAATTATAATGTACCCTAATTATAGTAATCATTTTCAATGAAACCCACTGCTTTAATATTGATAAGACGTAATTAAATACTATAATATTATACGAGAAATATTTGTAAATATAAAATATTTGAGACAATTAAGTTCATCATCCAAATAATTGTTCAAAATCTTTATAAAATTACTGTCACCATAAAATATAATGTAACTATTTTCCAGTTCGTCTGGTCAGAATACTACAAACATTTGAAAATTGTTACCATTTTCTTTATGGCCATTTATAAAAGTGCACATATTTGTCTTATTTTTTAACAGTTATATCTTCACTAATAACATTTCTGACTAATTAATTGAATCAGGGATAGATGTTTTCGGTGGTAATAAATCAATCCAGCCAGGTCGCTCTAGGAAAAGTGGTTTTTTTTATATTTATACTACCGGAAAAAATACCGGATCTTTATCGAACAAGGGTCAACGGCTAGATTCTAATTTCATAAAAGTACCAGGCCACTCAGAGTGTTTCTAGAATATCATCTTTTTTATATGAAACACTGGCCAGATATAAATATATCATAAAAGTAAAATGATTTATTAGTAAAAACTCTAGAGATTTTAAATTTTGCCTAAAACCGGAGGATTCTTTCGATATAAATAAAATGGATGCGATGCGTGCGTACACTTAAATAAAACAGTGCTTTTTGGTAAAACTGGCCACTAAGTCCAAAGACATGCCAATTAATTAGCTGCCCAGCAAGTAGCTATCTAGGCAATAGCTGTCATACGATTAGCTGTCTAGCAAGTAGGTATCTAGACAGTAGTTGTCATACGATTAGATGGCTACGTACCCGTAGGACCTCCTAGTTTGGACCTCGTCTAAAAAGATGACCCTTTGGACCCCTTTGTACCGTTTGGACCTTCAAACTTGGATGTTGTCTATACTTGATTACCTATTAGACCCTCTATTAAGCAACGAGTTCTGTTGGACCTCATTCACATGTCTTCGTATAAAAAGTTAAAATACACTCGTGCACAAAAGTGACACACCTTATTAAAAATAAAACACTACAATATAAACCAATGTTATTAATCAAAAATATAAAAGATCACAACGTTATGTAATAAATAAAAACACATATTCTAGTTATATTTTTCTAATTTGACAAATCTTCAAGACCGTAGGTATACATAAAAATGCATACTATATATTAATTTTGAATGTTTATATCACATTTTAAAAGAAAGAAACACTGATATAATAATGTAAGTAAATCTAAATCTAATAAATTGTATGCCGTAGCAACTGAATTTGTGAAGATTGGTTTTACAGGCAGCAACTTAATTAAATTTGTAAATATAAGATATCTTTGTATTTTACATATTTGTAAATAACTTTTCAAGTAATCACAGTCTTATTCTCGTAGATTTTTTGTAAATTTAAAATAATGTATATAAGTAAAATAAAGTATATAAATCACAGAGTTTTTTTTAAGTTAAGAAGTCTTTTTACATATAAAACATTACAATATGCGGTTTACCTAAGTATTATTGATATTTGTACATGGGGTTTTTTAAAATATTTATCCATTACACACCTGTAAATTTGAAAGAAATATAGTTTACACTATAATTTCTTGTGTTTCTTCTACTGACCACGGATTGCTGTTTGTTGTTAGTGTGCCTGTATTCGCTTATGCTATTTCGCCCAATTATTAGAATTCTGGTTAAACATTTTCAACACAACTGTACCTTTTTTACTAAAATAACGCCGGGCGAATACTAAATAAAAACATATTTTATTAAGGTCCAAAAGGTATTAGAATTGAGGTCCAACAGGTTCATCTTTAGTAGTTTTAATTATGAAGGTCCAAAGGGTACTTAAAAAGAGGTCCAATGGGCACATTGATTATTATATTTTAAAGAAGGTCCAAAGGGACTTAAAATGAGGTCGGACGGGTACTTTTGCGATAGAGGGTCTAATCTTGTAGGTCCAACGGGTACGCAGCCGATTAGATGTCTAGCAAGAAGCTATCTAGGCAGTAGCTGTCATACGATTAGATATCTAGCAAGTAGTTATCTAGACAGTAGCTGTCATACGATTAGCTGTCTAGCAAGTAGCTATCTAGGCAGTAGCTATCTAGGCAGTAGCTATCTAGGCAGTAGCTATCTAGGCAGTAGCTATCTAGGCAGTAGCTATCTAGGCAGTAGCTATCTAGACAGTAGCTATCTAGGCAGTAGCTATCTCTGTAGCTTTCTAGGCAGTAGCTGTCTAAGGAGTAGCTACTAGCTACCTAGGCAATAGCTGTCTAGCGAGTAGCTGTCACACGATTAACTGCCTAGCAAGTAGCTATATAGACAGTAGCTGTCATACGATTAGCTGTCTAACAAGTAGCTTCCATTTGCCAATTTCTTTACGATACATGCGGCATCCCGGCATGATTAAACTGGCAATTAGCGGAATTAACACTATATACTATATATTAATTTTGTATTTTGTTTGTTATGGATTTTCCCAAAGTAACGCCTGACTCCATTATCATTTGTTTCGGGGTCTGGGGCTCTACCGGCTAAGTCGCCGAACATCGATTTCTTAAATTGCGTTCAAATAAATAAAGGTTAAATATAACTTAATCAAACGTTATATCGGCTTCCATGAGCACATGTGGCGTCATAAATGGTCCCGAATCAATTGTCAACGTTGAAGCCGATTTAATTTATTTATTTGAACGCCATTTAAGAAATCGATGTTCAGCAACTTAGCCGGTGGAGCCCCTGGTTATTAAAGGACTGTCCACTATTCAAAGTTGAACGGTGGTCCCGGTTACTATAAAAACATCTATGATAATCGTTACAAAGTACAGAAGTCTAATACAATCTGATACCCGTTCGTCTAACACGACTCCGTATAGCTAACTTTCTCAGTCGAACTAACAGAGGTAGTTTCCACTAGGGAATGCTGCTAGAACAAGTACGGCGAAAAACAGCTACTTTTACGGGGGTAGAAAACTACTTGGACTTGTTAAAATAAAATAATAAAAATATATAAAATAAAAAAGGTTTTTATTCACGTAGACTTTAAAAAAGCGCTTGTAAATAGTCGGAACATATTCGTAGTAATATATAATTAATTTATAATTATTTCTAGGTACATATAGATATTTAGGTACACGGATTGTAGGAAATAATTTACAATAAGATTTATTTTATAGCAGTAACGATATTTAACTAACTTAAATTAAGTTATTGTCAAGAATCATGTGTAGGTTTAATTATCAAAATTTTAAATTTTAGCTATATTTTTACTACATATTGTCGAATGGTTCTGTCCATATCAAGGCACGAATTAAATGTTATTATTATGGCGGACCTTGTGTTAATAACGACGGTCACGCTTTAATGCTACCACCGGATCCAATGCACCCCAACTGAGAAGACCCAGCGAAACAAACTCAGCGGGTGTCTCTACTACCGGTTTCAACACGGCCCAGTTAAGACGCTCCGGCGAAACATACTCAACGGGGCATATACACGAGATTTGGTCCACAGTTTACTGAAATTATTTAGCAGGCAAACACAATATATGCTCGATCGGTTGTCTGATTAAGTATTTATTTTAGGTTTAATATATTAAAAAGAGAAAATAAAAACGTCGTAATAAAAGTAACATTAATCATTTTGAGACACAACCAACAGTTCTGAAACGTGAATGTCTAACTAATTTGTTTAGTTTTATTAGTTTAATATCTGTCAGTGAGTCAGATGATAGTCGCTTGATTAAGGTTCCGCTGAAATGGGTCAAAAGACAAAGAAGAAGAGGTCGTTTTTTGTTTGCACGTATGGCGCAGCAGCTAAGACAGTCGCCTCGCCTCGTCGTGTTGCGGGTTCGAGTCCCGCGCCGTTGAACAATTTGTGTGACCCATAAATAGTTGTTCTGAGTCTGGATGTAGTATTACGCACTCGTAGGTTCTGCACATTAAAACTCCGAGATAATTTCCACACACAATATTTAATCGAACAGAGTAACGTTCTCATCTACCGTCGTACAAAGAATGCCTCTTTAATAATTCTCCTACCCTATTTATTTTTTTATGGGTGACAACCATTTGAAAGTCTTCTATCGATTATTAATAGTTTTAAGATGTTAAATTATTATAGAATTATTATAGTAATTAAAAAAATGATAATCACTAATCAAATAAATAATCCCAGTGTAAAAATAGTATTATAACATAGCAGCTACGTCATGACCGTTGCGCGGCTATTGAGTACTTTATAACAGTAGTTTGTGTGCGTCTATTAAATGTTTGTAAAGTACCCGCGACACAGGGATTAGATTGCCTAGTACGGGCGTTGGTTTATTAAAAAATAAACAAACAAACACATATGTATTATAACAGGGTTCTATACTGGCCCTTCCATTAAATCCCTGAATGTACATATGTATCAAAATGTTTGGCCCTCTTTCTCTACATTTCCCCTTTCAACGGAAATTTTCTTTATGAGGAAACTATACCCATAAATATGAAGGACATATCTAACACTATTACATAACCGTTCAACTATCGCACTCATATAAACGGACGATAACTGCACATAACACTACGCAAACTTATCTAGTAGGGTCTTAATGACAGACATTTGCGCGAGATTGTTCATAACCCATAGCGCAATATTCAGTAGGTCGTTTCTAACGCAATATTCTATGATCACGAATATGATTGTTCCTGCACACAAACGCCTTTTGTCGGCATATAATTAATCGCTGTGTGCACCCTTTGTGGTAAATGAACGCAACCCTTACGAGCTCTGCCACTGGTTATGTCAGGAGCGCATTTAAACTTTTATTCAGTTCAGTGCCTACAGTCAGCAGTGGGGAAGTCAGATATTTAATAATTATATCCATTTTAATGCTCTGAGGAACGTTTTGACCTGGTCCCATCGTTCCCTTTTTATGATCGCACCATTCGCATTACCCTAGTTCACCCGTACCACCAAGAAGCGATCTCATCAAACACGGTTCGCTTTCAGCGTTCATTTATCCCACGTACGTGCAGGCTCTGGAATGAATTACCTGCTGCGGTTTTCCTCAGCGCTACGACATGTGACATGTCCTTCTTTAAACGAGATTTAAAAAGAGTACTAATCTCACGGTAGGTAGCTGATTGTTGTGCCTCTGGCTTTGCAAGTGTCCATGAGCAGCACTTACCAGGTGGACCGTTAGCTCGACTACCTCGGTAGGCAATAAAAAACAAATTTGATAAATAAAGTACATAAAAACTTTACTTAAATAACTTAATTTATTAACTTAGATATTTTAAATATTGATGTACTTAAGAAACTCTTACATTTAATGAAGGCTAGAAAAAAGTATGAAAAGAATATTGTACATATTGAAAGCGCTTTGAAAAATAGATTTATTTTAAGTAAAATTAGCATTCTTTTATATTTCTTTATAGAGACCAAGTTTATTCAGTTTATTAAGGTAGGAATATACAGGGTGGCTGAGGAGTTGACGTTCAAACGCAAAATTTTGATACTTTATGAATGCTTTATGATGAGGAGTATCTGACTCAATCAAATGTTCTACGATTTTGCGTAGATTTCACAGAATAGATCTTCCTGTATAAACACGTCGTATGCAAAAATTTTTTGTGGCGAACGGACAAACAACAATACAATTACCTCCGTTAGCAACAATATAAATATTAACAATGTTAAATTACAATTTAACATAATATTTAAAGGGCGAACTTTACTAATATATGAACCTTTCTTTCATATATTAGTAAAGTTCATTTTTGTCTTAGTAAATGTTCAAAACAGTATGTAACAGAATAACGCATATTGTGAACTGTCGCGCACAAGCCCCAAAGGTTTTAGAGGTACCATATTTAAAGCCTTTATTTAATACACGCTATTCACGAAGACCAAGCACAACCAAACTCGTAATATTTATGAGTAATACAAGTAGTTTTCATGTGCGGGAGTCGAACCTAAAACTAGGGCGCCGAAGTAGTAGCGAGGCGATTACCTTAACCCCTACGTCACCATACCGATGGACAGTACACCATGTGGTTTCCTTTTAACCATATTGATACGGTAGCCTAAAAGCAAAAAACGTTTAAAATCGATTTAATATTGACATCAAATCAAACATTAACATTTTATCTTATTCATTATACAAAATACTTTTATAATGTTGCTCTCCCCTATCGCGATATATCACACATAATAAACGGTTCACACAAATTTTCTCACCCTTCAAGGGGTGGAAATATTTTCTGCGCGTTCCGTATCGAGTGGAATTTCATATGATAGTCGTTTAATTACTTACTAACCAGTTTTTAAATGAAACTAGGTGTGGTTTTGTTATGGAAATAGTAATTAAGTGTCGCGTTTCTATAAAAGAAATAGTAGTAGGTGGGTAGATTAAGACAAATCTAAATAGCAATTTAACTGTATAGTAAATAGCTGCACGCCTTGTTGAGGCGACATTTTCTTAGAAAGCTGGCTTATATTTTGCCCAACAAATAGGTATCGCCATACAGCGTGGTAATGCTGCCAGTATTCTGGGAACATTACCAATACAAGAACATTTAGAATACCTTTAACTTAACGCTTTAAGTATTTGGTTATAATATTAATCTATTTCTTCTTTTTTTATTTCTATTTGAACTGTCTAATTTAATGTGAACGCAGGGTTATCACAATTTCGGATACGTTCTGACAGTTCTAAATACCATTCCCCTGGTATTCGAGTGGTGATGTTTGGCGCAGTCTGAAGTGACGGGTCCACCTCGTCGGGAAACTATGCTGAGGTTCCCGGAAACCGACGTGGTGGGTGACGCGAAGACGTGGCTTTACCTGTATTAACCACTTCGAGTCTCTGATATATCAGATCCAAGTCTGAAATGTCATGATCTAAATAATAAATAAATAAATAAATCTATGTATGTATTTATAAAATGTGTCCGGACACCAAACAAATAATTGTGTTCATCATATAACGATATCTTCTGGGTAGTAATTGGAAAATAATATTTAAATTTATTTTAAATCGCTGACTGTTCACAACATATTATATTTTATGCAACACCTACACATGTATGTATGTCCTATGACAAAATTTGCACACCTTGTGTTAGAACACAGTGCACATGTATTACTATGTTACCACCACCTATATAACCTGTGTTATGCAAATAAACGATTTGATTTGATTTGATTTTTAGGTTGTAGACCCCACGACCTATGTCTTAGCAGTTAGAGTCTCTAATCACTAGACCAACAGGTTTGTCAATATAAATTTGTTGAAATGACAAAGGACGTAAAAATGTTAAAGGTAGGTCCAAATCTCGGTCTCTTTTAAATATATTTTTCACCAGTACTGTATTGCAAACTTCAAAATTTTTTAGGTGTTTATAACTTAATTATTTCTGCACGTCTCGTCATTTTTCAAACACTAATTCTAGGAATTACAAATTCAGACCATCGTCCTAAAGCCTAGATTTATTTTTCTTACAATAAAATTGCAATAGACGGTGATTAAAGCTTCAAGCCCTGTTCATTTAAACTTGTCTGTACATTACCGTTCGAAATTTAAATTCTGTAAAATAACATTTAAAATTTCGAAGCTTTGTGAAAGAATATTATATTATAGCACAGTAATTATAATTAGATTTTAGGTACTCCGTTCTCTAATCATTTTGTAAAGGTAAATTCATATTTTCAGTTTCAGTGAGGCTGAATATGATATTGTTTTCAGCCTCATCATGCTGGCGATTCTGTTTATTCTATCACTTAACTAAATTTAAATATCATTACATCTCTCACTAATATAGCTTATCTGAAAGAAGAGGTTATACATATTACAGGCAAACTACTAAAAGTCCTTGTAATACCGATATATTCTAACGGATCGCTTGTTTTCGCCTAAACATACCTGCCTAAGGACGCCTGTCTACCATGTGCCCTGTTAAATTCAAACACGGATACTTTTTTGTTTAATAAATATCAATTATTTTTTTACACTTTTATAAAACGCTAGTATATACTGGGATATTCAAAGCTCAAGATATATGCTAATTAATGTCCCCAACACATCAAATTTTATTAAAATCACTCCAGCCGTTTAGACGTGAAGAAGTAACAAACATACACACACTCACACACTCACAAACATTCGGCTTTATAATATAAGAGTGATGAAACCTTTTGGCAGTGTGTTTGTCTCAGCATGACGCAAAAACTACGGAGCAGATTTTAATGAAACTTATTTGGATGCCATAATGCCGCAGACAAACAAATACAAACATACACAGAAATACTCTTCAACTCTCATATCACATTTATATGATGTAAAATCTAAAGTCTCCTCAACTAATTAATACTAATATTAAAATAGTATGGGTAATGTTATCGCCATATTATTGGACTGGGACTTTATTCACACACAACAATTTAATCCCAAACTAAGCAGAGCATATTACATATGGAAACCAGACTACTGATATATTACATATACTATTTTTTTATTTGTAAATAGATACTTATATAAAAAATAACACCTAGACTCAGGGCTAACTGACATGGTCATGCACACAAACATCTGTCCTGGGTGGGAATCGAACCTATGACCTGCGGCGTGAAACCATGCAACACAAAATATAAGCAAATTACCTTTTGTCTGTGTTAACAAAATATTAAATAGAAAAGTGTTTTTATATGTGCACGCTATACATGGCGCGTCCCTCCGAATATCTGATGGAACTTTAATTTTGCATGTAAAATAGGACTTGCGTGTAAAATACAGAATATTAAATGACGTTATTGATGAATAAAAAATAAGTTTGGTCTGCATTTTCGTTAATCAAATTAGGCGTCAAGCAGATCGAAATAATTCTCGCTCTAAACTTGAATTTGAAACGATAAAATAAGTTGATTGTTTTATTTTTGCAAAAAATAAATAAGTAAGTAAGTAACTCTTTATTGTACACCAAAAAATAATACATAAAAAGAACTATGAGTATGTTAAGGTTGTACAAATGGCGGCCTTATCGCTAAGTGCGATCTCTTCCAGGCAACCGTTTAAATAATAATCTGCATTCACAAATAATCTGCATTTAAGTCGTTCTGAGCATATAAATTAAATCCTGAAATACTCTTGATTTTTTATAATAATAATATTTCATCATTCATTATTTATTTTATCTGTGGTATAAATACGACGACCGTATTAAGGAAATCGGTATATGTATAGCGGGGGAATTTGTAAATCAGCACGGACACAATGCACAATCAGACTCAGTCCAACAATATGTGGGTCACACAAGCAGTTGTTCCGTGGGTTCGAACCCGAAGCATGAGCATCTAGGTTCGAGCATCGAGGCGACTATCGTAGCCACTGCGCTACAAATGCATTCACATACTGGAACATAACATGAAGTTTTTATACCTGTTTTATGTGTGTATTTTTCCTTATACCCATGTATATTTGCGAACTGTACATGGTGTAAACTCTCAGCGGAAGTAAGAGGAAGTACCTTATCCGTCACAGCTACACAAAAATGGTCTTAGAAGACTAAGGATAATTTTTATGGAATTTTGATCCCCATTCACAGATAAAAAATATATACAGTTAGCAAGACATTTTTGATGTCAATTGAAAGTTTCCACTCTGTATATTACTGTGGTATTTATTATTCGTATATGAAGTTAGAAATTACGTTAACAGACATAAAAAAATGGTTTTTGTCAAGTTTATTAGTAAAATCGGTGAGAGTACATTTATAAACGCAACGATATTGTAATAGGTATTTGGAATTTTAATGATCCACGTGGTATTTATGAACAAATTAGTTAGATGACGAACGAAACTTTTTATATTAAACGAAAAGTAGTGACAAAATATCCGTAGAGGATTAGAACCTTTTTATTTACCTACATAATATATGATATCTGATAAACTTATTATTTTATAATTTTTATTATTGAAAATAGCGAAAAAAAACTACGCACATTGTTAAATATACTGCAACTTAATGCAGGTTAATTTTGAACTGAATCGGTCATGCAGAAAACTTGAAGACCAGATAGAAGCTGTGAACTCAGAAAGCACAATTTTCTTTTGCAATAAGTGTGTGAACTTTGGAAATTCGAGTGAACTGGGCAAACTACGGCGAACTAACGACCTTCAGTGACAAACGCTTGCTTGCGTCACAAGGTCCATAACGCCCTGCAGAGGGAATGCTTGTCTTCAAAATTACAATAAACCGGCTCGGTCTAATTACACCCGTTAAAAAGAGCTCTTTCGGAGCCCGCAGGTACGTCTCATTAAATTAACACATTATGATCAACATCATCATCATAACAGCTGTAAAAAGCCCACTGCTGGACAAAAGCCTCCCCTTAGAATCATCTTGGGGGGATATGCCATAATCGCCACGCTTGGCAGGCGGGTTGGCGATCGCAGCAAGTTGGTCATAGTCACAGAGAGACACTGCTGCCCGTCCTCTGGCAGATATTCTCTCAAGTCGACTTCTACGCCCCCCACGAGATGGGGTGATGATATCCTGTCTGATATTCGCACGCCGTCACCACATAGCATAGCAACATAATAATAATAATATCCTGGGACATTATTCACACACGGCAATACATACTTATATAGATAATTTACACCCAGACTCAGGACAAACAGACATGTTCATGCACACAAATATTTGTCCCGGGTGGGAATCGAACCCACGACCTGTGGCGTGAAAGGCTGCCAACCACGCCTACAGGCCCATCGTATTATGATAGTGGATAGAAATTTGGAGATATATGTTGTCTTTCATTCTGTGTGTTTTTTATGAATGTGGCTGCGCGTTGGAGTGTCGTGTGTAAACGGAGCACGGCGCGGCGCGCCAAATGATGTGGAACTGATGTGAGCACCTAACGATTGGTGCGCCCTTTTACCGTGACACCGAAAGGAATTATTTATGCCCCGCTCTGCACTATGGCGATGAAATTATTTTCAGCTTGAGTTGCGCGGATTAGATTCTGCGGGCGAATGTGTTTACATTTATTTTGATGCGCACTCACTTTACGTTGATGTCAAAATGAATGTGGAATAATTTATTTTGTTCGTGTTAGTTTTGTTTAAGATATTGGCGAAATCGTAGGCACTTTTTTACATGGAATAGCAATCTAACCTATACATCTAAATCCCTCTTCGACTTGAAAAATAGCAGTAAGATTTTTGTAACGGCTGATCGGATTGTTGTAATACGAAACTAAGATTACTAATATATTGGAATCGTAAAAGCAAATTGTTACACAATATTTTAGAATTTGTAATAAAAATATGTCTATATTAATCATAATTAAACAAATTAATTAATAGTGGAAAACTTAAAATCAATTTATAATTATTGTTTATATAAAATATAAAACTATATTGGCTTCGCGAACCCAGCTTGCTATGCTACGTATTTTAAACGATAAATTAATAAAATTGTTACATAACTTTAAGGATTCAGAAAACCAACCGAAAGATGAATCATCTGATCATATCATAAATATTTTAACCTATAAATTAAAAAGCTTTGAGTAAAACACTTTTTACTGATGTTCTGGCGAGTTATCTGCCGTGTTTGCGAGGTGGACTGGTAAAAAGTCATCAATGTATTCGCAGGCTTTTAGAACTACCTACATTTGTTGGACTTTATTGGGTTTGTTTGAAGTGTATACTGAAATGTCGGTACTTTTTATACGATTAGACTTCAACATGAATATTGAAATTGTGAATATTCAACATCTATGGATAGTTTATTTGTGTAGAAGTGAGTTACAGTATAACTACGGATGTATATTTTTATAAATGTACTGTATTTTTGTACCTGCCCGTTTGTCCCGTGTAATACTTCGGGATAAATAAAAATAATGATGATGAATCATAGTTTCTTTATAATATAAGTATAGATTCAAGAATGATGTAATATATAGGGAAATTTTAATCTGAATAGAGTGAAAAACATTTACAAAAAAGATTATAATTGATCAGTTTTCGAGCTGGATGAAAAATGATTAAATTACTAAAATGTCTATTTAAAACTAGGGGTTGGTGATAAAGGGGTAAAAATTTAGGTTGTATGTATTTTTTAATGCCAAATTATAGAAAACAAAAACAAAAATTTTGACCAATAATTAAAAAAAATGTTAAGCGTGAACAACGGGTTTGTTCACTTATGGGTATGAAAAATACCCAACTGAATTATGCATATAAAATTTGGTAAAAATCAGCAAAGCCGTTTCGGAGAATTTTATATATTAGATGTGGGACAGTTAAAAATTGATTGTATGATAATGAAACAGATGTTTTCATGGAGAACTCTCACGAAGCGGTTACAATGATGTCCTCCTAGCCGAATTTCGGCTACGGTGGCCAGTCTCAATGGAGACTAACCATCTGCGCGGGACATATTATAATAGTGCCCGAATGTGTGCGCAAACACAGGGGCACTTTCTATTCCATCACTCTCATTATCCGATCCGATCCGAGAGGTCAGGTAGAGACCTATGGCTTTACGTGCTCTCCGAGGGACGGGGTATAATACCGCCAACAACCAGACTTCGGGCTTATACTGACAAATTTTTGTTTTTACAGAAAAATCACGTTTGGCCCGACCCGGAATTAGAACCTCGTTGTCTGAGGTTGAACACGCTGCCTTTAACGTGTTTTTAAATTCCATGCTGTTAATTAATTATCGGATTTTTCAACTTTTGGGGAACTGTTACGAACTTGTCACTTTACATATATATATTTGCCAATTTTAGGCGTTTTGTACACTACTTGTAATAGAGCGGAGGTGGAGGGAAGTGAGAGTCGGAGATCTTTCTTCAAAACCGCCATTAGTTTGATATTAGTGTAAGTTAGGTGTAGATACACACTAATGCTATTCCAAGTTATGCTATACACACTTATACATTACCAACCTGGAATAGGTCTTTTTCATACAATAATATCCTAGGACATTATTCACACATAGCCATCTGATCCCAAACTAAGAAAAGCTTGTATTATGGAAACCATATAAGTGATGTATTACTACTTTTTTGTTAAAATACATACTTATACAGATAATTACACCCACACTCAGGACTTCCATAAACCCAGCGTACCCTAGTAGTTATGGAACTTTACACCGCCTTTATAGGATATTTTTTGTAAAATCTACTTGATCTCCTAATAAATATATTTAAAAAGGATGTAATTAATCCACCTTATATGGCATTTTTATATGGTTGCGCTGATAAAAATATGAAAGGTTGACTTAATACACTGTGAAAATGCTGAATTAGGTAATAACACGCGATAAGAAAAAGCGTCGCTGGCATAAATTGGTGCTGAGTCTCCAGTGAGGCGAGAACGCATTAACGGTCCGCCACTGACATATATTAGGAGCATATTCTTATCCATGAGTGTGGGGCGCCAAGGGACGTAGACAGGGCCGTCGCGGGGCGGCTGCGGGGTGGCGGCGTGCGACCCGACGGCAAATGACGCGGAAAAGATGCGGAGAATGACGCCCTCTTGATCACAGAATAGCACGCCTGTCATATACTGCCTCATACATCGACACGTCGCGGTTCTTGCTTTATTTTAAACCAACTATGCAAAGGTTGGGTTATAAATTCGACAGTGATATATTTTTTTTATAAAGGCAATGCCCGCACAAGGGAATCAAATCCCTGTGTCGCAGGGTACATATAATATGTTTGTAAAGACAGACACAAATTACATCCAGACTCAGAACAACTAGTTATGGGTCACACAAATAGTCGTGCAGTCGAAAGTCATTGGTAGTTTACGTGAGTTCTCCGTTATTGGTGAACTGATTTTGGTAATTCTTGTGGTCCATCTGGTGTTGCGAGTGTCCATGGGCGGCGGTTATGACTTACCATCAGACCGGAATGATTGTTTCCCTTTCTATTCTTTAAAAACAAATTGTATTGGAAATGCTTTGAGACGGGTGTTCAAATTTGTTGTAATGCAAGAAATTGAAGCCGTTTGATTGTTTTTACGGGTCCGTACCAAAGGGTAAAACGAGACCCTATTACTAAGACTCCGCTGTCTGTCCGTCTGTCACCAGGCTATTTCTCATGAACCGTGATAGTATGACAGGTAAAATTTACACAGATGATATATTTCTGTTGCACCATAACAACAAATACTAAAATATATAATAAATTAAATATTTATGGGGCTCACATACAACAAACGTGAGTTTTTGCTTGTAATGCTCGATATTGATAATGGCAACAGGTAGATGCATGAAGTATTCACATAATATTTATTTATATATTGACTTTAAAAATCATTTGTAAAATTAAAATAAAACAAATATTTAAGGATAATAAAAATAGTTTTTTCTAAGGGACCCCCTTAGAAAAAACTATTTTTTCCGTTTTCTTATTCGTTATCTGATGATGATATCTTCCCGGCCGAATTTCGGCGACGGCGGCCATCCTCAATGGAGATTAGCCAATTGCGCGGGACATATTATAGTGCACAAGTGTGTGCGCAAACACAGGGGCACTTTCTATACCATCACTCTCATGATCCGATGGAACGACTAGCGACACGACCAGAAAGAGGTCAGGTACAGGACCGACGGCTTTACATGGTCTCCGAGGCACGGGGGTGTAATACCGCCAACTTCCAGACTTCGGGCTGATACTGAAAAGTCTTTTTTACGGAAAAATCCCAAAATCTCTATATTGCCCGACCCGGGATTTGAACACAGGACCTCATGTTCTGCGGTTGAACACGCTACCGCTAGACCAATATAAAATAGATAATATAAAATAAATAAGGTTTTTCTTCGCGTAGACTTTAAAAAAGCGCTTGTAAATAATTAGAACATGTTTGTAGTAATATTAATTATATTACTACAAAAGTATACAAAGTATACATAATTATTTCTAGTTACATAGATATTTAGGTACACGGATCGTATGAAAACATTTATAAAATTCATTTTATAATAGTAATGATATTTAGCTAGCTTGTATTAAGTTATCGTCAAAGAGATTATGTTTAAGTTTAATTACCGAAATTTATAGTTTTAGCTATATTTTACTACATATTCTCAGAATGGTATGGAACCCTTCGTGCGCGAGTCCGACTCGCACTTGGCCGGTTTTGATAATAATTTTCTTTTATTTTAAAGAATACCGCATTGTACTTTAGATTGTTTTAGTTTCAGAGGCGCTGAAAGATTAAAGAATGCAATTCTACGAAGTATTGTGTATGCATATTTTATTCCCAATATACTCGCCCATTACTCTTATTTTAGACAGCAGTTGTATTTCTTTTGTTAACACTCCTGAACTTATTTGAATGTCAATCCATCTCTTTCACTTATTAATATATTCCCTCTTTCTCATGATCCGATGGGGTGGGTCGCCGACACGACTTGAAGGAGGTCAGGTATATGATCGACAGCTTAACGTGCTCTCCAAGGCACGGGGTGTTATACTGCCAACTTCCTAACTCCAGGCTATTATTAAGACTTTTTATACAGAAGTACCGTTACTTTTTAGTCAGACCGCTGGGATTTAAACCCAGAACCTCATTTTCTGCGGTCGATGACGCCACCGCTAGAGCAACGTGGCAGTTGCTTACTTTAATAATAATAAAAAAATTTTTTTATTTTTATAACCGATTCTATTCAGTGCAGTAATCTTGCTATGAACTAGATTAACAATGGGCACCTTAAAAGTACTCAAATTAAAAATATTTAAACTTAAGAACTTAAAGGTTCTCGAGTGGCGACCACGAACCGGAAGACACAGCGTGGGCAGGCCCCCTACAAGATGGACCGATAATCTTGTGCGAGTCGCGATGCGGATAGCGCAAGACCGGCAATTGTAGAGATCTTTGGGGGAGGCCTTTGTCCAGCAGTGGACGTCTTTCGGCTGATATGATTATGATGATGATGATGAAACTTAAGAACTAAATAAATATGGAAACAAAATATTTTTTTTCCTGTTCAAGTTAGTCCTGTTAGTCATAATCAGGTTCAGTGTCTCGTATTTATAATGTCCTCATCATATCAGCCAACGACCACCGCTGGGAAATGGATCCCATGGATCTGCACAATTGCCGGCCAACGGTATCCCGCGACCCTTGTAAGTTTCTCGGTCCACCTTGTAGGGGCCTGCCCACGCTGCGTCTTCCGTTTCGTGGTCGCCACTCGAGAACCTGTCTGCTCCAGCAGCCGCCACTTCTACGACCTATATGCCCCGCTCACTGCCACTTCACTTTGGCAATTCTTCTTCTTCTTCTTTATTATGTACAAAAAGCCTGTATATACTCAACAAAAATAATTGTCGCGACACCACACTGTTCAATGCGAAATAGAAATGAAAATATCTGGCTTGCTTTCTATAAGAGAGAGATAGACAGACAGAGAAACATGCGCACGCCGCACAGCTGCAAAAAGTGTCGTGACAACTTTTCGTAAGATTTTTTTCCGTCTAGCCCCCTTTCACAACGCGCGATAAGGAACTTCGTTCCAAAAACTAAATTATTAAAATACACACGGCTACATATCAAGCTATCAGTTCCAGTATAAACTGACTTCTCATTTTATGGACATCTTATGCAAAGTGGGATCAGCTTATACTGGAATGTATAGCTTGATATGTAGCCGCGTGTACATGCATTTGTATATATTATAACACTAGCTGTGACCAACGGTTTCACCCGCGTTAAACTTTATAAATTATAGCCTATGTATTATTCTGATGTATAAGCTATATTATTGTAAAGTTTCATTAAAATCTATTCGGTAGTTTTTACGTGAAAGAGTAACAAACATCCATCCATACTTACAAACTTTCGCATTTATAATATTAGTAAGATTTATAAACTGTAATCTCGCTGTTTGCCAATATTTGCCTACTTACTTACTTATCGTATGGGCAGTGGTTACCATAGTGTCAGAGTTATTCAAGCCGCGCAGAAGGCCTGTGACACGGCATAACGACCGTTTCCTAATAACCACAAGCGGGACCGAGTGCTTAGCGTGTCTTGGTAAGCACGGCGACGTTTAAAAATGAAACCACTTTGGTGGCCACCCATCTATGGACTGACCGCGAGCATAGTTGCTTAACCTCGCCAATTACTTACGGACTGGTGAGAGCCTCTAGCTATTAACGCCTCAGTATTTGCTCTATATAGATACAATTTATATAACAATCCTATTTATACGCCCGCACAATTGTTACAAGATAGATTAAAATGCATTTATTTGTAAGGAATCGAATGAATATTTGGTTTTCTCTCAGTATTTTCCCCTTCTCGTAAACGATATCGTATTAAATTAATAAGTCGTTGGTTCGCCCCAAAGTGGCGATATCTATGAGAAAACAGACTTGGCTGGCGGTCTCCCCGGGTATTCGTCTCCCCCACAGCTCGCTAGTCATAATGTTCTATTATAACAGTCATTGTGCCGTGATAAAGGCGAAATATTTGTTGTTATGGTCGATCGATAATTGTTTCCATTTAAATTATGCGTATTTCTAGTGAGGATGTTTCCTCTAATCGTTTAGAGTGCTATTAAGATGGAGTTTCGGGGTCCACTAATAATTGTGGCCATAACAGTTTAAAGGGTTCGAGAAGCAAAGTGATGAGTGTTTTCCTCTCTGGGATAGGAATTTTGTTTTCAAGTTGGAGCTAACGATTCTCACTATTTGGGGTAAATTTAGTTTTCGTAGACACCATTATGTTTGGTATTACGATCATTATGATCAGTACATTGGTTTTAGTGCCGAAAAATTCTCAATATACAGTGAATTTTACGTTAGTTTTTATCGCCAGATTTAGTAATTAGAAACGGCTATTTAAAGGTCAGCTAGAAGCTTGAAATTAGTGGATCTGTATATACTTTTAGGTAATTAGTGTTCACTAATATTATTAAATCGTACAATCATATTATTAAATTGGGATACATATAAGAAAATATAAAAAAAAAACCAAAAATCAGCTTGTTCGATTTCAGAGAGGTTCAATTTTGTCTCAATGGAGATTAGCCACCGGGGTGGCATATTATTTAGTCCACAGGTGTATGGACAAACATAGGGCACTGACTATCCCGCCAACTTCCAGACTTTTAGACTTGACGTAGGATTTGAATATAAAAGCTCTTTAATTCTGATTGAACTCGCTAATGTTGTGACGACTTTTTTACCACACCGTGATATAATAAGGATATTAAACACTATTTTCTTAAAGCAACATATTTCTAATCGGTTGAAATACAATAGATTTTAAGTTCTGTCATTTGAAGAAGACATCTGAAGAATTTTTTTATGTAAATTATGAAATTTCTCAATATTTTTTAAACATATTTTCATATTATATTATCTATGGAGAATACTTTTGGAATGATCCCTTGTAAATTTTGTTTAAATCGGTACTTGCTGATAAAGAAGCCAGTTGTATGTTTATAAATGTAATTATGAGAGATTAAAAAACTGACTTTTAAATTAAATATGTTCAAGTAAAATCAAACATTATATTTTTTGGGTAAGTACTTACTTAATTAATAGAGTGAGAAACGGTCAGTTATTCATAGTCTGTATCCAGACTTTGGTGCCGCCCTGTACCTGCGCCTTTTAATTGATGAATGACCACATTTAGCAATACAACCTTGCACTTAAAGATCTTTTTTAAATTAGAATGACGTAAAGAAATGTAATAAGAAAGGAATAATAAACATTAAGATGAAAACTATATAACATAATAATTATAGTATACGCCTACATCAATAAGCTGATACCTCAGATAAATGTATGGCATGCAATATTTAAACAACCAATTATAATATTACATTTCAATATATAAATGAATGATGTATAAAATAATTATAATTAAATCAAACCTAATTACACTATAATATCAGCAATTTATTGGATAGGTAACTAAGTCGGATCTATATAATGAAACATCATTTATCATGCACGATTCCTCCTCTGTCCTAAAATATGGTCCTTACAGGGTGCATAATTGATAATTTCTTCATTTTACGACAGACTTATGTACATACATTGTGAAATGCAACAAAGAATTGAGGAAGCCTTAATATTAAAACTGCAAAATTTGAACACGGATTTATAACACAAAATTCCTTACTATAAAATAACCATAGAAGTACATAAAATTCACTTAAATTCACAAATAGAAGAGAATATTTTTGTTCATATGCTCCATTATCTTATGTGCCGTGTGGTTTTCGGCCTAGAAAGAATAACAGGGCCAACCCATACCATCATGTGGTTTCGTAAAAGGCGACTAAGAGATGCACCAGGTAGTCGAGCAGCAGCGTCACATGTGTACTAGCTACCACCTTACTGCGGTCACCAACTCGTATGCCAAGCGTGGTGACTAAGGCAAACCCCTCCAAATGGCAACATTATAGAAACCTTAGGAGGAGACCTACGTCCAGAAGTGGACGATATCAGGCAGATGTTGATTATCTTATGCAAAAGTAAAACAGGTATAAAATATAAAAGCAAATCTGCCTAAACAAGTAATAAAGTTAGTACAGCTCTGTAAATAACTACCGACACTATAATATTAATAGCTCCATACAAAATCTATCAATCGTGTCTCTAAATACTAAGGAATTTGGTCCATTATTCTTTTATATCAGGCAGATGTTGATTATGTTATGCAGAAGTAAAACAGGTATAAAATATAAAAACAAATCTGCCTAAACAAGTAATAAAGTTAGTACAGCTCTATAAATAACTACCGACACTACAAGATTAATCGCTCCATACAAAATCTATCAATCGTGTCTCTAAATACTAAGGAATTTGGTCCATTATTCTTTTATATCAGGCAGATGTTCATTATCTTATGCAAAAGTAAAACAGGTATAAAATATAAAAGCAAATCTGCCTAAACAAGTAATAAAGTTAGTACAGCTCTATAAATAACTACCGATGCTACAAGATTAATCGCTCCATACAAAATCTATCAATCGTGTCTCTAAATACTAAGGAATTTGGTCCATTATTCTTTTATATCAGGCAGATGTTGATTATCTTATGCAAAAGTACAACAGGTATAAAATATAAAAGCAAATCTGCCTAAACAAGTAATAAAGTTAGTACAGGTCTATAAATAACTACCGATGCTACAAGATTAATCGCTCCATACAAAATATATCAATCGTTTCTCTAAATACTAAGGAACTTGGTCCATTATACTTTTATATTAGGCAGATGTTGATTATCTTATGCAAAAGTAAAACAAGTATAAAATATAAAAGCAAATCTGCCTAAACAAGTAATAAAGTTAGTAAAGCTCTATAAATAACTACCGACACTACAAGATTAATCGCTTCATACAAAATCTATCAATCATTTCTCTAAATACTAAGGAACTTGGTCCTTTATTCTTTTATATCAGGCAGATGTTGATTATCTTATGCAAAAGTAAAACAGGTATTAAATATAAAAGCAAATCTGCCTAAACAAGTAATAAAGTTAGTACAGCTCTATAAATAACTACCGATGCTACAAGATTAATCGCTCCGTACAAAATCTATCAATCGTTTCTCTAAATTCTAAGGAATTTGGTCCATCATTCTTATATATCGGGCATATGTTGATAATCTTATGCAAAAGTAAAACAGGTATTAAATATAAAAGCAAATCTGCCTAAACAAGTAATAAAGTTACTACAGCTCTATAAATAACTACAGACACTACAAGATTAATCGCTCCATACAAAATCTATCAATCGTTTCTCTAAATACTAAGGAACTTGGTCCATTATTCTTTTACATGACACGAGCAAAAAATGGCACGTCACGTCGCTGATGAAGGGAGCCGAGACAATGAAACATCTTCTGTTATTAATGGCTAAATAAATACGTAAATCAATTTTATATTTAAGGAAGAAGGGATTGTGATGCTTAGTCACGAAGGACGCCATGACAGTTTTCTTCTCATGTTTTGTTATTTATCAACGCTACTATTTAATTCGATTTTGTGTTTGCGATAGTTTGGTATATCAGAGATACGGTAATTGTTGAAGACAGCGCAAGCCTAAGTTCTCAAAACAGGTAAATAAAAAAACAGGTAATTGTAGAAGCAATGTATTGTTTCAAACACGGTATAGTTAAAGTTTTTAGTGCATTGGGCAAAACAATCTTATGATTTTCTACCAGAAAAAATCCGTTAGTGGCATTTGTGGTGCAGTAGTTAAGGTATAGTCACCTCGGTGGCCATGTTCTGGGTTCGATTTTCAAACCATTTGGGTGACCAGTAGGTTTTCTGATTTCAATGGTCATTTGCGTCCGTGATTTACATGTTTGTAAAGTCCCTAAAATTCAGGCATTTATTTTCCTAGTGCGGTTCGAAAAAACATGACGCCTTAAGGTATTTGACGAAACATTTGGTTGTAAAAAAAGATGTGCCCAACTGTTTGATGATCAGTTTATTGATTTTGCGAGCCTAACAGAATACCACAACAATACCTATTAGATGCACGTGTGACGCAGTGGCTAAGATAGTCGCCTCGCCGGTTCGTGTCCTAGGTTCGACTCCCGCGTCGGATAACTATTTGTGTGACCCATAAATAGTTGTCCGGAGGCTGGATTTAATTTGTGTCCGTCTATTATATGTTTGTGAAAAACTAGATAAACCTCATGTTATGACATGCCCAGTTCCAAAATCTGTGATTAGTCTGAGTATTTAAATTGAAATATGAAATTTTAGACATATTTTAATAGCTTGCCATTCCTGGACTAGTTACTGGTATATAGATCTGAACATGACATAAAATAGCTCCCACCCAGCCTTTAAGTCCCGCTAAATAAATAACCTGGCAGTTAAACTGTTGAGACACATCTATTTTTGGTCAAACACTCCCTTAAATACCTAATATTTCACTAAAAGCAACTGTTACAGGTCTTAAGTGAATACTTAACGTTCACATTATGAACTTAATGTCGCTAAGAAGGAGCCATAAGACGCCTAAAATATAACACAGTAGTAGTTCTAGACTAGAGGGAAGCGTTGTTTTTGTAAAAGATTTCCATACAACTTTCACTAAGATACTTACACTTGACGGAGACTGAGGTAGAATCGCCTGCATTAGCTGTAGATAATGTTTGGAATAGAACCAAGAAAGGAGTGGGTGTGTTTGACAAATGCTTGCTATTCACGCCCGAGGTCGTGGGTTCGATTCCTACCCAGGACAGATATTTTGTGTGCATGAACATGTCTGTTTGTCCTGAGTCTGGGTGTAATTATCTATATAAGTATGTATTTGCGAAAGAGTAAGTATTTGTAGTATATAAGTTATCTAGTTGCCATAGTACAAGCTTTGCTTAGTTTGGGATCAGATGGCCGTATGTAAATAATGTCCCAGGATATTATTATTATATTACCACATTTAGACCAGGGGCTCTAACGGCTAAGTCGTCGAACATCGATTTATTAAATGGCGTCCAAATAAATAAAGGTTGAAAATAAGTTAATCAATCGTTAAATCGGCTTCCATGAGCATATGTGACGTCATAAATGGTCCGAAATCGTTTGTTAACGTTGAAGCTGATTTAACGATTGATTAAGTCATTTTTAACCTTTATGTATTTGAACGCCATTGAAGAAATCGATGTTCGGTGACTTAGCCGGTAGAGCCCCAGGAGAGCTACCGGCTAATTCACCGCTCATCGTGATCGTGATCGGCGTTCAAATGGATGAAGATTAAAAATGACTAACTCATTCATTCAATCGGCTTCCATGAGCACATATGACGTCATAATAGTCCGGAATCAATTTGAATTTGAACGAATGATTTAGTCATTTTTAACCTTCATCTATATCATTCAATCGGCTTCCATGAGCACATATGACGTCATAATAGTCCGGAATCAATTTGAATTTGAACGAATGATTTAGTCATTTTTAACCTTCATCTATATGAATGGTGAAGACGATCACGATGACGGGCGATATAGGCGGTAGCCCCTCAGGTTCTCTGAAAATCTAATAGTTCTAACAAATATGTTATGTAGTGTCGCAACTTCAATGACGAGGCTTTATTTAGAAACATTGTTCAAAAGAGAAAACAATCAATAATTAAGTTCCACAAGATAAAGACTAAGGCTGAGATCTATAGAGCGTACTTAGACTTTGCTCAAACTTTACTTACGTAAAACTTTGCTAAGTGTATGCTAAGCTTATACTTTGATTTGGTATTTATAGACTTTTTGAAGTTAAGATTATGCTTAGCATAAGCTAAGATAGACAAAGTCAAAACACCAATTGTAATTTCGTTACATGCATTAACTTCTGTCTAAGTAAAGTCTGAGCAAAGTCTAAGTACGCTCTATAGATCTCAGCCTTAGTTTACACGCAAGTGCTGAATTAATACTTTTTATTTCATTCCATTGTATCTAATGCGGTACAATACAATACAAACGACAATTATATAACACTCCAAATCTTCTTCTTAGAAAGCTGGAGTCCTTGCTCGCCTCTGTTGTCCAATTAAGCTGCGAAACCTTTCTGTGATAACTGTAAAAGTGGAGATAAGTTAAAGAAATACCTTAAAGAAAAATCTTACTACAGGCTTAAAGAGTTTTTCGAGGATGATCCTAATAAAATAATAATATGATCAAATCACATACCAATTATTGATATGACAATTTTTTTTTTGGCGTCTGTACATATTAATATTTGTAATTTTCTAATTAAACATGTAAATTATGACCTAAATTATATTATTTGTATTGTTGTGACTTGAAGATCTCTATCATTTATTTAATTATTTTCTATCAAAATAAGAAATTATTATTATTATAATGTATAATAATTTGAACTTAACTTTTAATCGAACCAATTTAATGTACGTACGTATTAAAGAAATGCTCAAAAATATAAAAGTAATTACATACAAATTAGAATCACAAAAAAAAATGTATTTGCAACACCTTGACAGGGTTCATGTTTGTTACTTACTTTTATATTTGAACACCTATTTGTACACATGCAACAAAGAACTTGAACCTGAAAAAATAACATTTTCACTAGACAATATATCTATTTTAGTCTTGACTCAAATTACAGTATCTCATAGCAAACCATCGCTTAATAGAAGTTTGTACTACCAATATATTTTATATGGGGTAACTACTGACAGATTACTTAAAAAATTCGTGAAAGTAATAGTATATATCTATGTTAATTTTATTATACTTTTTCTTCATATATTTCTTACATATCCAACTTTTGAATAAGAGTCATCACATTACGTACGATAACCACTCTTACTGCCCACGTAACAAGGACGCTGCCAAACAACATCCGCACGTGGTGTCGACTGCGAATTAGTATCGTAAATTACATTCTTAGTTACAAACCTAAAGAGGAAATGTAATGCTATTAAACAAATAACGCTTTAATAGATCCGTTATCATTTGTTAATCAGAACAAAGTTATCGCACTAAGCTCGTCGTAACGACATCGCGTCGACGCAAACAAATAGCTCTCACGCAAATTGAATACAAGATATAAATCTAGCGCTCTCCTAATAACATGCGGTGGATTTCTCCGCGGGCCGTTTTATTTCAGCCCACAAAGCCCTCGACCCAGTAAATCCAGCGATATCTCGAAGAATGCGACAGAGTGCCACCGGCGTTCGTTGTGCGTCGCACTTTAAATTTTCCTACTGAAAAAGATGGATATCGCTGCGAAATTTAAAACGCTTACGCTACTCCTTTGGGAACAAAAAGTGCGCAAACGTTGGAACACTCGCGCCCCGCGCCTGGGAGCCCGCATCGCGTCGCCTTCTCGCAGAGACAACGAGAGCTTTGCATAATGTTCGCACTTAGCGTTTTCTCCACCCCAATGCGGCATTAAGTACATAACTTTATGTGTACAGTCAACAAATTGTTCCCTTTTTTATTGTATAGATTATCAGTTAAAATTATACGTAATATGTTAAGGTGTCAAATAACCTTGATTTGAATCCAAATAAACTTGATAGCACTTTAATTCTATTGGTAATATGATTCAGTTTGGTGCAGTGTAAATAAACGATATTTTTTGCTGACTGTACATTGATACATTATTGAAAATTGGAGCTTTTAGAGAATATTCGGAACCTTGATGCAACAAAACTGCTTCCTCATCCAACATACTTACTCAAATATAAATTTTGCACTAAAACGTTGTCGTTAAAATTTTCATTTATTATTAAACTTACGAGAAATATGCTAAAAGCGTTTAGTTGGTTACTTCAGAGACTATCTTTTTTGTAATAAGGTATTTTAATTAAATTTTCTTAGTGCTAGCATGTAGGAACTTACCTAGACACTATTATTAATTACTTCACTTCACACCTTTATAGTCGGCGCTCTCATATATCACGATCTGACTCATACAGTTCTACGTAGTATTACACTTACCCGCTTTATTGTTTGTTAACTTCGTCAATTTGTCATTCAAAATGTAACTTATATTACAAGAATTGCTGTGAGTCACCAGGGTCGAGTATTTTAATTAGGGCAAGAGCTTTTATCTACATAACACCTTCACATTTAGCTAATAGATTATCTTAACTAATATTTTGGATGAAAAGTTTGTCGCACTTGTTAGTAAAGCGAAAATTTTACGTGAACTGTTGTGCATAGGGACGAAAAAGGATAAGGGATAGATGGATATCTTTCCCGGAAAATTCTGAGTGCGTGTAGCCTCCGGCTATGTCATACAATACAAAGGAAAAAAGACATGATTGTTTGTAATCTAATATTGGATAGGGAACTACTTACCGATACAGATGCTGTATACATATTTATAATAGGTTTGTTCCTATCATTTCTTATTTCTCAAGAGGGCAGTGGTAACATTTATTTCAGTTGTTCAAGAAGACCTTTGAAATTACTTAGCGACTGTTGTCATATCGTCCCCGTAGTTGGAAAACTAAATAACTCTGATTTTGTAGTTCTGAGATAAACGCGATTTAGTGTTTTTTTTTTAGTTAATGTACATTTGTAAGAAAATGTGAGACAATTTAGCTGTCGGCAATTTTATATTTTGTGGACCTGATAACCTTTCACATTATGCTTTAACAAACTGAACTCTATATTTAACTATAACTAAATAACAAATAAAAAATCAAGTTGTTTAATTTTGCCACAACTGTTTTTATAACGTAACTGCATTTAGCTACGTATTTCGGCTATTTATTTAGTTTTCCTACAAGGTAAATACATTTGGTAGAGTAAAATTTGGTGGAATAAGTGCAGTTATTGAATTTATCATACTTGAAATACTTTCAAATGTAAAATTTAGTGGCTTTGTATGTTATTTTATTATTACTTTGATATTTTTTGACTTTTGTTGGTCTCATATGAAATAAACGCTGTATTAGTTAATTAATAAAGTTATATTAAGGAATAAATAGAAAAGTTTAGAAAAGGTGTATTGTTATCAGATACTTATCATGCCACAAACTAAAAACAATAAACATCATCATCATCATATCAGCCGAACTCCACAATTGCCGGTCTTGCGCTATTCGCACCCAGCGCCTTCTAGCGACCCGCACAAGATCATCGGCCCATCTTGTAGGGGGCCTACCCACGCTCTCTCCTCTTCCAGTTCGTGGTCGCCTCTTGAGAACCTTTTTGCCCCAACGGTCGTCGGGTCTACAAACTATGTGCCCCGCCCACTGCCACTTCAGTTTTGCAATTCTTCGGGCTATGTCGGTGACTTTGGTTCGCCTGCGGATTTTGAAACTTCTTATTCGATCCCGCAGTGAAACTCCGAGCATAGCCCTCTCCATTGCTCTTGGGGTGACCTTGAGCCTTCTAATAAGGCTCATAGTGAGCGACCACGTCTCTGTTTCGTAAGTCATCACTGGCAACACACACTGGTCGAAGACTTTCGACATGAGAAACTGCGGTATTTTGGAAGAGAAAATGTTACGCAGCGTCCCAAACGCTGCCCAGCCGTGTCGCACTGACATAGTGGCGTTTTCATACAAACACTTTAACACCTCGATATACCGGTAGTCGATTTGGCACCTTTGGAGAGACCTGAGCACGGCCCAGGTTACGATAGAATCAAAGGCTTTCTCATAGTCCACGAACGCTAAACACAGTGGCTTGTTATACTTTTCGGTCTTCTACACAACTTGTCCCAGCATATGCCCCACCATAGACCTCATGGTCTATGGTGCTAAAACCTTTTCGGAAACCAGTTTGTTCGGGAGGCTGGAAGTCATAAAACCTGCGTGCGAGACGATTCGTAATGACCCTCGAAAGCAACTTGTAAACATGGCTCAGCAGTGTCGGTCTATAATTCTTCAATAGGGTTTTGTCGCCCATTTTGAAGAAGAGCACCACCACACTTCTGTGCCATACTTGTGGAGTTGTTGTTAGTTTGACCATCTAGTACGACGGAGTTAAATAAGTTCTGATGGGCCCGTAGGATTGGTGTACCACCCGCCTTCAGAAGCCCTGCTGTAACTACATCCTCACCAAGCGCCTTATTGTTCTTAAGTTGTCTGAGAGCCATTCTAATCTCATACAGGCTGACTTCCAGGATGTCTTCGGTGTAATGACGGATTAGTCGTGCTCTGGGATCCGAGACACTTTAGAGCCTTTGTTCCGCTCGATGGTCTCTTTAATACTAATTGTATTAAATTGACGCGTGTGGCGAGTCAAAGACTTTGAGATCTGTCTGTTGAGCCGCCGGTATCTGGTAGCATCATCTGAGGGGTTCAGAACCATTATCCTTCTTTCTTCCATAAGTTGCAGGGTAAAGTCAGAGATCTTTTTAGTTCTGTTTGTACGGCGGGCCTTGAAGACTTTAGACCCAGCCGTATGGACAGCTTCTACAAGCTTGTCGTAGTATGAGTCCACTTGACTGCATGTGTGGCGTGGTGGCTGAGACAGTCGCCTCGCCGCTTCGTGTCGCGGGTTTGAATCCCGCGCCGGACAGCTATTTGTGTGACCCATAAATAGTTGTTCTGAGCCTGGATGTAATTTGTGTCCGTCTATTATATGTTTGTAAAGTACCTATAAGATTAGATTACCTAGTGCTAGGCATTCGAAACGGCTTTGCAATTACAGCTGAAATGGTTCGGGGTTTTGGACGTGCATAGGTAAAGATCGGAGCGTAGACTTTATCAGTCGGGACCTCTGCAACTTGACATTAAGGTTCAATGAGCCTCTCACCAGTCTGTGATCGCTGCCGGTTTTATCCGCATTGAACATCTGTCGTCTCATCGACAAGATAAAGTCTATCTCATTTTTGGTTTTACCATTGGGGATCACCCAGGTCCATTTGCGGTGATCCGACTTTCTGTATAAGGAATTCATCATCAAGAGTTCCTCCATCTCCATGAAGTCGGCCAACATTTGGCCCCGGGGGTTCCGGTCTCCAGTTCCAAATTGCCCCACTCTCAGCCGATTACCGAATCGTTTGCCCAGCTTCGCGTCAAAGTCCACAAATGACCACAGTGAAAACGTTTTTAGAGCTATGTATGGCTCTTGATATATCCTCAACCTCATCGTCGGAGTTCGTCGAAGTCGGCGCGCATATCTGTATTACCTTCAACAAATACCGCTTGGTAATTCTGAGAATAAGTTATGCCACCCTAATCGACACACTCTCGATTTTGACTACGTTGTCCCAAGTGTTTGTCCCAAGGTGACACCACATTGGGAAAGTTGGTCGCGTCCTCCTCCTCTCTTCGGACTTGAGACAATTTTATGATATCCCAATGTAACCTGCTCAGTTCTTCCTACAGTTCGATGATCTTCTCGTTGGTCCGCAGTATGCGAGTGTTATATGTTGCCTGGGCCAGAGGTCGTCGGTTTTGGTAAAACGGCGTCTGCCGGGGGTTTTTAGCACCCCGGTTTCTATTTCCTTATTTTCTGTTTCTATTTCTGAATCTGTTGTCTCAGCGAAATATTGTGTTTCATGATTCTTTTTCAGGGTAACCCGGTGAGACTTGTTCAATAAGGGTTTCAATAATAGCTCGAGTTGTTATAATATTACTTGTTTCATCTTCAGAATCTCTCGACAAAATGGGGTTTATTCATTCAAATCTCTTTACTCTTTTTTTCTTCTTATCCAATGAAATATTGAACTAAGTTTCGTTTTTATGTTCTTCTTCTATGTCCGGAATCCATGTAGATCCAGAAACAGAAAAAGGTTCTTCATCTATTAAAGGTGGCATTGGTTTGATACCAGAAATGGGACTTGACCCTCTGATTTCCTCTGATGACAGCTTAATTTATTTAATTTTATTTGCCTAGCATCTTATAATTAATCTTTATCTTGTTGTAGAAGAAATGAATAACATCAACTATTTATAAATTAGAATAGAATAGAATAGAATAGAAAAGAATACTCTTTATTGTACACACTCAAACAAAACAATTATATGGAAGACAAAATAAATAACACAAAAATGTACAATGGGCGGTCTTATCGCATTAAGCGATTTCTTCCAGACAACCTTTGGATGGATAGGAGCTCTAAATATTTAAAGTAGTAGGTGTGCAACAAATGAAGTACAAAAGTATAGAAACATTGTAAGTATATATATAAATATATAATGAGGTTTATAACAATGTAAGGTGGCATACCAAATAGCATGTGTATATAGCAAAATATGTATAAAAACAGTATATAATATATAACATAAATATTATATTAGACAGTAGGTGACTTTACGAAAGTAGGTAGTGTTCTTTAACAGCTTTATTAAACGTGGCAAGAGTTTGTGCACGTCTGATATCAATTGGCAAGGCATTCCATAATAGTACTGCTTGAACAGAAAAGGATTTGTTCATAAATGTGGTAGAATGCATAGGAGTATGCAGCTTTAGGTTGTGTGATGATCTTAGGAATCTGGTATGTGTGTCACAGAGAAACTCGAAACGGTTTTTAAGATATGTAGGTGTAGTGGGATTAAAGAGAGTGTTATATAATAAAGAAAGAACATGAGCATTCCGACGAAGGCGGATTGGCAACCACTTGAGCTTTGACCGGAATAATGAAACGTGATCATATTTGCGAAGGCCAAATATGAATCTAATACAAAGGTTTTGAAGACGCTCAAGTTTATCCAGTTGTTCTTCTGTGAGATCTAGATAGCTGACATCGGCATAGTCGAGAATAAGTAGGAGAAGTGATTGTGCAAGAGCAGTTTTAGTGGTAATAGGGAGGAAGTTGCGCAGGCGCCTGAGTGAACCAGATGACGCAAAAAGTTTACAGCTAACAGCTTTCAGCTGAGGACCCCATGATAACGTGCTGTCAAATATAATCCCCAAATTTTTTACGTTATTACTAAGAGGGATAACCGTGCCATCAAAGGTGATTTGGGGGAGTTGGGACCAGTCCACTTTAGACGTCATTCGGGAGCTGCCAACTACTATTGCTTGTGTTTTAGAGGGGTTAATTTTGAGACCAAACATCTGGCTCCACACTCTAATCTGAGCTAAATCGTTATTAACTGTCGCGATTGCAGTGGGTAAATTCATAAGCGAAGCATGGGAATAAATTTGAAGATCGTCTGCATAAAGATGGTAGGAAGAAGAGATATTATTGGAAATCATATTAATAAATAAAGCAAAAAGCAACGGAGAAAGAACGCCACCCTGCGGCACGCCAGCAACTGTATTAGACCATGTAGAAAACATGTCATTAATACGAATTAGATACGTTTTATCAGAATTCTGAATAGCAGAATTAAATAAATAGAGTTATTTAGTTTTCCTAGAACTAAGTTAGTTTTGTAAAAGAATTTTTAAGTTGAGGAAAAATTCAACAACTCAAGTTATTTAACTTATTCGACATTCATCTTGTCATTGACCACAGTTATTGATTTATTTACTGAATTATTTATTTTTCCTTTAAAAAAATGTGTTTGTATGAAGATATTTATTATTCCATCTGTCATGACCTGTCTGACAAAAATGGCTATATCTTTGGAACGGAATAAGATATGAAAATGCCTGTAAGGCTCAAATATGCGGCATGATATAGGTGTTTTGAAAATAGAAAAAAGTCAAAATCGCCAAAATCGGACTTATTTAGTTTTCCAACTACGGGGACGATATGAATACAACCTCGAAGGACTAGACCTGAAAACCTTATTAAAATATAAGAATATAAAACTCTATAGAATTAAAATAACAATTTTCACTTAGTCCTCAGCTTACAACTATAAAAGGCACTCATAGCCAGATGCTCTCACCGGTCCGTAAGTGATTGGCGAGGTCAAGCAACCAGGCTCGCGGTCAGTCTTTAGATGGGTGACTGCCAAAGTGGTTTAATTTTTGAACGTCTCCGTGCTTCAGATGGCACGTTAAACTGTCGGTCCCGATTGTAGCCATTAGGCAACAGTTGTTAAGCCATGTCAGTGGCCTAATGGGCGGCTTAAACAACTTTAACACTAGGGTAACCACTGCCCACACGATAAGTAAGTAAGTACTATAAAACTTCAGATAAACGGAATATTAGTTTTTCAAACATGACAGTATATGTGATTTGTATGCAAATGATTGAACAAATGAAATATGTCTCACAATCTATGTCCAAGTAATCTTGCCATTTTGATTGTAGAATGATTTACAGTTTAAGTTTTGTTTATATGTACATCGAACAGAACATTCCTTAACAGTTTACAATTGCCCACAATAGTTTACTTGTAAGAAATGCGTACCAGGACTTAATAATATTTTTAATGATAAGTTATAATACCAGGCGCTTTCGATTTTTACAATTTATTAATGGTTGAATACTTATTGGCATTATTATTAATTTATCAATGATATTTATTTTATATGTCAATTAAACATTTGAAAGGATGAATGAAAGAAGATTGACAAAAGAAGTATACCTGGCCTGTGTGAATGGGACAACCGGAAGGGGAAGGCCACGTCGAACATTCTCTGACCAAATTGGAGATGTTCTCAAGAAAGGGCAGGTCAGAAGTACCCTAAACCGGCGAGCATGTATGAAGAATATAATGACAGTAATCGAGGCAAAAGAAGTATGCAAAGATCGTGACAAATGGAAATCCGTTGTCTCTGCCTACCCCTCTGGGAAACAGGCGTGAGTCTATGTAATGTATCAAATATTCACATGCCAAAAGGTACAACGTGATGCCCGTTAATACCACTATACAACATCCATCGTATAATAGTGCCACTACTCATGTTTCAACCATAAATTAATAATGAATTGTTTTTCACATATATTTATTACGCATTTTTATTTATTACGTAACGCAGAGATGAACTAGCTACAAATACAAAGTATAATAAAAGAATAGTATATAGTAATAACAAAAGAAAAGTAGTATATCTAATATAACAGTTATCTGGTTTCCATAGTACAAGCTCTGCTTAGTTTGGGATTAGATGACCGTGTGTAAATAATGTCCCCGGATATTTATTTTATTTTATAGTTTTCTCTCAGATCCTAATATGACTTTAAGTTTTGATATTGAAATGAAAACGACATTATAAAAGCAATAATTACTTTATAATAAATAACAAACACTCAGCAGAGAGATCTCGCAGTGTTTATTTATACAAATTGAGTTGGGACCTCTGTACAATATAGGTACCGTGTGACACACATATTATAGACCGCCACTCATGTTTCTGTGTCCGCTCGTTGTTTCTGCAAAGAGTCCGCTTCCTCGTAGACGTAGAAATATGTGTTTTGCCGGGAACGAGAACGGAGGTGCGGGCAGCCAGGGGTGCTACCGATGATTTATTAGCGGTCGGTGCACCCTCTCCCACATACCCAGTCACATCTTGCGACAACCCTATCCATATTATACACAACAGCTGTTTAATTATTCACCACTTCATCTTTCATGTCAATTTTTGTACTTAAAGGTGATGTTCGTGCTTCATAATAAGAAAAAGAATTAATTTTATACACTCTGTAGTGCTACGAAGTACCCATAAATATTCACCCAATACGACGCCCTCAACGGTACGAAGCGTCGAGGCGTTATATGCAGTCGTGTACAAGCAAATAAGATTTTATGTCGCGTCCAGTTCTAGTCTCGCTTCGGTCTATACGAGAAGGTGGAACTAAGCGTTACTTATTGTTCTGTCCGAGCTAAAGGAATTGCGAACGGATGTTCACTTCCATGTTGGATTTAAAACAGTCACTGACGAATTGCTACATTATCGTTAACAGCGTTCGATTTAATTTCCTTTCAGCGAGCAAGATGTGAGGATAAAAGAGTGAAAAATAAATACCGTACTAATAAACGAACAATATTTTCAAAAATGTGTTTTATTGTGTTCTGGGGAATGACTATGCCGTATTCTATAGAATTAATTTATAGATTGTAATAGAGGAGAATAGATTTATCTAGGCTTTATGTAAGGAAGAACTTGTTTTCGTGAGTTATCTTAAGCAATGTTTGGTATTGATTTATCTCCTACTTATACTGTCTTTACAAGTACAGTCAACGACAAGAGTAGATGATCAAAATCAGACATTCATGACTAGTTATGGTAAATTGCATCAAAATAGTGTGGCAGTGAAGTGTTTCTTAAGTAACCAAATATTAGCTCATGATACTGCCGCTAGCATATCGCATATATTATATTATTTTATTTATTAATACATGTCATTATTAGCATGGTCTTCGATTTTGGTCATCTACTTATGCCGTTGACTATACTTGCGAGGTAGTCTTTGGAGACTGCCGATCGAAGTGAAAACTATTTGTACACTTCTAATCAATTACAAAATCATTATAATAGTTATACATATAGCTCATAGGAAGCGAGACGTGACGATGACACGAGTTCCATAATTTTTATTCAACAAAAAAGTGTTCAACGCATCTAATGAAGTTTTAACTTCAAAAAATTACATTAAGCTAAAGAAGAAGAGGCTCGAAAAGGGAGTGTTATATTTTATAAAGTTCTGAGATGGGGATAAAGAATTGGCGGGGTAAGGGAAATGGCGGGAGGGGGTTAAAATAACTCAAGGAGCATGTTCAGACGTTCTATCTAGATGTTTAATTCTTATAAACGTTAATTTACTTTTTATTTTACAGCTCAACGCAGCTTCAAACCTTCCAACACACTGAATACCTAGGGCGAGAAAAAATACAAAACAATTACCTACACCGCAGTAACAATCCTTAACGAGCAGACATTCGAGGAGCGAAATTACAAATGGCGCAAATTATGGGAAGCTTCAAATAATCATTAAACATAAACGCGTAATGGTTTCCCATCCAAATGATAGCTTGTAACAGTTAACTGCCACTGAAATGTCTCAACACAATCTCTCCCACAGAAAATTGTTACGTTTTATCACGGTATTAATGAATTACTACCTATTAAATATAACAAGAACACATTCCATTCTTAGACTGACGTTAAATTTTTACTGGGAGCGCATCATACGGTCATAATGTTGAATGGGGTGACCCCGTTAATTAATTATATTTGTTTGTTTTGCGTTTCGAATAGCCTTTTCCCCTGTCGGTTAATGGGGGTTTATGGAGAAGAAAATGTATCCCTAAATTCTAGTAATAAATTATTATTAACAACCTACATACAGGCTGCAAATATATTAGGGTAGACATTATAATATTGATAGTTAATTTGCACAGCAATTGACAACTTTAAAACCAAGATTTGAGTTAAAATTTGACATAAGACTGCGCCAGGCTTTTGTGTTCTTATCAGTTTGCAATCTATTTCTGTGTTAGTATGTCTGTGCATCCTAATGCCTTAGCTCTTGGCCGGCATAAGCAAGGATGCTCTAAGTAGTGTGTAGTGGTATTTGTAGTTATGAGTAGATTTTTAGTATAAATTATTGAAATAAAACTTAATTAGGAATAATAGTTTCGCTAATAATAGTTTAGCATAAGATTTTTATGTAAATTAACAAAAAGCAAATAATAAATGGGTCCACGTTGGCGCAGTACGTCGGTCGCCTCGCTACTGCTTCGGCGTCTTTATTTCTCAGGTTCGAGTTCCGCACAGGACTACTATTATTGTAACCCATAAATAATTTTTATGAGTCTGGGTGCCCTTTGTGTCTATGAATTGCATGTTTTTCAAGTACCCACATACAGGGTATTAATTAATTAGTGCGCGCGTTGTCTTTTATATAATGAAAAATATAAGATATATAGCTATATTAATATGCTGGTTATTATTCTATTATTCTAGGAAAGCGAAACACCTTGCTAGATATATTTAAGTCCAAAATAAGATCCATCTTAGAAAGTAACAAATAAAACTTGAATTTGCCTGTCCAAATTATACCTATTAGACTGTTAGCTATCCTTTGATGAATCCATAGTTACCTGTTCAGTGTGCAATGTTATCCCCGGGGACACAGGTGGGTTGTGGTCACAGACTGGCCTGTGATCACAATACACCTGCTCAACTTCTTATAGCGAATATGAACAAACCACCCACCACATACTTTGCAAGTGCGATCTCTGGCAAAATGAGCGTGATATAATGTTAATAGCTTGCAATATCTGGAGTGTTTATTATACGCATCTTGTAGCAATAAGGAACAAGTTCCGTGCGTTTAAGCGCTGTTCCCATATCTACGATTGGAATCAAACATAACAGCTCACTTGAGACCCTTAAAATTGATCCTCGTTGTTTCGCAGGTGGGTTCTCCAGTTGGAATTTTCTCATTTTATGAGACTCCTCTCATAAAAAGAGAAAATTCAAAAAAAAGAAAGAAAATGATATAACGAGACTGGAGATTTTGTCTCCCACTTTGCTCAGGAGGGAATTTGAATTATTCATTTTCGTACTCCTCCTTGTTTTTTTCTGACTAAATACGTTGCGGGATCTATGACAGCGATTCCTCGGGACATGCTTGAGACTCACCGCTCAGTGTCATTTCATCGTGTGCTACTGTTGATCCTTTCTTACAGGAGTTGTAGTGGTGAGTAAAAAGGAGGGAAAATTCTCTATGCATACGTGCAATGGTAGTGGTACGAGTTAGCCATCACTAAAAGCATCTAGAGGCTAGGCTACCGTCGAGGTTTTAGTGGGTAATCCTGTTGACTTTCACATACTTCGTCCTCTCCAAGCGTCTCTTTTACTACTTTACAGGACGTTAGAGCCGAGTAAGGGCTCAATCACAGATCTAAAGTGGGCACCTCCTTTAGGGTGGGCTGGAAAATATAACATATTAAATACTAGCTGTGACCCACGGTTTTTCCCGCTTTAAACTTTGTGTTAATCCAGGGTGTTAGCTACCTCGATATCAAATTTTATTAGAATCGCTTTAGCCGTTTAGATATGAAGAAGTGACAAACATACACACTCACAAACTTTCACCTTTGTTATATTAGTTTGATAATGGTTTATCCGATTAATATTTTAGCCGTTTAGACATGAAGAAGTAACAAACATACACACTCACAAACATTCGCCTTTATTATATTAGTTTGATAATCGTTTATCCGATTAATATTTTACACACATATTTCCTATCCAATGTTATTTAGTATACATCAATAGTCACTTGGTTTAAGGCGTTTAACCGACTAATTAATATTATTTTGAAGTTTTAGCTGTTGCGAATCATATTGCATGAAATTACAACACTCACATTATTTGGACTTAATTTTTTTCCAGTAACTTGGATAAAGATTAGACTACTATTAATTAGAACCACTATCTAAGATCATTAACTATTGCAATTACTAGAAAAATACATGCCCTTATTCAAATTCTCTTAGCAAATTAACATTTCTACAATTTAAATTAGCCATCTTACTCAACACTTACAAAACTACAGTTTCTTTCAAGTAAAATACTTTAGTTTTTGTATGAATACAAGACGTGTCACAGGAACATTGTAAAGGGTAACGTTTTTTCAGCCCGATGGCTGAGTGAGAAAAACCGTTATCTAGTATTTTGTACCTACCTACCTTACAGGATGTTAGGAGATATTAAACATAACTGTACTTTCTAATTGTTGTCAATATTTACATAGAGCCGTCAACTATTCAGGTCGTATTAAAGGATTCACGTATGCGCAAACACTAGTGCATTCTTTATTTGAATCCATTGTTTATTTCTCTCTTAAAGGTTCATTCATTAGTTTTAACAGTTTAAGAAACAACACTGAGCTTATGTTAGACCTTTGAGAGCGCTGGAGTCTATACTAGGTTCGAAACCTGTATGATGGGTTCTATGAATGAGATTTTTGTTATATTTCGTGTTTTATATTATTTATTTCATTAGGAGAATGAAATTTTCTGTATCATTGTAGTCGAGATCCAAAAACCATTTAATTAGTATATATTAAGACCGACAAATGTGGAGATCTTTGGGGGAGGCTTTTGTACAGCAGTGGGCGTCTTTCGGGTGATGTGATGATCCAGTAGCTTCCATAATTAAGTACGTATAGAAGTCTCTGGATGCGGGTAGCGCAAGACCGACAATTGTAAAGATGTTTGGTGGAGGCCTATATCCAGCAGTGGACCTCTTTCAGTTGTTATGATGACGACGATGTTGAAGTACAAGATTTTGAGAAAATAATCAATAAACGGAATGGACAACCTCTACTTAAGTCCTGGTATCAGTTTTCGTTTCTCTATTCTTTCCCTCCGGTATTATAATAGAAATCAATAAGCTCGTAATATAATAGATATCAATCTTTTATAGTAAGGACGTTTACTTTGAACACGCGAATCAAACATTTACCGTTTCTAAGTAGCACCTAAGTATGTCGGTAGAGCTTGTAAAATTATTGCTTATGGGATTAAGGGCATGACAACAACTAATATGGAATTTTTTCAGTAAGGTTTTAGCTAATACTATTCTATTAACTCATCGTAAAAAGATTCGTGAAATTTGTATTTATTGTAAAGGACTTCGTTGATTCCAAAACTTTATGCAACTTTTTCCCTAGAAAACAATTTAAAATTAACTAGTAAAAAATAAAATAAAACAAAGGGTTCCCGAATTTTCGAACCGAACCGAACCGATTTTTCGAAATGTCTATATTTTGGTTAGAATTCTTGAATTTGTTTAATTTTGCCTTACCTATATTTATTTTTTGCGTCTTCTCTACTTGTTATACCGACGGGATCGGCATGAAATGGTAATATTGGTTGTTGTCCATCTCTTAATACAAACGAAAATAGGTCTAGGATAAATAGCAAGAAAATACTACGAATATTAAAAATGAGAAAAGTTATTAAGAGGAACGATGTCCCTTACTAAGTTTCGATCTAGAGATTGATGACCGCACCGGATCTACGAGATTCACTCGCACGAGTCATTATCGCGGAACAGGAACGGGGTATGAAGATTCTAGTAGAAGTTTTGTTTGGCAGTGCTGGGCGTTTCATATACACGCTCATGCAATTAATTTATGAAGAGGGGGAGTCTTGATCAGCATTTGCTTTGAAAACCATGAACGAATTTGTATGTGTTTTTGTTTAACATTGTTTAGTGTATCCTAACAAATAGATAAATGTGATACCTTGACTGCGAATTATCCGTCCGGCCTTTTGGTGTAACTAAAAGTTACACCAAAAGTTCCGAATTCCCATAATTTAGTGTTATTTTAACCCGTTTCTATTCACCCCTGGATTTCTATTCACCCCATTTACGGTATACCATTTCACCATACCATCACGTGGCACTAGGTTCAGTAAAATTTTATAACCACCACCGTCACCGTAGCCTAGTTGGTAGTGCTCCTGCCTACGAAGCTGGTGGTCTTGGGTTCGAAGTCCGGTAAGTGCAAATATTTGTGTGATGAGCACGAATATTTGTTTCTGAGTCATGGATGTGTTCTATGTATATAAGTATTTACCTATCTATATAAGTATGTATATCGTCGCCTGGTACCCATAGTACAAGCTTTGCTTAGTTTGGGGCTAGGATGATCTGTGTGACATTGTCCTTAGATATTATTAGTATTATTATTATAACACACATAGTTTCTTAACTTGCAGTCAGGATGTCTTGTGCTAGTTCAAAAGGCATAAAAACCATCAGAAATCACTCTAAATGAACTTAAACTTATCCCATGACCCAGAACCCTTATCTATATCAGCTGATAAATTACATTCCGCGATCAGCTTGGACAACAGTATACTGTATAGAAGGTACATACGTTCACACTACAAATACACCGGTAGGGAGAAAAATAGAGGGACATTTATCAGGGTCGGTGTAAGCCTCTTGCTTCGCTACTCCCGTGAGTACCTACATTTGTCTAAGAGCCCGTGCAGGAAAATACATACTGTGTGATAAATATAGATAATGGTGACCATACAGTGATATCGATCTTAATAAGTACAGCAATATCGCAAAAACAGGGGGTATTAGAAAGCAACTGTGAGATTCTATCTCGCTTGTATTCGACCTTTGGATATTATTTATATTTAATTGAACCATGTACTGCAAAAACTGCTATTTAGCTTTAAAATAAACTTGCTGTTAATTAACAACAAGTTTATTTTGAAAGCATTTTAGCATTATTCATATAAAATTTATTTGATAAAAAATTACTATAAAATTTTTCTTTCTTTATCAACATTTGAACTGTAAGATTTTTTATTTATTTTATTGAATGTGGTTTTCCTTTTCTTCTGAGCCAATTGGGGGTATATCGAAACCCCGAACTAAAAACCTAAATTAATACTTTAAAATACTACTATCTACTACTACTACTACCTAGTTCACTCATATCATTTAAAAGTAATAACATGAAATTGTTAAGTAAAAAACCATATATTTTATTTTCACATAAGTTTGCAATACAACAAATATAAAAATGAAACTTTTTTTTGAAACTCATAATTGAATATTTATCTCACAAGGAAAAATTACTTCTAAATAACTTAACGATATAATTAAAAAATTCGTCATATAACTGGACAATGTATCTTAAAGAAACTTTTAAAACGCTTTTGTACACTTATTTTCCAAGAAATAAAATGTTTCTACAAATTTCATCCAGAATTCAGTAATTTTTTGAGGACTCAAAGCCCACTTTTGCGTCTTTTTAATTTGTTGGTATTCAATAAATCATATTAAGCATTGTAGCTACGTTTTTTCAAGACAGTTTCACGAAACAGGCTCTTAGACTATATGAAATAAGATAAAACGCCGCCTACAAACGCATTGCGGCTACTGAAAAGTTAAAATATTTGCTCCACTTATTAAGTTTTGAGATGTTGGGATTTTTATGGTGTTTTAATTCCTTCTGCTTGTTTTATTTCCGAGGAAAATTATACTTGCAAAATGTGGTGGAACAATGCTGGAAAATTAACTATTCAGGTCTATCTTGCTATTTAGGTCGTATTGGATAGACGGCCTAAATAGTAAAGTGATTTAGCACGATGCAGTCACGAGTTTGAATACCGAATATAGTAAGGATCCTGATTTGATTTCCGGATTTGGGGAAAAAGTATTATTGTCAATATTATTTTTTCAACCGAAAGATATATACTGCTGGACGAAGGTCTCCTTTAAGGATCACTGTAATGGCCGTTCTTGCGCTGCCATCCAGCGGTCGTCGTTCCACCTTGCGGGGGGTTCCCCATGCTGCGTCTTCTGGTTCGTGGTCGCTATGCTCCAGCGGCTAAACAGTATATCGGTAATAAAAGGTTAACTTTATATGGAAATAGTGACTACCTCTTTCGCAAATTAATTAAAAGTTCTAGAGCAAAAGTTGGTGAGATGAATGCGTATTAACATCTGTTCGCGGTTGAGCGGTTTGCCATTTGTTGAGTTAGATTTTAAGACTAATTTAACAAAATGATTTAATAAAAGTTTGATTATATTTGATCTTGATAGTTACAGAGTAGAGAGGGTTTACTAAAGGCTTGCTATACAGTACACACAGACACGCTGTTGCCCGTTCTTCAGGATATATACCCTCGGGTCGACTTCTTTGCCCCCACGGGATGAAATGGGGTGGCGATATAAAATATAGGGATACGTTAACGTAATGCCTACTTCAGCTTCATTAATCCTACTAATATTATAAAGGCAAAAGTTTGTGAGTGTATGACTGTGTGAGTGTATGTTTGTAACTTCTTCACGTCTAAACGGCTGAAGCGATTTTAATAATATTTGGTATGGAGTTAGCTGACACCCTGGATTAACATATAGGCTATAATTCATAAAGTTTCATGCGGGTTAAACCGCGGGGCACAGCTAGTGTTATATAACTTTTGAATCGATTGAATATAAAAAAGTAATTTTATTGTCTTTTGATGAGAATACAATTATGGTTGATCTAATGATATCCACACTATTAATATTACAATTTGGTTTGCCTTCCAAAATTTGTAGGAATGAGATCACGGTAAAATGTCCTTTTGGCAGGTTGGATTCAGCTAGGTCGCATTGAAATAGAAAATGTTATATTATAGTTAAAGAAATCTACTTGAAATTTGGCCCTTTCAGTTTTCTAACAGTGGTTTTTGTCACCTATCATTATAACATTTAACAATTCATCCCATCCAACTCACTATGTTTCGCAAATGTGTGGGGCATAAGCTTAAAGATATTTGCATCTGGTCTTATGATATTTTTTGACATATGTCGTCTTGACATTAAACATTCTCATGGAGATTGGAATTTTTCATATTAACATCTTCCAAAGCCTGCTCAATCACGGCAAAGTTTTTCTTGCCCTCTTTTCTATCTCTACTCTGACCAGCCTACTGGAGATTTTAAAAAAAGCAATTTATATAAGTCAGGTTAATTTAGTTTTCTTTTTTTCTACGTGTATTGTCTGGACACTTTTCGTGCTAGCTAGATGTTCTCGATGGTATACCTAATTTATTATTTGTCCACAAAACATATCAAGCTAAATGGACTCACTCATTCACTCCGTAATAATACAACAAACCGCTTAATTCTAGTAAGTAATTGATATACCTACTTAATGGACTCGGCAATGGGTTGGCTGACTTCCATCTTATGAAATGGTAAAATAATTAAAAGTTTTGGAACGAGGCTTAAGACCAAGTTTTAAAGAGTTTAAAAACATGTTGTGCTAACATTCAACTTTCTCTTTGTTAGCCTTAATTAGTCGTAGATAGCGTTTTTGTGAAGGATTGTGTTGGTGGACTTGGAAACAGAGATATTAAATTGAAAAGTGAGTAAGTTTTGTTTGAAGGGTTGTGTTGAAATAAGCGTTTAGAGTTATTAGACGTTGAACTGGTCACACGCAATTAAACTAGTATTTACAAGGTGCTCGTTTATGGCCGTAGTCGAAAACACTCCGTTAACTTTTAAAAACTTGTAGACTATCAGTTAAACACGTAGTCTTGAAAGTACAGCGAGCTAGAGGTATTCAAGTATGCTGATGAACCTACACTAAACCGGCGAGCATGTACGAGTATGAATAATATAATGACAGTAAACGAGGGAAAAGAGGTGTGCAAAGATCGTGACAAATGGAAATCTGTAGTCTCTGCCTACCCCTCTGGGAAACAGGCATGAGTCTATGTATGTATGATGTATTAACGTAACCCCATCCTCTTAAAATCCTTTCGCAATCCCCACCTAGGTTGCTTGTAGGAGATAACGTCTTGTGATAAGTCCGCCAATAGTACTGTAATAATTTGTATATTTTCTCACTTTGTATTGATAAAGTAAGAAAATAAATATAATATTGTACACCTCAAGAAATATATAACTGTACAGAGCAGTTGGCGAGCGCAGAAGGCTCTTAATGAGGGCACTCTTATAGGGTTCAGCCAATAGCTTAGAGAGCCGCTGAAGTAGAAAGATGGAAAGTAGAAGTAAAAAATGTTTTTATCACAATTTGATTTATTAGTATTACTATTGCCTAAAATGGCAGCCTTTACTCACGGCCTATTGTTTCAATCGTTTCCACATTTTAAATAGTAATGGTAAAGTCGATACTGTTAACAACTGAACTATATTCGTGAAGTCGAATAGTTGAATAGTTGGCGAAAATGGAGAGTGGCTGGTCTTTGTGACCGGAGCTCGAGTGTTTTAGCCACACTCCGAAGCAAAGGGCCCTCTGACCTGCCCTCCCACCGGTCGAGAGCTCTCCGCTCCTGTTACTCGATTAACCTAAGTTATTAGCGCACTCAGCTATTGTTTCATGTGTAACGATTATTTGGGATCTATTAGTTAGTACGTGACTCGTCGTGGAGTGATATTATAACAATAGTATTGTTCATAGTAGGTTATACTATGTTATTAAATAATATTGGTTATAAAAATACTTGAAAATTTAAGAAGTGTGTACTGTTGTTGAAAAATGTATTTGCGGCAATTACTATTCCATTAAATACTATATTAGCATTTATAGAAAAATTACAAATCTCAACATACATAATAAAAAATAGAAAAAACTTGACAGGTGTCCAGGGACACCCGGATGGAACGAAGTTATTTCTTATTATTTACTAGCTGTGCCCGCGACTTCGTCCGCGTGTTAATCAGTTTATTTCGTTATTTTAGTAAAGTAAAACTTTTTCTAAAATAAAAGTAGCCTTAGTCACTCCTTCCAAATCGGTCCAGCCATTTCAGAGATTAGCCGGAACAAACAGACAGACAGACAGACAAAAATTGTAAAAAATGTTATTTTGGTGTATGTACCGTATGTATATTCATATTTATGTAGTAAAAACCGGTTATTTCAATATTACAAACAGACACTCCAATTTTATTTATTTGTATAGATTATGTACAAAAAACCTGTATACACTCAACAAAAATAATCGTCGCGACACCACACTGTTCAATGCGAAATAGAAATGAAAATATCTGGCTTACTTTCTATAAGAGAGAGTGAGAGAGAGAGACAGACAGAGAAACATGCGCACGCCACATAGCTGCAAAAAGTGTCGTGACAACTTTTAGTAAGATTTTATTCCGTCTAGCCCCCTTTCACAACGTGCGATAAGGAACTTCGTTCCAAAACCGATTGTACATTTTGGAGTTGGTAGTTACCGAGGGTTTAACTAACAAACGTGATTATTTTTTCCAATATAATTCCAAAATGGTCTAGCGGTAGCAATTTTAACCGCAGATCTCGCCGAGGACCTCATTTTCATGGGTTCAAATCTCGTGTCGCGCAGCCCCGCAGTCTCGTATAGGTAGCAGCAGTCCTATGGTAGCTAATCTCAATTGATACTAGCTGCCATGGCTGAAATTCTGTCGTGGTTGGTAAATGCTTGCCTTTGCCGCAGGTCTTGGGTTCGATTACCACCCAGGGGCTCTACCGGCTAAGTCGCTGAACATCGATTTCTTAAATGACGTTCAAATAAATAAAGGTTAAAAATGACTTAATCAATCGTCAAATCGGCTTCAACGTTGACAATCGATTCCGGCAATTTATGACGTCACATGAGCTTATGGAAGCCGATTTAACGATTGATTAAGTCTTTTTTAACCTTTATTTATTTGAAGGCCATTTCAGAAATCAATGTTCGGCGACTTAGCCGGTAGAGCCCCAGGAGAGATATTTGTGTGCATGAACATGTCTGTTTGTCACGAGTCTGGGTGTATCAATATAAGTGTGAATTTACAAAGTAAAGTAGTATATGTAGTATATCAGTTATCTTGTTTCCATAGAACAAGCTCTGCTTCTATAGGTTGGGATCAAATAGCTGTGTGTCAATAATGTCCCAGGATATTATTATTATTACACGCTGTGAATTGTGTGTGGTGAATAATAATTACCTTAAACCTTGTACCCAAGGATTTGCGTGCATCTGCATAGAATTATTAAATACGTCAGTAAACAATAACTGTCTTCCATAATCGCTTGACTTAAAGGGAATTACGATGGGTCCATTCCGATTAGACCATTCTTTTACAAAAACTATAACCCTACTAAGTTTGTCGAACGCTTTCGGTCGTTTCTGCGTTAAGGTTCAAGTTATTGGCGTATAGATGACAATACTGAATATCCTGCCTAAACAAGAGATTTATAAATACTGAAACAAGAGCGAGCGGAGAACACCGCCTTGAGGAATGCCAGTTTCATCAAGTCTTGTTAACGCGAATAGATTGTTTGCAACTTCAACAATAATGAGTGAACAAATGCTATTCACTAGAAATTGTAGGATACATAGACATTTATATCGTTCAGACGATATGTCTACATGTACCTAATAAAATCGTAGGAAAGTCAGAACTGTATATTAAATATTTTTTAAAAAGGATACTTGCGGCATGGTCTACAATCGATATCGAAGCCAAAAATATAGTTTATAGAATTTTTGCCTGTTTGTCTGTAGGTATGTCCGGGCTAAACTCTAAATTACATCATGTGAATGTGAATGTTACTAAGAGGTCGGGTCAACATATATGCTACATATTACACGCTATCACCTACGGGGGAGGAGCTGTGATAATTTATAAAATACGTGGGTAAAACCACGGGGCACAGATAGTAATATATATGTATATACGATGTAAGACTTCGTAATAGGTAATTCCGAAACTTAGTCTTATATTGTATAGTTACTATAACAATTGGATTTTAAATAGAAATAGACTGACTTCATTATTAAAGCTTAAATTTGTGAGGCATAGCTTTTTTATATAAAATAGGATGGCAAACGAGCAAGTGGTTCACCTAATGGTAAGTGATCACCGCCGCCCATGGACACTCGCAACACTAGAGGAGCCGCAGGTGCGTTGCCAGCCTTTAAGAAAAGAATAGGCTCGCTTCTTGAAGGTTGTCATATCATACCGGATCGGAAATAGCTACGCATTGATTTCAGAGCAGTGCCTCTAGCACGAGTTCCTGCAGTTTACTTACTCGTGATCGAGTAAGTAACAGTTTCCTCCCATACATTGATCACCAGCGCCTTTCGCGGAAACTATTAAGAACTAAAACTCTGGTGCTCAATGTATGGGACGAAACTGTACGTGTGATCGTGTAAATAAACTGCAGGAACTCATGCTAGAGGCACAGTAGTGCACGGCAAAAAGTTTCATGCATAATGAAAGAATGGGAAGCCGCTGGACTAGCAACTGTGAAGATTTTGGGGGGGAGGCTTTTGTCCAGCAGTGGACGTCTTTCGGCTGATATGATGATGATGATGATTGAAGAAATTAACTGCAAATTTTGCAAAAAGATCCAGCCATATAATCAAACTGATCAGTTGACGTACTTAGCATGAAGAGTAAAACACAGCTGTTCTGCGAAACCGATTTTCTTTAGTTTTCCATTTTTTGGAAGATTGGCTTTTAAGTATTATACTCTATTTATATTACACACTGTAGCTTATACGCAACTTTGTTATTGCCATTTTGGACAACTTAGTTGTGATTAAACTTGCAGATAGGGAGTTAATTTAGGTATAGCCATTTTACTCTAAAGTGGCACTCCCTTCCCAACATTTATGTATGGTGCATAGTTAATGTTGTAGTGGAGCCAGTTTAGAGTAGCAGAACTCTAGTTGAACGATAAGTTAAAATGTCAAATCTAACGTAGAAACTTCGCTTTTAAGCTCTGCCTTTTGGCAAATTATTCATCGATGATCCCAACCGGCCATCGTCCGTCCCCTCAGATGATTAGTTGGAAACTAATTGATTTTATGGATCAGAGAGCTACCCGTGGCTAACTCGTAATACATAGTAAGTGCTACACGGCCCAACTTGCGGTTTTGTCGTGTTTAAAGTGCGGTTGTTGACGTGATTTGGGTCGTTTTGACTTTATCACGATCAACATCATTTAGTACGTCGTAGTTTGCACCCGTGGGACGAGCGAGTTTTCCTGGAATTTTCCTTGTGTTGCTTACGTCAGCACCTTTGTATTGAAAAAGTTATAAAAAGGATCTTGTAGTTTTTTAGACAGGTATACGTAAGAAGAAACTTATAAAACTGTCGTCCTTTTTGCCAGTCCACTTATGTATTATTGCTATACCTACAGAGACCCTATTCTATCATGAAAACTTATAGTAAGTTCAAAATGTTTGGGATCTTTTACACCCGCGCTTAGTAAGGTGTTATATAACTATTCCCAAGTATGGTTTTATAAGATTTGTTGGTGTTGCAATGCTTTTTTTTAATCCTGCCCCAGTATGAGAGGGAACTACAACTTTGTTTAAGACAAAGGATCAAAGTTTAATTGCTGTCTGTGGTACCGAAATATCTGTCTATATGTATCTCAGAAACTGGACTATACGTTTTACTGTATATATATCGTCCCCGTAGTTGGAAAATTAAATAACTCCGATTTTGGCGAAATTGACTTTATCCTATTTTCAAAACACCTAAAACCTGCCGCATATTTGAGCCTTACAGGCGTTTTCGTACCTTATTCCGTTCCAAAGATATAGCCATTTTTGTCAGACAGGTCATGACAGATGGAATAATAAATATCTTCAGACAAACACAATTTTTTTAAAGGACAACTAAATAACTCAGTGTATAAATCAATAACTATAGTCAATTACAAGATGAATGTCAAATAAATTAAATAACTTGAGTTGTTGAATTTTTCCTCAACTTATAAATTCTTTCACAAAACTAACTTAGTTCTAGGAAAACTAAATAACTCTATTTATTTAATTCTGCGATTCAGAATTCTGATATAACGTACCTAATTTATAAATACTTGATGTTATTTATTTCTTCTACAACTAGATAATGATTAATTATAAGATGATAGGCAAATAAAATTAAATAAATTAAGTTGTCATCAAAGGTAATCAGAGGGTCAAGTCTCATTTCGGGTATCGAACCAATGCCGCCTTTTACAAATGAAGAACCTTTTTCTGATTCTGGATCTACATGGAATCCGGACACAAAAGAAGAAAACAAAATAAAAAGGAATCTTAGTTATTTAATAGACATCAATATTTCACTGGCTATGAAGAAAAAAAGAGTTAAGAGATTTGAACGAATAAACCCGATTTTGTCGAGAGATTCTAAAGATGAAAAAAGTAATATTATAACAACTTGAGCTTTTATTGAAATCCCTATTGACTAATTAGTCTCACCCTGATAGAAGAATTATGGAACGCAATATCACAATCGCTGGGATAACAGATTCAGGAATAGAAACAGGAAATAAGGAAAAAGAAACCGGGGTGCTAAAAATCCCCTGCAGACGCCGTGTTACCAAAACCGACAACGTCTGGCCCTGGCAACATATAACACTCACACACAGTGGACCGACGAGAATATCATTGAACTGGAGAAGGAACTGAGCAGGTTACATTGGGATATCATAGGTTTGTCTGAAGTCCAAAGAGAGTTTTTAGGAATATCGTGTCCTCCCCACGATAATCCTAAAATCCCGGAACCTGCTATATTTCCGCGAGGGCGACCAACTGTTCCAAGGTGATGTCGGGTTCATAGTTCAAAAGTCCCTCGTCCACAAGGCACGTAGTGAAACTCGAGTGTGTCGACTAGGGCAGCATACCTTATAACGTAACTTATAACGTATTCGTTGAAGGTCATACAGGTTTACGCGCCGACTTCAACGCACTCCGACGATGAGGTTGAGGTCATGTATGAGGATATTTCTAGAGCCATACATACCTCTAACACTTATTTCACTGTGGTCATGGGGGACTTTAACGCCGAAGCTGGGTAAACGATTCGGGAATGAGCTGAGATTGGGGCAATTTGGAACTGGAGACCGGAACCCTCGGGGCCAAATGTTGGCCGACATGGAGAAGGAGGGACCCTTTATGATGAATTCCTTCTTCAGGAAGCTGGATCACCGCAAATGGACCTGGATGAGCCCCGATGGCAAAAACAAAAATGAGATAGACTTTATCTTGTCGGCGAGATGACAGACGTTTAATGACGTCTCTGTGATCAATGCGGTTAAAACCGGGAGCGATCACAGACTGGTGAGAGGCTCATTGAATCTAATGTCAATCTCCAGAGGTACAGACTGATAAAGTTACGCGCCGACCTTTACCTATCCACGTCCAAAACCCACCATTTAGGCTCGAACTGCGAAACCGTTTCGAATGCCTAGCAGACTGCGAGGAAGTGGACTCATACTACGACAGGCTCGTAGAAGCTGTCCATACGGCTGAGTTTAAGGTCTTTAAGGCCCAGCGTTCAAACAGACTTTGCCCTGCAACTTATGGAAGTAATACGGAAAATGGTTCTGACATCCTCAGATGATGCTACTATATACCGGCTGCTCAACAGACAGATCTCAAAGTCTTTGACTCGCGACACGCGTCAATTTAATACAAGTAGTATTAAAGAAGCCATCAAGCGGAACAAAGGCTCTAAAGTGTTCGTAAGAGATCTGTCTGTTGGACTAACCCAACTGACGAAGCTGAAGACTGAGGATGCACGGCAATCGTCACGTCTAAACCGGAGTTGCTGTGAGAGATTGAGAATTCTATGGACAGTTATATACGACAACGCAGTCACCTGCCAAAAGTCATGTCTTGGATGGAGCACGACCAACCCGACATTACACTGAAGTCACCCGGACGTCAGCCTGTACGAGATTAAAATGGCTCTCAGACAACTTAAGAACAACAAGGCTCTTGGTGATGATGGAGTTTCAGCAGAGCTTCTGAAGGCGGATGGTACACCAATCCCACGGGCCTTTCAGAAGTTATTTAACTCCGTCATACTAGATAATCAAACACCACAAGCATGGCACAGAAGTGTGGTAGTGCTCTCCTTCAAAAAGGGCGACAAAACCCTATTGAAGAATTATTGACCCATCACACTGCTGAGCCATTTGATGATTTCCAGCCTCCCGAACAAGCCGGTATCCGAAAAATCTTTAGCACCATAGACCATATACATACGCTGCGGCAAGTTATACATAAGAAATTGAAGAGTATAACAAGCCACTGTGCTTAGTGTTTGTGGACTATGAGAAAGCCTTAGATTATCGAAACCTGGGCTGTGGTCTCTCCTAAGGTGCCAAATCTACTACCGGTAAATTGAGGTGTTAAAGTATTTGTATGAAAACGCCACAGTGTTAGTGCGACTCCAGGACCAAAACTCGAAACCTATCCACTTGCAGCGTGGTGTGAGACAGGAAGATGTTACATCTCCTAAAGTGTTCGTCGCTGCATTGGAAGATGTCTTCAAGCTTCTGGTCAATGGCGAGTATATCACTCACTTACGATTTTTCGATGATATAGTAGTCATGGCTGAGACCATGGAAGATTTTGGTACAATGTTCTATGATCTCAGTAGAGTTTCTCAACAAGTGGGCCTGAAAAGGAACATGGATAAGACGAAAATCATGTCATACCTACCTACACTCAATTGAAGGTTGGAAACTCTGCACGCGAAGTTGTAGAAAACTATATTTACCTAGGACAGACCATCCAACTAGGTCGTTCTAACTTCGAGAAGGTGGTCCATCGTAGAATCCAACTCGGCTGGGCAGCGTTCGGGAAACTACGTAACATCTTCTCGTCCAAAATACCGCAGTGTCTCAAGTTGAAAGTCTTCAACCAGTGTGTGTTGCCAGTGATGACTTGATGACAGACCATATACGTGGTCGCTCACTATGAGCCTTATTAGAAGGCTCAAGGTCGCCCAAAGAGCAATGGAGAGGGCTATGCTCGGAGTTTTCTTGCGATATCGAATCAGAAATGTTGGAATCTGCAGGCGAACCAAAGTCACCGACATAGCCCAAGGAATTGTAAAACTGAAGTGGCAGTGGGCGGGCACATAGAACGTAGAACCCACTGCCGTTAGAGCAGAAAGGTTCTCGAGTGGTAACCACGAACTGGAAGCCGCAGCGTGGGCAGGTCCCTACAAGATGGACCCATGATCTTGTGCGGGTCGCTGGAAACTGTTGGATGCGAATAGCGCAAGACCGGCAATTGTGGGCCTTTGTCCAGCTGTGGACCTTTTGGCTGATATGATGATGATGATGTTTATTTTTTAAGTTTGTGGCAAGATAGGTACACTTTTTCTAAATTTTAGTTTACTTTTCTATTTATTCCTTAATATAACTTTATTAATATAAAAATACAGCTTTTAAATCATATAAGACCAATAAATATCAAAGTAATAATAACGTACAAAACCACTAAGTTTTCCATTTAAAAATATTTCGTGCTTGATAAATTCAATAACTCCATTTATTTCACCAAAATTTACTCTACGAAATGTATTTAGTTGTAGGAAAACTAAATAAATAGCCGAAATAAGTAGCTAATTGTTGTTACGTTATAAAAACAGTTGTGGCAAAATTAAACAACTTGATTTTTAATTTGTTATTTAGTTATAGTTAAAGATAGTGTTCAGTTTGTTAAAGCATAATGTAAAAGGTTATCAGGTCCACAAAATATAAAAACACCGACAGTAAATTGTCTCACATTTTCTTACAAATGTACATTAACTAAAAAAAAAACACTAAATCGCGTTTATCTCAGAACTACAAAATCAGAGTTATTTAATTTTCCCTCTACGGGGACGATATGTATGTTTATAACATCATATTATTACAATCATTGGTATGAAAGTAAACAAATAACTTTACAATTTGAAATTTTTATCAATACGGAGAATGGAAAAATCAATGTTTTTAGTATATATTTGGTCAGGGAATAGATCTGAATCGGATAATTTTCACAAAGTGCTCATTTAAACTTAAATATCGATAAAAAATTTAATGCAACGTTTATAATTATACTGCATACTTGTGGTTAAGACTGATAAAAGCAATTTAAGACTTATTAATTCAGCAAACTTTGCAAACAGTATTAATTTCACAAGTTTAATTGCAAGTAAACCAAGCAATAAATGTAAATACCTAGGTTAATTTTATACCATTTATATTATAGACGTGGAGAAATATGCGAACGCTATAAGTGATCATTTTTTATATTTGTATAGAATGACTATAGAATTTCACTGCATTTGTTTTCTTTAGGTACTATAGAAAGGGGCATAATTTATGGCACGAGTTGGTGTAATTATGTGATACAGGTACATGTGGCGATGTGGAAAATTGACTGCACGCGTGGCACAGTGGCTAAGACAGTCACCTCGCCGCTTCGTGTCGCGGGTTCGAGTCCCGCGGCGGACAACTATTTGTGTGACCCATAAATAGTTGTTCTGATTCTGGATGTAATTTGTGCCAGTCAATAGACGACTTAAACTTTAGAAACATATAATAATATGTTTTTAAAGTACCCCGCGTCACAGGAATGATCTTCCGTAGAGCAGGCGTTGTCTTTTTAAAAGAATAAAACGTGTTCAAGCCATGTGTGGATGATACATAATCCAATTCTTCCTAACGATAGACCGGGAAAATTGCATGTGATAAAAGTCAACAAAACCTTGTCAACGTTGAAAATCGATTCCAGACCATTTATGACGTTACTTGTACTCATGGAAGCTGATTTAACGAATGTTTTAGTGAATTTTAACCTGCATCTATATGAACGCCGATCACGATCACGGTGACCAAATAAGGCGGTAGACCCCCCAGGGCCACTACCGCCTTAGTCACCGAACATCGATTTCTGGCCTTCAAATAAATAAAGCCAATTTAACGATTGATTAAGTCATTTTTAACCTTTATTTATTTAAACGTCATATAAGAAATCGATGTTCGGCGACTTAGCCGGTAGAGCCCCTGGTCGGCCATCCGATCCATGTCATTCCACATGCTCCCTAAGGCACGGGAGTCACCAACTTTCTGAGTGCGGGTTCCTATTGATTTTTTCTTGGCATAAAAATCCAAATATTAGACCTGCGCCGTACCACCGCCGTATGTCGTAAAAAAAACACCAAACTGTTTTCAAAAAAAAGTATATGGTATCATTTAAATTACAAAATAGGTCCACAAACAACGGGAAAATCGCGGAACATGTATGCACAACCACATCCCACTTATATTATAAAGGCGAAAGTTTGTGAGTGTGTGCGTGTGTGAGTGTGTATGTTTGTTACTTCTTCACGTCTAAACGGCTCGAACGATTTTAATAAAATTTGGTATGGGGTTAGATGACACCCTAGATTAACGTGAAGCAAAAAAAAAATACAGCGCAGCTTATTGCCTACAATGCGCAATTTATTTCAAAAATATTGTGGGATTCCCTGTGGCCAACTACTTAACTAGTAGTTGGCCACAGGGAAGCGCGGGCGGACACGCGGGCGGGTGTTTGTATGAAAGACAAATCATTCTTCAATTATTCTTCTTAAAAAAATCCTCTCTCCCAGGCAGTACTTTGACTGAGATCTAAAAGGTCTATCATCCCACGAAACTGAGCAATTTTTTGAAGCAAAAAATGTTCTGGGAAATCATTAGTAGCCAGGATTTAAGCTCTTGTCGTTACGTTAATGTTCTTCTGATGTTGCTGACTGATGACGGTCACCGTAGCCTAGTTGGTAGTGCTCCAGCCTACGAAGCTGGTGGTCCTGGGTTCGAATCCCGGTAAGTGCAAATATTTGTGTGATGAGCACGAATATTTGTTTCTGAGTCATGGATGTTTTCTATGTATATAAGTATTTATATATATTTTATATATAAGTATGTATATCGTCGCCTGGTAGCCATAGTACAAGCTTTGCTTAGTTTGGGGCTAGGATGATCTGTGTGACATTGTCCCCAGATATTATTATATTATTATTGTATGATAATATACATATATATATATATATATGTATATTATCACAGTTGTACGTGAAAGATATAATTAACCGGTTTTATTTAGCTTACCCCGTTTGTTTTATTATTTATTCTTGGGTCAAATTTAGTAACTGAAATTTGACCCCCTTCCTGTTGACCGATTGATCTGAAATTTGGTACACACTTCTAGTTCTGGTGAGAATACAATTAAATAAATTCTGTTACATTGTAAATCCAATATGGCCGCCGCTACAAAATGGCGGATAACTTAGGTTTTATTAATCCCATCAATATGGATATCAAATGAAAGGGCTCAACAAGTAGAATACAATGTACTATACAAAATTGAAATCCAAGATGGCCGCCGCTACAAAATGGCCGATAACCTAGGTTTTATCAATCCCAACAATATGGGTATCAAATGAAAGGCTCAACAAGTAGAATACAATGTACTATACAAAATTGAAATCCAAGATGGCCGCCTCTACAAAATGGCAGATAACCTAGGTTTTAATGGCGGATAACCTAGGTTTTATCAATCCCAACAATACGGGTATCAAATGAAAGGGCTCAACAAGTAGAATACAATGTACTATACCACATTGAAATCCAAGATGGCCGCCTCTACAAAATGGCGGATAACCTAGGTTTTATCAATCCCATTAATATGGGTATCAAAGGAAAGGGTTCAATAAGTAGAATACAATTTAATATGCAAAATTGAAATTTAAGATGGCCGCCGCTACTAAATGGCTGATAACCTATTTTTTTATCAATCCCATCAATATGGGTATCAAATAAAAGGGTTTGACAAGTAGAATACAGTGCACTATACAACCTCAAAATTTTAAGATGGGCGCTGCCATAAAATGGCATATTATAATAGGATTGTGAAATTTATCTTTGCAGGGACTACGTATAGAGGAGTTGAACTACAATAAACTAACGGGCAAGAAACCTTGCAATAATGAGGCACTAAATGAATTAAACAGAATGCGAAATAAAAACTAGAAAATAAAAATTGGTAAAAAAACTTTGTAAGTTAAACGGTTTTATGTTAAAAATACATTGTAATGTTTAAGATATGTACTAAAAGCTAAAAAATAATAAAATAGACACAGTCGTGGGCATTATAAACATATGCATAGACTAGACTAAAATAAAACCGTGGGGCACGTCAATTGTCTACAATCGTTGAAAATGTTCGTATTGTAGTGTCACGCGATAATAAGACAGTTTTTCAACCGACAACGATGGCCGAGTGGAATTTTTATTTGATAACTCAACCTAAACTAACAACGTTTGGTTATATAGAGTTCTTTGCATTGCAAAAAAAATGTTATAATGTCTGTCTTGGGTTGGTAGTTGTTGCATGTAAATATAAAATACACTTAATAAATTGATCATTTATGCTGTCATAATCTATTTACTCAACTGGCCTGTTGGTTTAATGGTTCGATCCCATGCAGGACAAATTATTGTGTAAAGAGAACGATTATTGAAATATGTTGTGGGTCTGAGTGTAATTAATCCATAATATGTATAGTTAGGTTCGGTTATGTTAGAATAATTATTAAAATGTTTTCTGGGTCTGGGTGTAATCAATCCATAATATGTCTAGTTAGGGACCAGATGGCAGTGTTTTAGTTATCATAAGTTATTTATTTAAGCTTTTGAAGAGAGAAATGATGATATATTTCTAATTGTTACTGAAATCACCATATTAAAGTACTCTCGACCAATCAATACTTTTTTGTACGATGTGTGAATCGAGTGTAGTGGTCGTTAGTAATTTAATGTTTTTTTACCCCAAGTGTCCATTACATGTTGTGGCACCTATATAAAATTTTACCCAAATGTTTTAAAAGAAATATAATACGATATTTATAAAGCGAAATGAAAAAACATATTACAATACGCTTATAGCATTACCAGCGATCAAAAGGTTAACAAAAATTATGGAAAATCATAGAGCCAGCGACAGCAAAGAACTTCGTCAAAGTTTATTCCGGGGTAAGTAGGTTATCTACTTACATCGGAATAAACCAATAATAGTAGTGGAAGAAATAAGAACAATGTAACAAAGAACAAATGATAGAATTGCGTGTCGGCGGAACAATCTATCAGGGCTTATCGAACCCTTATCTATCATACCACTCTCAAGACCAACTTCTACCGATTACGGCCTAATATTTTTGATACTTAAACTACACCATTCACTTTTCATAATGAGGTTACAGCGATTTGATTACTTTCAGCCGTTTGTTAGGTAAACACACGTTTACAGGCAGCGATTCTGTTTCCTTCAGTTGTGGACTATTGGAACCAGTACTAACAGTAACCCTTAATAGGACGATAGTATAATATTTACCACCTCATTTTAAACTCTGTTGTATTGTAATAAGAGCTAAAATTCATTATTTTCTTTGTAATAATTATGAACATTCGCTATGATCGATTAATGAGGACCTAACTCTAAAATATGTTGGCTTTTTTCCGAGTAATTCAGCTGAAATTACTATAGGTATGCGTGTATGATACCTGCATTGAACATTTAATGTAATCTTTTCAGGATCCATCCTTTAAGGTTCAGTTGAAAATATAATAACTAAAACAATGCTTTCAGGGCTTTCAGATATTCTCATATAGGTACTGTGCTTTTCATATTATTGCTTGGATATATTGATAAAAATATCCTAGTGTCACAGAAAACTTTGTTTACGTTGTACCGTATCGAACTTTGGCAAAACGTAAACAAGATGGCTTTCTACCTTAATTATTTACGTTCTTAATCATTACCGTTTTAGTAAACATTGAACCATATGTAAACAATATGGATAAAAATAACTGTCAATCATATGGGAAATACTTTCGGTATGAGACCATTATTTTAGTTCCAATAGAATACAAAAAATATTTTTTTAATATGATATCGGTTCACACATAAGACGAAATCGCGTAACTTACCTACAAGAAACATCATTTAGCCGAATTGATAACTGCTACATGAAGCCCGTTCAAACATTTTTGATTTATTATTTATTTATAATACTAAGTAGCAAAATAAACATAAATCCCTTTAGATAGCAAGCGGTCACCGTAGCCTATAGTACCTGATCAGTCTTGGCCGACCGTTATTCTCCATCAAATTAGCGCCGGTGATATTACTCTCTCGTATACACAACATTTTAAGGTTACCATTATGAAAAAAAATTTGGAAACAGCATAGAAATAATGAATGAATACTTAATGATGTAATGGTGATGCTTTAAGTTCAATCCACTGAAATAATTACTGTGAAAGCGATAATAGGATTGGGACTACTTATATAATTTCAAGTTAAACGTCTACCGAACTTTATTTTTGGGCTTTAAATAAATTAACCGGTCGAGTGGCGTTACATTTGAGCGGTAAGAATTAGCCATTGATTTCCTTAGGAAGTATAAAGGGAGGTCGGTGGTGGTGAACATTTCCCGGTACGTCCCAGCCCGGACGCTCTCACCGTTTAAGGTCTCTAACGAGCGATAAAATTCCCCCGAATTCCTTTTTAACTGCTAGCGAAGTTTACCTGCGGGTGGGTAAATACGCGCCCACATTTGGTCGCTGAATTGTGATTCGCAATCTGTAAATAACAAGAAGAAATTTGAGTTTATTCAAAGGTTGCTCAGTCTTACGTGTAATTGGTGGCGGGAGTTTCTGTTCCTATTACAATCAGAAATAATTGAATAAACATACACTGCGAGCTTAAACATAGTGTTCTTTTCGTGATATCGACAAGACGGTGCTTTATTAGCGTAATTTAAATAAGAGTAGGAGATGCGACGACACTTCATATACGCCCATATGTTTCATGTAATATGCATATTTTCTAGTTTTAGGTACGGTATTCAACCTCAACTGGGAGTAGCCATCTCTGCAGTAGTACATATAATGCTCTTGAGTACTATAAACGTATGAAGAAAAGGTCACTTATGAATC